>CM046377.1:22340704-22954690 GCA_025413485.1 Ficus microcarpa | reverse complement strand
TGGAGAATATATACATATATGTTATATTACATATGGGTGCGCACTTCATGACTTTTGGCAAGCATACAAATTGATTAACTTGGGCAAGTTGTCAAAAATAAATAAATAAAATTCAAGTAAGAAAAAGAAAAAAGATTGTAACTTTGATCTACTCTCCTAGGTGATTGCCACAAATGAGTTGCAGCCTCTTGCCTAACAAACTAGCACGAGCAAATTTAAAAAAAAAAAAAATGTTGAGAAGATTATCTAAATAATCATCTTTTTTCATCTATTAACCAATATTATATAAATTTCTCATTTTCGATCAACATAACACAAGTTTTAAGAAATTTTAGTTTAATTTTGTGTTCTATTAATTTAATGTTAATTTTTGTATCATGTTAGCGTAATGATTTCTAAATATATGTTATGTGTTCATATGCTTTCCTCTCATTTCCTTGGCGGCTTGTTAGATATACAACACTTAAACAACTATGGAGTCATGAATATTGATGAAGGAAACTAATAAGTACAAGTTTTTAATTTTTGAATAACTAAAATGAAGATTTTAGATTTTTAAAGGAGTTATTTGTAAATTTTGGTCAGATACACATATAAAATCATACCTAAATATAAGTTGAGGAGGTGTCCCAAAGTCTCTATGGCTCCGTCCTTACATGTATATGTATATATCTTGCATTTTTTTTTTTTTTTTTTGCCCTATCTCTCTCCCTCTCTCTATAAATTTGTATAATCCATCCAATTTTATGATAAAAATAGACAGATCAAGTGCAAACTCCGAAAAATAATTATATTTATATGGTTTACTAATATCATCAGCATATTTGAGAATATTTCCATATTTGCTGCAAGGATTGTTGAGCTTTTTATATTTCAAAAAATACATATAATTAATATTCGCGTATAAATGAGACCCATAGGAATCACTTTCTTCAATTTTGAAGTAATTTGAAACGATCGTGAGATTTCACATTCATGGATAATGACATGAAATACATATTGTAGTCTCAATCATTTCGTAATTATCCTTCTATTTTCATGATTTACATGCTAATCCTTTAGGTTTTGATATTACGTTTCAATTTCATCCCTATCAACGGTAGCATGCTGGAAGTCTGGAAGTCAATAATTCTAAATCCCTGAAATGTCCTCCAATAAACTTATCTCCAAACATAAGGAGCTGAATATTGAACTTTAGAGATCCACAAGACCAATCATTTGTCAGATAAATACAGTTCTTTATTAAGACTTCGTTTAATAAGTTAATTGAAAATAAATTTTTTAAGTTGGCGTTTGTTGACTTTTCAAAAAATAGTTATAAGTTTTTTTTTCAGAAAAAGATAAAAATTAAGATAAAAAAATACAGTTTATTTGGGTTAAACTAACTTATCAAATGAAGTATAAGAGATCGACAATTAAGCTTCTCCAAATACATAAGTAAGGAACCTTCCTCTATTATATCAATCGAAACTCTTTTAAGATCAACGATGAGCTTTTCATTTCCGAACACAAATTTTTACACAAGCATCATGATTATTCTCTTATCTAATAGAAATTTGGACACAATTTAAAAAAAAAAATTTACATAAGTGTAGTTTTGCCGTTCAAATGTTGTTTTTAACTTCAGGCTTAATTATGAAAATTCTCCTCAAATTGTGACTCGGGTAACATGTTGTTTTATTTGGTATTTCAACTCAATTTCAACTAAACTGTACCTTTTTATCTCATTTTTTGTCATTTTTTGAAAAGTCAACAAAAATTATAATTAGTTTTTAAAAAGTTAACAAACTCAAACTTAAAAATTTCATCTCTAACCAACGAACTGAACGCAAACTTTATCTCTTGCTTTTTTTAAAGTCGAAGCTACAAGTCCTCCCCTCCCTAAACCTAATGAAGTTGCGAGTCCCCCACCATAGATGATGCCCGCATTCTCTCCTCTTGTCCCGTCGAAATCAAGAGTTCCTCCCTCATCGCATGCCTAATTAGTTGCTTACCCTTTTTGACTATGCGAGCTCTTTCCCCTTCAAGTAATCTCGCGAACACACTTATGATATTGCTCTCCCATGCCTTGACGCTGTGAAACATCATAAAAATATCATTACTTAGAAATAAAATTGAGAGAATAACTTTATTTATTTATTTATTTTAATTTTTCCTCCGCTAGTGTTACCTTATATTTGCAAATTAACGTCATAACTTTTAATTAGGTTAATAGGTTTTGTTCAAAATACATTTCCAAACAATTGAGGATTATCAAAATAACCTAAAATTATATACTCTTATCACATGTCAATTCCCAAATACATGGTAATATCTTAGAGTCCGTTTGGTGAATGAGTTTGAATTGAAAATTTTGAATTTTAATAGTAATTTTTGTTGACTTTTCAGAAAAG
Organism: Ficus microcarpa; assembly: GCA_025413485.1. Classification (NCBI taxonomy): domain Eukaryota; kingdom Viridiplantae; phylum Streptophyta; class Magnoliopsida; order Rosales; family Moraceae; genus Ficus; species Ficus microcarpa. The sequence goes on along the minus strand of CM046377.1, from coordinate 22,952,297 downwards.
ACAAAAATTTTTTTTTTCAGAAAAGACAAAAAACTTTTTTTAAAAAAAGATAAAAATTGAGATGAAAAAGTATATTTTAATTTGAAATGAGACAATGAACCAACATTACTTTAATAGCTGCTTTACTGTTCCTCCATCGCATCAAATACGCACCATTTAGGTGCTTTACTGTTTTTTTTTTTTTCAGCATGTTTGGCTCCCAATTCTAAAACACTAATCTCAAAATTTTTTTTGCCTTTTTCTTAAAAAGTTTTTATCTTTTTCCCAAAAAATATTTTGTCTTTTCTGAAAATTCAAAAAATTTTATCATTGAAACTTAAAAACCTCAACTCAAACTACTCCACCAAACACCCCAATTTTTTCCTTTTCTTTTTCTTCCCCAACTCATCCTTGAATAGCTGCTTTGCTTCTATTTGATTTTATCTCTCTCATATCTCTTCTTCAGCCTCTCCCTCTGTTTTCCACCGCCCAACTCTCACTCCTCCCTCAGCCCTCTCTTGCTTCCTCTATCTCTCCCTTTTAATCTGATCTCTCTCTATCCTCTCTTTTCCACCGCCCCACTTTCTCTCCTTCGTCTGCCATTTGATCGACGCCATCCCTTTCTCACTCTCCCTTTCTTTCTCTCTCCTATCACTCTCTGCCATCAATTTCTCTCTTTCTCTCTCTCTCTCTTCCTCTGCCTGTCGCTGTTAACGTGGATCCAAGCCTCGTGATCGCAATCTCACGATCTCAGCCTCTAGATCGCACTCGGCAACGCTGGGGTTTTTCAATTGGGGGGTTTTTTTATTTTGCTCTAATTTATGAGGTGCGTTCACATATACAGCCCTACTCTTTTTTTTTTTAATGTTTTTTTTTTCTTTTCCCCTGTTTGGTTGATGAGAAAATGGAGGAAAGAAAAAGAAATCCTAAAAACGTAATTGTTTCATTTCTATTTAAAAACGCCTGTTATTGCACATGAAAGCATCATTATTTGATTATGTTAGAATACCATTCCTTATGTTGATTTTAGTACATGCACACTCATGTATACAATACATTACTTGTATATGATGTTTCCTTTTAACTTTTCAATTGCTAGACCTTTGATGCTGTTGATGGAAGTCAAGCAACACTGACAATTTCTTCTAGCCCGTTGGGGAACTTTTGGACGGTGGTAATATTCTGTTACAATGTATCTCTCTCCTTCACTTGCCCTTCCTTACACTGACTGATTGGCTCATGTTGGTTTATTAAGTTCTTGTATTTTTCTCTATGTTGATTGTTGTGATGGGCTGCCATATATAGTATGTGTATTTTTGCTCTTTTCCGTTACCTGTTATTATGAATCTCTGGAGAACTAATCTGATCTCATTTATAAAAATTAAGATGTATTATTTTTGTTTATGACTGAAGTCTGAGGTCATTGCTTTTGGGACTACTATATTGACACAGAATAAGGTTAGTTTTGTCAACTTTTTAACCAGGTATGTCATTTGGAATGACAACTAAGTTATTGAAATATCAAATTTCTTACCTTTTTCTTTTTTTCCCCCCTTATCTGATCAAATTTGTTAGGATGAATACTATTTTATTTTTGTTTATTTTCTTGTGATAAGGAATCATTAACAAGTTGCCCTCAGTGGATTTTGTTTCGCATGATCTGGATGAAATCATCATCCTATAATTTTCTTATTCAGTTCTCAATTTTGAAATCTATTTTACATATATGTTTGGTCACATAATAAAATGGGTAATATATGAGTTCTCTTAAATTTTTGTGATTTTTTTTTTCAGATAATAAGTAAAGCTTGATCAATGTGCTTCTGTATTTTCTTTGTTCCAAATGCATATTCATGGTTGATCTTCCAAGTTTTTCAGTGGATTATGGTGAAATCCAAGATTTTGTCCGATTCTTTCTTTCTTTCTCTTTTTGTCCCCTTCTAAATAGAAACAAAAAGAAAGCTAACCAACTTCTCTGAGAAAGCTATTCACTTTCTTAGTTCCTTTGGTAGTAGGAGTGGGAGATCTTGAGTTGTCTTTCATGGAATCAAGGAATTGATTGTGATCTTCCACAAAACCATATTTTAAAAGGTTTTTCCAACAAAAAAAAAAAAAAAAGGTAAATGTATAATGAGAAATTAATGTTATCACAGTTGTCGTTTGCACATATAGAGCTCTGTGTACAACAAGAAAAAAATCGTGAGTTCATTTTTGTCTCTCAAGGTGTGTTTGGTAGGAGAAAAAGTGGAGGATGAAGAAGGGTGAAGGAATTACTGAAAGAACTTTGGCACTTATAGTTGTTTGGTAGGGGGAAAAAGAGGAAGGGAGAGATTCGAGGAGAGACTCCAAATCCTTCTAAACACTCCAAATTTTGATCTCTCTTAAATTGGAGAGAATGTTGGAAGGATTGCATACCAAACATCCGAAGAGCTATTACCTCTCCTTCCTTCCTCTTTTCTCTCACCTATGTGATCAACACATCTTCCTTCCTTTTTTCTTCCCTTCCTACCACACATTTGCTTAGTGTTTTGATGTAAGGTGTAATGTCACAGTGGTAATTCACGAAATTGCATTAGGTGATATTAAGCATGCACTGGCATATAATATATCCTCTTTGTCTTCCTCTTTGGATATCTCGTAGTGATGAATATGATGTTGTTCTTATAAAGATACAAAAAGATATGCAAATTTAAGTGTGGAATTTTTGGGCAGCTTCCAAACACATGAAATCCGCTCCTTTATGAAGATATGGAGAGAGCTTTTTTATTCCTCTTATAGCTCTCTATTATTTGTTCGGTTTACCATTATTTTCAGTTTTCAGTTACAACTTTGTATTTTCACAGCCTATTTTAGTTGGATTTGTAACTAGCTAAGAGTGCCACTGCGGTTCTTTAACTTTTCTAATTTTTTTTTTCTTTTGTAGGTTTATTTCTGTTATAATTTCATCTTTCTCATTTTAGATTACGAATCTGATAACTATCTAATCGATTGTTTACATGCCTTTTTTGTCTTTTGCCTACCAGTTGTTAGTCGAGATGCAAAAAAGTTTTGATGCAATTGTTTGTAGAAACAAAAGCTTCAAAATTGTGGTATGATTTCCTTTTGTCCATTCTATCTCCAAATTTCTTCTTATAAATATATTAATGAGTGCATAAGAGATTATGTGAGTCCCTAAATAATTTAAAAACTCACATTTGTTATCTACACAAGTGATTGTGATTATGGACTAGAAATACTTATTAGTTCTGAGCTAATTTAATATTATTTGCATTACCTCTCTTGCTATTGTAAATTTTATTTTCTTGCTTGAACTCTCTTTACCTTTTTTTTTTTCCTTTTCATATAGAAATGTGGTCAGATCCTTGGACATTTTTCTTTTCTATGTCATTTATGATCTATACAAACAATGGACATCATGTATGCTTTTTATTTTAACATGGACCGAATTGAGGTTGAGCCCAGTCTTTATTTTTAACGTATTTACTATTGGTTGTTGTAGGTTGCTGATTACTGGCGTTACAGAAATGATTGTATAGGCTTGTAACTATGTAATAGTTTTGATCTTGCTTAAAATTGTTGCATGGATTGAGCTTTAAATATATTAGGCTTGTATATATAGCTGTGAATTTGATTTTTAGAAATTTCTTTCATCATGAAGGTTATTTTTGAAATATTGATTTCTTCAATTATTTCCCATTTAAGTCCCATATTGTTCTTATTTGTCATGGTATACAAATAACAGAATGTGAAAATATAGTTTTTTATCCTCAATTGCGGCAACTTAAAAAAAAAAAAAAAAGTGACATAAATTAATGAGATAAGAAAGAGATTGGTATCAATATTCAATGTCACATGCCATGAGAAGAAGCATAACGTAAAAATCAATGGAGATTAATACAAAGTTCTTGATCGCTTCAAAAGTTGCTTTAATACACTAATGTTTCTTTAAAAGTTGAATATTTGACACGGAACTTTAAATGTCTAATATTTTGAATTTTAAATGAGCTTGGATAATTTATATTTTATGCTATTAGATTATTGTAATTTAACTTTTTTTTAATCTTTTATTTTTTGTGGTTAATGTTGCTCAAGTATTTAGCAATATATATTTTTTTAATGTTCCATAACTGTTTGCATCTTCTCCATACCTTACACTATTTAATGTAAAAATATTGTCCTTACCGGCTATTATTTAGGGATTTATGCAGGAAATAAGACATCTCCACAGTTACAGAAGCACCATTTTTTTGTCTTAGTGAAGAGTCTATCGTGTTTTATTGTTTCAAAATAAATTATTTTACTTCAGGAATTTTGGTTATTACAGTGTAAGTAATGGAAGTTGTTAAGCAAATGGGAATTTGAAATGAGTTGTTTTTGTTTCCTTTCTTACTTTCAAAGAAGTTTAGACGAGGTTGTTAACTATTAATTGAAAATTATTATTTGAAAAATAAAATATACAATCTCTATTATGTCGATAATATATCCACGCGTGCAAGCATGCACCTTAAACTAGTGTTTTCAAAAAAGAGAGTTTTAGGGTACAAACGAGTTTAATACCCCTGCATTGCACGGGAAAGGAAACAATAAATAAATAAATTGAGTATTATATGATAAAAATAATTGGTTAAGATAAATGTTATAATTAGCAGTAACAAAATAGTTACATATATATACATAAAAATACATATAATGACAACAAAAATACAGATATACACATGCCACAATTTCCAACGAAAATAATTTTCAGACTGCAAGTTACAAAACTGTAACGACTAATCCAATAACAACTAAACGAAACCAAGCCTAAAGCAGTAAATATATAGAAGCAATCAGTAAAACCGAACCAAACTAAATCACACAAAAAGAACATAAAGAAATCAAAAATCCAAATAACAGAAAACCTAAATTCCATTTTAACTAAATCCTACAGTACAATTAAATGATCACAAATATTTATAAAGAGTAAAAACTAAAGGAATCAAAATGCGAATAGAAAATTAAACGAACAATACCCGGGGGAAAAAAACCACAAAATTTGAAAAATACAAACATCGGCTATAAAACATCTTCAATATATTCTTCAGAAACTTCAAGCAGCGACTTGAGAAACCCACCCGTAGCGAAACGACGACCGCTCAAATTTGCGGCAAAAAAAAAAGTGATGAAAAAATTCTCATCAAACAGTCCTGAAAAACCATTCCCTACAAACCAAACTTCTCCAACAACAACGCATCCAAAACCACTAACTTTCTTCACCAAAACCAACACAAACCCACCATTAGAAATCTGAAGCCGAAAACCCAAAAGGAAAAAAAAAAAAAAACTACAGAGAAAATTAAACACAAAAAAAAAAAAAAAAACGAAAATGCAAAATCAAATACAAAATGTAGAACAGAAAGCAAAGCGGAAAAAAAAAAGAGTTAGAAATTCTAAAAACAAAAAACGGAAAAAAGAAGAGAAAAAAAGAGGAGACAAAGAAATACACATGCAAAATAAAAAAGCTCCAAAAACCAAGAACAAACTGCAAATAAACCTAAAGTCGGGATCTTAATTCTTCGGCAACCAAAAAAAAAGGGGGAAAAAAAAACAAAAGTTAGAAATTCAGAAAACGAAAAACAGAAGAAAAAAGAGAGAAAAAAAAAAGAGGAGACAAGGAAAACCGAAACAGAGAAAGCAAAAAACCAAACAAAAATAAAACCCAAAAAAAAAAAAAGAGAGATAGTGTCGTTGGGGCGGCAGAAAAAGAGAGGAAAATGATAACTTGGGGTTTGAGAGAAGAAGAAGAGCCGAAGATGAGAGAGAAAGGCAGCGCGAGAGAGAGAGAAAAGCAAAGAGAAATGAGCATTTCAAAAAAAAAAGAGCGAGAGGTGAAACGGCCAGCAGAGAGGAAAAGAGGAAAGTGAAAAGAAGAGGAGAGAGAAAGGCAGCGAGAGAAAGAGAGAGAAAGGGAAGCCAAAAAAAATGACCATTTCAAAAAGAGAGAGAGAGAGCAAACGGCAGCAGAGAGAGAAAGAGGAAAGTGAAAAGAAGAGGAGAGAGAAAGGCAACGAGAGAAAGAGAGAGAAAGGGAAGCAAAAAAAATGACCATTTCAAAAAGAGAGAGAGAGCAAACGGCAACAGAGAGAGAGAGAAAGAGGAAGGTGAAAAAAAGAGGAGAGAGAAACACAGCGAAAGGGAGAGAAAGAAAGCCAAAAAAAAAAGTGAGGATTTCAAAAAAAGAGAGAGAGAGGCGAAACGGCAGCAGAGAGAGAAAAAGGAAGCTAAAAAGTTAGGATTTGAGGGATTAAAAAGTCTACACACTATACACACACAATCTGCAGGTAAATTTTGAGGGGTAAAACCATCCAACCAATAATAAGAAAGCAAAATAAGTATTTCGGAGGGAGGGGGCAAAAAAAAAAAAAAGGAAAACTTCAGTCAAGGATGGTCAATGACATCCTTTGGTAATATATATAATATATAATGTGTTTCTGAGTTTAATGTCGTTTTTTGCACTTTTGTTGTTGTTGTCGTCGTTTTTCTTGTTTCTTTTTTGGTTATCTTTTGGGGAGCATTTACTTGTAAGGAATTGGAAGAATAGGAAATAAGTTTCAAGAAGGAAAAAAAAAAAAAAAGATTAGTTTCATGAAAATTTTGGTAAAATGTTTACTAATCTGCGGAGGAGGAATTAAATTGAAGGGGAAATTGAACTCATACAGCATTGTTTAATTTCTAAAAGAATTAGAAGGAATTAGAATAAAAAAAATTTGTTGTTACAAAAATACCTTTATATGGAGTGAATAATCAAATTAAAAAAGGAGACGTATTTAGTACAGAGGCTAGCTAGTCTTTATTTTTCAATAAAATGAATTCCAGAGGTGAAGGATATAAAATTTAATCCGTCATCTATAAATCAAGTGAACGTTTTTTAATTCACAAAACATTGATTTCCTACATATATAAAAGAGTGCATAAACTTTTACTGTTCATTTTTGGTCGTAAAAAACGGTGCGTTTTGAGTGTTGCTTTTGTTTTCTTCAATCTACTTCTCTTTTGACACAAACACACGTACACACCCAACAATTCCTAGAGAGAGAGAGAGGAGAGAGAAAGAGATGATTTATCATAAAAAAAAATTTACTTCTTTTCTTTACAGAATTTTACAGACAATAGAGAGAGAGTGAGAGCTGATCTCTATATATATATATACATCTATATATATACACACACACATACAAAAGAGTGCATAAACTTGCACTGTTCATCTTTGGTAGTTAAAAACGCACCGTTTGGTGCTTTTTTTTTTTTTTTTTTTTTTTTTTTGCTTTTTCATGGAAAACGTTTTGTTTTGTTTTGCTTTTTTTTGACTTTTTCATGGAAATCGTTTTTTTTTTCCATGGAAATTGTTTATCGTCTTCTTTTTCTTCTTCTTCTTCTTTTTTTTTTTTTTTTTCCTTTCCTTTTTGCTTTTTCATGGAAAACCTTTATCTTTGTTTTATATTTTTTTTTCCTTTATGTGTTTTTATTTCTTTTTAAAAAAACTTTTGGTGTTTTTGTTTTCCTTTTATTTTACTTTTTTCTTTTCAATGTTTTTTTTTCTTCTCACCTTCTTCTACTTTGCTTTATCATCATCGTCATTATCATTATTATCATTATCACTATTATTATTATAATTGTTGTTGTTATTAATTTTTTTTAAATTTTTACTTGTCTTTTCCTAATTTATGCTTATACATTTTAAGTAGAACTTTGTTTTTCCTTTTTTTTTCTTTGATTTCTTTATTGAAAGCTCAATATTTTATCACTTTTTCTCTTAAATATTCTTTTTTAATCACTATCTCAACTTTTTCACTCAAAATTCTAATTTTCTTAACTATAATCAAACCTAATTGTGATAAGTTTTCTTTTCTTCATTACATGATCAAACTTTTTTTTTTTCTTTTTTAAGAGTTTTCACGATGGATTAAATGAGGTTCTCAACTTTCTACTTTATTACTTTGGATAATATTTATGTGATTATTTTACTTTTTTTGGCATGAAAATTAATTTCCATTTCATTATATTTCCTTAACATTTAACAGAATAATAAATTTGTTTGTAAAATATGCACCTTATTAGTGCGTTTTTGTTTTTTTGGGAAAACTGTTTAAGTGTTGTTGTTGTTTTTTTTTTTTTTTTTTTTAATGAAACTATTTGGTTCATCATGTCATTTTTCCATATTTTGCTTTTCTGTCGTTAACTTTTTCTTATCCCCTTTCTATTTTGTTTTACTTATGTTTCATCATTTTTTCTTAAATTTCTGGCTTGTCTTTTTTCAATTTTTTTTTATACTTCTTCTTGCAACTTTTCTATTTTCTTTCTTTCTTTTTTTTTTTTTTCCTCCTTATTAGAAGCTCAACGTCCCAAATGTTTCTCTTAAAGTCTGTATTATATCAGCTTTCTCATTGAGAACTTTAATATCATTAATTGATTCTGATCAGTCTTCAAAATATATTATCAGATTACTGTTGTTTTAAATAATCATTTGCAACAAAATGATATAAAATTTTGATTTTAGATAACATAATATATACTGTAAATGTTGTGAAAGAACAAAATAATCAATATTATTATGTGTTTTATATAATAAATATTAAGTCATCATGATTTTATGATGAAATGTAATTTTTGAATTTAGATAATTATTATTATATTTTATTTTTAAATTAATTAATTAATTAATTATTTTTCATAATGTTGTTTATATTACACATTATAAAAACTACAATTACAGTTTTATACGAGCATTGCACGTATTTGATAACTAGGTTTTTTTAAAAGAGTAAAAATTGAAATTTAAAATCATTATTTTATTTTTATCTCAAAAAAAATTCATGAATTTATTTTTCTTTCATGAAATTGAATTCCAATCAATGAATGCGTCCTTAAGGGTTGTCGTCGTTTAAATGTTAAAACGCTGTTTAAATTTGATTGTCTCCGAGGTCATATGTCGTTTTTCTTATTGTTGTTGTTGAGTTCAGCTGTCATTTCGTGTGGCTAACGTTATTATTTTTGTTGTCGTTTTTGTTAATGTCGTCGTTTTCTAGCTTTTATGTCGGTGAACTGTTGTTTTTTCCTTTAGTCGTCTGTTACTTGTCATTCCTCTGTTGTTTCTTCTTCATTCAAAAAAAAAAAAAAATCTACCATTCAAATTAATCTATTTAAATTACACGAAAACTCACTAAATGTTTTATTTATTCTTTTTTGATTTAACACGAGGGATTTCAACTTTTTATCTTTTCGTTGAAAATATAACACTTTTAAAACGTCCAAAATATTTAAATCTCATATATTTTGATAAACAATAGAAAAACATTTTTCCCCTAAAAAAAGTCGACAGTGGTTGTTAAACTTCTTGTCGTCCAAAGAAAAACAAGGAAAAAAAATTAAATAAAAAAAAAGAAATAAGGAGATTGATGCAATATATAGATGGATAATTAGAGAGTATTTTAATTTTAAAAACTTATTTTTATTTAAATTATTAGTAGATTATCTTTATTTAAATTATTTAAGAATGATGTTACGAAGTTTAAATTCTAAAAGTTATCTTTTACTATTTTAAATTTGAATAGAATTAAGATTAGAATAAATATTTAAAGGCTTCTTTATTATTTTGTGGAGGGTTTTTTTTTTAGTGATTATTGATAAAGTCCCTTAAAAAGTTCTTTCAATAGAGTTACATGATTTTTAATATTCTAGTTAGAATTAACGAATCTAACACAATTTATCTTATATATTTTTAGATATTTTTTAAAATCAATGAATTTATGTGTTTTTATAAGCTTTCGCTATATCAGATATTAAATATTTAGGGGTCATTTGGTTTATCATTTTAACTAAACTTTTTATCTCATTTTTTATCTTTTTTTGAAAAATTTTTTTATCTTTTTTAAAATATTAATAAAAATTACTATTGAAATTTAAAATTTTTAATTCAAACTGGTCAACCAAACGGAGCATCAGAGAAAAGGTTAGTTTTCGGGTTTTCTTGGGCAAAGGGCAAAGAGTCAGAGAGTAGAAGAAAACCATTTAACCCTTATTCTTGGCCTTAACCCAAAATCCAGACTCCCACTTGCCATTGCCATTGCCTCTCCGATTCATTTCTCCGGTTCTCACCTCTCTCTCTGTTCCTTTCTTCGTTCATTTCTGTGGAATTTCAATGCTTTCCCTCCTATTAAAAAAAATATATATATCAATTATTTGCCAGAATACAGTTCGATTTTTGGTGGGTTTGCAGGTCTCACGATTTCTTCAAATTTTTTTTGTCAACAGTGATCTTTGCAGTGCCAAGAAAGCACCTAGGTTTTGTACCAGATTCGCAAAATGAATGTAAGTTTGTTCTCGATTAGCAATTGCAGTTCTAATTTCGCCATTCTGATCTTTATTTGATCCCTGAATCTTACGTTATACGCGCAGTTGTCGGAATCGAACCAAGCCCAACCCAGCCTCTTGAGCTCCGATTCACAAAGAACCCAGTAATTATTATATATATATATACATCTGTATATATTTATATATTATATCATACATGCGCGTTTCTCTCGACCATTTGTGTGATTCTGTTTTTATTTTTTTTAATTATTTTTTTTTATGAATGATTTTTGGTATGATTTTAGGTACCCATATGTGACGGGGACATCTGTGGTGGCCCTCAAATACAAAGATGGGATTTTGATGGCTTCTGATATGGGAGGTCAGCTGCTGAACCGTTCCCATTTCCTTGTTATGTTTATGTTCATGCTCTTTGATATCTTTAGGTGGTCTTGTGTTTATAGAGGAAACTATGACATAGTTCTGAAAATGATTTTATTAGTCTGTTTTTCTTACTTTCTAGGACCTAGAAATATGGAATGCTTTAAGATAGTTTTACCAGTGTATCGGGATAGTGAGTTCTGAATGGGCACGCACTTAACATTTACATGTATGCTGGATCGGAAGCCGATTGGATTACATTTGGATTGTTATATGCCCTTTTCAATTTCTACGGTTGTCGCATGGTTTTAGTTAAATATAGCATGTATTTCCTTCTAGTTTTTGTTTTTGTGTTTTGTTTTTTGTTTTTTGTTTTTGTTTTTTTTTTTTTCGTTTTTGAAGTAGGATCTTTTCCTTTGTTATTCTAACACTCGCAAAATCGAGTTGCAGGAGCAATAGGCGTGTATGATTATTTTGAAAGTAAAAAACTTAAAAAAAGAAAATGAAACACCGGAGCCAAGTAGCTGGTTGTCAGGGAAAAAAATTGTGTGCACTGTTAACTATTGACTGCAGAATCTTTTTATTTTTTATTTTTTTAATTGAAGTGAAATTGCTATATTTTGCGATTTTGTTCTCATTAAGAACAAAAAAATTCCGAATTTGATTATTTTGACGTTTGAGAGAAAGGAATGTGATATCTCAGCTTGGGGCGTCAAAATTTAATGTATTTTGTATAATCCTGCTCACTTTCTTGATACAAATTTTACTTCAGGTCAAATATATCCCTATTTTATCTGCAAAAAAGGTTCATTTTTGGATGTATATTTCTTGGATGCATTCTCTGCCCTTTTTTTTTTTATTTGACAGTTTGCTTTCGTAGTTCAAATTACACACTTTGGATAGAAATTCTTCTTTGTTCTTTATTAAAAGACTCTAACAAGTCATATTTTGGGAGAATTTCTGTAAACTTGCTGATGACTATTGCTAGGCTTTATCAATATGTAACAGGAGTTTTAAAAGCTACCCTCTAAATTTTCTTTTCTTTTTTTTTTTCCCCTAATATTCCTTTTTCTCTTGTTTCTTTGGGTGTATAATGCATATATTTCCTCAGCACTACTTATCATCTGTCTCCTCGTCTGCTTTTTTATTTTGTTTTTTATTTACATGTGTGTTTTCAAGCAAAGTTATTCGTATTCTTAACACAGTAGCAAAAACTAACTTTATGTTATGCCTTGTACATGATGGAGACAGGTTCTTATGGATCGACTTTGCGATACAAGAGCGTGGAGCGAATCAAGCCTGTCGGGAAACATTCTCTTCTTGGTGCCAGTGGAGAATTAAGTGATTTTCAGGAGCTACTGCGCTACCTTGATGAGCTCGTGTAAGCATTGGTTTTTTTGAAATTATTATGCTTTAAATTAGCTACAAGCTAAAAACTTACGCATTTCTACGTTAGGGTTCCTTTTTCTTTACTTGTTACTTTGAATTGAGTCATTTTTAATTGTTCGTTTCAATGCTTGTAGCCTCTATGACAACATGTGGGATGATGGCAACTCATTGGGACCTAAAGAGGTTCATAACTATTTGACTAGAGTTATGTACAACCGGCGCAATAAGTTTAATCCACTGTGGAATACACTTGTCCTGGGTGGAGTGAAAAATGGACAGAAGTACCTTGGCACAGTAAGCCTTGCGTCAATCGATTATTTTCCTTTCATGTGTTAATGGCAAGTTAAGTGTTTTCCAAATAGGAGGAATCCCTTCTCACAGTTTTCCCATCCTTTCAATAAGGTAACCATGATAGGCGTACACTTTGAGGACAATCATGTGGCAACTGGATTTGGAAATCACCTTGCTCGTCCAATTCTTCGTGAAGAGTGGCATGAGAACTTGAGTTTTGAAGATGGTGTGAAGATATTGGAGAAATGCATGCGCATACTCCTTTACCGTGATAGGTCTGCTGTCAACAAGCTTCAGGTTTGGCTTTTTATCCATACTTTGCATTTTGTTCTTCTCTTCCAAGCCATTGATAATTTAAGAGGCGATAGGTTGTATGGTAGTAAGTTGGACATCACCGACTATGTATTCATCATACTGCCTCTCTTGCGTCTGGACCCTAGTCTCTGTCAGGTCGAATTTAAAGCACGTAGGTGGAAACTTGTTTGCTTGTAGAGAGGATTTGGTTACCCTGGTTTAAAGTAAAAATCTCTCTCTACAATTTCACTTGGATCTAAAAACCTTTATAACGGTTTAGTAATAAATTAAAAATGTTGAATTTTCAAATTGGACAATGACAATCAATTATGAGCAATAATAGTCGGCACCTAATGTCCTATGATGTCTTACCTACTTTTGCAGACCTTTACTCTGATTTCAAGCCTTTTGGGAATTTACACAATTTACATTTTGCAATCGCAGATAGCTAAAATCACTGAAGAAGGTGTTACAATCTCCCAGCCCTACTCGTTGAAGACTTTTTGGGGATTCTCTGCTTTCCAGAACCCGACCGTGGGTGCCGAAGGATCATGGTAGCCGGGTGGCGCTGCTTGTCCTACCAGAGTCCCATTTCATGATTGTAGATGGGGTTACAGACTCAAATCTGTCAACTAGGATATAAGTTTAAGTTCGATGTGTTTTTTTTCTGTTCACAGAAACCATGAATTTGTGAGGTCCTTGTAATGAAGTATATGTGAACAGTTCCTGGTTGGCGTTTGAGAAAGACATCCATCTGAATCCGCTCAATGACTTTTTATAGATCACTGGTTTCCTTTTCTCTATTTATTGGCAATGTGGCACCACTTGGTTTTTTCTTTCTTCAAAACAAATGGGGAGTAGTTGTCTTCATTTCATTAAATATTGAGGCTGTTTGGAAGGCTCGACGAAAACACGAGGACCAACAAGGGGATATAATAGATTACGTGTTTGACACATGTAAGTTATATTATATAAAGGTTTTTTTTCTTAATCATCCTTCATTAAGAAATATTAACTTGATATTTTCTATTAAATTTTTAAGGATCATTTTGCACATTTTTAAAGAGTAGGTTGGGAGTCAAATTACAACCTCGTAAAAAGGTTAGGGATTAAACGAGCAATTAATCCTATTTTAAGCTTTAGTTTCTATTTTCAGTTCTGGAAACGGGTACGTTGTGAATGAAATGACAAAATAAACATCTTTTAATGGCCACTGTGCATATTGTAAATGTCCAATGAATACATGTTTTCGGCGAAAAACATTGTTCTCGGTTGCAGTTTCACGGAGTAGTAAAAAATATAATATTTTTTTAGAGAGTCAATGTAGAAATTGTCTTCAAGAAGTAGAAGATTCTTGTTGCTCCATACGAAGAAGTCGTGCTTTGAAAAACATTGTTCTCGGTTTCAGTTTCCACGGAGTAGTAAAAATATATATATATATTTTTTAGAGAGTCAATGTAGAAATTGTCTTCAAGAAGTAGAAGATTCTTGTTGCTCCATACGAAGAAGTCGTGCTCTGATGTTGAAATATGGGAGGGCCTCAATTATAACTCTTGAAAAATCTTAAGCAAAAAACTTCCAGAGGCTACTTTGCAAGTGGACTTTTGTTAAAACAAAACATGAATGAAACCTTTTCCCAAGCCCCCGAAAAAAAAAGAAAAAAGTAAAAACTGGTATGGCTACGCTTTTACTGACATGTAAAAATATGCTATAAGCCTATAAGCTTGGACATGCATGATAAGGAAGGCTTACCTTGAAAGGAAAAGGCCCGTTGAGATCAACAATTTTCTCTTGCAGCATCAGTAGTTGGTAATGCAAAAAGCAAGGTTTCCTATGCAGGAAAATGATGCTGTCGCTGGCTTCCCAAGCCAGCAGGTACTTTGCCTCGGCTTGGACTCCGGCGACAGTGTCATCTCTCCTGCATAGCAAACCTTTTGATGCTTCCTCTTCAATGGAGATATTTTTGTATCTATGCTTCATGTATAAGACCAAACTGACACTGGTGTTTTCTCTATGCTTGAATCAAACTCTCTGCTAGCTCTTCAACCTTTTCAGTTACACTTTCCATGTTATTGTCCATCAAGGCTGTCTAGCCACGTGACTATCCGTATTATTTTGTATATGTTGTGTGTATATGTGTATATATACGTATGAAACCTCAATGGCACGTTTCTCGGAACCTTTTCAACCAATCACTTCTGATATCATTGTGTTATAACTTACATGTGTAGATAAATGTGTGTGTATATTATTGTGGCTATAGTTAAACTGCTAATCCAAAATGTAGAAAGAAAAGCTAATATGTGTGTCATCTGATATGACACTTGCTCGTTTCCAAGAGCTACGTCTTTGATATTGTGCCAAAGTTTTAAAGTGAAGGAAAGCAACTGGACCTAAAAAGTGAAAAATTCTGGTTTATCCATCGTTAAGCGGCGTCTCTCTTGTGATTCATGGCAAAGAAAAAGCAAGCGCGAGCACTAAATTAGCACATATACACGTTGATTTTGACAACCTTTTTTCCCCGAGAAACAGGATCAATGGCGTCCTCCTGCCTATTTAAGAATCTAGCAGAGTCGCAGGTGGAATAGTATTAGAACTTGATTCATTCTCTATCAGACTTAATCCAGAGTTACCAGATCACCCACAAGCCATAGTTTTCACAGGGAATACCACTTTTAAGCCTAGATTGTAAAACGAGAAGGTGAGGATTCAAACTCTGACGTTGAGACTGAAGGAGACTTGAAAAATACATCCACGATTCGCTGCCATGATTCGTCATCTTTTTTGACAACCTTAGCCAATACAAATAGTTACTTTCCATGATTGGATTATCATAGCAGCAAAATGATCACAAATTATGCACAGGTCCTTGTTTCTTGCCACTTTGAAATTTCTCTCCTTCCCTTCCTCTAGAGGACCTGGTTGAAATTAAAGCTTGAACATTGCCTGATTGGTCACTCAATTGTTTGTTTGAAAATTTGGGACTGTTATGTAGCATTCTTCTTAATTGAGGAGCAGATGAAACTGACAAGATGTAAAATATTGAATAGTTTGATGTCTTTACTTTTGTTTGGTGGCAGTGTTTTTTGTCCTGATATTCAAATGTCCACCAATGTGCACTGAGCAATCATTCATTTAGTATTTGTTTTTTGAAGAAGACTCATCAGGAATTTTGGAGCTCACATCTTTATGCATTAGTCACTTTCCTCTATTAACTCTGTGCCCACCTTGTGTTTGTCTTGTTGTGTGGTTGATTGACATATGTGGGTCATTTAAAACAAAACGAGGTCACATACATGGTACCGTCATTTAACAATTAACTCATGGAGTCAGATGTATATATAGACATATATGTGTAGTTATTGCTGATAGGTTTTTCTAAATTTTGATTAGTTTATCGTTCAGAAACATATATTATTCATAATGACATCTTATCGTAAAAAGCTTTTAAGTTTTATAGATTTTTGACGAGTTGCTTCTTTAAAGCTTTACATTTATGTAAATTTAGCATGACTCATGAAAATAGAAATTCTTACTCCAAAAATACACGCATGATTAGCTTAGTTTTCACTACTTCATATTTAGCTAAAACCATTTGTGTGCTATAGGCCGAAAATGTCGAATAGCTGTCATACCAATTTATAATAAAAAGTCCATGCTAATTATGAGATATACTTGAACAGAGGACCCTACTCCATGATTGAGATATGAGTACGATTGGTTCACAGGTTGGGTTTGGAGGCATAGTAATCTCTCAATTATTGGTTTAGTAACACACAATTAATTTTGACTTATATGAAAAAGTTTATCGAAATATCGGACCATGTCAAAATAAAGAATAAAACAAAGTTGTGGAACTTGTACGGAGTGAAGATTCAATTGATAATTGTATCTTTTTACATAGTTAATTCCGGACGATATTAAGTAAAATCGCTCCACATAGTCGAAATAAGAAAACACAAATAACATCTTGACGAAAGATTGCCTTTGCAAGTAGTCTCCAATAGTAACGCTAAACTTTAGTAGTTAGATTCCACTTTCAGCCATTAACCTGTCTAGGATTCAAGCTAGGGAAAAAAATTATTGGTTCTCTTCCTCTTTTGTCATCCAACGGTTCTAAGAGACAAATCAAATTAGCAATTAAAAACACGGGGGAAACATTTTGGTTTTATCCGACGGCAATTTTGGTGGAAAATAAAGGGGGAAAAGACCAGGTAGAGCAAATGGAATGACCAACTTGCCCTCAGTTCTATGTAGGATGTCTGTGGGTAGCAAGGAGATCTCCTATCATGAGCTAGTAGACTGAACTATATATGGATCACATGTTATTTAATTAACCATCCTGAAATCGACATCTGTTTTGCTTGCTAGTAACCCGGTCTACACAGCCGAAGAGTCCGGTTCGGCTCAAAGGCTAAGAAGACAGGTTACCAGATGACTCATCTAGTTCGATACATATTTACAGCTATACTTATTAGTAAAATTAAAAAAAAAAAATTTTTTTTGCAACATCATTCAGTAAATGTTTTTTTTTTTCCAAGTAAATGGGTTTTAAGTAAAGTCAATATGCAAAGTCAACTAGTGATGTAGGCAGAATTTATTAACCAGGGGAGTCAAAAAATTTTTTTTTAATTAAGTTATTAGGCCTGTTAATGTTTATGTTTTTAATAAATAATTTTATTTTTTAAAATCAAAATTGTTTGCCTAATAACATTTGAGTGGTTATTAGTAGTCCTCTTAATTGTATCATGCCAGGTCACTTGAACATAAAAAATGCTAAATATAAAAAAATTTTAAATGAATTAATGATTTGTCAAAAGCCTATTTAGAGGACAACATTTGAGATAGGAAAATGAGACAGCAGATTTGGATTCGTGATTATATTTGCACTTACAATATTGATAAATATCCTCATCTAATCAATGTTTCCTATTATAAACATAATAAATCTATCCTTTTATGGATACTTTTTAAATAATAGAACATTTAACCCTCTCATACATCAACTTTTATTTTAAATTTATTTTATTTTGTTTAAAATAAATTGACAAATCTAATAAGAAAAAAGATATATTTTCATTCTTAAAAAGAAAACATGAAGTATCTCTAAAAAAATGGAGAGGAAATAGTAAAGAAGAAAAACTCAAATAATGTCTAAATTAAAAATTAAGAATAATTTCAAATATTAAAAAATAAATAAAAAGAATAATCATATAAAGAGCCACAGAGAATCATTTTCAAATATTAAAAGGAAAAAAACACATAATACTAATGAATTAAAAAGTAAAAAATAAATATTTCAATAGTTGTTGGCTCTTCAAGAAACTTATGTATTTTATTTTTATTTTACTTGAATTATCCATTGAAGTTTTTCATGTAGTTATAAAATTTTTTAAAAAATTTCTTAAAAAAAGAAATTGATGAAGAGTAATTTAAAGTTTAGAACAATTTAGAATAATTTCTTAGAATTTTTTAAAAAATATTATTTCTTTTTTTATGGTTAATGTGGTGTATGTTTTTTAATTATTTTATGTAAAAAATAATTTTTATTTATAGATATGTGAGAACATGAGCATTATTAATGGTTTTAAGTTAATTTTTTTATATGGTAAAAATATATTAAAATTTTTTTTTTTGATTTTGTGGAGATATTTATTAATATCATGGGTGTAAATAAAATCCCTCTAAAATATTTAAGAGGTGTCAGGACTAATTTAGATACATACCTATTATATTAAAAATATTAAAAAAAAACCTACTATATTAAAATTTTAAAAATAAAAAATAAAAAGATCAAAAAACCTAGTGGGGGCCATTTCCCCACCCCCGGAAATCCCCAAGTTTCCAGCACTGGACCAGGGATATACTAAAGATGGGCTTTGGCGAAACATGGGCCCATTTGTGGGCTAGGCTTAACCCTGGGAGAGGCTTCACATCTTTTTTTTTTTAACAGTGTACGGTAAACAAACGAAGAAAAGGACAAGAGAGTATTTCCCTGAACCCTACAATAGAAGAAAGAGACTGCTTCAAATTTTCCCCTCCCGAAAATTAATTGCTTTAGAGAGAGACTAATTTATCAAATTCACCTTCTTCTCTTCTAGCCAAAAAAAAAAAAAAAAATCACCATTTTCTCAACCAGCCCCAAAAAAAGGAAAAAAAAAAAAAAAAAAAAACCAACTAACTCTTCTACATAAAACCCAATACCTAACTTCCTCAAAAAAAAAAAAAAAAAAAAAAAAAATCCTATTCACTAAAATCACACCCATTTCCTGTTCTCTGTGTCATATCTCCAGTCATAACCAGAACCAAAAATAGAAAGAACAAGAGAGAGACAAAAAAGAAAAAAGAAAAAAATGCAGCCCATGTACAGCCTTCATGGCACCTGTGGACTTCCTCTCTGTGTTTCGGCGCTCACCTGTCATCTCCCTTTCTCTATGGAGTACAGATCACTCTCTCAAAACCCATCTCTCTCTCTCTCTCCCTCTATAATAATATCATTTGCAAAAACAGAGTCTTTTGTAATTTTTTTTTATTTTTTATTTTTTATTTATTTCTTGTTTGGTGGTGTCCATTTTTTCAGGATGGCAGATCATGATCTGAGGAGGGAGGCCATGAGAAAGCACAGATCACGAGGCAGGGAAAGGGGAAGGAAAAGAGTGCATACAAATCAAGAAATGATGGGAATTCAAAGGGTGTGTGAGAGACTGTTGGACGAGATCAAAAAACGAGATCAGCCTGATTCTGATGAACCACTCCGTGCTCAGTCCCACACTGGATTGGCTTGTATAGCAAAAGCTGTTTAGCTTAGCATTAGCTTAGCCGACCTTTGTAAGAACAATTAGCAAGAAATATTTCTAATTAATGTTTTTTTTTTTTTTTGGTAATTTTATATTTATATGTATATAACTAAGTTTATCTTTTTAATCTAGTTTTTAGGTCTTATCTCTTGGCCTTTTGTCTTCTCATGATCTCATTTGATTTAATGCCAAGATCTTTGCCTTGATCTCTCCTCCTTGTTTTGTTGGTTTCCTTTTGGACTGATTATGTGCGGACCGCACTATGACAAGAAAATATTAATAAAAAAAACATGCACGCCAAAAAATTGGCTGAGAATGACTTGAGCACCCATGTTTCTTTACCCAAAAAAAAAAAAAAAAAAAAAATCCTATTCTCTCTTTGAAGTTTCTGATTTCTTGTGAGCTAGAAAGTAAAATATCAAATATGAAGAAATCAAGTAGATAAGATAATAATTAAAAAAAAAAAAAGAAAAGAAAAATAGTGGAGGAAAAAAAAAAAATTCTAGCTTGTGGTAGTAAGGACATCTGTCACAACCAAGTTGTGTTATGCCAGACGTGTATTCTCTATATTCCAGTTCTTCTTCTGTCATCTTCTGACTTATAATTCGATAGGAAGTTATTATTATTATTATTATTATTCTTAAAATAATTCAATAAGAAAGTTTGTGTTCACCCTGAAATGCCCAATGGTGCTTTATTTTTTTGTTTAATACATAACTTTTTCCTCCTAATTGTTATAGTAAATTAGAGCAAATTTATTTACGCTGTTGTCCATTTACAGTTTTTATATTTGTAAGGTTCCGTTTTGCCTTGCTTTTCAAAAACTATTTTTTACTTTTTTTTAATCTAAAAATTGTTTTTGAAAATGTTTGAATGATTTATCAAAAACATCTTATATCTGCATAACAACTTATAGATAAATAAATTAAAAAAAAAAAAAAGCTTTTCTCACTAGATTTGAAACTTGTTCTGAATTTGAGACTTTCTACACCAAAAATATTCTCTTAAAAGAGGGTATTCATGCTTGGATGACGGCTCAAGATCAGCCTCATGAAAACCTTATATTCCCGGAGAAGGTTCTACCCCGTGAAAACGCTCTTTTAAAGGGAACTTTAGAATGAACTCAGGACAAAGATTAAGGGTGCGTTTGGTTCGACGTTTCGTTTCAACTCAAACTGTACTTTTTTTTGTCTTTTTCCCAAAAAGTTTTTGTCTTTTTCCTAAAAAATTTTTTGTCTTTTCTGAAAATTCAAAAAAATTTACTATTACAACTAAAATATTTCAACTCAAACTAACAAACCAAACAAACCCTAACTATTTCCTTGGGTCCAGATAGGCATTTAAGAAGGGGGTATATATGAACAAGGCAACAGTTAATGGATGAAAACCACACCAATAAGATGTCTTGAAAGAAAAAAGTAGGTTTCACACGATGTTTGGCACGGCATCGGGGTTTAGAAGGCAATGACAATGCTGAAATTTTCTACCAAAAAAAAAACAAAAAAACGAATGCTGAGGTGGTCCTTAATGTAGTTTTCACATGGTTCACTATTTGCACATGGCATTTACAAAAAAAGGTCTGAATTAACTTAATAGTGTAGTTGATGAAATCTTTTTATGTTAGAAGAACGTTTTGAATTATTGTCTGTTCTGTTGTTTCTCCTTATGCCACTGAGGAAATGTACTTAGAAACGACATAAATTAACATGAGAAGCATACCAATTTTGCGTAGTTAGTGAGAGAAGAAAGGGTGGGTGTCCAAAGCCGCACCCTGCGGGTACTCTTATCTCGCTTTTGTAACAAGTAAAGAAGGGTATGGGCCCATTGGGAGGGCTACTACTTTTAATTATGCATTGAGATATATATGTATATATATCCGTTGGCTCTGTTGTCCGGCAACCGTTTTTTGCAGGACACGAACGGCAGTGTATTTGGGGTTGTTGGATGAGAAAATGAACGGCACTAATGAGCGAGAAGATGAGCAAAGGTACATTGTTCGGGTTGTACTCTCTCTCTTTGCTGAACGTCCGGTTGTCGGACAATAAACCTATCTTTTATGTATTTATACACACATATATATATATATATATTTAAAGTTTGGCTTATAGATAGAAAACTTGTTGAGTTGATGCCCTCTCAAATGGGACCATACTCGGTTAGTATAAGTAGGTGGTTAGTATTAGTATGTTGTGCGGTTGAGAGATATAAGTAAAAACTAAGCTTATCATTTAAGGCGAATTGAGTTAAAAGTTCTTTGTGTTGTATTGATGAACCTAAAAATTTTTTTAAACGACAAAGGGAATGGAGGATGAATGACATCAATATTTTTTTTATAAAATTTTTCTGGGCTAATCGACATTGAAAGGTGGGTGCATTATGAAATACATAGATAAGGCGAATACCGATCAAAACATTTTCCCTTCTTCTTTCTTGGCAAAAATTAAGTTGGTCAGGAATCTCGAGGTTGTACGGTAGAAAGTTGGATTAAAGGACTTTTGGAGGGCCTAGATTCGTGTCGTTTCTGCAAAAGAAACCCACATAAAGACCAGTACATGCCTAAATGGTCCAAAATACAGCAGAAACTCTCTTTATTCGGTGTACTGTTGTGTAGTATGTATGGCAGGGGATGTGGTGAACCTGATGGTCCGATAAGGGAGAATTTGTTAGTGGGCAACGAATGGCTCAATAATTGAACGATGGAAACAGATGAGAATCAGAAAATGCAAGGAACAAAAAAAAAAAAAGTTAATAATTGATATTGTTTTGTTTGGCCATATTCCAGAGTATAACAATGTTTTTTGCTCTTTTTATACTACCAAAAAAGGAAAGGAAAAAAAAAAAAAAAACTAGACCTTATTAGAATTTAAGTTTATGTTTAATTTGTTAATCTGATTTAGCTTATTATCCATATCATGGTACCTGCTACATCAATAAAACGTACTGACAAGAGTTGCAAGAATAGCATAGGATTGAAATCAAATGTCAAAAACCATAGGAAAAAGCACCAACCAAAACTGAGCAAACATGTAAAACAAGGAAATAAGGAAAGAGAAAAAACTATTTCATAAATTATAACTCCGCGCATAATAGACAGTTCCGGGATAGGCATAATAGACGTTGTCACCTGGAAGAGCCTCCTGGAGAGCTTCGTGGTACATCTCAACGGACTTAACTTCAGTGGTCAGTCCAGTGGGGCCAAAGGTCACAACCATACCGGGCTTCAAGACACCAGTCTTAACACGACCGACAGGGAGAGTTCCAATACCACCAATCTTGTAGACATCCTGAAGTGGGAGACGGAGGGGCTTGTCTGAGGGTCTCTTGGGCTCCTGGATTTGGTCAAGGGCCCCAAGGAGGGTTGGTCCCTTGCACCAGTCGAGGTTGGTGGACTCTCAATCATGTTGTCACCCTCGAAACCAGAGATGGGAACGAAGGGGATTTTGTCAGGGTTGTAACCGACCTTCTTCAAGTATGAGGAGACTTCCTTAACGATTTCATCGTACCTAGCCTTGGAGTACTTGGGGGTGGTGGCATCCATCTGTAAAAGAGTTCAAATCAAAGTATAGCATCAAACACATGAAACATATAACAATCTTATCATAAGAAACACAGCAACGTAAAACAGCAACAGCAAGGCGTGCTCACCTTGTTACAACAGCATATCATCTGCTTCACACCAAGAGTGAAAGCGAGCAAAGCGTGCTCACGGGTCTGACCATCCTTGGAAATACCGGCCTCAAAACCACCAGTGGTGGAGTCAATGATAAGCACGGGACAGTCAGCCTGGGAAGTACCAGTAATCATGTTCTTGATAAAGTCACGATGTCCAGGGGCATCAATGACAGTGCAGTAGTACTTGGTGGTCTCGAACTTCCACAAGGCAATATCAATGGTAATACCACGCTCACGCTCGGCCTTGAGCTTGTCCAGCACCCAGGCCTACTTGAATGACCTCTTGTTCATCTCAGCAGCCTCCTTCTCAAATCTCTCAATCACACGCTTGTCAATACCACCAAGCTTGTAGATCAAGTGACCAGTGGTAGTGGACTTTCCAGAGTCGACGTGGCCAATGACCACACTGTTGATGTGAGACTTCTCCTTACCCATCTTTTAGAAAGTTAACTGACAACATCAAGAGAAGTTTATTAGCTAAGCACAGAAGAATCAAAACATTTCCAACCACCAAAGCTTACCCCATTGTTCATCCAATCGATCTTCATATGGCAACAACAATACAAGTCATATAAAACATCCAAAAATTTATCACAATTTTCAAATTAGACCTTTATTATAGCCGGTCAATTGTCAATATTTTTTAATTTAGTGATTGATTTGCTAAATTTAACAAATTCATGGATAATCATGCAACTTACTTGTATGGTTAAAATTCATAGTCGTATAGAAAACTGATTTTTTCAATCATACTAACATCATTATCATTTTTTTTTTAAAATGAAGTGTTTATTCTTATTCTTTTCACTAACAAAAATTTTCCTAGGTTTCTTCTACGTAAGAATGTTACATACAATATTGTAAAAAATTGTCATTGTTGTTTATTAAAACAAAACTATATATATATATATATATATATATTGTTTGTTGTGATCCTTTAATATAGCATTTCTTTGTCCTAGTTTTCTCCGACATAAGAATGTTGAAGTAGTATTAAAACTTGGTTATCAAACAAAAACAAAAATTTTTTTTTTTTTGGTTCTTACTCTGCAAAAGTAAATAATTAAGAACAAAACTTTTGAGTGTTTAAATAAAATTTGAAATCTAAGATTCGAAAGGCTAAAAAATTTCACATTAGCAATGAAGTGAAGAAAAGTTAATGGATTTGGTTTAAACTGTTGAAAGTCTTTGTGTGTGGAGTCATTTGTGGAATATTTTTGTTGAGAAAGTCGATGAGACAGAAAGCGTAGTTGTATAACGGCAAATATACCGAATTTTTCATGTGTTTGTGTTTGGAGGTGTATCTATAATCTTCAAGTAGCTTTCGCTTAAACTACTTTCAGCTTTCGCTTGCTTGTTTGTCTGGGTTTTTTTTTTTTTTTTTTTTTTTTTATTAATTTTTTGATTGTTGCTTCGTTAAAATTTTTTTGTATAATTTGTCCTTCAAAGCCGATTTTTCTTAAACATCTATATTTTTGTATTATTTTCACAGAACCTTCTAAGGTCCTGTGCTATTTTATCAATTATGACCTTAACACACATATATATATATATATATAATGGAGGAAAGTAATTAGATTTATCTATTTAATTATTTAGATTTGATTATTTAAATATTTAGGATTTAGTTTTATATTTAGTATGTTTATCTAGTTAGTTTCCTGATAATTATCTTATTAATTTTTTAATAATTATCTGGTTGGTCTATTTAATTTTTGAGATTTAAATTATTCAATTAGGAAAACTATTGTAAACACTGTTTTTATTTAGTTTCTCAATCGAAAAGACCATGCCATCTTTTCTCATCTATTATTCTTCTATACTATGAACATATTTTTCTAATTCTACAACTAAAATAACATTTTCAAATATGGGTTGAAAAAGTATATATATTGTTTGTGTTTTGAGCAAAACACAAAACACTTCAATCTTTAAGAGGTCGAACAAATGCTTACTTGCTTGTAGTCCTTTTTAATTGCTTTTTTATTTTGTTCAAGTCCTTTTTTCTTTTTCATGGAAAGTCGACTCTTTTTTTTTTTTTTTTTTTTTTCGAAACATTTACTGACACAGATCACAGAAAGTCCAAAATAAAAATCCAAACTAAAATCTCAAGGCACCATTTATTTATCAACGAATTTGGGATAGTTAATAGTGCCATAGTGGAGACGATAATGATGAATATAATATATAATGTATGCCGTTTCCATAACGGAACTCTGCAAAATGTCACGCAGTCTTGTTTATATCATTCTTACAAAAAATACAAAAACACAAAAACACAATAAGATAAGACAACATAGAATGAAATATAATTAAAAAAAAAAAAAAAAAAGGCTAAGCTACTATGCACTTAGACAGCCTTACTGAGTTTACTGGCTCACGACAAAAGCATCTCAAAGCCGACAGCAAATAAACGACTCCTTGCAATTAGGTATGTCAAATCTTTAATGTACACCAACAAACTAAATTGTATTCAAAATAATTAAAAAAAATTAAAAAAATAAAAAACCCATTACTAGGTAGAGCCCGCAATTTAGCAAAGACAACCTGCTTACTTTCATAAAGCTAATATAGACTTTATGGTACAACTATATATATATATATATATATATTGTACTATTCTGTCTAGAGCTTGATTGCTTGCCATCTCAGACAACCACTACTTTGAATAAAAGCACTGAATAAACAAAATAATCTTCAGCAGTGTGGCCTTAATGATAAGCAGAAATTCAATCCCAGACAGGCAAACGGTGAACCGGCAATGGTTCATGGTTCTCAAAATCAACTTCCGATATTTGAAGCTGGTGTTGGAGTTTCTTGAGAACATGAAATTTGTGGGGGAAAAATGCTGTTTTTAGACTTGGTTTGGATGATGTTTGGATCCATTTGTGTTGAATGCATTGCATAAAGAAAGCTGACCATTACGCCATTCCCCGAGGTTTGCTCCTCTTTGTGGAGTTCTAGACGCGAAATATCTTGGACTGGATCTGCAAAGAAATGGGGAAATAAACAGGAAAGGAGATCCGATAACCGAGATCACATGTTAAGCCATCATCCTACCAAATTTACGGATCAAAGAGTACCGCGCGTCAATAATCATTTCAATAAGCACATGAGATTGTCTTGCGTTTGCAATTGCAGGACATGCTTGCTTCCAATTTATTTCAAGTTATTTCAAGTTATTGAACACTAGATATTGAAACTTCCAATTTATTTCAAGTTATAAAATTGACTAGTGGCCAAAACGAAGGGGGCTAGTACATTAACGATTTGCGATGAAAACCAGAACACACAGGACGTGGGAGATAGTCAGACATTTTAATTAATTTACACTCCCACAGAGATATTCGGAAAAAGCAAGTTATACCATTTGTTCAAAGTTATTATCTAGTGTTCTCCGCACAAGAAAATACAATAATATCACCAACGTGTATATATATATATATATATATATATTTGTCATATTCTTATCTGACGTTAACCAAGAATTTGAAAAGATAAGATAGCACGATGTGGTATATCGTACCTAAATAACAAAATATTCGCCTGAGCCTTGTGCCTTGACTGCGAAAAACTTTCCACGTATAAGGAGTTCACCTTTCATCAAACTTCCAGGAAAAATAATTGCATCAACCTAACTGCAAACGGAAAGTCCAAATGTAATTTTAGAACCAAGCTTGTGTTGCTATATGGAAGAAATTGGATTATTACTCCCACACTCGCCTGTAAGCAAACCAGATATCACTTGAACAATTAACTGAAAGCCACCAATTCTATCATTAGTGTTAATCCAGTAACGCTTGCCATAGAATACAGATCAGAAGCAAAAAAAGAGTTCTAGACTTGGAAACTTGAGTTTGCGGAGCGCCATTAGTAATCAAGTCTGTGGTTAGATTAGTTATATCTACAGTCCACTAGTTAATCCACTTGTTATAAGTAATTAGAAGATGTAAATAGATTCATCTACGTGTATAGTTCTATTGGTTAGTAAGTGTGCTTACAGTACAGTTATCTCATATCCTAGTATTTAAGACCTCTGTATAGATCCAATCATTCAAACGATGAAATCCATTCTCTCAGAAATCTTTCCTCCCTAGATTCTCTCTCTCGTTTGAGATTCAATAATGAGAAACCAAAACGGATCATAATAAGGCAGTTCACAGCATGTTGAAGAACTATTCAACAAAGAAGCAGTCTTGGAACCATGGAAATGTTTTTTCCAGTGTTGGAATTTCACGTTTGACACCTTTTTTTCTACTTGTTTTGATGACATGGAGTATGAGGACTTCACAAGAAATGTACTTGCAAAACCAAACATACCCTCCACATTTGTGCTTCGGCTAAAGTGAGCAAAAATATGTGTTGATAACAGATAACAGAAAATTCATTTATAAAAAAATAATAATAATATCAGATAACGGGAGTACTG
Organism: Ficus microcarpa; assembly: GCA_025413485.1. Classification (NCBI taxonomy): domain Eukaryota; kingdom Viridiplantae; phylum Streptophyta; class Magnoliopsida; order Rosales; family Moraceae; genus Ficus; species Ficus microcarpa. Next base: position 22,924,736 of record CM046377.1, on the reverse strand, counting down.
ATGACCATACCTGAATCGATTTTGGTCAGTTGAATGTCCAAAGTCATCTTCAAGCACATACAGGAGCTTCCTGTAGGTATGTCCATCCACAAGGTCTTTCTCTTGGAACTCCTTCAACAGCTTCATTGCCTCTTCAACCCTCCCTCTTCTGCATACCTCATCAAGTAGTGTCCGATACGTAATAAAATCAGCTGACCTCTGCTGCTCTGTCATCTCCCACAGATACTTCACCGCCGCCTCGACATCTCCATCGATAGCCAAAGCATTCACAAGCGAGTTGTATGATTTTGCACTTGGAACAAACCCTTTGCTCTTCATTTCACTGCACAACTCCCTAGCATTGTCCGTCCTTCCTTGAGAGCATAGCCCGTGGATCAAATAATCATAGGTAAACGAGTTCGGCAGGCAGTTATACACCACACCCATCTGGTGGTATATCCTAAGTGCATCATTGACATGAAGGGAAAGCACATATCCCTTAACCATGGAGTTCAAAGAGAAAATATCAGGCTCAATACCATCATTCACCATTTGCCTAAACAGGAACCTAATTGTGTCCATATAAACATGGTTTATGTAAGAATTTCTTCCCCTACTCAAAAATGCCGCAAAAAGAATATTGTAAGTTCTGATCGAAGGCCTACAATCCAAGTTCCGGCTGCTCTTCATGTGGTTAAATATATTGATAGCTCTAGTTAACTTCCTTGCTTCAGTAAAAAAGTAAATGATGGTATTGAAAAGAGCCTCATCACCAAAATGAGTCAGAGCAAGCACTTGGTTGACAATATCATCCATCTCTTGGTACATTTTAGCAACACCAAGCTTCTTTATCACGATGTGATAAGTGCAAATGCCATGCCTGAACCTTGGCTGCTGAGAGGCCCAATTGAACAACTCAAGACACACGAGAGGATCGTCTTGCTGAGCCATGACACTGCCAAGTTCTTCAGGCGTAAACCTAGGCAGAAGTTGAGAAACCGCCCTTTGAAACCGGGCTTCATCAAGACTAGGTTTACTATTGGCTTTCCGTCTGTTACTAGCTCTCCTCCTGAAAGACCTCGACATAGGCTTGGTCGAATAGAAAGAATACAACGAAAACTGCTCAAATGAACGCAGAAATCCATTGGAAGCAGTTCCAAAGCCTATGTTGAGTCTGGTCCGTGGTATAATGTGCAAATTCCCCAATCCATTCTCACTGACCGACGTTGAATCACTCGGTACTCTAAGAAATCTTCTCCAGGGAAAGAGATATTGAAAAGCTGGACTGGAACAACGGATTTGATTAGCAAAATCCCCGTTTAGCAACCCTAAAACGCAGGGAACGATTTGAGTCTTCTCCCTACCCATCTTTTAAAAAGTGAACTGAAGTCTGAAACGGGAGAAGTTAATTAGGAGTAAACTACAAACGGATTTGCAGTTTAAGAATAATACCAGATATTCAATAAAAGAAAAGCAAGATTTCAAAAAAAAAAAAAAAAAAAAGTAAAACACACCGGAACAAAAAAAGCCCACTAAAGAATATGTTCATTAATCATTTATTTGTTATAAAAATCAAAACCCAAACTACTATATCAAACACATATACCAGTAGAACTGAAGTCAACAATTTGATTGCTGTAATGGAGGAACATAACATGCCACAATGAGTTCAACACACAAAACATGTCTTGAACAAAACATTAATTCATACGACCATACATAAAGGAGAGTCAAACCTAATTCTAGACAGAATTTGCTGCCAACTTATGTACTTTTTCCCCCCCTTTTTACATACTCCTCCATAGCAATGAAAGCCAAAAACCTTCGGTAATGAGCACTGCACTTCACGACCTTTACGAATTAAATTGGCATATAAAATCTGTCCTGTTGCGCGCTCTTAGTACTACTAGATTGTCTTGTTAACTAGGGACTAATTATTCAGTAGTTTTGTTGATTCCAATTATCCGTGTGTTCTGATCTAATAAATTTTAGCTTTTACTTAAAAAAAAAATTAAAAAAAAAAAAAACAATTGCCTAGTTTTTTAAGCTATGAGAGAAAAATCCTACCTCAAATTTCCCCTTCATCCAAAAAAATGTCGCTGCAGAAATCGGCCTGAAAACTGGAAACTGAAAACTGAAAGAGCTTGGATAGGAAGGAGATGGCTCTGGTTCTGATTGTTCCGTTACAATCTGACTTTGTATTGACTGGGCCAGTGGGCGTTCAATGACAGAACCGTCAGCCCAAGAGGCCCAATTTTTTTGGGCCGAGTTAACGCCTCAATTACTAAGAGTTTGCTTTGGTTAGTTTGAGTTGAAATATTTTAGGGTCCGTTTGGTTCGTTAGTTTGAGTTGAAATATTTTAGTTGTAATAGTAAATTTTTTTGAATTTTCAGAAAAGACAAAAAACTTTTTGGGAAAAAGACAAAAACTTTTTGGAAAAAAGATAAAAAAAAGTACAGTTTGAGATGAAATGAAATGACGAAGCAAACAAGTCCTTAATTATAATAACAAGTTTTTTTGAATTTTCAGAAAAGATAAAAAAACTTTTTAAGAAAAAAGATAAAAATTTTTTGAAAAAAAGATAAAAAAAATATAATTTAAGTTAAAATGAGATGATAAGACAAATAAAGTCTAAATTGATGACCAAACAAGTCATTAATCGCCGAGGAGCAGTAAAAGAACGTGCGGACGATTATTTCGCCTCAAACGATCATTTCAAACGGAAAGCCGACATTGACTTTGGTCAATTAAAACACAAACGAGGGTATTTAAGTAATTTACTATAGAAAAGCCCTAGCCGACACGTGCCGCTGATCTATAAGTACCAAGCGAAGCATTCTATGCGAGCATTAGGGTTTACAAAAGTTCTATTCTCGCTACTGCCTGTCTTTGTTCTCTGCCTCGCGACTGCGGCTAAGGTTTCCAGCGAAGAATTTCTTCAGAGGTGAGCGATCTTTGGCGTTTTCATGAATTTTTTTTGTGAATCTGATTAGTGTCAATGTGATTTCTCAAGAAAAAGATTTGTCTTTTGTTACGATTTTTTTTTTCCTCTGTTTTGCAATCTGTATCTCTTAGATCTGATTTTGTAACGATTTCTTTTAGGTATTACTAATTTTCTTGGAGTATTTGTTTTGCATCGTTTAGTTTTGAATCCGTTTTCAAATTTGTTTGCTTGTTATTTGATTTTTGTGATTCAGTATTTTCTTCTGGGTTTTGCTTTATGATTTTCATTTTCCCCTATTTGTTTATCTGTTTTAGACTATGTATGTATGTCTATGAAGTATGTTAGCTCTTTTCATTCTTTAATGGTTGAATTTCATAAGTCGAATTTTTTCTTTTTAGATCCGTTGTTGGAAGAAAAGTTTATTTATTTATTTAATGTTTATTCGGTTGTAATTTGATGCGTTACTGCCTCTAGAACAGTTATTCCTTGTTTTCATTAACTGTATTATTTGGCTTCTTAATATGGTCATTGTGGATTTCCTCGTTTGCATTCGATCCGTTTCCTAGTAGCAATAGTTCTGTGTTTTTATTTTTTTTTTTTTTTTTTTTTAAATTTTCGATGCGTTTCCCAGAAGCAATAGTTCTGTTGTTTTTAAAAAAAATATTTGTTATAATATGTTTTTGTTCGATTTTTCCCATATTCATATTAGCAGTACATGTTGCTAGCAACGGTGATGAGCCTAGAGACCTGTAATGATTTGTGGATATGATCACAGATTTTTATAAACATCTAAGGAGACTGAGTTTGATGTTTAAATTTTCTTTTTTTTTCTTTTGGTTTATTTTGAAATATATTGAATTGCTTTGTTGTTAAATATAATTATCCAGTATTGTTTTAAACTTGCAGTTTGGTTTATATGCTTATCTAATGAACTTCTCTTGATGTTGTCAGTTCTCTTTCTAAAAGATGGGTAAGGAGAAGTCTCACATCAACATTGTGGTCATTGGCCACGTCGACTCTGGAAAGTCGACCACTACTGGTCACTTGATCTACAAGCTTGGTGGTATTGACAAGCGTGTGATTGAGAGATTTGAGAAGGAGGCTGCTGAGATGAACAAGAGGATCATTCAAGTATGCCTGGGTGTTGGACAAGCTCAAGGCCGAGCGTGAGCGTGGTATTACCATTGATATTGCCTTGTGGAAGTTCGAGACCACCAAGTACTACTGCACTGTCATTGATGCCCCCGGACATCGTGACTTTATCAAGAACATGATTACGGGTACTTCCCAGGCTGACTGTGCTGTGCTTATCATTGACTCCACCACTGGTGGTTTTGAGGCCGGTATTTCCAAGGATGGTCAGACCCGTGAGCATGCTTTGCTTCGCTTTCACTCTTGGTGTGAAGCAGATGATTTGCTGTTGTAACAAGGTGAGCATGCCTTGCTGTTGCTGTTTTACGATGCTGTTTCTTATTACAAGATTGTTATGTTTCATGTGATTGATGCCATACTTTGATTTGAACTCTTTTACAGATGGATGCCACCACCCCCAAGTACTCCAAGGCTAGGTACGATGAAATTCGTTAAGGAAGTCTCCTCATACCTGAAGAAGGTTCGGTTACAACCCCGACAAAATCCCCTTTGTACCCATCTCTGGTTTCGAGGGTGACAACATGATTGAGAGGTCCACCAACCTCGACTGGTACAAGGGACCAACCCTCCTTGATGCACTTGACCAGATCTTGGAACCCAAGAGACCCTCAGACAAGCCCCTCCGTCTCCCACTTCAGGATGTCTACAAGATCGGTGGTATTGGAACTGTCCCCGTCGGTCGTGTTGAGACTGGTGTCTTGAAGCCTGGTATGGTTGTGACCTTTGGCCCCACTGGACTGACCACTGAAGTTAAGTCTGTTGAGATGCACCACGAAGCTCTCCAGGAGGCTCTTCCAGGTGACAACGTTGGGTTCAACGTGAAGAACGTTGCTGTGAAGGATCTCAAGCGTGGTTTTGTTGCCTCCAACTCCAAGGATGACCCTGCCAGGGAAGCTGCCAACTTCACCTCCCAGGTCATCATCATGAACCACCCTGGTCAGATTGGAAATGGCTATGCCCCAGTGCTCGACTGCCACACCTCTCACATTGCCGTGAAGTTTGCTGAGCTCTTGACAAAGATTGACAGGCGTTCCGGTAAGGAGCTCGAGAAGGAGCCCAAGTTCTTGAAGAACGGTGATGCTGGTATGGTTAAGATGATTCCCACCAAGCCCATGGTTGTTGAGACCTTCTCTGAGTACCCCCCACTCGGTCGTTTTGCTGTGAGGGACATGCGTCAAACCGTGGCCGTGGGTGTCATCAAGAATGTTGAGAAGAAGGACCCATCTGGTGCCAAGGTCACCAAGTCTGCTGCAAAGAAGAAGTGAAGTGGTTCTCTAGGAGTTCAATAGTTAGGCGTTTAGTTTTGGCTCCTGGCTTCACCCTTCGATTTTGTTTTCTCTTATTTATGAGACTTATTCGCACAGTTTTTATAGATTTGCATTACAGTCGTCTATACTTGTTTTCAAGGATGGCAGAGTCGAGCATTTGGGTCTCAATTTGAGTGCTCGGCAAGCTGTGATGGGAAACTCCGTTTTGCTATTTGATGGTTTTCTTTTTATTATTGAGATGAGTTGTGTAGTTGATGAACGATGGACAACTTCATTTTAATTTCAGACTTTTTCACATTTTCATATTTTTAAGATTTGCTGTTGCTTTCTTGTGAATTTTACTAATGCTATGATATTCCAATGTTTACAAATTCTTCCGTATTGCTTTCTGGATGGGTGTCCAATTTCCGGATTTGTATTCTGTTGCTTAACGACGCCTTGAGGGGGGGAAAAAAAAGGAGTAAAAGATGAACACTCTTTTATTGAAGAGTAGAAAGATGTAAAACATGAATTTTCAGGAATGCATTCCTCCATCCATTAGAATTTTGGCAACGCTGAAAAGAAATTAAAGAGTCTTCTCAAAAATCGTTAGTGGAGGTTGCCTTAAAATGAAGTTAAAAATAACATGTAGCAACGCAGTTGAAGAAAATTATAACTGAAAAATGCTATTGAATTAAATTGACTACGTAAATCATGTGCATTTTAACAATCTCTCTTAATCTAAACTTTAGGATTTGAAATCGACGTTCTTTTGATCATTCGCCTTCAGTCCTTGGTTAGTAAGTTGACGAAGTACAAACAAAGAACCCAGACAAGGGTCTTTCTTGCCCCTCTTGGAGCTGAAATCTGCACCAAGTCGATGGCAATTGGCAATCACAATCCAAAAGCCTATGGCTTGCCCCTCTGCCTGTGGCATGACCCCTCCCGAACTCTGCATCTGATGGCAAACTTGTCGAAGAAATTTGGTGACCAGAGGCTAGCGTACGCTCTTCTCTATCTCTCTCACTCTCCATTTGTTTTCCTTTTTTTTTAAATATATATTAAGGCTTTGTTTGCCACTTGAGTTTAACTCCAACTAAACTGTACTTTTTTATATCAATTTTTGTCTTCTTCTGAAAAGTTCACAAAATTTATAATTAATTTCTGAAAAATCAACCAACTCCAACTTAAAAATTTTATCTACATCTGACAAACCAAACGCAAGCTAAGTTGATTAAAAAGCATCAGATTTATTAGGATTGCAGCATGAAAGAATATTATAGGAATTATTGAGAATGCAACATTTGAAAATCACATTACAATTGAATTCAGAAAAAAAAAAAAAAGTAATTTATTGCCAATTGCCATAAGAATTTTCATATGCTGTGTAAAACATAAACACCTACCATTATCATGAATTGAGAATAAATTAAAAATGAATTATATCCGAAATATTAAACATAAATATGTTTTGCACTTGTACTCAAAACTTAGCTCAGGTCTAAAATGCTTCCCAAAAGATTAACACTGAGAGCAAAATCTCTCCTAAGATGTAACAAGTTTGACAAAATTAGTGCAATTGCCAACGGAATGGCTCTACCCCGAATACACCTTGGTTTGTCAACTGTGATCACTATGAAAGAAAAACTTTGCTGTCGGAATCCGACGAAAAGATCATCAATATATCCAAGACATTCAAGAAACCATATAGCACATTGTCATACAGCATCTTCTGATGAACTGCAAGCAGTAAAAAGTAATATTTTCAGATAGGGGAGTTCCAAATCAGTTTTGGGACCTAATCTTTCTCCAAATCTCATTTGCCAAAGGTTCCTCAAATAAAAAACAAAATTAACCTGAAAGAGCAGGTATTCTAGTCAAGCCTATATATGGATCTCCGGACAACTTATGCAGTATGAAATAATTAAAATGCTTTAAGGAATAGATATACCTGCCTGACAGGTTATCACAACTCATCTTTTGCATTGCTGGCGTTGGCAGCTGCTTTTTCAGCTTCTTCTAGGACAAAAGTTTTCAGTGATTCAACGTCCCTTGTGCCTGATTAAATGCATTTCGAGCAAAGAGTATAAAAATCCAGATATTGTTATGATTCTAAATTGAGCAATTTAGCTAAATCATTTGACTCAAAGCCAACACAAGCAACATAGCATATGGAACTCTTAATGGTTGATGATCCAACGGGAAATCACAGAAGATGCAAACAATGTTGGGGACATCTCAGCAGAGGAGAAAAAAACGAGGACACTTTCAAATCTGGAAAACCTATCACAAAAGCACAAGGTCTGCCACAACCATAGTGTTACACCATTATTTCATCACACCATTTATGTCTACAAAGGACTGAGTCACCAATGTCATCACCACTAATTCATACATTATCAATGCCCATAGTCACTACTACGATGTTCTTTACAACTTCCATGAATAGGTAACATGCTCTGGTTTAATATTGAATCAATGAAACCATTGCCGAACAAAAAGAAGAAATGAAATATGATATGGTGTTCTGCTTTAAGATTGACTTCCACTATTAACAATATTTCGTGGTTCAAAAAATGGCCAATCAAACTAGCAAAAATGTCTAATTCAGCTTCAATCCTGTGGTGCAATGGAGCAGTTTCCTCTTCTAAATACCACATTCTCAGACATAAAAATGGAGCATTCAATTTCATTCATCTACATGTTTTACCAATAACATTTGCTTCATTACAACAGCAAAGAAATGAATAATTCTAAATAACATTAACATGCTACAGTTATCTTGCATGCCTCTATTGCAATACAAGATGCAAGGTCAAGCCGAATCCTCATGATTTATCCTTTACGATTTTCACTTATGTCTTACTTAGGAGTCACAACCATCAGACTAGCACTATTCCTAGTGGTTAAATTAACAAACAAAACAAAGTAGTCAATAACATGATTCCCTAAGACGGGCTGTGATACAAATTCACCAAGGAATTTGAATCAAACAAAAAAAAGTACTTAAATGCTAGAGTCGATATGCTTTCCTTGGTCAAATCAGTTAAAGCTCGTTTTGGCCTGTGAGCTTCCTAATTATATATGTGTACCCAGAACCTTTTTGCTGTTACTACAATGCCGTTAAAACATCTAAATTAGGTTTCACTGCTAACCATGTTACTTTTCTAAAAGAAGCATTACTTCAAACATGTAACAATAGAGATAATAGACTTGGATCTTACCTTTATATTTTGCAACTTCTTCTCCGTCATAGAATAGCTTGAATGTAGGATACGAATGAATATCGACCTTCGAACACACCGCTTTATCTGTACCACAATCAACTTCCCCAATCTCGATTTCATCTTCACCTTCCATTACCTTTCCGAGGTCCTCCCACAAAGACCCCATGTTCTTACTGATACAAATTGTTGCCATATCCAATAAGAATAAATAAGTAAACTGTTTTTAATCAAGTGTCAACAAAATATTTCCAAAAAAGGGAAAATACTTACCAATGTTTACACCATGGAACACAAAATTTCACAAACCAGGCAGTATCTTTCTCTTTCACCTAATGGGAAAAACAAAACGATGAATTTCTCATAACTCGTTGTACTAAATTTTGGTATAAATATACCACAAAGCGAGAAACAAATATAAAAAATAATAATAATAAGAAGAAGAAATAAACAATAACCCACTATAGCCATGGAGTTTTTGCATATATGATGTTCTTGAAAGCTTAACATAAAAAAAACAATCTGATAAACAAATTAAACTACTCAAGCCCAGTAAATCAATAATGTAAAATTCAGATTACAAAAAAATTAATTAATTAATTAATTAATTAATTAACCAAAAAAACTTCGCATAAATTAAGACAGATCTGTGTTCGATTCGGAATCTAAAGAGAGAAATTGAAAGGAATTGGATGATCTAAGAAAATTGTCACCTTGTCAGAGAACGTGTCAGAAGTTAGGGTTATGACCTCGGCTCTGGAGTGATGTATAAAGCTCAGCAGAAGAAGAAATGAAATGAAAACGAGAGAAGCAGGAGTAGGATTTCATCGCTGCTACTCAAATTTCTTGCCTTTCCTTTCCTTTTCCTTTTCCTTTTCCTTTCCGTTTCGTTTTTCTCAGAAAATTTTCTTCCAGGGGAAAGTAGAAAGATCAAGCTTCTCTCGAAATTCATCACCTAGCGCAATTAAGCATCTGCGGAGGCGTCGATCTTGAAGGAAACCCGCAGTCAAGAGATTTCTTTATTCTTTATTTTTTTTGTCGTCGTTTTACTTTTTATTGTAGCTCTCTGGTGTCGTGGTCGATTGTCGTTCCGATTATCGCCTTTGTTTTGCTTATTTAACGTCGTTTTCTAGTTTCTATGTAGTATGTTGTTCTCCAGTTAATGTCGTTTTCGTACTTTAACTGCCGCTCCTCAGTTTGCTGTCGTTGTCTTTTTTCTACTCGTTGTTTTTGCATATTTATTATTTGGCCTTTTGTTCCTTCAGCATTTGTCCTTCTCATTCACTTTTTGTATTAATCGTTTTTTTTTTTTTTTTTTTTGTCGTTTTCCATTTTCCGATTTGGTTGTCGTTTTTCATAACTCTTGTTTTCGTTCAATAGTCATACACTTTTCGTCGTTTTCCATTATTGTCGTTCCGCACTCTTTTTTGTCGTTTTATTTTTAATATTGATTGCTGTTACTCCATGTTTTAGTTCTCCCACAGTCGTAACTCTTTTAAATGAGTTTGGAACTCTTTTAATGAGTTAGTTGAGTAAGGTTTGAGACTAGTTCAAATTATTGCTCCAAACACTCTATTAAGGGTTTGTTTGGTATATTAATTAGAGTTAGTTGAGTAAGGTTTGAGACTAGTTCAAATTATTGCTCCAAACACTCTTATTAATGAGTTTGGCGGACCTGTTTGATAAATTAGAATTTAAGTTGAAATATTTTAAGTTGTAAATAGTAATTTTTTGTTAACTTTTTAGAAATAAGACAAAAAAAACTTTTTCAGAAAAGATACAAAACACTTTTTGGGAAAAGGACAAAAACCATGATGAATAATAGAGTTTGTTTGGTATGTTAGTTTGAGTTGAAATATTTTAGTTGTAATAGTAATTTTTGTTGACTTTTTAGATAAAACAAAAAAACTTTTTCAAAAAAGACAAAACACTTTTTGGGAAAAGGACAAAAATCATGATGAAAAAATACAGTTTAGTTTAAAATGAGATGTTTTACCAAACAAACCCTATTAATTATCCTTTTTCGTGTTATTTTTAACTCAGTCTAATTCACATTATTTAATTGTGCTCTCTCCAACTTCTTGTCGTTTGTCTAATTTAGTTCATGTCGTTGTTCAGCCTGTTATTATTATTATTATTTTTTGATAAATTTCTTCAGCTTCTTATTATTCGCCGCATCATTTTTGCACCATTTTTATTCTGTTCACGGTTGTGGTGCTGTCTTCTAGTCTTTCTCGTTCTCATTTTTTTTTTTTAAGGACGTTTCATCTCCTTTTGCTTCTACACAGAAGTAGATCTTATTCACACTGAAACTCAGGAACAAACTCTGAACACAAACAAACGACAACTTCAAAAAAAAAAACAACTTCAAAAAAAAAAACCAAAAGCTTTCTAATAATAAACACAATCAAAGATCGCTCCCAAAGGCCTTAATAACTTCGGGAGTTTCCCCCGCCTTCACCGGTGGCGCGGCCATCGGCGACGGCAAGATAACGGCTTCACGCTGAGCGTCGGTGATGTTGCGCAGCCTTTCTTCGGTCAAGCCGAAAGCGGCGGCGAGCTCCGGGCCTCTCATGGAGCGGAGAACCGAGTTGGACCCGACCAGGAACTGGGGCCGGTTCTTTCGGGCCGAGGTCGTGAAGCCAAAGAACTCCATGGGCCCGCTCCGCGACGCGATCTGGCAGAAGGGGAAGTACCTCGGGACCCAGAACACGTCACCCTCTCTCACGTCTGTGTTCATGGCTAGAGACCCGTTTGGATACACGATTTGTACGTTCCCCTGTTCCTCTCAACACTATCCCCAACTCTGTTGCTCTTGGATTTATGTGTGGGGCCATCATTGATCCCTGCCAACCAAATTTCATTAAGGATTTGAACGGTACTGGTTCTATTTTTTGGATTTCAATTAGTAAGGATATTTATACTATATGACCTGAAAAAATCATGGTTGATAGCTGTTTTGTGTCTTTTCAGTCGTCAAATTTATATCATGAACGGTTCATCTATTATACTTTTTTATACCATCTTGATGTGATTTTGACTGGATCCAATTATCACAAAGTGCATGATCCGGTTGCCCCACCATGGAAAGACCTAATTAATAAATAACATCCCAAGTAATTTGTTACAGCTTACACGTTCAAGTTTGTAACAACTTATCCTAGCTAGTTAGACATTGCTTTCATTTGAAAGACTGCAAAATTTTTCAGAATTTTGGAAAAAAAAGGTTCAGTATTTGAAGATTAAAGTTGGCTTAATATGACAACTAATCCGACCCATTTGAGGAAAAAAATGTGACCAAATTAACCGACCAAACTAAACAATTTTTGTTGCACTGAAACTGTGAAACATGTTATTTGTTATGTGTGGACTAACTTTGACCAATCTAACCAAATATTGTACTTTGAGTTTTCATCCGACCCATTTGAGGACAAAATGTGACCAAATTAGCCAACCAAACTAAACAATTTTGTTGCACTGAAACATGTTAATTTGTTATATATATGGACTAACTTTGACCAATCTAACCAATATTGTACTTTAGTTTGTACTAAAAACTTGATCCAAAATAGGAAGAGAGTAAAAAATGGTTACCGCGGTGAGATTGACAAGGTAGACGCCAAAGCCAGTTTTCCTGAGAGGCGAATACGAAGAGGCGTCGACGGCAATACTCCAACCATAATTGTTTTTGAAGTCGGGTTTTCTGTCGTATAGATTATAAGAGTCTGGAGATTTGCCCCTTGTCTTCACATCTTCCGGTCTCTTCTCTTTGTCGGCAAAGAGAAGAGAGCCCAACATTTTCCTCCACGACCAAACTTCTTGTCCTTGTTCTTCTAATTTCTCGTCATCGGATTCTTCTTCTGAGTCCACTATTTTCTTCAGGTGTTCCAGCTTCGCGCTCTCTTTCAGCTCCAGAAACTTGGACGAGAGCCTTGGTGAACGAGAGTCTGAAATGTAGACTATTGGACCCTCTTGTTGGCTGCTCAAAAACTCCCTCAGCTCTGCATGTGTAACCTGTAAAACGACATTGTTTCAGAAAAAAAACACACAAAAACAGAACAGAAACCTTAAGGTTGGTAATGATTTTTTTTGCTTGCTTACGTTAAATGCGTTTTCGAGGATTTCGGAATCGAACCCGGAGATTATGGAGACTGGGTTGGTTCCTCCACCGACAAAGAAAGACTGGAAAAAAAAAAAAAACGAATATCAAGATGATTAGTTCTGTTAAATTAAGATATGATTTGACGGTTAAAAACTGAGTTTTACAAGATTTACGTACCTGAAAAGATCCAAACCTCAAACTCTCAGAAGTGTCAATGCTACAAATGATATGAAGTCTCTGGCCTTCTCCTGTGTTGACCAAGTAAAATGCTGACCCGGCTGGAATCCTATACACATCTCCGATCTTCAATCTCCTCTCAGCTAGCTGGTCCTTATATATAAACCCCACTTTTGCTTCTCCTGCATTCAAAACCAAAGCGAATAAGTACTAGAAACTATGAATTTTCCATATATATAAATATATATATATGTATGTATGTGTGTATGTATGTATTTGTACCTCTGCGAATGAAGAGGATCAAATCGGAGTCGAGATACTGAGGGACGAAAAGGGTCTTGGGCTCCATGGTGATGAAGCCGATTCTCATGGGTCCTTGAATAAATCCGCCGCCAAATCTCTTGACCACCTTCATCTCCCCTGCATCAGTCTTCACCACAAGCTTGGAGTCCTTCAACACGAAGGGCTCAAATTCCTCCTCTCCTTCCCTCCTCTTTTCTTCCCTTTTCCTTTCCCTTTCTCTTTCCCTCCTCCAGTCCTCCTCCTCCTCCTCTTCGTCGTAGCCCACCGCCATTCCCAGCAGTCCGTGGCACAGCACGAGGCCCAGAACCAGCAGAGTCAATGAACTGCTTCTTCTCCTTCTTCTTCTTTCCATCCTTTTTTTTTTTTTTTTTGTTTGCTGTGGTGCTAGATGCGTGGAAACGTGAGGGGGGTTTATGAAGAGAAGGGAGAGAGACGCGTGTGGTTCATGCAGAGAGTGGGGGTTTGGTGGCGGGTTTTCGTTGAGACAGAGTTTGGGATTTCAAGGATGATATATCTGCATCGCTTATGACACTGGAGTTACAATAGTCTTTTATTTGAATATCTCTACCTTCGCAACAATCCAATTCTTCTCCCTCCATGTGTGACAAGAATAGAATAAAAAAATAAAAAATGCTATGGCTATAGTTTTCACTTTTTTTTTTTTTGCTAAGCAAAAATTGGGTTATAACTATAAGGTAGAGGTTGAAATGCCTATATAATTTTAAAGAGGTGGATGTTTTTGGTGTAATATATGAATTTTTTATGAAATAGTTTGTTTATCTATTCTGATTTGAACTTAAATATTCAATGATGATAACGAGTGTCCTACCAACTTATCTAAAGGTTAATTCACTTATAATTATTACCATTATTTTTTAAAATTTTAAATATTCCCTTATCGTTAAAAGACGGTTTGATTTGCTGTGAGGGAATAAATGGACGATGGATTATTTAAAAATAAAATTGTTACTAAAGTTATATAAATCAAACACTTTATTTGAAGAAGATCTAAATTGATTGGATAAATTTTTAGACAAGAATGGATTGTAGGATTGATACTAAAAAAAATTTTAGATTATTGTTTTAATCATGATATTTTCAATTTTTTTTACCATATAATTAGATTAACACTTATAGGGTTAAATATGTGAACTCTTGTCAATATTTGGGCTAAGGTCATCTCCAAAAGATTTGTTTATGTTGATGTTATATTTATTATAAAGACTAAAAGTGTGAAAAATAATTTGTTTATGTTGATGTTATATTTATTACAAAGACCAAAAGTATGAAAAATAATCTTATCTTATATCATCTTCTATATACCTATTTATGCTAATATTATATTTATTATAAAAAAGTGCGAAAATATAATGATCTTATTTTTATGATAATATTATTTTAAATATTATTTTTACTGTTTGTCATCATATAATATGCTTCAAACTTATAAGCGTGAAAATTTATTAAAATGGAACATTAATTTTACTGTTTGTCATCATATTAATTATGCTTTCAAACTTGTAAAAATGAAAATTTAGTATTTTAATAAATTAAAAATGAAAATATTATGATAATTACTTAAAAAGTCAAGACAACAATCAATAAGAATTAAGGCCTTATTTGGCAATTCAACTCAAATTGTACTTTTTCATCTCAGTTTTTGTCTTTTTCTGAAAAAGTTTTTGTTTTTTCTGAAAAGTCAACAAAAATTTTCAACTCAAATTATACTTTTTCAACTCAAATTCATTTACGAAACGAACCCTAAGTGTTAAATTTGGTATTGTCTATATATAGTGGAGAATTGGCCACAAAATTTAGCATATAGAAAATTTTGCATCAAATATAACACTTTATTGGAATCTAAATGTCAATTTTACTATTGACACAACCTTTTCACATAAACATTAAAGATGATCTAAGTCCTATCTTGATATCAAATTTATCACGTGCTAAATTTTGTTATGAATTTACAACAAGATTTAACCAATTCAAATTTAACATTTTATTATTATTAATTGTTAACCTGACTTTTATTACGTAATTATCACAATATTTTCATTTTTAATTTATTAAAATTCTAAACATTCACTTTTACAAATTTTGAAATATTATAACAATGATAAAAAGTAAAAATAATCTTAAAAATATCATTATACATTAAAATATAAATAAAATAATTTTATTTTCAATTTTTTTTGTTACAAGTATAGATCAACATATCGAAAATAATCTTAAAGAATATATTTCTTTATTCAAATATCAAAATTTTAATCGTCACAACAATTTGACATTACATTTTGGAGACGCTGAAACACCATACGAAAACGAAAACGACATGTCTTGACTCGTGGTCTCTTTAGTCGGCTTATCTTGCAAGGAACCATGTGAGCTTACTTGCCCTTGAAGAAAACATGTACTTTTTTTATACAGTGGGAAAAAGTTTCATCCTATCTCTCACACCACAATAAAACCTTCATTACTTTCCATTAAATCAATCCCCAAGCCCTCGCATAATCATTGGGGACCCTTATAATAATAACTAATATCCTAGTCCAATACATCCGACAAAAAAAAAAAAAAAAAAAGAGAACCTACTCCAATGCTTTCACTATGCCCAAAATAATAATAATAATAATAATAATAACAATAGAAACAAAATTAAAAAAAATGGAGACAAGAGCTTGTAAGTGTAATTAACTGTAATTTTATACACCCATAAAGGTTGATAAGTTAGTAACGGTGAGTGACTTTATTAGCTTTTCCCTTTTATCTATTCAGGTTCGATTTTCATTTGCCTTTCTTTAGGTCTCGATTCAACTTCGGCTATTAAAGTAAGGTTTGATAATAGTATGATAGATCTCGAATGACTGGTTGAGAGAAATTATTATAAAGAACATGTCTTCTCACCATACCTAGTGAAAGGGATTCCTGTCTATTGGGTTGAAAACCTGAAAATAATAAGACCACCCTCAGATCCTTTTTATTAACTAAAAAAATAATAGTTGTAATTTTATATGCGATTTGATCACAAAATATTGAGTTTAAATTCTCTTATTAAAAAAAAAAAAAAAAACCTACTTCAATACTTTCACTATTTCAAAAAAAAAATAAAAATCTTGAGATTAGAGCTTGTAAGTATAATTAGCTATAATTTTATATATAATTTTATCACAAAATGTTTTGAGTTTAAATTTTCTTACTTTAAGGTTAATAAAAAAAAATTCAACAGAAAAGAAAAGAAAAAAGTGTAAAAAAGGAGAGTGATGTACCTTATATTCCATGTGAAATAGAGTCCAGACGGACATAGTGAATGACTTGCCCACGAAGCGTGGCGATTCCAACGGTAACATTTCTTACGCGAACTCACCGAGTCGCCCACGATGACCGAGCCACCCTCCAAGATCCGCTCCGGATCTTCCCCGATCAACGACAACAACGGTAGCAGCAGAGGCGTTCCCGAAATCCCCACCGAGATCGTCAGCGACGAAGAGATGGCCCTTCTCGAAGCTGCTCCGGCCATGGCCTCCGCTGGCTCCTCTCTCTCCTCCTCCTCTCACTCCCTCTTCCACCGCAACGTCCGCTCCTTAGACTCCATCACCGCCCTCTCCAAGAGGGGCTTTCCGGCCTCCCCGGACATGGAGGATTTCGGAGCCACCCGGAAGAAGACCCGCTTTCCCGACTCGTTTCTGCTTCGGTTTAGGAAGAAGAAGGCCTTGTCCGTCACTGATTTTACTTCAACGGTAATTTCCTTTCCTGGGTTCTTCTGTTTTCCTTTTTTCTTTTTTTGAAACAATTTTTACGGATAAAGCTTTCTGCTTGGTCCGAGTTTTGGGTTTGTTCGATTTGGGCATTTCGGTTCTGATTTATTGAATTTGGCTGCAAGGCATCTTGTTATGTTTTCCGTAGTTATGTTAAATGTTTCAATCTTGTTAACTTGTGAAAATGGACATATTTGATTTAGTTTTGTTCTTACTTTCATCTTTCAACAACAGGAATGGTGCGAGAAACAAAAGGAGTTAAGTCTCCTTGGCGAGCCAATAGTCAATGAGGCTATGAGAAATGGTATTGCTCGCCATGCGAAACTTGAAGAAGAGGTACATCTTTTGGAATCATTTCTTTGCAATTTTTAGAATTTAAATGGTGTCATTTTCTAGGAAATGTTTACTTCTCCTACGTAAACATTAACTAGAAATCCATTTTGTTCTATGCACATTTCAGATATCGAATTATATGCTTTCCTAGATGTTCTACCGCAGTAACTTTCAGAGCTCACATCTTGATTTCAATTTCTTTCCAGGTTGTAAAGAAAGTCTTTCCTGGGCCATCAGTTGAAGATAGATGGGCTTTGAAGCTTTTAAATTTTATTACTGGTGTAAATCAATTATTATCTGAAGGATTGACTCGTGAGCTTCCGCTGTAAGTTTCTAACATTTGCGCATTGGTCCTTTTGGGTTGTGGTCTCTCTCCTTCGCATATGCGTGCGTGTTCGTGTGCATATGCATTGATTTAACTGGAGCAGCACTAACTTTCATCCTTTCCTTTACTGACAAGGTCTACTTGCTAATTCTACCAGAATAAGTTATATAGAAGGTGAATGGGTGGTGGGAGTGATTGATGAGATTCGAATGCCTGGAACAGAAACAGAAAGAAACCCGTTATTAGTTGACACAAAGACTCGTGTTCGGCCAACATTTCCTTCTGAAGCACAACGAAGAAATGGAAGGTATCTGTGCTATTGGCTTAACTTTTTATTGCACTCGATGAAATGAGGAAATTCATCAGAATAGTCATGATTTGGGTCTACTCTTGCAGGTTTCAATTAATGTGCTACAAGCGTATGTGGGACGATTTAGTCACCAATAATTTCCCTACCAAAAAGTTCTTTGACTATTACTCCTTGAATCCCTATCATATCTTATCTAGAGAGATTATTGAGAGAACTGCCGACTTGGGGTTCCCCGCAAAGGTAAAAGATTTTCTCTTGTTGAGGTATTCAATATATTTAGTTAACAAAATTGAAATCCTGTAGCAGAGTTCTTGGATACTTTGCCTAACTCGTCTTAATTACGCAGACCCTTGAGGACGTGATGAGGTACTACATAAACACATGTACCACGCTGCTCCCTGCTCAAGACCAGCTTTTATTAAGGTAAATGTAACATCTGAATGTAAAATTTTTTTTTTTTGTTTATGTATTTATTTTTTTAAATCTTAAAGTACTATTATGCTTGTTGGAGTGCTGATTTATGTGTGTGAAGATTACCAAATAATAAAAGTCTTATTACATATTTTTTGAATTTTGTTTGAACTTCATACCATGTTTAGATAGGAATCCTGAATCTTAACAGCAATTAGTAATTGCATTTTTGCTTGTTTGACTTCTACATGTAGCAGTCCATAACTCAACCTTGAACATTTCTTTTAGGCAAGATGTTTTATAACGTCACATTGTTTGTTTCCAAGTAGATATGAATACCAACAGGATAATTCAGTGCTTGGTGAAGATCAATTCGCATACGACTTCGATTGGCTCAAAAAACAAATTAATAGTTGTCTCGAGTTCTGGCGAGGGGAGCGGGAAGCAAGTTACACTCCCGAAGAAGAGCGGTGGAAATGCTGGTTCTGTCAATTTGCTTTTGTTTGTCCCGTAAATACCAACCTCGAGACTAGTACTTCAAGCCCGACAAAATCTACCTCAGATGATAAACCAATCAGCTAGAGACACACACACCCCGGCAAATTATCGTTTTATTATAACCAGTTTTCTCAACAAGAGGGGTGAATTAAACTGGTAAAGTGAAGTAAAATTGCAACCTCTGCGGTTTACTCTCTCAAAGAAGCACTAGTTTTCGTCACCTGCTTCTTTGTGCTCGCTGCTGACCAGGAGGGGGTTTGTGTTGTAAACTTTTGTACAAGAGGATCTGATCTGCAAAGTGCATTGCAGGGATTATACATTTCTTCTCAAAATATGTGCAAGTTTTTATTTTTTATTTTAATACTCTTTGTTGTACGGTTATTTTTATCATTAAACTTGTGACTTCTAAAAGCAGAGAAATGTTGAAGCTTTACTTTAGAAAGAAGCATCTGCACAAAAAAGTTCTCAACGGCGATGAATTTCTGTTTTGGTGAGGCATTAGGTTTCCTTTAGCATCCGGTTTTGTTGTTGTTTTAAGGATTCTCTTTATGGTTTTCAAACCATTTGTGGATATTATGTTTATTTTTATTTTTATTTTTTTAATTTTAACTTTGAAACGTTTCTTTTTTGTAAATTTTGTTAAAGTTTCCCTTTAATCTTTTCTGCACGCTCGTTTCAATATTTTATCATCGTCTTGTAGTTTTCGTCTTTCATAAATCCCTGTCCTTCGTGAATTTGTTCTCGCGTTGTTTGTCGTCTTTCATGTTTGTTGTCGTTTTAAAAACCGCATCGTATCTCAACTGTTAACGTTTTATCTTTTTGTCGTTTACATGTTGCAGTCGTTTTGATATAATTGTTGTCGCTTTAAGGTTTCATTTCGTCTTTAACTTTTCAGGTCGTTATTAATATTATTATCGTTTTGGGATTATGATGTTTATCAGTTTGCTACCGTTTTTTTAACCTTTTCCTTTATGCTTCACGTTGTGTGTCGTGTTCCTTATTTTGTTATCATCTCATTTTTGTTGTCGGCTTTCCAGTTTCATAGTATTTCACATTTTGTTGCCGTTTCCTGTTTCAACATATTATTGTCGTTTGTCAAGTTCCACGCCCTTTCTAGTTTTAAATATTACTTTCTTTTTCATGGTCCTATCGTTTCTGTGTTCGTTAACATTTATCCTTTTCCTTGTGTTTACTGTTTGTGTCGTTTTCCTTATTTTGTTGCATCTTTTTGCCATTTTCATGTCTCCTGTGTTTAAGGATGACAATATTCCCTGCAAGACAAGTCCCACAGGGATCCATCCCAAAAACGGAATGGGGGATAAAATTTGAGAATAGGGATGAAATCATTATCCCTGAAGCTTAGCAGGACAAACACGGAGAAAGCACTTCCTGCCGTGCCCCATCTTCATATAGATACACACACAAATATATGTATGATACACACACATATGTATGATTTCAATTATATTTAGAAGTAATATATTATAAAATTATTTTTGAAAGTGTGGGCATCCATGAAATGTGTATTGAAACTCTGAGGAATAGACAAAAAATGATAATTGTTTTTTTTTTTTTTTTTTTAGCTTAAGTGTTTTATAAAAGTTTAGTTTTAAGAGTTTGTAATATTTTTTATGAAACTTTTAATAAATTTATTTTTTAAGATTTTATTTGCATATATTTAGAAATTTGTTTGTTTATGGAATCTTCGGTTTTGAACTAAATTTATGATGCATTTCTACTTTATTGCTTGATTTTACTTTGTTCTATTTCCAAATCTACATTTATAATACATGAAGAATGAGGCAGGTATGAGAAAAGTCGCTCCATGGAGAATTCTTGTCCTCGACCCTGTTTCCATTTAAGTGGGGATGGGGACGAAGATGAGGATGATTTTGGTAGCAGGGATAAGGACAGAAAAGCATTCCTTGACCCCACCCCGCTCCGCCCAATAATTCGCCGATTCACCAGGAAATGATATAAGCCTTTGTTGTTCTATAAATCATCGATGCCAATAGAAAAAAGTCAAAATCTTTGATCCCTACCTATGTTTTAATGCTTTGTCTTCGTTTACGGTCTAAGGATGTTTTTGTCGTTTATTAAATTTATGTCGTCTAACGTCTTTTATGCCGTTCAAGTAATGTGTCGTTTCTCAATCTGTTAACATTTTTCCTTCTTCTTCTCATTCCTATTCCGTGGGTTTCCTCACTCTGATAATTCTAACGGAAATGTCGTTTCTCAAGTCTTGCTGGTTTCTTTTTGTCGTTTTTCTAAAATTTCGTTGCATCGTTTTTCTTGCTCCATGTCGTTTCTTTTTGTCGTTTTCACCATTCACTTTGTCGTTTCAGTGGCCATCGTTTTCAATCCATGGATTCACGAGGTTCTCTCTTGCGTTTCACTTTCTCCCTCTGGGTCTCCGAACAGACAAAGACCCTCGCAAAACCTCTCCTTTAACAGCTGTGAGAGAGAGAGAGAGAGAGAAGACATGGCACAAGACGACACCAAGAAGAGGAAGAAGCCCAACATTCTGGTCACCGGAACGCCGGGAACGGGCAAGACAACGACCTCCTCCGCCCTGTCGGATAGCACTCAGCTCCGCCACATCTGCGTCGGGGACTTGGTCAAGGAGAAGAACCTCCACGACGGCTGGGACGCCGACCTCGACTGCTATGTCATCAACGAAGACCTCGTACTCTCTCAAAACCCTAGCTTTTCCAATTAATTTAGGATTTTCTGATCAGTCAATTTGATTGAGTGATTCTCAGGTGTGCGATGAGCTAGAGGATTTGATGGAAGAAGGAGGGAATATCGTTGACTACCATGGATGCGATTTCTTCCCCGAGCGGTGGTTTGATCTTGTGGTTGTTCTTCAGACCGAAAATTCCGTCTTGTACGATCGCTTGCACAACAGGTAATTGTCTCGGCGATTCTCCTTCTCGATCTTTCTAGATTTACTCAATTCTTTTAATTATATATATCACACTTATATATATATATATATGTATATATATGTATATACACACACAGAGGCTATTCGGAGAAGAAGCTTCAGAACAACATTGAGTGCGAGATATTCCAAGTGCTGCTGGAGGAGGCAAAGGAGAGCTATTCGGAGGACATAGTAATGGCGTTGAAGAGCGATAACATTGAAGATATCACCAGAAATGTCGCTAATTTGACTGATTGGGTGAGGGCTTGGCAACCGCCGTCGTCTTAATTATGGTTGTTATCCTCATTCAGTGTGGTTTTTGAGAATAGTTTTGGGCTTATTATGGAAGGATCTCTCTTTTCTGGTTGCAACTGTTTGATTTTGAGACTTTCTTGTAGCTGAAGTTTTTTCTTATGAAATGAAATCTCTTATTTTAGTAATGATTTTGTTCATTTATATGGTCAAAGATGTTGTGGACAGTTAGATTAACTCGGTTTCATCATCAGAAGCTATTGGGTTTCTGAAACTCTCTCAGATTCTAGACCAAATTGCTAGGAGTTTTCTGAGCTGTTATTTAGCTGGTTTTTGAAAGACTTACCTTAGTTTGGAATATGGGTGCCTCTGTATCTGACCAAACTGACTCTTTGATTTCTATGCATTATACTCTACATGTTTATCTTGATTAAGCTCAGCTGTACGTGTATATGTAAAGAGATAAAGAGATATATATAAATATACATGTATTAGAGGTTAGTCTTTATCTTTGCTGGTAAAGATGAGAGGAGACAGCCCAATTCAACAGTCTATGGTGCTTTATTATGCTTATATTAATTACATGGATTTGTTTAATTACATTTTTGGTAAGAACAGGATTTGTAGGCCGGATCAGCTATAAGAATTTCTTTAGTCAGCATATTATCTTCACCAATCTTGTACTCTCTGAAGGTCTCAAAATAATTTTTGAATAAACCAGATTAGAGTCACCAGTGTGTCCTTGTGAGCATTGTCTGCTAGAGAAATGTGTTTGATTTAAGATCACAAGGCATATTGTATTGGAACGGCAGAAAATTTGGTGGGGAGATGCATTGTTAAAGACAGAAAACCCGTCTTACAATGTCTTCTTGATCCGGAATTTGTGAAGGCACTCCACTCCACTCCACTCCCTTCACCACGGAAGGAATGTCAAGCCCAAACACTTTCAGTTTCATTGTGATTCTCTGTCGAAGGGTTGCCGGAGCTTGTGGCATCTATGATCTTCTGCGTTTACCGCATCTTTAGTACGATTTATCAGTGGTGATATTACTAGGATTATAATACGTACCTTCCGTCACGCCAGCCAGTGTTTTCAATCTGTCCGGCGGCGCCGCATCTTCTGAGCTTAGCACGACTGCATACTTGGCAAGGCGGAAGTTGGACATTATGAAAACGGTACCAATGACTAACAAACGGAGAACTAATGTTCTTGTTGCTCCCTCGCTTCCTCTACCACCTTCTAATGTGAGAAAAACAAAATGGAAATTCCTTTGCGTAGAAACCCAATTATAATCAAGATATAATCGTTAAAGCAACAGTTTTAAACAACTGCAAGTTTCAGATTTTAAACACTCGCACTACATGCTACTATCAAGAAGAAACTTGCATTAGAAAAAAAAGACAAAAGGACAAAATAAGAAACTTGCATTAGCAAAAAAAAGACAAAAGGAGAAAATAAACTTTCTTAAATTTAAAATCAATCTTTTGTAAACTCTTAAATGTTAGGTATTTTTACTTTGTCACTTGAATTTTAAAAATTTTTATTTTAACTCTAAGCTTAAAAAAAAAAAAAAAAAAGGTCTATTTTTTAATGAAAATTTATTATAAAAAACCGTTTCAAAATTCAAAAGATAAAGTAAAAAAATTTAAAATTTTAAGAAATATGGATGTGAACGTTACTTTTTTTTTTTTTATATTGAATGAAAAGATCAGGAAGTGATCCCATTATTTTCTGTTTTTGAGACTCCACATAAACATGGACAACTTTCTTAAATTAACAGAAAATTCAAACTACCAACCTCTCACTTGGTAAGATTCTTAAAGTATCCTTAAATTTAAATAGAATCTTTTCGTGGACCTTGCTTTCTTCTTCTTCTTTATTTTAATTATTTAATTATTTATTTATTTTTTAAAGCAGCATGCAACACATGTACAGGTGTATGGAACTCGCGTACTTTAATTAGATACTATCTAGAGCGCCAGACACGTGGGTATTTTCAAATCAATAAAAACTCGAAACCAAGAATTGGCGACGCGACCATCACCAAGAAGAAACAAGGGCGACGCATCCCAGTACCTCTCCCTCTTTTGCTTTGATTTCTCATATCATATCCAAGCGAAGCTTCAGCCCCCTTAATCTTAACAGATTAAGCAGGGGCTTTTGAAGGTAATTAACCCATATTTCCACTGTTTACTGCTCGACCAACAGTACAAACTACCTTTCACACTGTGCACTCCAAATGTTCGGCGAAATGTCTATGAGAACATAATTGGGTACACGCAAGAACAAGTTGTTGAAAACTAGAAAGAAATCAGTAATCTGGTATTCTATTGCCTAGTTTTAGAATCTTAAAGACAAGATGCAATCTTTTTGAAGTCACCTTTTCAATGGTTTTTAATGTTCCTTTGGGTGGTTTATCTCTTAATTTAGTATTTTAGCTTTGTTGGGTGGTAGTTGTCTACTGTCTATTCATGCCCAAATATTGATACATTGATAGATATATACATGTATTAAATAACTGTCACAGATTTGAGCACCTTGATTCTCAAATCTGTTGAAAGTCTGTGCAACTATGCGCGTCAGGAATTTACTGTCGACCCGCATTCCCTTGTTGAGATGCTGTTCGTCATCGGCACCTTGTTTGTTTAAAGTTGGCGATACGCTGAAGCTAACGAGAACATTTACAAAGGAAGATGTGATGGAATATGGTAAGGTTACTTTTGACTCTAATCCTTTGCATTTTGATTCCGAGTCTGCCCGAAATGCTGGATTTGAAGACCGACTAGTTCACGGGATGCTTGTTGCTACCTTGTTTCCTTGGATTATATCTTCCCACTTTGTAAGTAGGATGTTACTGTTGGATTTCTGTCCACTATTTACTGCTCTTCAGTTTTTTTTTTTTTTTTTTTTTTTTTTTTTTTTTTTTTTTTTTTTTCAATTATGAACAAGTGCAGCATAACAAATCAAATTAGATTAAAATCTCGAGCAACAGAGAAACAACGGAATAAAAATATGTACTTATGAGGCCAGATTTTTTGTAAGGCTGATCACTGAGAGTCAAATGCTACGTAAATGGATAAATCTAAGGACATCCAATTGTTATATTTCTTTTTGATTCTGGTTTTACGAATTTATCTGCACATAATACAGCTTCAAACCTTATTCTTCAAACTGTTTGATGTGAAAGCTTGGATGCATAACCCTGTGAGAGATTGTCTAATTCTTAACTAATGCTGGTAATCTGTAGCCCCGAGCTGTATATGTTTCCCAGAGTTTGCATTTCAAGTTGCCAGTCTATATCGGAGAACAGATTTTTGGCGAGATAGAAGCGGTTAATATAAGAGAAAACAAGAATGGTTACATGTAAGTTTGCATAATCAACTGCCAAAGACAATTCCTTCATCATCTTAAACAAAAAGAACATTTGCGTCTTGACTAATTCGTGTCATTGTTTTTTGATGGAGCAGAGCAAAACTCAAGACTAGGTGCTTCAAGAATGGCGGGCTACTTGTTCTTGATGGTGAGGCTATCACTATCTTATCTTCACTAGTTGTGGCACAAGTGCATCCTTAGGAATGTTAACCTCATTCAAGGGTCTGAACTATTAGCATCTTCAAGCTGGCGAGTATCATTAGTGGGTACATTTTTTTTCCCCCACTTTTTTTAAGGACTTGATTCTTTGTTTTTGCGAGAGCACTAGAGCAAATGAATGAAGCAATTCTAGGACCATCTCTTAAGTAATTTTTCAATGCCAACGCAAAATCTGTTACAAAAGAGGGTGAAATAGTGCATCTGACTTTTGTGCTCCCGTCTACATTTTTTTTTTTTAATGTTATATCTACTTTTTTCATCATCATTAAACTTTGGAATTTGTACGAATCTAAAAGAAATCGTGGGCATTTTTGCTAATGAGAATATTAAACGACCAAATTAGTTGACATTCTTTTGCTTCTGCTTGCTCTGTTTTCTCTTATGAATAATGAGAATGAAATAAGGAAATAAAAAGAAAGAAGAGAATATAAAGGTACAAAATGAACATACCTACAATCACAAACAAGGAAAATAGAGAATATTCACTAATAAGCAGTACTAAAAAAGCTCAGAGCAAAAAAAAGGATTATTAAGAATGGGCGCATGTGTATATATATGTATATATATAAGTTCTAATATACAAAATCGACTTCGTTAATTAGCTAATACTAGCAAAACAACGGAAATGAAGAGATATCCAAGATTGAAGACAAATACAATTGAATACAAAAGTCAACTTTTATGAAGTGGTGTAGACTGGAAGCAGAAATGAGGGAAAATAATCAAGCAGTAGCTTATCAAAGAAAAACCAGAAAGCACCACATAAGTAGTAACCAACTTTTAAACCAAACTGCTGTTTCCCTCCCATTCCTCTGGATTTTCTCAAGAAAGAAAATGCAAACCAAAAACCGCTTTAAGGCAGGCCTCTCATGTTTTCTCCATCTCTGGCGCCGTCATCGCCGTGCTTCCTTCCTTGTCTCCTTCTGTTCGTCATTTCAGTTCGTTTGTCGTTTGATTTTTTGTTAGCTTAGCTTGGTTACAATTCTATATTCTTTATATCAGATTCCCTATTCCCTACATCATGTGGCTCAACTTGGCCATTGCTGACATTTTCCTTTTTCAAGTCCACTGAAAACAACAGAAAGTTTGATAGAAAATTGTCCTATCGAAGATTTTTTAGGTGAGGAAAAGGTTCCATTTGTTACTCAAGTACAGTTGTCTATTAGCAATGGCCCGTGAGAGAATATAGGCTCACAAAAAACGAAAAGAGGAAGCATCCAATACCAAAAAGATGTGAAAACTCTCAATTTAAAAAAAAAATGAAAATACAACCAACTTAACTTTTGTTGTATAATATTTGTCATAGTGAGAATTTCTCCACATAACACTATTTCTAAAATCATAACCTTGATCTATAGCAGCCCAGAGCTGAAGACAAAAAAATTAACATTACGTATTCACTTTTTTCTTTTTTCCTTCTACTGCTCAATGAGAAGATGAACTAGCTATGGTATTTACACCGTACCTTACTTGCGTAACAAGAGCAAAAATTCATATCTCAACCCGTGGCAGTGTCACTGGGTGTTATCTCATCCATCCGTTCAGAATCACCTTCCGTTGGACTTTGAGTTATTTCTTCAACTGTGTTTTCCAAAGGGCCTTGTGGGATTCCAAAAAGTGTTGTGAAAATCTGTCTATGGCATTCATCACAAAAGTAGACGTAGGTAAAATGCCCCTCGTATGGGAGTTTATGTACCGCAGCTCCTGGTATAATCCGGTGCACAAAGTCGGTCACTGATGGTGGAACAACTCTATCATCCATCCCCTGATGAGCATTTGGAGAAAGAAGAAAAAGTCACAACTTTCGTTGCATTGATAAACAAATTTACTAAGCTCTATATATTTGGTTTGATACAAGTCCAAAGCTCTGCCAAACTTGACTGAAGAAATTTTCTCCCTCGGCTGCAAAGCATGTCTAGACTAACAATTTTCCCATCCTACACAACGCTAACAGGCATCATGTTCTTAATAATAAACTTCAAGTCATTAACAGTTGCTCTTGACCTCTTTCCGTAATCATGACGTGAACAACAGAAGCATTATTCCTTTCCTAAATATTTAGCTATCTATTCTATCCCAAGCAAGCCTTTTGCCTTAGGTAAAAGTACTATAAAACGATCAGTAGAGAATTTTACTTGCTGAACAGTCACAGAGAGTAGTATCAATGTCTAGAAGGAAAAAGAAAGAAGTAATGCCGATTACTCTAACCTGCCATATGTGTATTGGACCTAGGAAGCCTATATACTCCTCCTGTTCACTGATCACTGATTTAAGCCAATTAAGCATGCCTTTTCCTCGCTGTTTCTTCTGCAATTTAAGTTCCGCAAGACTGAAACCCCAGTTTGACACCTGCATTGTAGCTTCCTCAATGAAGGGTTTTACATTTCCTTGCCTGATTGATTCTTCCGCATCCCTTTGCCAGAATTCTTCGTGGATTGGGTCCTCTATTAGAGCTCTATCCTGGAAAATGTCAGAAAAACGTACAGCAGGATTCAGACAGGTTATTAGAAGTCTCGTAGTAATTCGATAGAGTCCAAAAGTAAAAACACTATGAAATGAAACCAGCCAACTTTTGAATCAGAATCAATGTGAAACAAGGATTCCACATATCTTCAATGTCTCACCCTCTTTCCGAGAGAAAAGGACAGCCACTTGTCAATCTGGTCATGCTTTCCCGATAAGAAGTTCCGATGATAGAAATAAGCAAGAAATCGAGGAAACCTCCGAGCTAAAAAGTACATAAATTTCTTTCTTCTAGACCACTTTCCCCAGGTTCTACGTCTCTCTTCGCTAGACATGATTGGATCATACGGATTTACCATTGGAGCAAACATTGCTGCACCTGCAAGTTAGAGGTTCATGTTTATGAGAATACTTTATCACCATTTCTTCCGTTAGGATATAGAAGAAACCAATTCTCTAAAAAAAAAATTTAATTCCAATTTGATTAGAAGAAAATCACACCATGTTGCTAAGCTGATTTCTATTGCAGTTACGCATGAAACTAAGTCTTAAAAAGGTACTGCACATAGAGAAGAGATCAATACCATACCGGCAAGTTGATCCGGAATGTATCTAAGCGCTGCCCAAGCGTGCATGCTTCCACTCGAGTATCCCATAACCCAGAACTTGCCATTGACTCCAACAGCATTGCAAAGAGTGACATGTCCATTGCCGATGATTCAAGGCTTCTTTCAGGATGAGGATCACTCTCTCCAAAGCCAGGAAGATCATATGTCAACAAGCGAACGCCAAATTCTTCTAGTAGTGACGGCTTGAGCCCCGGTAATCCTAATTAAAAAAAGAAATCACACCCAAAACTAAGACAACAATAATAATTAAAGTACAGTAGGACTAACTGAATGTGAACTTTTGAACAATCAGATTATAAAACCTGAAAGCCGTGAGGAAAGAAAGGCATGTGGAGCAATCACCGAAAATCTGGCTCTGTCAGCGGAAACTCCCTGCTCCTTGTATGCTATGTATCTACCGTCAGGAAGCGTTATTCGATCCGCACTAGGAGGACGTATGCACACTTTCTTAATCTCTGGGGTTGGAACCGCCACGGTAGGAGAATGTTCCATTGTAAGACTCAGCACTGCAGAATTGTTTGCCATATCAGTAAGATGTTGAAACTGTAATGACCGAAAAATTTTAGACTTAACCACCTTAGTTAAAAAGGGATCAAGTGTAAAATTTTCCTCGTAAAATCATGTTTGATGGAAATATGAATTTTGTGATAATAAATCCAAAATTTCATAATTCCAATATTTAATGTCAATATTGGCATAGATAGTATAATTTAATACTGTAATTATTTTATTGAATTAAGTTTCAGTCATGTAAAAAAAAAAAAAAACAGGGGGTGATACCACACAAAATGATGTATAACAAACCACATAGTTGAAGATTTAGCGTTGCAGATTCAGAAATCCGAATTTGGGGTTTGGAACGCTAACTAGGGGAATTAGGCTAATTATTCCCTCTTAAACCATTTGTGTGTAAGTCGATGACAGTTTCAGCAGTCCCAAAATAGTAAGAAATTTGAACCAACTCAATTTTTTTCCCCGTTCTTTCCGTTCTAAACTGAGAAATAGATTTATAATTTATAGAATATTCGACTGAGGTAAAAGGAAATTAAATCCAGAAGCTAATCAGTAAATTAAAAAAAATGCTCAAGAAAGTACAAAAATCCAGAAATGCCAGATACTGTTTGATTCCCGAGAAAGCCTAAGAAACGAGAAAAAGGAAAATCCACTGACAAAAAGCTACCTCTGTTTCCTCAAACTAAGATCCTTCTCTCTCTCAATCACGCAATCACGCGCACACACAGTCTCGCCGACATTCTGTCTACGAGCTACCAACGAAGTACTAAGTTTCAAGCCGAAACCAAATTTTCCGAGCAACCAAAAAAGATATACGCACCTGTAAAAGCAAGAAAAGCGACCAGCAGGATGACGGACCAAGAGTGGACGGGGTCCTTATCCTCCGGCAAGTAGTCATTGACGAACCTCAATTTCTGACGCACCTTCTCGCAGGGCCCACCGATCCTCCTCCTGACATACGAGTCCTTCCCGAACTTCCTGACCAGGAAAGAATCGTGGTTCGCCAAGCTCTGCTTCACAATGTCCCTGCAACCTTTGCCGAACTGCACGCTCATCTCGGCGACCGCCATTAAGAACTCCCTCGCGTGGTCCTTCAGGGACTCGGATCCAGGCGCATTGGCCTCCTCCGAAACGACGTCGTGTGGAGCTCCGGCGGCGCGCAAGAGATCGTCCTTTTGGTCGTCGGTGGTCCATGGCTTAGGAGGCACGGCACCGGTGTCGGGCTCGGAATCGTAGTACTCCGACATTAAAAAAAAAAGGTGTTGTTTGGGTTTTTTGGTATCAGGAAAGGTGGGGGAAATGTGAGAGCATGTGAGTGAGGAAAACTGAAAAGAGGATTTTTTTTTTTTTTTTTTTTTTTTGTTTGGTTGGTCGGGTGAGGTGAGGAAGAGAGTAAAAAAAATGGAGGAAAAGTAAACAAAATGGGATGGAAAGTGTTGAAAAAGGATGACAAGGAAAGGTTGGTGTGAGGAGAGAGAAAGAGTGGAGTTCGTTTTCGTTGGGTGTTCGTACTTTTTGGAATTTGGCGTTTGTTTTGGACGGAACGTGGGTGTCGGGATTCGGGAAAATACCCTTTCTCTAACCTTTCCTGTCCTTCTTGGCCTTCTTTTAATTAATTAATTCATGAATTTTCCTCGACTCAATGGCCTTTTTTTTTTTTTGAACTCAAGAAATAGCCATGGCTGCAAATAATAGTTTTATTTTATTATTTTTTATTGTGAGTGTCTTTTAGTCCTTACATAAAACTGTAAGAGAACGTGGCACTGCCTTAAAAATGCGACTTTCAAATTATTAAAATTTTGATTATTAAAAAGATAATGTTTGTAAAAATTTCACATCTCATCATTTTATACATGATTTTATTATTAAGATGTGATTGAAGATCTATCTCTAAATTTTCAAAAAAAAGTTATTTAACATATTAATTTTTTGGCTTCATCACATTAAAATTAGTTTTCTTTTTTTTTTTTAACTTAGAAATATGAGAATTGAAATTTAATATTTTATAATGAAATCAAATATAAAATTGTAGTAATATTATGTCTGTAGGCATTAAAATTGGCTATTGGAGTCAACAAATATTCTAATAATTAAAAAACTAATTACTTATTGAGAACAAAAAAAAAAAAAAAACTAACTAACTAACTAATGATCAGGATGTAGACTATCACGTTATTTAACAATAAAAAACAGAGAGAGAAAATAATTGAAAACGCCCCTACGTTATTTTATTATCACTTTTTTTTTTTTTCTTTAGTTGGCGTTAGCTGTTATGAACTGTCAGTGGAGGAGTGAATAGCAAAAGTGAAAGGAAACAGAGAGGCGGTGATATGGCAGTTATTAGATCAGGGGGTGTTGGGGGTGACTAAATCCATCATTGCATGTGTGAGAGTGGAGATCAACGGTGAAGATCGTCCCACGTGTCCCGTTGAGACTACTCAAATTTGGTGACGGTTAGTGATGGAAGGTGGGGGCAATAACGGCTGGCAGTTCCGTTTCCGTCCACAACCTTTGCCTTGTACCGGCCTTCGTTATTATTTATGTAAACAATATTTGTACGATGTTTTCGCACATTATTTCAAACTAAATAATTCTATTTTTTTTTATCATTTTCTTTAAAAACAAATTCAGTTTTATTAATCAAATTTTTACCTCTAACTTAAAAACTCAAAATTTAAAATATCATAACATTCATTATTTTAAGTCAAAATGAGATAACATTTTTTGAAGTCGCATAAAATTTCAAGAAAAACATAACAAAATTCATGTTGATATATTTTTTTCTAAATACATTTTAAGTTTTTATACTTTTTAACTTTCAATAAAGCCCTTTTGAAACAAACAGACAATTCCAACATTCAACTTCGTTCAGATCAAAATAACTTTAATTCCAACTCAAACAAACCAACCAACCTAACCGGCCTCTTAATTTCTGATTTTACTTCCCTTTCTTTTTAAGAATTTTTACTATAGGACTTCATACTTTACATTACCAGTCAAAATTTTATTTTTTTTTGTCAATCAAAATTATTATTTAGTCGTTAAATTAAATAGTCAAATAACAAATTTATAATGGAAGCAGTTATGTGTTGCTATAAATTTCTAAAGTAAATACTTAAAAATCCCATATTTCAAAACTTAATCTTACAATTGTAGTTGTAATCATAGACTAACATAATTTCACAGCTAACTCTATCATAAAAAAATATAGAGTTTGAATTCCATGTCATTAAAAAAAAAAAAACCATTAGAAAACAAATTTAATAACTGCTGTTAAATAAAAAAAATCCTATACTTTTTTTTTCACAAAAATAATTTTTTTTTTCGTTGTTGTTAGTGGTTTTTTTTTTAATTCTTATATAAGTATATTCCTTGTCCATTGTTCTCTATGATATGCTTGTACTCGACAAATTAATATAGCAAATATTTATGTTTTTTTTTTAACTTGGATTGAGAGTTTCTAACTCTATATATTTGTAGTAGAATTATTGAATTATATATGCAATCATCATAATATAATTAATAAATGAAATACGATAATAACAGATGGGATAACTGACTCTTCAAAGTGTAAAAAAAAAAAAAAAAAAAAAAAAAAACCGACTTGCCTAATTTGACTTGTTTAAAACGTACGATTACGTGACATATAGGGGAGACAATCTGTCAGCACGCATGAGCAATGTTGCGGACGAAGTGAAAATTAAACCACATTGTACACGTCACTGATTACGAAAGATTACCAAATAGTAACACCGACAAAAAGAAATTGGTTTAATTAACTATATCATGATCACCTCTTGACACTAAAAATAGCCACAAATTAGTTAGAGCCATTTTCACAAAACACAAATAAAATCACGCCACGTCATTCGATTTTGGCAAGCCATTTTTATTTATTTATTTGTTTACAAAAACTTTCATTTGACACATCACTAAGAATTTTGTTATATTTACCTTTGATGGAATAAACAGTTTATTTATATTGTGGCATTTTCACTTCTTGCTTTTGCGTGCGGTTTTTTTTTTTTTTTTTTTTGCTCTGAGCTTTTGCCTTAGTTGGTATGTAATGAAAATCGTATTTTTGAAATAAATTTTTTTCAAAAAAATTGAATTTAGTGCAGCCTGTGGGGTGCCTCCTTTATGCACAAGAAGTTAAAATAGAGCTTTGCGTCTGTTTCAGACAATCCTATCGTGTGAGGCAAAAGAAGAAAAACGGATATGCTTGTCAGAAACTTTCTAATGGCTGACTCAACTACAACATGGATTTGTAGTATATTATGCTTTATTTTTTTTGTTCGATTCGTTGGTATGTATATTTAATAATATAGGCGTGATAGAATCGACGTCAAGTGATTATTGGTTGAAATTGAATGGAGTAGGTTTGCCGGGTAAGATTTTTTTTTTTTCCCTGATCAAAGAGTGGATTGATGATGTTCTTGTGCCTTTATTTACCGTCTATTTAGATATCTAATAGGATCACAAGTGAATCAGTATTAAATAATTTGACTCATTCTCTTGCGTTCAGACAAAAATTATTCAATTTATTATATGTTTATAGTTCTTATAAGAAATGTCATTTTTTAAGCTAGATAATTAAATAAGGACTTAATTTGAATTTTGGTTTTGAGACTAGAATATATAAAAAAAGGCGTTCATGATCGTTATGCCGTCATCATCAATGATTGCGAGATGGTGAAGGAATCTCTGCTAGTACTGTTAATGCATAATTTTAGAATTATTTAATGTCATTAATTGTTCATATTGAAACTAGGGAAGCAACAAATTGGCTCTTTTTATGTAGTTGTAGCTCTGGACCATATTAGACTATAATAGAACGAATACTTCACTCAAAATCCTTCCTTCCACACCTACCACATTAACCCTTTTGTTTTTACTTGTCATTTTAATTTATTTTTTTTTAAGAAAAAAACTTTGTAGTTTCTTATACGTAAGGAGTGGGGAAGAAGGAAAAGATACGAATGTTGTGGGCCTAGAAATTTGAGTAATTACTATAGATTTGAGTAGTTCAATATTGGAGAGACAAAAAAAATTTGCCTTGACAAATGAAACAACCAAAACTAATATCATAAATTACCTCATCACCACAACTAAAATCATAAATGGCCTCACCAATAATCGAGCAAGAGAGAGAAAGGATCCCGACAAAGGAAAAATTACAATAATATTTAGTTAAAAACAAGCAATAAAAAAAAAGGGTAAAAAAGAAGCCTTAGGATTCAGCACAAGATCCTAAAAATAATTATACAGCACGAAGAGTATGGTGTCGTCTCAATGATTCTAAGAGGTCCCTACTGATCTATTATTTATGTATGTATGTATGTGTGTGTGTGTGTGTGTGTGTGTGTATATATATGTATTAGCTGCACAACCACAAAATTGGAAGACTACGCACCCGATCGAGTAATTATACAACTCATACCATGCAATAATTCATCACCCTTGGGCATTGTATCAACTTTTGTATCTTTTTAACTTATTTGAGTCACATGGGAACAGAACCACAAGGACCCAAAAAGCAAACCCAAACCAACACCATTATACATGCCAATATGAAACTAAAAAGAAGAGAGTAGAGACGAGAATCCATTTATAATACGATGTGATGTTTTTCTATTGTAAGAACTGTTGGATTAATTTTTTAATTATCTTATCTATAAATGATTATTTTAAAATTTCAAGTGTACAATATTAATTTTTTAATATTAATTTTTTTAATCATAGATCAGTTTATTAAAAATTTAATCTAACATCAATTTTCATCGACAATCGATAGAATACTTTATTAAGAATGACATATGTTGTACGTTGTCTCTCGCGGAGAGACTAATTAGCAAAAGATAGCACAGCCTTTTAGAAGTATAAATCTGCGTGTTTTTTTTTTTTTTTTTTGGCAGATGCATTCTTGAAGCAATGATGTTAACTTTGAAAAGGAGTTTAAATGATAAAACATGAATGGATCAAAGTGAAAAGAAAGCCAACCGAGTGTCTTGTTCCAAGAAAGGGAGTATACAGGAATGTTGTACTGTCAAAATATTATTAAAAATAATATTATTGTTCTCCAACCTCCTCATGTTTTAGCAGGTACTAAACTCTCAAAATTTATAATTTTGATAACTTTTCTCTTGGACTTTTTAAAAAATAATGTACCCCGTTTGATTTAACTTCTCGTCAAATTTGTTATGAAAAGTTTACTTATGCTGCGGAAAAGCTCATTTTCAATGAAAATTTTCTAAATCAAAAACCTTAATATAAATCTTTCAAATTCAAATATTCTGTTTAATATAAAGTTTACAAAATGAGTCATATTTCTATAATCTAGAAAGTTCACGAGGTAGATTATATTGTTAAGATTAAAAGTTTTAAGGTAAATTGTCAAAATGTGACAAATTTAGATAGGAAACAATATTATATACCCTTAGTTTACTTATTACTTCAAAATATTGAAAAAACTAATTATAAAAATTGTATTTTTATTTAATCATTTATTACTTTAGTTGTTAGATTAAATTTTTAACAACATAATATGCTATCGCTCAAAAAAGAAAATCTCATGGTATTTAATTATTTATCAATTAAGTAAAATATAGTTATTAGCAAAAATTAAGTAAAATATAGTTATTACCGGTAATTTTTAAAAAAATAAAATTTAAATGCTGTATACCGTGACAAATGCAACCTAAGAGGTAACACGTTTCTATCTTTATAATTGATCTTGTCAAACTTAGCATGAAAAATATGGAAACCGTATACACTCATTAATTTATCAAAAAAGAAAAAAAATTCTCGCTAATTAGACGGTAGAAAAAGGGTGATCTTCTTGATCATTAAAAGGAAAGTTGTCTGTTGAAAGTTGAAAATTTTTCGACTTAAAGTAGCTTTTTTCCCACTGCATCTTTTCATGGTTGAAACTTGAAATTGGATTTACGATCCAAAACTGAGATGTATTGTATCTTTTTCTTTTTTTATATTAAAAAAAAAAGATTATCCAGTAGGGTATGAAAAAACAAAAATATCCTCTTGATAGCAAGAATTTTAAACAATTAAATTGTTATTAAATTATGTTAAAATATCTTATTTTCTTTATTTTAATATATTTCTGACATGATTAGATAGATAAAAATTATCTAAAAAATTTTAACTTTAATAGCCCTACAAGGATGGGGAGATTCTGGCAGTGTTTCTTTTTGGGTTTGAATTTTAATGTCACCTCACCGGTGAAACAGATTCAGAAACTTTCAATTCCCCTTGCAATTAATTTCCATTATATTTTTTCAGCCACACCTTTCATTCATCCTGTCTTTATGTTTCTATGTTGAAGTAATGGTTTCCTTAAAAAAAAAAAAAAAAAACGAGGGTGGTTTTTAATGCAACTTTTTGGATAATTATTATCTAACGGTCTTTGATTTGAGAACAAAAGCTTGTTTTTTCCTAGGCTTGTTTTTTCATATTGATTGATGGCGGTCCCACATCAGAATATGAATCTGAATTCTTCTAAGGGGTCAGAAATATATATTTAGCTCAAATTTGTCAAAATTGCAATATTTGTCATATAACCAGCCAAAATACAAAATGAAGAGATTCTATAAACGAATAGGAGAAAATTATAAAAATGCCTTTTTATAAGATCAAATCTCACTGTAAATCATGATTGGGAATGACTATTCCTTCCATCGTTGAGAAATTATTTGGTACAATCTAAATCACGGTTTGGGCCTTATAACTGGATTATGTTTCTTGTTAAAATAAGTGCATCCCAATTAACTTTTTAGGTAGGTTACTTTGCAAATTGAAAACTTTAAAACAGATATAAGTAAGAGAAGAGTTAAATTTTTTTAATGTGTATACCATATATTATGAAATAAAAATATAAACTCTAAACGACCCATTATATTGACAATTCCTCAAATTCCATAAAATTAAACTAAAGTAGTGCTAGAGAGGCTAATTCTAATCCATATTTATCAAATATCATATCACATGTCATATTTTTATTAATAGATATAATTAATTGACGTAATAATACTTTAAACATTTATCAATAAAAAACGATAAATCATACACAACATATGTTATACTTAAAAGTTGAGATTAGAGTTAATGTCCCTAGTAATTTTCAATTAGACTTTATATTTTAAAAGAATAGTGTTAGAGATACCAACTTGAATATCAACTTTTTAAATATCAACTCACTTATCATATTTTTATTAATAGAGATAATTAATTAATGTGATAATACTTTAAAGATTTATTAACAAAATTCGAGAACCTTTTGTGTCAGTACTGATCTCCTTTTTTATCAATTTTGACATAGAATCTGACTGATAATCTGAGGACAGCCAGAATGATCCAATCCGACGGTTTACCAGTACCATTCTCCCATTTAAGATTCAATCGAATCTCTGACATTTTTCTCTCCTCTCTTTCTCTCTCTGCCCTGGCCATGGAAAACAAAAGCACAGAACAATTCTTTGACAGGGGCCCAGGGCCAGAGCTTGTCCGTTTTAATGAAACTCAACCAATTTTTCGGTGCAATGCGATACTTGATAACCCATGGGGTACTCTGTCTCTCTGAAAGAATTATATATATATATATATATATTATAGTATGTAGTTCTGATTTTATTTTATTTTATTCTTTCGTTTTTTACATTCTCGTTTTATGTTGCTGTGAATTTTCATTTACTTTTGTTAATTAATTTATTTCTTTGTTTGCAGGTTGGATGGCACTTGTTCAAGGAGGTGTAATTTACAAAAAATCTCTTTCGAAAAAAAAAAAAATCGTTTAATCACATTTTTTATTATGATTATTTTATTGATAAAATTGTTTAGAGCACCAATTTGCTAATTGATGCCAGGGAGGATTATCATCCAACGAGTCACTCTAATCTGTGCAAGCTTGCCAACATCTACTGCAAAAAATGCCTCCACAACGTTGGCAGTTGGTGAGTATATTCAAAATTTGTTCATTTACAACAACAATAATAATTATTATTATAATAATAATAATAAATAAATAAAAGATAAAAAAACGAAACAACTAGTCAAATTATTATGTGTCTATATATTTCAGATTTACGCTCGTTTGGCATTTTAATTTAACTTCAATTAAATTATACTTTTTCATATCAGTGTTTGTCTTTTACTGAAAAGTCAATAAAAATTATAATTAGTTTTGAAAAGTCAACTAATTATAACTTAAAAATTTCATCTACAGTCAACAAAACAAACACAAGCTAAATTTTATAGTGTTCCAAACTGTGTGCCACATAAGGGCCACTTCGTGTTCTTTGAGTACAACCCTCATCCCTACAACATATTAAAATATCATTACTTTGTTGAGATTGGAGTTCTGTATCAAGTCATTAATGTGTTAAAGTCCATTGATCTAGATGTTAAATTAGTAAAATAACTGCTTTCTGATTGATGTTAATATGTGTTTGATCAATGTTATTTAATGATTATTGGCATTGACGGAATCTGATCATCAATTATTCTAACGATCACTAAAAACAAAAAAAGAATTTCTACAATTTTTTTAATGTACTGTCCAAAAACGGTCTTCTAGCCTAATTTCTCATAAATAAACTTATGCATACAGAATGCCCCTAGGTTCGCTTCTCAAATCGTAGATTTTCTCTCTTCTTCTTCTTCCACATGCTGTCCCTTTGCTTGCCAGCCGGAGATCTCATCGTTCAGGCCGGCGAGGGCGACGTAATATGTGGTGAAACTTCTGTTCAGTTTGATGATATACTTTGGGACACTCCAGAGCATTTTGCTTGTTCAGTGATTCTTGGCTGTGAACTGTGTGCTGTTTTGTGCTCTGGTCTTTGTTGTGGTCTCCTTATTAATGTTATTGTTTGTACTAGTTTCAGTTCATTGTGAAACAACAATAATTAACGGTGTCTAATAATAGTTAATTTTAATTTTAAATTTGACAACCGATGTATCTCTAAATTTTGGGCGTTGGGGGGGGGGGGGGGGGGGCAAACTGTCGGGTACTTGCCGGGGCTGGGGCAACTCCCTCCGGGACAAAATATCAACCTTGGTGTTTCTGATACCAACTATGAAGTAGGTAAGTGTCAAAATTTCGTATAACAACTATGTTAACGAATGTTTGGTACGCCGTCTTTAACATTTCAAATCATTTCGTTGCAAAATAATAATACAACGTTTGGCTACATTCATACTCCGTATTGTTTATTGTGGTATTTAAGATTAATATGTAATAAAGAAAACCTATGTATTGGATCCCATTCTACATTTAACACTTTTCTTCCTCTTTTCTCTTTATTTTCAATCTCTCTTTTGTCATCGTAAAATAAAGCCACTACCATACAATATTAGCACGCCAAACACATCCTTCGAGATTGCAATATCGTTTTAGGCAACTTGCATAAAATTACGGAGATTTAGAAGCAACCAAACGTGTAACCTTAAGCCTTGATATTGAAATTTGATTTTATATCTAGTCTTAAATTTTCTTCTCTACCATACCAACCGTAGAAGGGAAACTAAATTGCTTGTTTCTTTGCCGATCAACAGGAACGTCAAAATTCAAAAGGAAAGATGAGAGTTTCTAAAACTCACATGGCAAGGTAATTTCGAATGATTTGTAAAATCCACATGAAAGATAATTTCGAGCCTCATGACAAGAATTCAAGAGTATATCATTCACTAGTTTGAAAAATGACCGCTCAATGTTTGTCACCTATGCAACCAAGATATCAAACAATTTATCAATTTTTAAAATTACAAAACGTGATAAATAAGCTGTTACTTTTCAATAAATAAAGACATATCATTTCATAGGAAAAAAATTAGATAAAATATCTTATAGACAAGTTAAATACTTGTGGTTTTTTTTTTTTTTTTTTCATCCCGAAATAAGAACACGAATGAAACTGTACTAAAAATATAAAAATGTAAGCCAAAACATAGCGAATTAACATCTCATAAAATAACCAAGAAGTCATAACCTACTATCTGCTATAAATCTTTCTCAACAGCATCTTCTAAAACACAAGTTCATACCACCATCCTATGAGGGAGAACAACTAAAATCTAGACAAAATGGGGCAAAAGAACATCACATATGCACAGATAGGCCTTTCTCTTCCAGCTCTTCGGTTCTGATAACCGTCAGTGTGGTCGTTGATGCGCTGGTGGTTGCAGTTGTCGTTGTAGTTGCACATGGGGTTGCAATTGTGGTTGTTGTTGTGGTCGCCGATTATCACGAATGATGTTACGTTCATCCCAGATTGGACAGGCACAAGTTGCCTTCTTATTCTTCCATTCAGCTCCACAGGTATAGCAAAACTCGTATTTACATCTGCACAAAGAAAGCCATAATGACAAACAAAAAAGATAGCAACATCAAACATCAAAGGGAAAGGAAAGTGAAGCACCTGCAAGTGATGTGGTAGCAGCCTTCCAAAAGCTCAACCATATGGTTGCACTTTGCACATTGACGCCACAGTTTCTTTTTCGCAAGAGACTTCAGCATTTGTTCATCTCCACGGTGGGGATTAACCCTCCTGTAATCATCGCAGGTCATGGAGTAGTGCCAGGGGACTTTGCAATTGATACAGAAGAACTTTCGGCATTTCATGCATTTCCTCGCGCCAGATTGTTCAGCACCAACATATGAGGCCTTGGTATATTCCAACAGCTCATTTTTCGACATCAAGGCAGAGCAGTTGGGATCTGGGCAATAAACTTTCTGCGTAACAGGAATAGCAGATTCTTTTATGCGCTCGCCCATAATACCCACTAGGTTAGGAGGCAAAAATTTTGCACAACTATCAATGGCCACCTCAGAGTTACAGCCCTCGTGAGGGCACTTTGCAATCTGCCCGTTATGCAACTTCGCTTCAACATGTTGTTTCATGCAAGAAAAGCAATATCGGTGCAGACAGCCATCGATCGAAAACATCTGAGCAACATCAGTATCTTCAAAACAAATTACGCAAGTCTCTTTCAAACTCTTGTCCTTTCCAGCATCTTCCGACCACGTAATCTGAGAAACAATAGATTCTCGTGCAGATTTGAACGCAAACTTAATATTGTCACGGGCTACCAGAGAAGGGCTACAATAAGTAAATTTCCTCTGAAGAAGAGTCACTTGATTGAGTAGCGCCGCAATTTTTCCATTTCTCGGTGGCAATCTGTTGGTAACCTGTATCAAGTCAACCACCTCTTCATACAAAAAGACTAGAACTGAAGAGATACATTAATGGCATTCAACGCAATTCACAACGACAGTGGGAATTGACTTTAATAATTAAGAATCAACCATAAAACTCGTTTTCTGTTTGAAAGCGAAGGGTAACTTACTTATATCTCAAATTGTTTGGTCCTAAACCTTTTCGATTCTACCATTAGCTACA
This sequence comes from Ficus microcarpa, assembly GCA_025413485.1. Lineage (NCBI taxonomy): Eukaryota > Viridiplantae > Streptophyta > Magnoliopsida > Rosales > Moraceae > Ficus > Ficus microcarpa. The sequence goes on along the minus strand of CM046377.1, from coordinate 22,883,190 downwards.
ATAGAAAAATTCCAAAAAGGTGGGGCCGGTGTCGTAGATAAACTGATAAAACGACTTCAAAGAATTATAATCCCGCTAGAAAAGTCCAAAGTGTAATGAGTTACCAACCAAACACAAACAGTTGTCCTCTCATTTAATCTCCAAAACATTTTACCACCATCTGAAACTTCCTATTTAGCAATTCATAGAACTCCAAAATAAAATGTGCTAACAACGGTAGAATTATTGATAATCTCCAAGATTCGATTCTAAATTCGCCCGTCTTCTTACTCTTATTATGCATTTCAATATTTTTCCTTTTCAACACCCTACATTGTCTTTTACACTTTGCTTTATCCCATTTCCAACAACCACTCTGTTACCCATTATAATCTATACAAAAATGAAACCAAATAAAAAGGCAAATTTCTGCAGAACAACAATAACAATAAAACAAAAACATCCAAACGGAAGTCAGAGGCAAAACAATCACGTAAAAAATGTTGGAGGTTTAGAAAGGACTAACGTAGTGGAAAATGGTGTTATCGTCACAGAAAAAGGCGATCTTGTTGAAACCAAAGGCCAGAGCTTTATCAAGGCCTTCGATGAGAGCCTCAAGCTCCGCAGCTTCGCCGGTAATCATCTCACAGCCATCAAAAGCCTCCAGATTCTTTCTGGAGTGGAAAAGCAGGTTGTCCTCCAGATCGCAGATGGCGATCCCAGCGCCAGTCACCACCATATTCGAGTCCCGAACCCTCTCCTCGCTCACCAAACCCTTGAAATACAACCTCAAAGCCTCGGACTCCACCGAACCCTTCGACGAAGAAGACGACGACGGACCGGATGGATCATACGGCTTCTCGTACCAGTCGCCGTACTTGCTCCAGTAGTCCTCGGGGAGGTTGAGGATGTCATTCGCCAGCCGCTGATCGTGGATCCGGCGGTCAAGATCTTCCCTCGCCTTCTTCATCTCGGCCTCCGAGTGTTTCCGGTCCTGGTACTCCAGCATGTAGCTCTCCATGTCTTTCTGCAGCAGCGTCTCGGCGAGGCCCAGAACGTCGTCGTTTTCGGCCGTGGCCGGGACGACGTCGTTGTGCTCCTCCAACGGCGAGCCCGAGGGGTGGAGGGCGAGAGAGGCGGCGACGGCTTCCTGCATTTGGATTTGGAAGGCGAAGTCGGAGTCGGAGTCTAGGGTTTTGGCGGCCATGAGTTCACTTTGTTGCTCGGCGAGTATGGAGTGGAGACCATCGTCTTCCGTATAGGTCGCCATGGATGTGTTCTTGTTTTGGTTTCTCTCTCTAGAGTTCTTGTGCCCTAGAGTCTAGAGAGAGAACGTGGGGATTGGCAGACTGTGGAGTGTGGAGTGGAGTTAGGGGATGTCTGTCAGTCTCCGTTTGGGTGATCAAGCTGGAGAATCGGAAGAGAATAAAGGGACTCTTTTTCAAGAAAGCGATCGGAGATGTCGATAATCAAACTTGTAATGGAAGGAAGCCCATGGACCCACCTCATGGTCCTTTTTTCTTTTCTTTTTTTTTTTTTTTGGTGCAAGTTAGTTTTGAATACAATTATGTTACTCACATAGTTTAGGTAATATCACTTTTTTTTATTAGAAAAAAGTGAATGTTTAGAGTAATATGTTAAGTTGAAAATAAACGGTTTAAATTTAAAAAAATATATAAATGTTTTATCAATTTGAAATTTTAATAGTAATTTTTGTTGATTTTTTAAAAAGGATAAATTTTTTTTTTTAGAAAAAATAAAAAATTTTTTCAGAAAAAGATAAAAATTAATATGAAAATTTTAAGTTGTAATGGTGAACCAAACGACACCTAAATATTTAAAATATACTCGAAAAAATAGTAATATGAATGTTATTTTGTTTATTTCGTTAAGTTTATAAAAAAAAATATCTCATTTTGATTTAAAATAAAAAATTATGAATTTTTAAATTTTAAATTTTTAGGTAATATTTAGATATGTGAACAATAAAATTGGTTTAATTTTAGAGAAAAATACAAAAAAAAAATTGAAAAATTTTGATTGGTGTGTATGCTCCAAACATAACCTTAATAGAATTGAAAAATAGCAAAGAATTTAGAATATTTTACAAATAATAAAAACCTCCTGATAGAGTAATTATTTTGACATGAAACTTAAAATAATAATAGTAACTATAGTTATGTTATTATTAAAATATTTTAAAATTTTTGATATGTTTTAATTCTACAATAAATAAATATGCCACAATTTCTTTGGGTTTTGCCCCCCCTCATGGAGAGACCAAATGTTAGTAGTTGATCAAACCTGATCAGAGTTCTTGTTATCTATCTTTGACGTTTTTGGTTGGACTCATTAAAACCGAAACGTTTGTAATTATTGATATAATTAAAGTTGAAATGAAACATTCTTTCTATTTGAGAGAATGCGACCTGGAAGGACACACGTTTTGACCTTTAGATTAAATTAGATACAATTCTTAAATGTAAGATCATGGCATAGTATTAGTGATAGCAGATTAAATAGAATACAATAATTCTGTAAAACCTGATAAAATAGAAATTATGTCCTACTTATAGGATACCCTCCAAGAAAAAAAAAACCCCACTTTTTATGTGTCCAATTTAAATGGTAAAAGTTGTGTTTAATAGTTATGGTCCATACGATGAGGGGCTCCAATTATAAATAAAAAAAACAAAAAACCTTGAAAACGTCAAGATCTTTAAAAACGACAGCTATAGTCACACAAATGACAGTACCTTCAAACAATTAGGAAATAGAAATATCTCTTTAATAAACAATCTCTTCAAAACGACAATAATTTTCAAGAGACGATAAAATCTCCTCCCCCCCCCCCCCAAAAAAAACGATAGTATCTCTAAAACCGACACCTATTGTCATTAAACGACAGTTACTTTTGAAATTCACAAAATCCTCTAGCCCAAAAAAAAAAAAAAAAAAAAAACCTTCCCAAAATGACGATAACCTTTACAGCAAACACTCTTATAAACTAGGTTGTCTTTCAGAAACAAAAAGTGTCGTCTTATTTGACAACTACTGTCATACAAACGACAATAACTTAAAAAAAGGGCAACAACTCGAAGCAATAACATCTCTTCGTAACGAAACAATGTTAAATCTCCTATAAAACTGGCATCTTAGAAATGGGTAATATTTGCAAAAGTGATACGACACATACTAATATACGACAAAACTTCCAACACACAGCAATGTCCTTAAAAGAACAACGAAGCTCTCGAGCAGCAACATTATCAGTTAGGCCTCGTTTGGTTTCTAATTTCAAATTTAAAATTTTTATCTCAGTTTTTATCTTTTTCTAAAAAAATTTTTGATCTTTTCTGAAAAAGTTTTTGTCTTTTCTGAAAAGTCAACACAAATTTATTATTGAAACTTAAAATTTTCAATTCAAACTCATTCACCAAACAGCTCCTTACAAACGACGGCAACTCCTAAAATAAACACACAAGTTTTGCAAAGACAAATATATATCACCTACAAATAACATTTGACTTGAAGCAATTAGAAACTGCAAAACAGAAAAAGAAAAAAGTAGCAAAATTTGAAAGGACTTGATAGATCATAGATTCAAACGACAATGACAGTCCCTCAAACGAGTAATAGTAACATGAGAAACAAATATAAAAAGTTATCGTCCTTTTTTGTTTTATGTTGCTCAGGGCAAAACGCAGGATTTTTATGTTCACGGATAGGCCTTCCCAAAATATACGTTCATATCAATCAGAGAGAATAGTCGAAAACTAGACTCAAGGGGAGAAAAAAAGAAAGAGAGAGAAAAAAGAGAACATGAGATATGAACACATAGGCCTTTCTTTTGGTTCATTGGTTCTGAACTCTTATCTCCCGTATTTGACATCGTGGTTGTTGTTGTTGTCGTCCTTGCCCTTGCAGTTGCTGTTGTTGTTGTTGCTGCTGCTGTCGTTGTTGTAGCAGTTGCTGTTCTTGTGGCAACAGTTGCCATTGTAATCGTAGTTGTTGTTGCTGCTGTTGTCGTTGTTGCTGCTGCTGTCGTTGTTGTAGCAGTTGCTGTTCTTGTGGCAACAGTTGCCATTGTAATTGTAGTGGTCGTTGCTGCTGTTGTTGTTGCTGCTGCTGCGGCTGTGGTTGTTGTAGCAGTTGCTGCTGTCGTTGTTGTTGTTCTTGTGGCAACAGTCGCCGTTGTATTCTTATATGTTGTTGCAGTTGTTGTTGTTGTTGTTGCTGCTGTGGTTGTTGTAGCAGTTGCTGCTGTCGTTGTTGTTGTTCTTGTGGCAACAGTTGCTGTTGTAATTGCTGCTGTTGTTGTCGTTGCATTCCCAGATGCCATTGCGCTGGTTGTTGTGCATGATATACTCCCTGATGTCCCAATCCCAGTCTCAATTGTGGTCGCAATTGTGGTTGTTGTTGTTGTGGTTGTTGTCGTTGCAGTCCAAGTCCGAATTGCACTTGGAATTCTAGTGGTGGTTGTGGTCGAGGTAGTTGTCGTACCATTCGTCGCTGGTCAGTCCGTATGATGTTACGTTCGTCCCAGATTGGACAAGCACAAGTTGCCATCTTATTCTTCCATTCAGCTCCACAGACATAGCAAAATTCGTATTTACATCTGCATAAAGAAAGCAATAATGAGACTGCCTAAATTCGTCTTGCATGTTTTATAACTTGATATGTTGTCACTTTCTTTCCCACGTAGACAACAAGTAAAAAGTTCGTACCACTAATGAAAAGAATGTAGAAAGACAACACTGTTTTGGAGCTAGATTATAGAAAGTCCAGATTAATAAACATTAGCAAATTCAGTAGTCAAAGGAAGATAAAGGACCTGCAAGTGATATGGTAGCAGCCTTCCAAAAGTTCAACCATCAGGTTGCACTTTGCACATTGACGCCATAGTTTCTTCTTTGCAAGAGACTTCAGTAGTCGTTCATCTTTATTGCCATGTGGATTCTCTCTCCTGTAATCGTCGCAGGTCATCGTGCAGTGCCAAGGGACTTTGCAATTGATACAGAAGATCTTTTGACATTTCATGCATTTCCTCGCGCCAGATTGTTCCGAACCACTAGATGAGGCCTTGGTATACTCCAAAACCTCGTCTTTCGACATCAAGGCAGAGCATTTGGGATCTGGGCAGTAAACTTTCTGCGTAGCAGGAATAGAAGATTCTTTTATGCGTTGGCTCATAATCTCCACTAGGTTAGGAGGCAAAAATTTTGCACAACTATCAATGGACATCTCAGAGTTACAGCCATCATGAGGGCACCTTGAAATCTGCCCGTTAAGCAGCTTCGCTTCAACATGCTGTTTCATGCAAGAAAAGCAATATCGGTGCAGACAACTATCAATCAAAAACATCTGAGCAACATCAGTATCTTCAAGACAAATCGTGCAAGTTTCTTTCAAACTCTTGCCCTTTCCAGCTTCTTCCAACCTAGTTATCTGAGAGACAATAGCTTCTCGTGCACGCTTGAACGCAAACTCAATGTCGTCAGGGGCTGCAAAAGAAGGGTTGCAATAGGTAAACTTCCTCCGCAGAATAGCCACTTGATTGACCAACTCCGCAACTTTGCCATTTTTTGGTGGCAATATGTGGGTAACCTGTATCAACGCAAGAACCCCTTTATATAAAAAGAACATAATTAAAGGAGACATATGAATGACATTCAACACAACTAACAACAACAACACAAGGACATGAATTTAATAATTAAGAATCAAAACCGCGTTTTTTTTTTCTTTTTTTGCGTGATAGTGATGGATGACTCCTAAATCTCAAATTGTTTGGTCCTAAAACTCGAGTCTACTTCTGCAATTAGCTATAATAGAAAGTTCCAACTTAATTAAAGAACTATACTACCACTAGAAGGGTAAATTGACTATTTATAAAATATATATATATACACACACACAAATAGTTGACCGCAGATTTTAATCTAATCATAAAACATCTCAAAAACTGAAACTTCTTGTTATTTAGCAATTCATTGAACTCCCAAATTGAACCTATGACCAAAGAAAAAACCTTAGACTTAGAATTATGTACTTCTTATCGCTTTTAAGCTTGTCACTTTAAATTCTACGTTGTCGTCTATACCCAAAATATGTAGTAATGCAAAATTTTTCTTTCTATTCAATATTAAAAAATACTTCAAACAATAATTAAAAAAAAAAATCCAAACAAAATCAGTTACTACCTAAAGCAAAACAATAGAATAAAAAATATTGAGGTTCAGAAAAGACTAACGTAGTCAAAAATCGTGTTGTCGTTACAGAAAAAGGTGATGTAGTTGAAGCCAGAGGCGAGAGATTCATTAAGGCCTTCAACAAGAGCCTCAAGCTCAGCAGCTTCACCGCTTATCACCTCACCGCCATGAAAAGCCTCCAGATTCTTCCCCCAGTGGAACACCAAATTGTGTTTGGAATCGAAAATCGCAATCCCAGCACCCGCCACCACCATATCCGAGTCCGAAACCCACTCCACCAAACCCTTGAAATACAATCTCCAAGCCCCCGACTGATCCACCAAACTCTGTGACGAAGAAGACGACGAAGCGCCGTACGCATCGTACGGCTTCTCGTACCAGATGCCGTGCTGGCACCAATATTCCAAGGGGAGGTAGACGATGCCGTTCCCCAGACGCCGATCTTGAACCCGACGATCGAAATCCTCCCTCTCCGTCCTGACGACCAAGTTGCTCTTCCATGTCTCGCGGCAGCAGCGTCTCGGATTGGCCCAAAACGTCGTCGTCGTGGGCGTCGGACGCCGAGCCCGTTGGGCGGAGGGCGAGAGAGGCGGCCACGGCTTCCTGCATTTGGATTTGGAAGGCGAAGTCTAGGTCGGAGTCTAGGTTTTGGGCGGCCATGAGTTCTCGTCGTTGCTCTCCGAGTATACTCTGAAGATTATCTGCTTCCGTATTCGTCAACACGCTTTTGTGGATTTTTTTTTTTTTTTAATTTCAAAGCAACAATTTTTTTGTTTTTTTTGTTTTTTTGTTTTTTTGTTTTTTTCTTCACTGTGGAGTCAGGGAGTGAGTGTATGAAAGTTGATCGCCAGAAAATCGGAACTGAAAGTAGCTTCTTCTTTGGGGGATGTTGCAGAGCAAACTTGGGTGCGAAGTTTTCGGCTAATATTAAACAAATATATAGGATCTTTTCCAGAAATAAATAAATGGTTAAAAGGAAAAAGAAAAACCATTGCTTGGGAAGTTTTCAGCTTTAAAAAAAAAAAAAAAGAATCGATAAAATGAGCAAAATTACATAATTTAAATCGACGTTTGGAGTATATTTTCAATTCCAATTTTAAAAATGTATTGATTTAAATTGAGTGAATATTTGGATTTGTATGTTTGGTTGAAATTAAAATGTGTAAAAAAATATATGTTCAAAAAAGACAATAGAGATCTTGATTTATTACTCTTGTCATTTAATGTAATTTTAAAAAATAATTATAATCTTACTTCGATTTTAAATAAGTAAGTTGTGAACTTTTAAAATTTAAGTTTTAAGAGAGATTTAAAAATATAAATAGTAAAATTAGTTTAATTTTAAAAAAAGATAAATATATATATATTTAAAAACTTCAATTGGAGTGTACGCTCCAAACGACCCCTAAAAGACGAGTAAACATAATTTAATGTTAGTGAAGGGGAGGAATAAGTAGCAGTTTTTAGTAAATATTAAAATAAATAGCATGTTCTAATTTTGAAATAAAAATAATAGTCCCAAATAGTCTCTAAATTCTTTATTAGGTGATAGTTTGATTATAAGGTGATAGTCCTTAAATTCTTTATTTATTTATTTATTTTGTCAAAATGACCATAAGATCTTAAAATATTGAGCATTATAATCTTTTCCGTCCAAAACTATTAAATTTCTAATAAAATCATACTCAAATCATGATTTTGTAGTAAAAAAACCAAAATACTTATTAATTTTCTATCTCTTGACTCATTTACCTTCTCCTTCAATCTTTCTTTTTTCTTCTTCTTCTTTCTTTTTCCCCCCCCCCCCTAAACCACAAAACACCCAAGCCTCTGGGCAGCCAACAAGAACCTAGATAAACAAAGAGGGAGAGAGCTGTCGAAGGGGGAGGGGAGAGAGAGGGAGCCGGCGTAGGGTAAGGGGAGAGAGAGGGAGTCGCCAAAGGGGAGGGGAGAGAAAGAAGAAGGAGAAAAAGGGAAAAGAGAGAAAGTCACTGTTGACGACGAGGCCCCTCCACCCCGTGCCAGATCCGTGTGGCCCCCTCCCCCAGTGTAGGTCGGCCACGCAGAAAACCTTTCCAAAAAAAAAAAACTTCCGATCGGACTCCTCCTTTGAAACCCTAATCTGACGCCCCTCTTCTCCCAAAAAAAAAAAAAAAAGCCGATCTGGGTTTCCTCCCCTTGCCACCGCCGAGCTCGGCCCTTACCCCCTGAATCCAACCACCTCCCCGCCTTCCAATCCACCGATCTGAGAAATGAGAAAAGAGAAAGAGGGATGAAAAAGTGATGAGTTTTAATTTTTTAATTTTTAGTAAATTAATTATTATTAAATTACTAAAATACACTCTCAAATTACTTATTCTAGTAGAAATTTAATGGTTTTTTATGAAAATGACTATAATGGCTAACATTTTAAGAATTCAAGGTTTTTCGGTTTAAAAAAAAAAACATGAACCAAACCAAACCGCCACCTTGTAAAGAATTTATGAACTATTCAGGCTAACTACTTTTGAAATAAATAGCAAATTTATTATGTAAATGACCTATTTCACATAAATAAATGTGTAATTTACTGTAAAGATCTGGTTTTGAATCTACTTGCCTATGACTTCGTTTCTCAAGAAATCTATGTAGCAAAAAATCTTGAATTTGAGACTTTCTACATCAAAAATATTCTCTTATTTAAAGTTTATGGTTAAAGGGAGTAACATAACTTTGGAAAGTAAGGAATTATTTTTTGTCTTTCTAGTCTAGTTATAATAGAGCCAATAGCTCTTTAATAGTGATCGCTCTGAAGTTGCCATTTCACCTATCACAAGGCAGTCTAATCATTATCACGTGGCTTCTTCTTTTTTTCACATGATGTATATTATATTATAAAATACCAATAATAGTCCCGATTAGCTATCACCTATTATGAAAACCGCACCTCATTTTTCCATCTTACCTTAGGAGACAAATAACTTTCCTCCAATTCTTCTAATTCTCTCCCTCTCCTCCCTATCTCTCCTTTCGCCTCCCAATGACAATGCTCGTTAGAAAGTCTTCTTGACCTCGTGACCGTAACGACAATGAAGGGAGCAAAATGCAAATTCATAGTGACAGAGATTGTCGTCCCGAGTAGATCATAGTTGCGATATTATTTTGGGATTCTTGTGATGACATTGAGATATCAACGCAATGTTCATCAAAATCTCCCAAACGATGTCTGTCGCGAGGTTTGGCAATGGTGCAGTCGTCTTCTCCTTATCTTCTCCAATCAAGTCATCTCTTCTCTAGTGGCGATTAGTTTAATAGTGATGGTATCAGGTTAGGTTTTACATAATTAGGGTATAGGCTTACAAATTTTTGGTAATTTTCAGATTTTGAACCAATTGAAGGACTGTTTTAAAAGTGATGATCATTTGTTAATTTACCCAATTGAAAACCAACATTTCAAAAAAAGAATTAATTAAATAAAGTGAATACAATATATTTTTTCAAACCTTAATCACGAGATTTACAATTACGTTCGTCGTCTCAAGTACATCACTATTCGTTATATGATTTTGCAATCTTTGTTATTTCATCACGGTCAATGCAATGTTCATAAACATCAAAGCAATGTCTATTGCAAGTTCCAGTCATCCTCTTTAGTAATGTCATATCTTCTTTGACAACGATTAGTCTAACGGTGATTGCAACAGGTAGATCTAGGATTAGGTTTTACGAAATAGGGTATAGGTTTTCTAAGTTTTTGTAGTTTTAAGATTTTCAACCAATTTAAGGATTATTTTAAAATTGGCGATGAATTTTATGTTTACCAAATTGAAAACCAACATTCCATAAATAAACAAATAAATAAAAGAATAGAAGCAAGTCTTTGGTAACGTCTCGATGGTCTCAGACTAGTCAATCATCTCGCCTCTAGAGCAAGTGATATGGTTTTTTTAAAACTTGTTTAGCTCAACATTTTTCGTTCTCTTTTTCAACTATTTTGCATGTCCTTTGCCCCTCTCTCTCTCTCTCTCTCTCTCTCTCTCTCTCTCTCATTATTTTTTTTTTCCTTTAGTTTACATCTAAACAAGGACACATTTATGGATCTTAAAAAAAAAAAAATCTATTGCCAAGCTAACAATGCATACAAAAATCTAGATCTGTTGGGACATGTTAGGTAAAATGTAAACTTAGACAATCCGTTGCTAAACTAATTAATATTTACTCGGCATTTAGTGCTAACCGATTCTCATGTTATAAGCATGGTAAGGTAGCGACAAAAATACATAGAGTTTTATTTCTCTTATTCTCTATACATATAAATTAGAAAAATAATTTGATTTATAGACTCATAGGCTGAACAGAAATTTAAAATCAGATTCCTCTATAGGAATCCCTAACTAACAACTAAACAATGAATTAGATAATATGCAAACTCCTAACTGGTTCATAATTCCAAAACTCTAGATCTCACTCTACCTACAAATTTATCAAACTCAACGAGTTTCATAACTATTGAACTGGTATTTAGATATGATGGGTGTGTAGAAACGAATAAGATACTACAAATACTGCGTGACATCTTATTCATGCTAAGCTAAAGGGCCCCGGCTAAATCAACAAAGTCATTGTCAACATTCCTAATTTGAATCGGCTTTGTTTGGCATTAAGGTTTAATTCTAACTAAATTATACTTCTTCATATCAATTTTTGTCTTTTTCTGAAAAGTCAACAAGATTTTATAACTAATTTTTAAAAAGTCAACTAATTCCAACTTAAAAATTTCATCTCCTACTAACTTATCAAATGTAGGCGAAACCACCAATAAGGAATAAGTACATTGGGATCTCCGTGTGTGGCTCTAATACAACCTCAATGGCGACAGCGCCAGAGAAGATGTAATCATAGGACTAACACGAGTAGCATGGGATTTAATTGAACGATTTTGCACTCTCGTTCCCTTACGTGATGGACAACACACACCTGGTCAGCACCTTCCCTGGTGTTTACATTCCGACATAACCGCAGCTACTGCAAGTGCAAATTGTTTGGATACCTTCAACATGCCTTTCACAAGCTTCCCAAATGCCAAGTGTTACAGTAAAATCACCCAATAAGTTATCTTTTCCTTTCCGTGTCTATTAAAAAGAAGGCTCTTGTGCTGGGTGGCAAGCCATTCTTAAGTAGAAAAAAAAATCTGCTTAAGTAATGAACGACACCTACCAGTTGATGCATTTACCAAACAGTTCTTTTGATTTTATATTTAATACTCTGTGTTTTTCTTAAATATATATAATATATATGTAAGTATTTGTTTTATAGAGAACGTTTTATCCTCTATGAACATGAAGGGGCTATTATTAAATATCATCTAGTCCCAAGGAAGATTATGCAAGAAAACATGAGCAATGGGAACACTTTACACTGGCCATTTCTGTGCGGTACTAATCTGAATCACTCATGAAAACTAATAAAAATCTAAATCAGAGTCATAGAAGCCCGCCTCCTCTTCTTCTTCCTCATCGTCGGAGTCTATGTTCTGATCATGCCAAATATGATTTTCATCCCAAAGCGGACACCTACAAGTTGCTCTCTTGTCTTTCCATGGAGCTCCACAGTTGTAACAAAACTCAAACCCACATCTGCCGCACCGCAAACAAGAAAGGTTAAGAGACACTACTTAAGAAATCGGGCGTTTGGATATACAATCCAACGGTCTTTTACATTTTTTTTTCTTTCTCTCTCTCTCTCTCTCATAAACTTATTATTTAAATTCGCGATTCTGGTTTTTAACTTCGTTCAAACTTTTCAATCCTACCCTATATACGAAACAAGACCCAAAACTCCATGATGAGGATATCAATCATATCATGCATTTATGAAAAGTCAAGCACAAACAGACAAAAAGAAAATTTAAGAAAACTGGTTGATTGGTAAGTAAGAAGAATACAATACCTGCAAGTCATATGGTAGCAACCTTCAGCAAGCTCAATCATAAGGTTGCACTTTATACACTGTCGCCACAGATTCCTCGATGCAAGAAGCTTAAGTTTAGCATCCTCCGCAGGCGGATTAGGATTCAACGTTTCGTATTGAGCACAAGTCATGTTACGGTGCCAAGGGACCTTGCAGTTGATGCAGAAGATGCCATTGCATTTCACACATCTCCTAGCTCCTAATCCGTCAACATCAATGCCTTCCTTTTTTGAATACTCTAAAACTTCCGTTTTCGACATTAAAACCGAACACCTCGGATTAGGACAATAAACTCTTTCCGTAACAGGAGTTATAGCTTCCTTTTTCCGCTGGAACATAATCTCTATAAATTTAGGCGTCAGGAAATTCTTGCAGCTATCGACGTCAAGCTCAGATTTACAGCAATGGTGAGGGCATTTAGGCACCAGTGCCTCACGCAACTTCGTCTCCACATGTTGTTTCATACAAGAAAAGCAGTATCTGTGCTGGCAATCATTGACCACAAAAATCTGACTGATATCATTATCTTCCAAACAAATCACGCAAGTCTCGTCCAGATTCTTGCGACGGCTAGATTCCTCGGTCCTATCAACCTGAGACTGTATCGCATCTCTCGCAAGTTTAAATGCAAACTTTATCTCATTCCGCGGCAAAAGCCTTGTACTACAAATTTGAAATTTTCTTTTAAGGCTTTTCACCTGATTGACGAGCACCACAATCTTGTGCTGCCTGGGATGCCATCTCCCAGAAATCTACCAATGTCAAAAGCAATGTCAACAACCTAATTACATTCTAACATCAACCTAAATCAAACAGTTCACACATTCTCTTCACACATTCTCTGTTCTTACGAAACATCAGACACAAAACATTTTTCTTCTTCATGAATCCCGAAATCCGACGAACAATTTGGTATGGGAATTTAAGGCAGAATTCAAAAGAAATTGCAGGTATTTGTACCAAAAAAAAAAAGGACTTACGAATTGGAAAAAGGTATAGTTATCGCAGTACAGAGTGATCCGCTTCAAGTCCAAAGCGAGAGCAGCATTGAGACCTTCGATCAAGGCCTTGGCTTCCGCCGAAGTTTTGTTCAACCCGTTCCCGAACAGCGGTTTCCTCACCTCGAATATCAAATTATCCCGGGGATCGCATATGGCGATTCCGATCCCGGAGAGCACACTCTTGTTTCCCCCGACGATCTCCTCGCTCACCAAGCCCTTGAAGTAGAGCCCAAACACGCAATCCTCATCCTCATCCTCATCCTCATCCTCGTCGTCCTCGTCCTCATCCTCGTCCTCGTCCTCTATAACAATCGCCCCCTTGGACGAGCCCTCGCCGAACGGCTTCGCGAAATTCTCGCCCCAATCGCGCCAGTCGTCATCGGGAATCGTGAGAATCTCGCGGGCGACCCTCTGGTCGTGAATCCGACGGTCGAGATCCTCCCTCTCCCGCCGCATCGCGATCGCGCTCTGCTCCCGGTCCCTCAGCTCCTGCTCCAGCCGCGAGAGCTCCTCCGACTGGGCAAACGCGAAGCGCGGAGCGTCCTCGTTTAGGCGAGAATTTGGGGGGGCGGCGGCGGCGGCGGCGGAGGCGGAGGAGGATGGGGGTTGGATGGCGGCGGTGGTGGCGGCTGCGGCGGTGGCGGTGGCGGTGGCGGCGGCGGCGGAGGAGGAGGAGGGCTGGAGGGCGAGGGAGGCTGCGAGGGCTTCCTGGAGTTGGAGGCGGAAGGCGAGGTCGAGGTCAGACTCGAAATCATCGGCTGCCATGAGCTCGCGGCGTTGCTCGGAGACAAGGGTGCGAAAGTCTACGTCGTCGTTGTTGTGGTGGTTTGGGTTTCTGGCTCTGTTGGTGGCCATCATAACAGAGAGAACAATGGGTAGTGAAGTGTAATTTTAAATTATATGCGACGGTTCTTCTGATTGGTGTTTTGGCATTCTCGACAAAGATTTGGTTGGTTGATTCTTCTGTAATTTTAAATAGGTCAAGGGTTGTTTGGTGAAATAGTTTGAGTTGAGATTTTTTAGTTTCAATAATAAATTTTTTTGAATTTTTAGAAAAGACAAAAAATTTTTTGAGATATGTATTTTAAAATGATGTACCAAACACATGTGATATTTTAAACTTTGTATATTTCTTGTAATTTTGCACCTCCATTTTTTAAAACTTCCACTTTACTACTACTACAAGTTTTTAAGTCGTTTAATCCATTTTATTAGAGTTTTCATTAAAAATAGATTAAAAATATCAAAATTAAGAAACTGAATATTGATTAAATATTATAGGGAGTTCTTTTGTTTGTACGGTACAAAACATGATGGTTGTAAATTTTTTTTGTGTGCTATTGTAATAATTAATTAATTTTCGAATTTAATATTTTTCAGTAATAATTATTCTTTACATTAATAATATTCAATAATTTATATTATGAGATTTTAAATAAAAAATTATATATGAGTCAACTAATTATTACAAACCCTTGTTCGGCTGTCCGACTAAAAAATATTTCATATAAACTATTCACATCATAAATAACGAATTGACAAAGGATAAACATGAACTTTAGTTAAAATGTAATAACGAAAGACTTGTTTCATAGGTTGCTCTCTCTATGGAGCTTAAGATAGGCTTTCATGGGTGTGAAATTTTCTATCGTAAAGAGATAGAAATACCTTTAAATTTCTCACTGGAATTCTTTGAATAACATTTATTTGTTTTATACTGAAATTCTATAATCCTAATAATGAAGTAGTCTCAATTTTAAAAATTCTGGAGGCAATATAGAAATATGTCCAAAATTTGGGGGTACATCTTTATATTTATTGGATATGTCAAATATGGAACATAGATACTTGAACTCCGAAGGCAATCTTGGATTTTTAAAAAAATTTATGAATTTATTCGTTGGATGCGCCCACATATTTACAAGTAATTGCTTAAATAAGAATTCAAATATATAGCAGTTCGGATAGATTCCCATGTTTGATTTTAAGTGATGTCTAAATTAAATTTAACAATTCATTTTTATGATTACAAGTATAATGTATTAATTATTTCATTCCTGACTTAATTCTAAGTTTTTTTTTTAATGATAAGGTCTATGAATCTTTTGCCTTAGATCCTCTGGTCTAATGACACGGGCTGGAGGTTGTAGTTTCATTATCATTTATAATATATATTTTTCGTTTACAAAATACATAATATAACATTTATTTTCCTTTTTTTAAAAGGGAGAGAACTAATAGAACAGTGAAAAATGTCTAACTAAGATTGATGCTTTATAGGTCATGCTCTAATTTTGAATGTAACCATTGTGGAACATTCTAATCTGAATACAAATATTAACGAGTAGTTTATCTTGACGACACGTTTACTGATTAAAAAAGAAAAAAGAAAATAAGTTTTAAGAAAAAAAATTAATTTTTCAGGATTAAATTCAAAAATTACATTAAGGAATTTCTGGGAAATTAAATTCAAATTCTACTAAGTTCAAAAAAATATCATATTCACCAAAAAAAAAAAATTCATATTCTATTATTTTCTTCCCTAAAGGCTAAAGCATTAGAAGGAATTAGTAAAATATCATAATAATAAAATAAAATAAAAAACGATGCATTTCGTAAAGAAGTTAGTCAAATTAAAAAAAAAAGTCTAAATTTTTAGGAAAAGAAATTTAATTTCGGTGGAAGATAAATTCACTTCACAAAAAAAAAAATCCCTTAATTCTTCATTCATAGATACTAGATAGGATACACATCTCCTATATAAAAAAGAAAAAATATACACATCATTTAATTTTCAAATATAAAAATAAAATAAAATTTTAAAATCAAAACTTTATTTTCCTTTCTTAGAATTAAAATTCATAATTAATAAACCATTCTCTGATAAAATCAGGAGGTGCCAGTGCAGTTTGAAGGACAACAAAACAAGTAAATGATATCAGAGGGCAATAAAAATAAAAAGAATAAAAATAAAATGATGTTAGAACACTTGCAACGACGGGCCCAAGTGACAAACTTCAAAATACAACAAACACGACAAAGAAACATAAAAGAAGAGGGACAGAAAACGACAAAGAAACACAGAAGAGAAGAGAGAGAGAGAGAGAGAGAGAGACAGAAAACGACAATAAGGTTTAAAAAAGGCAATCAGAGAGGCTTAACCGCTTAAGCCACAACAAACACGAAAACAAAAAAGAAAAAGAACAGAAAGGCGACTTAAGGGAAAAGATTTTATAGATAAATCTTATGAAATAAAAACAATATAAGAGGCAAGCGACTACAAATAGGAAAACGACTGTAAAAGACAAACGACATCGAAAATGAAATTGACAAAAAAGTCAGAACATGACAACGATAAAGGTAAATGACTCGTTTGAGCAAATGACTCATTGCAAAAAGATTAATTAATTAATTGGAAAAGGCAAATGACGATTACTTTTAAAAAAAAAAAAAAAGGGCCAATGCCAATGCAGAGAAGAATTTGAGAATTAAAACGATAATGAAAGAGGGAATTGAAGACAATAAAACGACAGTTTTTAAGACAATCCGTGTAAAAAATATAAATGACAGCAAAACTGCAAAACAAACAACAGAGTGACAGATGCAACCGATAAGTATGAAAACGGGAATATAAGATGAAACGACAACAAGCTGAAAAACCACTAGTGCAGAAACTCCAAACCGACAATGATGGAGCAAAGATACAACTTACCAGTTTTAGAAAAGGACAACAAACTAAATATAGCCGAGGCAGCGGAGAAACTTGAAAACGACAGGACAAGAGGAACGCAAAGATAAATAGAGACGAAATTAAGCTCTAAAATAATTCAAAAAAGATTTAAAAAAAAAAAAGGAGGGGGAGAGGGGGCGGTGGTGGTGGTGGTGGTGGTGGTGGTGGTGGTGGTGTGGGGGTGCAAAAAAACGATAACAAAACAAAAAACCAAGAATAAAAGAGAGATTTCAGGGCTTCCGTTTGATATGGGCATCGAAACGACATACCCACTCCGAGGCCCATAATTATTAGATGTGAAAATGGATTGAGAGTTTAAGACCACAACGTAAGAAGTTTTTTCTTCTTCTACATGCAAACGACATCAACAAAAAAGAACAGTATTTTCTTTCTACAAATTACTGTGGCAAATTCTTAGCAATAGATGATCTAAAACAAACAATAAATTTACTAAAATAGTCCAATATTCAAGAATAACAGTAACAACAATAGAAAATAAAAGGCGAGAAGGAAAATAATCACGGTAATAGCATTAACTCACACAACCTGTTTAGATTACTGATCGATGACACAATTGCGATCTGTTAATCAAGATTTAAAGAGATAATGAAACATTAATTGCTCAATTTATTTTTCTTTATAGAGAAATAAAGTGAATTTTAGTTCTAAATATTAAAATTCAGATTAACTTTATTAAATTAATCATAAAAACTTTTATGTTATATCACATTTAACGAGGGACACTGTAGTTATTAGTTCGTG
Organism: Ficus microcarpa; assembly: GCA_025413485.1. NCBI lineage: Eukaryota > Viridiplantae > Streptophyta > Magnoliopsida > Rosales > Moraceae > Ficus > Ficus microcarpa. Next base: position 22,865,557 of record CM046377.1, on the reverse strand, counting down.
TTAATCCCAATTAGGCAAGTGAGTCAACCCAAACACAACTCGTTTATTAATTCTATCAACCCATTTTTTTTAATCTAAATTCATTTATAAAAAACAAGCGTGGTAACTTTTTTTGCTTTAGGGGCATTTGATATGGGGTAATCCTAAAGATGAGAATCAGAAAATAAATATTCTCATGTTTAGTACAAGTATTGGTCTTTTTAAAACCCATGAAAGTGAAGCCCATGAGTTTCATTTTTCTAGACTTTGGAGTAATTTTAAACCCACCCAAAAATGTGTTATTCACATTTCTAGGTACCTGAATCCTACAATTAAAAGCATGAAAGCCTAAAACTCTCACTCACATCTTTCAAGCCACAAACACCCTAGGTCCATTCTTCCTCCATCATCGTCAGAGGTCCGTCCACTGCAACACCCTAAAACTCTCACTCACATTTTCCAACCACTATTCTTTCTAGTAATATGATTCATATTGATTATTGCATACCAAACGTCCCTTTATGAATTTTGAGTCATGTTGTTGTACCATTATTTAAATTGTCACACTGTTGGAGGCGGATGCAATAAAATAAAAAGATAACAACTTTAACAAAATTGCGTACGACAGTAAACAACAATGGTACTATATCCCATACTAATAAAAACGGCTGCAGAAAAATAAGAGCGAGAGGAAAACCTGCAAGCCAATGCAAAATCTTAAAAGAGAATAAATTTGCAAAACGACAATAAGTGAACAAAGCGACAAGGAAAAGAATAGCAAATCAACAATAAAAAAAAAGGCAGGTGACGACAAAAACTAGAAAATAGAGATAAAAGCCACCAAAAATTAGCAAACGACAACAAAATACTTAAGCGACAAAGAAGGCCCCCCCCCCCCCCCCCCCAATTTCTTTGTTCTCTCTCTCTCTCTCTCTCTCTCTCTCTCTCTCTTTTGAAGGGAGCGACAAACCCAACTCAAGAGAAAGTTTACCATCAATAAAAATTAGAAGCGACAAGAAAATAATAAAACGACACCAAACAAGAAAACGACAAGTATTGAATCAAGTAAAAATATTCGACAAAAGCAACGATTTAATAGTTAAGCCCCAGATAAGATTTAATAGGTAAGCCCCAGATAAACTGCTAAGTTGGTTCATAAACTTTTAAGTTTATGTAATTTTGATCTGTGCTTGTTTTTCTTAACTTGAATAATCCTAAATTATCAAAGTGTTGTTACAATGATCTTTTGTGTTAATTTTGATCAAAAGTAATATTATTAATAGATTCCGTTCAAAAATAAATAAATAAAACTATTCTAAAAACGTTTTTAAAAATTTAGAATAGCAAAATTTATCAAATAAAAACCAAAATTTAAAGACACCATCAAACCAAAAATTTAAAAATTGACCTAACAATTAATCCATCGTTTTAAAGACACCAAAAATTGTAACAGAAGAGCAAACTAAAATGAAACTTGAAAAACCACGATAAAAGCGTAAAACAAGAAGAAGAAACGGAGACTATAGCAAGATATTTAAACGACGGTGTATCTTCAAACGACAACAAAATTGAAAAAAAGGAGAAATTAGCATCCATCAGTTTTTTGATACGATCCCACTATGGTACTAATCTGAATCACTCACGAAAACTAATAAAAATCTAAATCAGAGTCATAGAAGTCCGCCTCCAATTCATCTTCCTCATCGTCGGAGTCTATGTTCTGATCATGCTAAATATGATTTTCATCCCAGAACTCATGCCAAATATGATTTTCATCCCAGAGCTCATGCCAAATATGATTTCCATCGAGCAGACACCTACAAGTTGCTCTCTTGTCTTTCCATGGAGCTCCACAGTTGTAACAAAACTCAAACCCACATCTGTCACACCGCAAACAAGAAAGGTTAAGAGGCAAACCTAGTTAAGAAATCGGGCGTTTGGATATACAATCCAACGGTCATTTACTTTTTTTTTTTTTCCTTCTTCTTTTTCTCTCTTTCTCATACACTTATTATTTAAATTCGCGATTCTGGTTTTTGACTTCGTTCAAACTTTTCAATCCTACCCTACATACGAAACGAGACCCAAAACTCCATGATAAGGATGTCATGCATTTATGAAAAGTCGAGCACAAACAAACAAAAAGAAAATTTAAGAAAACTGGTTGATTGGTAAGTAAGAAGAATACAATACCTGCAAGTCATATGGTAGCAACCTTCAGCAAGCTCAATTATAACCTTGCACTTTATACACTGGCGCCACAGATTCCGTCGATGCAAGAAGCATAAGCTTAGCATCCTCCGCAGGCGGATTAGGATTCAACGTTTTGTATTGAGCACAACTCATGCTGCGGTGGCAAGGGACCTTGCAGTTGATGCAGAAGATGTCATTGCATTTCACACATCTCCTATCTCCTAATCCGTCAACATCAATGCCTTCCTTTTTTGAATACTCTAAAACTTCTGTTTTCGACATTAAAACCGAACACCTCGGATTAGGACAATAAACTCTTTCCGTGACAGGAGTCATAGCTTCCTTTTTCCGCTGGAACATAATCTCGATAAACTCAGGCGTCAGGAAATTCTTGCAGCTATCGACGTCAAGCTCGGATTTACAGCCATGGTGAGGGCATTTAGGCACCAGTTTCCCCTCAACCAACTTCGTCTCCACATGTCGTTTCATACAAGAAAGGCAGTATCTGTGCTGGCAATCATTGACCACAAAAATCTGACTGACATATTTATCTTCCAAACAAATCACGCACCGATTCTTGCGACGGCTAGATACCTCAATCCTTTCAACCTGAGACTGTATCGCATCTCTCGCAAGTTTAAATGCAAACTTTATCTCATTCCCCGGCAAAAGCCTTGTACTACAAATTTGAAATTTTCTTTTAAGGCGTTTCACCTGATTGACGAGCACCGCAATCTCGTGCTGCCTGGGATGCCATCTCCCAGAAATCTACCAATGTCAAAAGAAATGTCAACAACCTAATTACATTCAACATCAACCTAAATCAAACAGTTCACACATTCTCTGTTCTTACGAAACATAAGACACAAAACATTTTTCTTCTTCATGAATCCCGAAATCCGTCGAACAATTTGGTATGTGCATCTGAGGCAGAATTCAAAAGAAATTGCAGGTATTTGTACCCAAAAAAAAAAAAAAAAAAAAAACACTTACGAATTGGAAAAAGGTATAGTTATCGCAGTACAGAGTGATCCGCTTCAAGTCCAAAGCGAGAGCAGCATTGAGACCTTTGATCAAGGCCTTGGCTTCCGCCGAAGTTCTGTTCAACCCGTTCCCGAACAGCGGTTTCCTCACCTCGAATATCAAATTATCCCGGGGATCGCATATGGCGATTCCGATCCCGGAGAGCACACTCTTGTTTCCCCCGACGATCTCCTCGCTCACCAAGCCCTTGAAGTAGAGCCCAACCACGCAATCCTCATCCTCATCCTCATCCTCGTCGTCCTCGTCGTATATAACAATCGGGCCCTTGGACGAGCCCTCGCCGAACGGCTCCGCGAAATTCTTGCCCCAATCGCGCCAGTCGTCGTCGGGAATCGTGAGAATCTCGCGGGCGACCCTCTTGTCGTGAATCCGACGGTCGAGATCCTCCCTCTTCCGCCGCATCGCGATCGCGCTCTGCTGCCGGTCCCTCAGCTCCTGCTCCAGCCGCGAGACCTCATCCGACTGGGCAAACGCGAAGCGCGGAGCGTCGTCGTTTAGGCGAGAATTTGGGGCGGCGACGGCGGCGGAGGCGGAGGAGGATGGGAGTTGGATGGCGGTGGCGGTCGCTGCCGCCGCCGCCTCGGCGGCGGAGGAGGAGGAGGAGGAGGGTTGGAGGGCGAGGGAGGCTGCGAGGGCTTCCTGGAGTTGGAGGCGGAAGGCGAGGTCGAGGTCAGACTCGAAGGAATCGGCGGCCATGAGCTAGTGGCGTTGCTCGGAGACAAGGGTGCGAAAGTCTTCGTCGTCGTTGTTGTGGTGGTCTGGGTTTCTGGCTCTGTTGGCGACCATCATAACAGAGAGAAAAAGGGATAGTGAAGTGTAGTTTTAAGTTATATGCGACGGTTCTTCTTATTGGTGTTTTGGCATTCCTGAGAAAGATTTGGTTGGTTGATTCTTCTGTATTTTTAATTAGGTTGATATTTTGAACTTTGTAATTTTGCACCTCGATTTTTTTAAAATTTCCACTTCACTACTACTACAAGTTTTTAAGGGGGTGTTTGGTTCGGAGGTTCATCTCCGTTCCAACTCAAATTTTTTTTGTCTTTTCCCAAAAAGTTTTTGTCTTTTTCCCAAAAAGTTTTTTGTCTTTTCTGAAAATTCAAAAAAATTTACTATTACAACTAAAATATTTCAACTCAAACTAGCGAACCAAACACCCCCTAAGTCGTTTAATCCATTTTATTAGAGTTTTCATTAAAAATAGATGAAAAATATCAAAATTAAGAGTCTGAATATAGATAGTCCGTTTGATAAATGAGTTTGAGTTGAAAAACTATAATTTGAGTTGAAAATTTTTGTTGACTTTTCAGAAAAGATAAAAATTTTTTTAGAAAAAGATAAAATTTGAAATGAAAAAGTACAATTTGAGTTAAATTATCAAACGATGCCTAAATATTATCAAGAGTTCTTTTGTTTGCACCGTACAAAACGATGGTTGTAAATTTTTGTTTGTTTGCTATTGTAACAATTAATTAATTTTAATTTAATGTTTTTCATGATTATTCTTTACCTAAATAATTTTAAATAATTTATATTACGATATTTTAAATAAAAAATTATATATGAGTCAACTAATTATTATAAAATGTAAAATTATAAATGTTGTTCTTGTTCTGCTGTCGGATTAAAAAATATTCCATATATACTATTCACATCATAAATAACAAATTGACAAAGGATAAACATGAACTTTAGTTAAAGAGTAATAACGAAAAACTCGTTTCATAGGTTGCCCTCTCTACAGAGCTTAAGATAGGCTTTCATGGGTGGCGAAATTCTTCTATTGTAAAGAGATAGAAAAACCTTTAAATTTCTCATTGGAATTCTTTGAATACCATTTATTTGTTTTATACTGAAATCCTATAATCCTAATAATGAAGTAGTGTCAGTTTTAAAAAATCCGGAGGCAATCTAGGACTATGTCCAAAATTTGGGGGTACATCTTTATATTTATTGGATATGTCGAACATGCAACATAGATACTTGAACTCCGAAGGCAATCTTGGATTTAAAAAAAATTCACGAATCTATCCGTTGGATGCGCCCACATATTTACAAGTAATTGCTTAAATAAGAGTCCAAACATATAGTAGTTCGGATAGATTTCCATGTTTGATTTTAAGTGATGTCTAAATTAAATTTAACAATTCATTTTTGTGATTGCAAGTATAATCTATTAATTATTTTATTTTTGACTTAATTCTAAGATTTTTTTTTTTTTTTATTAATGATAAGGTCTATGAATCTTTAGCCTTAGATCCTCTCGTCTAATGACACGGGCTGGAGGTTGTACTTTCATTATCATTTATAATATATATTTTCCGTTTACAAAATACATAATATAACATTTATTTTCCTTTTTTTTTAAAGGGAGAGAACTAATAGAACAGTGAAAAATCTCTAACTAAGATTGATGCTTTATAGGTCATGCTCTAATTTTGAATGTAACCATTGTGGAACGTTCTAATCTGAATACAAATATTAACGAGTAGTTTATCTTGACGACACGTTTACTGATTAAAAAAGAAAAAAGAAAATAAGTTTTAAGAAAAAAAAATTAATTTTTCAGAATTAAATTCAAATATTACATTAAGGAATTTCTGGGAAATTAAATTCAAATTCTACTAAGTTCAAAAAAATATCATATTCACCAAAAAAAAAAATTCATATTCTATTATTTTCTTCCCTAAAGGCTAAGGGGGTGTTTGGTTGGTTAGTTTGAGTTGAAATATTTTAGTTGTAATAGTAAATTTTTTTGAATTTTCAGAAAAGACAAAAAACTTTTTGGGAAAAAGACAAAAACTTTTTAGAAAAAAGACAAAAAAAAGTACAGTTTGAGTTGAGATGAAATATGAAACAAAAACCCCCTAAAGCATTAGAAGGAATTAGTAAAATATCATAATAATCGAATAAAATAAAATAAAAACGATGCATTTCGTAAAGAAGTTAGTCAAATTAAAAAAAAAGTCTAAATTTTTAGGAAAAGAAATTTAATTTCGGTGGAAGATAAATTCACTTTACAAAAAAAAAAAAAAAATCCCTTAATTCTTCATTCATAGATACTAGATAGGATACACATCTCCTATATAAAAAAGAAAAAATATACACATCATTTAATTTTCAAATATAAAAATAAAATAAAATTTTAAAATCAAAACTTTATTTTCCTTTCTTAGAATTAAAATTCATAATTAATAAACCATTCTCTGATAAAATCAGGAAGTGCCAGTGCAGTTTGAAGGACAACAAAACAAGTAAATGATATCAGAGGGCAATAAAAATAAAATGATGTTAGAACACTTGCAACGGCGGGCCCAAGTGACAAACTTCAAAATACAACAAACACGACAAAGAAACATAAAAGAAGAGGAACAGAAAACGACAAAGAAACACAGAAGAGAAGAGAGAGAGAGAGAGAGAGAAAACGACAATAAGGTTTAAAAAAGGCAATCAGAGAGGCTTAAGCCACAACAAACACGAAAACAAAAAAGAAAAAGAAAAGAAAAGCGACTTAAGGGAAAAGATTTTATAGATAAATCTTATGAAATAAAAACAATATAAGAGGCAAGCGACTACAAATAGGAAAACGACTGTAAAAGACCAACGACATCGAAAATGAAATTGACAAAAAAGACAGAACATGACAACGATAAAGGTAAATGACTCGTTTGAGCAAATGACTCATTGCAAAAAGATTAATTAATTAATTGGAAAAGGCAAATGACGATTACTTAAAAAAAAAAAAAAGGGGGGGGGCCAATGCCAATGCAGAGAAGAATTTGAGAATTAAAACGATAATGAAAGAGGGAATTGAAGACAATAAAACGACAGTTTTTAAGACAATCCGTGTAAAAAATATAAATGACAGCAAAACTGCAAAACAAACAACAGAGTGACAGATGCAACCGATAAGTATGAAAACGGGAATATAAGATGAAACGACAACAAACTGAAAAACCACTAGTGAAGAAACTCCAAACCGACAATGATGGAGCAAAGATACAACTTACCAGTTTTAGAAAAGGACAACAAACTAAATATAGCTGAGGCAGCGGAGAAACTTGAAAACGACAGGATAAGAGGAACGCAAAGATAAATAGAAACGAAATTAAGCTCTAAAATAATTCAAAAAAGATTTGGGGGGGGGGGGGGGGGGCTAAAAAACAATAACAAAACAAAAAACAAGAATAAAAGAGAGATTTCAGGGCTTCCGTTTGATATGGGCATCAAAACGGCAACATTTGGGTTGTCGTTTGCATGTCTCGGAGCCCAATCCCAACTGTGGCAGCGGAAGACGTACCCACTCCAAGGCACATAATTAGAAGTGAAAATGGATTGAGGGTTTAGGACCACAACGTAAGAAGTTTTTTCTTCTTCTACATGCAAACGACATCAACAAAAAAGAATGGTCTTTTCTTTCTACAAATTACTGTGGCAAATTCTTAGCAATAGATGATCTAAAATAAACAATAAATTTACTAAAATAATCCAATATTCAAGAAGAACAGTAACAACAATAGAAAATAAAAGGCGAGAAGGAAAATAATCATGGTAATAGCATTAACTCATACAACCTGTTTCGATTACTGATCGATGACACAATTGCGATCTATTAATCAAGATTTGAAAAGATAATGAAACATTAATTGCTCAATTTATTTTTTTTAAAGGGAAATAAATTGAATTTTAGTTCTAAATATTAAAATTAACTCTATTAAATTAATCATAAAAACTTTTATGTTATATCACATTTAAAGAGGGACATGTGTAGTTGTTAGTTCGTGTTAATCCCAATTAGGTAGGTGAGTCAACCCAAACACAACTCGTTTATTAATCCTATCAACCCATTTTTTTAATCTAAATTCATTATAAAAAAACAAGCGTGCTAACTTCTTTCACTTTAGGGGCATTTGATATGCAGTAATCCCAAGGATGAGAATGAGAATGAGAATATAAGTATTCTCATGTTTAGTACAAGTATTTGTCTTTTTTAAAACCCATGAAAGTGAAGCCCATGTGGACTTTGGGGTAATCTTAAACCCACCCAAAAATGTGATATTCACATTTTTGGGTATCTGAATTCTACGATTAAAAGTATGAAACCCTAAAACCCTAACTCACATCTTTCAAGCCACAAACACCCTAGGTCTATTCTTCCTCCATCATCGTCAAAGGTCTGTCCACTACAACACCCTAAAACTCTCACTCATATCTTCCAACCACTGCTCTTTCTAGTAATATGATTCCTATTGATTATTGCATACCAAACGCTCCTTTATGAATTTTGAGTCATGTTGTTGTACCATTATTTAAATTGTTACCCCGTTGAAGGCGGATGACATAAAATAAAAAGATAACAACTTTAACAAAATTGCGGTAGGACAGTAAACAACAATGGTACTATATCCCATAATAATAAAAACAGCTGTAGAAAAATAAAAGCGAGAGGAAAACCTACAAGCCAATACAAAAACTTAAAAAGAGAATAAACTTGCAAAACGACGATAAGTGAATAAAGCGACAAGGAAAAGAATAGCAAATCAACAATAAAAAAAGGCAGGTGACGACAAAAACTAGAAAATAGAGATAAAAGCCACCAAAAATTAGCAAACGACAACAAAATACTTAAGCGAAAAAGAAGCCCCCCCCCCCCCCCCCATTCTCTCTACATTCTCTCTCTCGCTCTCTCTCTTTTGAAGGAAGCCACAAACCCAACCCAAGAGAAAGTTTACCATCAATGAAAAAATTAGAAGCGACAAGAAAATAATAAAACGACACCAAACAAGAAAACGAAAAGTATTGAATCAAGTAAAAATATTCGAGAAAAGCAACGATTTAATAGTTAAGCCCGGATAAATTGCTAAGTTGGTTCATAAACTTTTAAGTTTACGTAATTTTGATCCATGCTTGTTTTTCTCAACTTGAATAATTCTAAATTATCAAAGTGTTGTTACAATGATCTTTTGTGTTAATTTTGATCAAAAGTAATATTACTAATAGATTCCGTTTAAAAATTAAAAAAAAAAACTATTGTAACAACGTTTTTTATAATTTAGAATTACAAAATTTATCAAATAAAAAAATGTTCCAAAATTATACGAACTTAAAAATTTAAAAATTGACCTAACAATTTATCCATCGTTTTAAAGACACCAAAAATTGTAACAGAAGAGCAAACTACAATGAAACTTGAAAAACCACGATAAAAGCGTAAAACAAGAAGAAGAAACGGAGACTATAGCAAGATATTTAAACGATGGCGTATCTTCAAACGACAACGAAATTGAAAAAATGGAGAAATTAGCATCCATCAGTGTTTTGATACGATCCCACTATGGACTCATCCAATTCATTTCCTAGAGAGAAGCAAGAAAACCAACAGTTTTCCGGCCCAACCAAAGCCCAAAAGTGAAGCACATTCGAATAGGGGATCGAGAGCGTTGACACAGATGAGCAAGACCCAGTTAAGGGAAATTATAACAAAGATGTTTATAGGTATATATATATATATATATATTTGTAAATCCTTGAATTTTGGGAAAAATTTTTATATTTTCTGATAAATACTTGGATTTTTCATTTTCTTAAAAATAACGGTTTATAGTACAGAGAACTCACCAAGCAAGAAAACCAACAGTTTTCCGGCCCAACCAAAGCCCAAAAGTGAAGCACATTCGAATATGGGATCGAGAGCGTTGACACAGATGAGAAAGACCCAGATAAGGGAAATTATAACAAATATGTTTTATAGGTATATTTGATGTTTATAAAAGGTTTTTTAAAATATGATAAATTATAACATTTTTTTTTTGTAAATCCTTGAATTTTTGGAAATATCTTTATATTTTCTGATAAATTCTTGAAATTTCACTTCCTTAAAAATAACGGTTTATAGTTAATTTTTTTAACATAAATTTATGTTAATTTCATGTCAGAGAGAAAAGAAAGAGGATGAGTGAGAGAGAGAGAATGGGAGGAGGAAGGGTTAAGAATGGTTATGTGTCTTTTGCCTTTTCTATTATTATTCTAATTTTTTTTAACAAAAATTCTAGTCGAAGTGATTAAGTAAAATTAATTCTCATATTTTTCTTTTTATTTTTAATGGGGATTTTAATAAGAGGGATCAAGTGGGAATAATTTAAAATTCAAAGATCAAGTGAAAGTTTTTTAACGTCTAAAATTGATAATGATCTTAAAAATTTAAGGACATAAATAAAATTGAGTGCTGATCCATATTTAAATAAAATTCAAATTGAAAAGTTTCAAAGGCTTGCATCCTTAGTTTTGTGCTAATAGACAGAAGAATTTCTCTTCCCGACCCTTTTTTTTTTTTTTTTTCTTGTTGTCTTATTTTGATTGGACATAACAAGTTAATGTCTCATAAGTAGTTTACCTTCCATATGCCATCCGCATAAAAGAAGACGACAGACTTCAAAGTTGAAAAAAGCAACCAAAACTGTTTATGTGAAAAGTCCAAGGGATGACAATTTAGTTGCTTGGTACTTGTCCGCTAGTTAGTTTTCCAACTTCCATTACCTAACAAAGATGTCTAGCACGTGCTTATTTTCTTACTTAGTTTGTATAATTTACTAAACGTATAATTTTCCCATTGACCAAATTGGGTATATCAATATTATGAGGAATTCAATTAAATGGTCTTTAATTAATTATCAATTAAGGGTAACGTATAAGCTATAAATTACTTGGTGTTCGCTAAAATTATTCTTTCTCGGGGTCTTGGTCTACAAGAAAAGGAACTATTAAACTAGAAACTAGCATTATTAAAGAAAATTAAAATGTCTTAAGAATGAGTCGAAAGCGTGGTCATAAGTAATAGAAGTAATAGTTTAACAACAATTTTATACATGATCTTATTACAAAGTATAGAATTCAATTTACTCACGTCAATTTCAACGCAAAAATGAATGAGTCAAAAGTTAATATTGTTTTAACGATAATTTCATACATGATTATTATAAAGTAGAGATCAATTCTCTCACCTTAATCTCAATGAAAAATAGTGAATGAATCAAAAGTTAATAGCATTTTAGTGATTATTTTATATCTCACTTTATAATAAAATATAGAGTTTTATTTTCTCGCATTAATTTCAATAAAAGAAATGAATGAGTCAAAAGTTAATAGTGTTTTCCACAAAGAGAGATCTCAATTTCTTCTTTGGTGAGCAGATTAATCCTCCAAGTGTATGTTGCGCATTGATTTGACTGTATAAATATCATTTTGTGGCTATATATATATGTATATGTATATATAACATATTTTCGTGTACAAGATCTTGTATTTGGTAGAATCCCACTGATATTGATGTAGACCGACTCTATCCAAAACTACCTCTACTACTGTTTTCTTTGCAACTGAAAACGATGTTTGTGATGAATGATAATCGTGATTTTGTTACATATGTTTCTACCGGGTGGGTATTTTCAATGTATTTGACTAAAAGCACTACAGACATACCCATATGAATTATACCTATCTAGCATGACCCTAGCCCTATACGAAGTTACTATATATATTTATGTGAGTATATATAAATATATATATATATATGTATTGTATTATATTATATGACGGTAAATAAGGCGAGTGCTTCTCTATAATCTCGTCTAGAAAATTTTCAATGCGTACATACTTAGACGGGAGATTGTCGGCCAATATGGCTTGAAATAAATTCATATCATATTTATTATCAATATTATATATGTTCTCGAATTTTCAATTGATATTTACCGGTGATGGATTAGTCACATATAGTTGAATCAGATTTGCATCCGTACTCAACTTTTAATATCAATTTTTGTACTAATTTGTTTTTTCTAAAAGTAAAAATCATTTGTAACATAACTTGTGAGAAAAAATCTACTTAATATCTCATTTAATAACTAAAATTTATAACTATGCCCTTGTTTAATAAAAATTCCACTCATGTCTGACTTAATAATTAAAATTTTTAACTAATCTCTTATTTGATTAAAATATATATATATTTTTTTATTTTTATATGTCCCACTTAAAAAATTTCTTGCTCTAGCTACTGGTACTTTTGATAAAGGTTGGTAAACATTTATATATTCTCAAAATCAGAGTTGGTTTTCTTGAGTGTGTTTAAATTAAACTACTTAAGGAAATTAGAAAAAGCTTTCTCTCTCTCTCTCTCTCTCTCTCTCTCTCTTTTTTTTTTAATAACTAAAACAATGCTTGTGAAGTTTGGCAATACTAGCAATAGTACTTGACTCTATATATATATGTTAATTAGAGAAATGATATTTTTTTAATAATTATATCATCGTGTTTGAACATCGAAAGAGAAAGCAGCCAAAAAGGTTAGTGGGAAATTGTATGCGACAAGGAGAATTCGGTAACGGGGCAATTATTTCTGCGGAGCATTTTACACACACATATTGTCATCCATTCATCATTCCTCTCATGCATATGGGAAATTTAAATATTTTTTTAATTGACGAATAAAATTGAATTAAATATAATATAACATATATAATATCAAGTTATTGCGCCTTCTTTTTGAGAAATAATATGTCTGTGTACTAAAGTTGATGACTTTTTTTTCTTTTGAAGTGACGGATAAAATTGAACATAAATAATATATCAAGTTCGTGCGCCTTCTTTTTTGAAGAAATAATCCTCCTTGTGTACTTTCGTCAAGAATCAATGCTAACTTACTTCGAAACTTTGGTTTCAAATGCTAATATCTGCAGAAGATTATTCTTCGAAATTGACGTTTATTGATAAATAGCTAGCTGGATTCAAGTTCTTAACCATTCCAAAATCCAATGATATAAAATATCCGCGCACTGACCTCAAAACACGTTGTAGCATATTTTTTGTACTCTAACGCAATTTCGTTGATCTTTCCTTTTCCACACCCAAAAAAGAAGTTAAACTGCTGATTCCAATGAATGTTAGGCCTGCCGTAGCATTCAAAAAGACTTCAATGGCTTCAGCATGAATGACTGTTTATCTCCCGAGCTTTCAAGTAGCGTTTCCACCCACTTCTTCCCTTAACTAAATTGGACAAGGGAGAATTTTCCTTATCATACGTAAAATAATTTAGGACTACCCCAGAAAACCACCCCAAATAATTTAGGACTACCCCGGAAAACCACCCCAAAGCCAATTACAATAATCATTTTGAATTTGATAGCCTCTAGTAATATAAATTGGTGAAATAAAATAACTACTAAGTTTAGAACATATATATGTGTATATATACACACACATCATGCAAATGAAGATTTACAAGTTCTTGTACACTAAGGCTTTACGTACAATAGAATTAGGTATTTACTGATTTTCCCCCATAATCAAACGCATTCCAATTGAGAAATTTGTATACATAGGTTGAGAGTTTTGTTTTGTTTTTGCTTTTGTTTTTGTTCTTTTTCAAAATTGAGGATGGGGAATTCGAACTCTATACTTTTTAATTAAGGAGTCAAGTGTAAATTATCATTAGATTATATCTGCAAGACTATGGTATATATATTAATATATCTATTAATTTAATGGATTGATAATTTTATTTATGTTATTTGCAATTGTTATGGTTCCACATTTCATTTTTAAATAAATGATGCATTTATTCTCTAAATTTACTCATTTGAAAATTTAAAATAGTCAATAGTTAATTGTAGAAGTCATCTGATATTTATCTCTAGTTTTTAGCATTATTCTTATAAGTAGAACACTTTAGGTTCCATGAGATAACGTTCCTTTATTTTTAGGTTGCAATCTCTTTATTTAAGTCATCGAATAAAATATGAGGAGCGTGATTGATTATTTATGACATGTACGGCTTAGGTTCCTTTAAATAATGGAGTGATAATTCTATAAAATAAAGTTATTTTATTTTATTTTTTTAGCATGTAAGTTAACTATGTTCTTGAGCAATTTAATTATTTTTAAGTTAATTGTGTTTAATTTTGCTTATTTTTAATTTAGAGTAGTTTATTTTATTTTATTTTATTTTGTGTAATTTTATTTAGGTTAATATTAAATTTAATATGTTGTTATTGATTTACCCTTCTAAACAATTAATTTTCTAATTTGTGTAGATTAAGTAGGTGACAATAAACAAAAAGTGAATTTTGGTCTCAAACTGGGGGTTAAGCGGTCATCAAGTAGCCTAAAAAGAATTAAAATTTGAATTATAATCACCACCAATCAGAGAGCGCTACGTGTCCTTCTACAACAGAGCTAGCGATCCATTGCCGCACGTTCCACCATACTTCCGTGAGCTTGCCTCCCTTGCCCAGCGAGAAGCCGTCATGCGTCTCTGTGTCAGCCCTACTCACAAGTTTGCCAGATCCATTGCTAGTGGCGGGGGCCACGCCGGTAGCTTTTGAAGCAAGAAAGGAAAAGGAAAAAGAGAGAGAGAGAGAGAGAGAGAGAGAAAGGAAAAAGGAGAAAATAAGGAGAGCTTAGCTGGGAGGTCGAGACCCAAGAACAGGGGCCAAAAACCCAAAAGAAAAAGAAGAAGAAAAAGAAAAAAAATGGAAAAATAGAAAGTAGCCAAAAAATAGAAGTGTAGGATTTTTAGGTTTAGGAATTAGTTTTTATTTTAATTTTAGACTTTATTTTCAATAAATTTTAAGGGAGATTACATTTGAAGAACAAAAAGAAAATATAAGAAATTGGTGAAAAACTTGAAGATTTGTGGAAACAACTATTGGGATTTTCATTCTTTTTCCTTATTTTTTTTATTTTTATAGTTGGATGATGTTTGAACTCTTGATTTGCTTAATTTGTGTTTGATTTCACTTATGGGTTTTGTGTATTTTGTTGGTTCTAGGGTTTGAGGTAACTTTACGTAAACTATGTTTTATTGAATATTTAGTTACTTGTTAATGAAGTATCTATTCAATTCATTTGTGTTTTTCTATACTTAATGCTTCTAATTTGTTGGAAAATAAATTAGTTGATTTGATTTATGAATTTTAATGCTCGGAAAGAGATTAATTCATTTATCGGTTTGGGAAATACAATCTTAGTTGTGTTGAGTTCGGGAGGCTGACAACACTTTGATAATCAAATAGGGTATGCTTAATGAATGTGTCGGTAGACACGTTAGATAGGTATATCAATTTGGACACTTATGCATATAATCTCATTTGACACTGGAGAGGTAGTGAGATTAATTTTGAGCCCTCAATTAATGAATTGATTGAGACTAATTAATAATTTATTAATAGGCAAAACATAGGAAAGATAGAGTGAAGTCAAAACCCTAGAACCTTGTTTGTTTGCTTGTATCTTTTATTCTTTTGGTTTTGTTTGGTCACTTTGATTTACTTTAAGTTTAATTTGCAGTTTTGATATTTTCAATCTTTCGTTTAAATAATTCTAGCATTAATGAATTTAAGTAATTAACTTAAATTTAAACATAATCCTGGTTGGATTAACAACCTTACTTATCACATTATTACTTGTGTCACTCGTATACTTGCGAGATTTCATGCAACAATGAAGGTCGAGGTTCCCTCAAGCAAGCCAATATTGATCATTTATATTTATTAGCTACTTATGGATTCGAAACATTTGGCATTAGAGCCGGGCACAAGAATTGGATTAAGATACATTGGTAAAGTCGCTAAAATATCGAATATTGATAGTCGATTGACTGAAGTTGCCAGGCGACAAGGGCTATTGTTGGATTAGTGTCGATAACGTTAATCGTTATGGATACCAACTCAGAAGTGTGGTCTAACATTTCATATTGAAAGATTCAATAGTTAGTTGTACAAGTCATATATATTGATCCCTAATTTTAGATATTATTTTTAGCAGAACCTGTTAATGCTTTTGTGGGATAGTGTGATCGCTTTTCTTTTTTTTTTTTTTTTTTTTTGTGGGATAAAGTAATTAAGAATCTCTGTATTTAAGTCAATGAATGCGATATGAAAGAAGTGGGGATAATTATTTATGACATTTTGATGTTTTAAGAGGTTTAAGTTTCCTTTCAAATAAACTTACTAACAAAGGTCGAGGTTCTTTTTAACGAGTATATATGCATTTATCTTTTATTTGTTATTGGTAATAAATCGGTAACAAAACAAATGAACTATACAAAACAATGATTATGCTGCGCATGTGCACCATACAAAATAAATGAACCAAAGTTAAAAAATATTGAATTATGGTAGGAATTATTCAACAGAATAATCTATATTAATATATGAATTGATCTTACCTTAAATTTTCTATTCATGATTTTATCACAAGATTCATCGAGAGCATGCGGTCATATATACATATACATATATGTAAGTAATTTCATCCTTGTCTGTTTCTATAACGCGGCATGGTCTATTTGCCACCTTTAATTATCACATTTTTCTTGTTCTTTACTTTCTTTCTTTCTTTCTTTCTTTCTTTTTTTTAATAAAACATATCACCACTTAATTTTGAAAAGATTAAATTTACTTAATTTCCAAAATATATTTCTATGAATTTCTTTGTCTCTGAAATAATGCACAAGTATATATGAATTATGGTATACAGGAAAAAAAAAAAAAAACCCACTTTGATCTCTAAATATATTGTCTAAAGAACACTTTCTTATAGGGAGGGCGCGGCCAATATGTAAGTGATCAGTACT
The DNA here is from genome assembly GCA_025413485.1 of Ficus microcarpa. Classification (NCBI taxonomy): domain Eukaryota; kingdom Viridiplantae; phylum Streptophyta; class Magnoliopsida; order Rosales; family Moraceae; genus Ficus; species Ficus microcarpa. The sequence continues at coordinate 22,848,711 of CM046377.1, read as the reverse complement.
GATGAGAGTCGTATGGTATAAAATCTTACAAATATTATTAGTTGTCACATTGCTCAGCCTAATTTTATGTGGCAACGGCATCTCTACTTTTTATCACCAACCTTGTTAGAAAAAGCTAGAAAATGATATTCCAAGTTGCAAAAAAAAAAAAAAAAAAAAAAAAAAAAAAAAAAAAAAGAAAAAGAAAAAGAAAAGGAGAACATTCATCCATGGAAAAGTGAAAAAAATGGTAGGAACTTGTAATATCCCTAAAACATAGAAAATGAAAATATAAAAAAAAAAAAAAAAAAAAGAAAAGAAAAGAAAAGGGGGCTTCTAGTGTGGTCTACGTCATTGTTAAAAAAAAAAAAAAAAGGAAAAAGTGGAGTCTCCACATTCATGCATATATAATATTAGTTTAAAAAAAAATTCTTCGTATTCCCATTACATATTCTCTCATGTAGCATTTTTTTAGGTTACAATATCTTCTTTTATTGTTTTCAAACATGGACAAGACTTACTACTAAACTCGTTCGATCTTTTGAAGTTTGTCTTGTCTCTCTCCCTCTAATTTGTGTGAGAAAAAAATGTGTTGCTTTTTTGTTGTCATGTTCATATTCTTATATATAATATTGTTTATTGTTTGTTTTATTTCAAACCTATGGCTCTCTCTCCTTCCTATTTCTAGTCCTATCCTATCACTTTTTTCCATTTTTTTTTTTTTAGTAAGTTTGGTTAGGTTGTAACCTCTTAAGTTAAGCTTTAACCTAATACCACTAATGGCAACGATGTAGATTGATCTAACCCACCACAGTATTTAACATTCATAATATCTTGACTTATTTATTAACTAATATTAATGTTTTTACTGCAAACTTATCGCAAAATATGATCAATATGAATGCATAATATATACACACATATAGACTTACGCGTATATATATAATTCATATTTTATGTGCGTGTATGTAAGATTGATTTTGACACCCACTACATATCTTTGTATGTTTTTGCTAATCTCACACACACACATATATATTTGACGTGCACATCACGTTATTGAGCCATGCACCAAAAACTAATTTTCAAAACCCATAAAAAATATTTCTTAATAGCTACACAACAAAAAGATGGCTAATTTGTTGTGACGCGCCTTTCTTTCTCATGGTGTAAGAGTTCATTTTACTAGAGAAGTTTATTAAAATTCATTTATATATATATATATATTTTTTTTTATATTTTTGTGCAGAGCGTATATTTTTCTTTGACATAATGACAGCAAGCTACTCATGTATGCATGTAATAAGGGCACGTTTATGCATGCGTGTGTACGCATAAATAAATCCTCATTTTTTCAAAAAATTAAAAATCATATGCACTTACTTATATATTGGTGGGATTATAAAAATATAATGATTTAAGGAAATATGTGTATCATGCTAGCTGCTCCTCAGAAACTCTTGCTAGCTTGTGGACTGATAATTTGTTGGCTTCTATGGACTATATTTGAAATTTTTTAGCCAATGAGATCCTCGCAAAACAAGAAAAAAGAAGGATAATGTAGAAAGCAGAGTGTACTAGCTATGTATTTATAAATATAAGATTCTCGTCGTCGCATATTTGGTATTCTTTTAAAACGTCACTTGTAATAACTATTTTTTAATGTTAATATAATAACCAATTAATTCCAATGCAACATATTTTAGTGATACACGTCTTTCTATTAGTAGTTACAAATGGTATCGTGTCACATACAATTATACATAATATTACATGTTAATCAACTAGTTGTTACACATAATGTTACAACTGTCGAATATGTGACTTTAATTGATGTAATAATAAGTACATATAGGCTTGTAATAATTTAGTGCACAGGATTAAAGAGAATAGGACCGAACTAAATATTAATCCTCTATTTGGTTAGAAATTTTAAAAGACTAGACTGGATAAGAGTTTATCCATTCCGTAACTTAATCCCCTCTAGAAGATTTGATTATCTCGTACAGGAGGAGTGGATTAAAAATGCTTATATGCATTGATGTCAAACATAGGATAATATATACTAGCTAAAATTCAATTATATCATTTAATATATATTTCAATCTAATCTATTAATATTATGGTCTTATCATGTATACCAAACAGGTCTTATCATGTATGCCAAACAGATCCACAGTACATAGTGAAAATTTGTTCTTTTTTGTTTGTTTTTGTTTTGTTTGACTGGACTAAATATAATCGGCAATGGCTGCATGAGTCACGCATGCAGTACTACTGCAAGTACCGACTTATTCTATGTAAAAGACTAGTAGGAAATACTAGGAACGGTAGAAATTTTAAGTTTTGAAAAGAAAAAAGTCAGAGCAGTGTTCCGGCACGTGCATGATTTTTGAGGAAAATGTGACTCATGAAAGATAGGTAATTTAATCACGATCCGAAACCCACAAACGGAACCTATTTATTATTGTTAATGATGTTTAATTTCGATAGTACTTTAAGTTTTTTTTTTTTGTTTCTCCCTTTAATTTAGCAATGGTTGCTACATGTCGACCTAGCAGTTATCTTATGTTGGAAAAATTATTACTTTCTTCTTTCTAAATGTTGAGAGTGAGAAGATTGGAATTCTACATTTTATAATATAGTTAGCGTGAAATTTTATTTTGTACATGAATAAAAATATTGAGTAAAAAAAAAAATGAAAAGAAAAACTGCCCTTCCAAAAAATATATATATATATATATAAATATAATCTAAAAACTTTTATTATTCAAACTCTATAGATGTGGTAGAGACATGTAATATATAGTTATGAATTGATCAAATTTATAAATTAAAATTTGACGGTATGCAATTATATCTTACGGGTACGTTACTAACCTATCTCGGAATTCCTTACGTGAACAATTGTACTCTTTTGAAGTCCCCACAAAGAAATTGTTTAATTAGAAATTGAAAGAAAAGAGAAGTCACGTGTTACTCCCCAGAAAAAACGTAAATTAGAAATTGAAAGCCACCAGAAAACACATACTTTCTCGAGCATGGGTAAGAGGAGAAGACTATTATGCCACATGCATGAAATAAACACATCATTAAGTCTAGCATTTGACTCACCGGTTGAAGATGAACTTTTTAAGTTGGAGTTGATTGACTTATTAAAATATAGTTATAATTTTTGTTGACTATTCAGAAATAAAATAAAATTGAGACAAAAAATATAGTTTAATTAGAGTTAAACTTAATTCTCAGACGTAACCTAAAGAAAAATATATATGGCATTAGTGAATTTCATTGACGATTACTTATTAGTATCTAGTTGAAAACACCCCGCGTGGCCTCTACTAGAGAAATCGATATTTGTATCAGTCTTAAATCAATTGATGGTCCTACATATAATTGGATACAAGTGATGCAGCCTCACGCGGATTTTAGAAAAATTAACTCAATTTCTTTCTTCTATCTTTGTCTTGTTATTATTTTTCTTGCGTAATTTTTGACTATATATGTGTGTGTATATAGCTATGACTTGAACATGCAACTACATGATTATGGGTGGCTATATAGGGTTATTCACGTTCACATATATGTGTGCGCGCAAGCTCTTTTTTTTTTTTTTTTTGGAGGGCGGCTTCAAAATTACGTGCTTGATATAGTTGCAAGCATAACTTAGTAGTAATATCACACTTAACTTTACTTAAAAGTGTAAAGATCGAATCCCCCATTCCAAGTTCCAAAAAAACAAAAATTACATGCTTGATCAATCTTAGCCTCCGTTTGATAAGTCAGTTTGAGATGAAATTTTAAGTTGGAGTTGGTTGACTTTTTCAAAAACTAGTTATAAATTTTGTTGACTTTTCAGAACTAGACAAAAATTAAGATGAAAAAGTATAATTTAGTTAAAGTTAAACTAATTTACCAAACAAAGCATTAGTAATTTCATAGCAATTCTATGATTTTTCTTCAGTAATTAACAAGATTTATAATATCATTACAACTTTTTTTTGCTAATATATATTATATTTACTCCAATAAATGGTTAACACAAAAGCTACAATTGTTATGTTTATAATTAAGCAAATTTTAAGAAATGTCATTTAGATCTAGTTAATACTAAAGGATATATACATGATATATATGTACAAGGGGATTCCTAGCTGGTATAGCCACCTACTTTCCATTTTTTCAGATCCTACTGTAAATTTTTTTTTCTGGGTTTAATCCACGAGTTGTATGTCTAATTTCATATTCATTCCATTTTTAAAACGTCTGATAAGAAGTTTCTAATATACAAAATTGTCTTAAATTAGTACTTTTATTCATATAATTTGTAAAATCTTGATGAAAAAAGGCGCACGTAAAATTAATTAGTCCTACTAAGTGAAATCAACACGTCATTATGTGTCTTTTTTATTGAGATTTTAACAATTAGATAAACAAAATATAGAAAATAACTAATTTGAAACTTAATACGAGATGTTTTCCAAATTAGTGATCAAAAAATGGGATTCGGTCTATATGTCCGGGAACTAAAAATGGAATTTACCCTTTACATGGATCTTGTAGTTGTTACTACGATTTGACCCTACTGATTATATATCATGTAGTAGGAGATAACATTATTTATATTAAAAAAACTAATAAAAAAAATTAATTAATTTGCATCCCCTTTAGGGTTCCAATCTCCTTTTACGGTACTTGTTAATTTGGGGTCCATGGTTTCGACCTTAAATGATGACTACTCGCTGGCTAGCTAGTACACACAAGAATTTTGTCCATCTCTATAGTAAAAACCAAAAAAATAAAGAATAAAAAACAAAAAACAAAAAATAAAAAACAAAAAATCAAAAGTGATCATTGTTGCATTGACTTCCAAACTCATTTCGGCTACATGTTTAAATTACCTTTCAAACCAAATGAAAATCATTAAAACAGAAAAGGTAAAATAAAGAAGTGAATCTTTTATGTATAAAGAGTTTTGAGGTGGTCTAGTTAATGTGATCATGCTTTATAATTTCAGAGGGACTCTATTTTTTGGGGGTCAAAAATAGACTATATGTTCCCGTTAAAGCATAGAAATTATGGCATGTTGGATGAGACTTTGAGATTTTGTTGGCCCTTTTGAGAGAGATAGAAAGATATTTCTATATATATGTATATATATATATATATATGTACATAGAAATATATGGAGACAGAGAGCATCAAATGGATTGCCGACAGGTGATGATACATGGTTGGTCTATGAGTACTTTAAGATCAACTCACGCACGTGAAGTGCACATGATTTGAATTATGGCCCAAACGCGTTTGGAGGGACCTTACATACACACACACACACACACACACACACACACACACACACACACATATATATATGTATACATATTCCAATTGCATCATCACTAGCAAAGAAACTCCATGGATGATTAAACATCAACAGGCACTTGTACATGTCAATCTTTTTACTTGAAATGGAAAAAATAAGTGATTAAACAAATAGATGGGGCCAATTTCTTCGTTGGTTTAATTATAATATTCTTCACCATGATTATTGTCAGGGGGAAAAAAAAAAAAAAGAAAGAAAGAAAGAGAATTTGCAACTTTTGTCACTCAGACAGGGACATGTGTAGTAATAACTAATTAATTACAAGCGCGTCGTGTTTGCCAAATTAGCACACTAGAGGCTCTTTTTTTTTTTTTTTTTTTTTTTGCATTTTTATATTAGAAAATGGGTAAAAATAAGACAATCAATGGGGATTTTGGTAAATGTATCGAGATGCAATATATTGATTATATTCTCCGTTTTCTTTCTGGGAATGGGGAAAAATTAAAGAATGTTTCCCTTGTAAGAATTCATTGACCACAAATATTGATAAACAATATTAATTGGGTACCAAAACCTTCGGAGCTAAAGATAAAATTTATATTAAAAACTATATATTTACTTTATTGATAAACATTATTATTTTAACTGTTAGATTAATTTTTTAACAATTTTATTTATATATATTCATATTAAAAATTTATAAAACTGCTTAGAAACATATATCACATATTGATCCAATAACTAAAATAATAGTACTATTTATAGGATAAGAATAGAATTTTGCTCATAAGTTTTTCCCTGAGTTTTTAGGTATTGGGTTTGTGTTGAGAAGGAACGCGAATGTACTTCTATTAGTTAGCACTTTTTGAGAGATTAGACATTGGAGGGGACTTAAGAGTCTATTTTCCTGTAATTTACTCTGTGAAAGTCAAACTTATTAAGTAGTTTCGCATTAATTATCTTATCTCGTAGCAGGAAAAAAGTGCTTGCGAACAAATCATACATACAGTAAGTCAAAGAAGAATAATTTCTAATAGCTGAAAGTATAAATATACTGGTTTAATAGAATTTGAGGCGCTAACAATATTTAAAAAAAAATGATAAGACTCTCATTCTTAAAAAGTATTTGTAACTTAAACATAAAAATTTAGACAAGAGGATTTGAATAACATATCTTAATTTTGAAGGAAAAATCAAGTAGAATTACTGTAAGACTAAACCCGACAATATTTCTCTCTCTTTCTCCCTATAATATATAGGGCTTGTTTAATTATAGTCCTTTATTGAAGGAACTTTTTTCCCAACATAATATATTCAAATGAAAAACATAACATGACAGTTACTCAACGTCATGATGTTAAAAATTAATATATAATAATGCTAAATTTCTTAATAATACACCCCTATAATTTAGTTAGAAGGGTGTAGCAATAATTTATGATGGTATTTCGTACCATTTGAGAAATAGTATTATGATAAATAAATATCATATCATAGTGGATAAAAATACACACATATATATACGTATATACGTATAATTTTCTTATCCATGTACTGTACAGGCCAGCGTGGTGACTTCCAGAAACGTATATATTGCTCCAACAGAGTCAGAGATATGTTTGTGACCCTCTCATCAAATCAGGTTTCGTTTTCAATCATTAACCCGTTGAAAACGATTAGCTTCCACTACGGGGAAACTTGGCAATTCCTGTAATTTGGCATTGTTTCTTTTGACACATGCAATGCATGTGACGGTACATGTGTAAACCAGTCTTTACGCGCATACAAAATAAATATCTAAGAGGATCTAGCTTGTTTGTACAAATATTTAGTCCAGTATTAAATAATTAGTCAAATCCACACGTATTGGAGCTGGCAAAAGAAATAAGAATATTTCGAGGCTTCATTTATTTCTTTTTCCATGAACAAGTAGTGTTTCACATATATATGGTGCTTGTTTGTGTGATAAAGTTGCACGAGAAAAAATTGACTGAAGAGAAACAATATTTATAACCAAAATAAATAAATAAATAAATAAAAGAGGAAGAGCAATTAGAGTCAAAAGCTGGTAATTTGACGAGGAATTCGTTCCGGTAGATAAATATCAATTATGGTTAAAGTAATTATAGTTGGTGACCAAAAAGTTGGTTTAGGATTCCATAATCAGAATATAGATAATAATTGGCCTCTTAATTTAATTACTACAAACTGATCTGTTCTCTATCTGCAATAGTACTGAAATTGGAAAAATTACACGTAGATGGAGGGAAAAACATACCCATCTGCTTTGCCTAGGTTTGACAAAGTAAATTGATGGGTTTGCTTACACATTAATCTTTTTCCCTCCCTTTTGATAAATTAGACCACAACTCCTACTAATTAGGTAATTATACAAAACTTAATTTTTTATTATTTAATATTCTTTGTCCATCAACTTCTCCTTGGGAGAATTTCATTGGAACATTCTCTCTTCTCTTGAGATTATATATATTAATATTATATAGATATATATATATATATATAAATATATGATGATCATAATTATGTCCAGAGAGGTTCCCACCACTGGCCTAGAGTGTTATCATCAAGGAAATTCAGGCTATTATTGTTTTGGTTGCCGTTGATCATGAGAGGCGTAGAAGTCGTATTATTATTGTTGAATCCGTGGTCAAGGGTTTGTTGATGTTGATGATGAGGATGAGGAGGAGAACCATCATGATCATATGACATAATTCCTTGTTGGGATTGTGCCATTTCCATGCAAATAAAGGCCACAAGGTTGGCTTGCTGGCCCTGCATGTTGACAAGCTCTGCTTGTGCTTTCGCTAATTGCGCTTGAAGCTCGCTAACCTGCTTCTGGAGCTGGCAAATCGCCCCCGCGCACCCATAAACGGGGTCTCTAATCCTTGCACTCGCTTCATACACCATGCTGCTAACCGCATCTGCCCTTTGAGACTCCGGGAGTTCCTATAGTGATCCAAAATGCACGTTTTTCTGAATTAGTCGTGATGAATAATATTATTCTTTAATAAATAAATAAATAGATAACAAATCTGTGGTTGTTAAACGTAGACTCTAATGTTGTATGTGAACAATCCGTTGGTAGGTTGTTTACTTTTCAAATTTTGATGCTTCGAGACAAAGGAAAATGGCAGATGAAAAGTTGCCCGCCATGTGTTATATATATGTATGTGTGTGTATATGTGAATGTATGCATATTAATTTTTTCCGTATTGTTTCCGCACCCAAAAGTCTCACGGCACTGGATGGCCAATGAAAAACGTTTTTATTTCTCGAAAACAAATATTTTTGTCACGATTTTGATCTTTAATAACTAACTAAATAGCAATTAGGACTGCTACATATTAGCAGGTCAAAAGGAAATTTATTAAAAGACGTGACAATTAACCTAAAAGCTAGGTCACTTGCGCTTGTCTAATAAATTCTTTGACCCTCGTATTATATATATATATATATATAATATTTGGAAAGAGCCCTACTTGGATACGGATATGAAGTCAATGTAAAGCTATACATATAGTCTTGTCCTCACATCTACTCCCTGACAAAAACAGGTTTCTTTCGAATCAATTCACAATACCATTGATATTCAAATTTTTTTTTTTGGCTAATATATTTAGGGTTTATAAGAAGTTAATTCCATACGAACACATGGTGCTGGATTCAGGTTTATTATGACATATGTCTAGACAACGCTTAATATCATGGTGTGGCTAAGCATCATAGAAAATGTCTATCACTAACGCCATAAATAATTTAATCACACATGGTCACATGATAGACATAAAATGTATTTATACCTGCAAGAACTTGATGATGTTACTAGCTCCAAAGACTCGGTGAGCAATGGTGAACTTGGCCGGCTCGGTGGGAGGAAAGTACGGCGCCAAGACACATTTATCGGCGCACCTCCGCCGCAAGATCTTACAAGCGGCGCAAGGGCTAACCACGACAGGCGGGTTCGGAGTCGGAGGAGGAGTGTGAGGAGGAGATGAAGAGGAAGAATTCGAAGACTGAGAGCCAACCATGGTTGATGAAGTGGTGGTCGTAGTGGATTTGGTCTCGGTACTACTCTCCATATCTATTGAATATAAAGTGTGTAAGCATATAAAATGTGGAAGAGAGAAGTGAGGAGAAGAGAAAGGTATTGTTGGGGTTTGTTTGTGAACGCAAACGAAGGTATAAATAGGCCGATGAATTTGTCTTTGATAAGCGGCGAACGTCGACATGATGTCAGAAACTTTGAAAATTTTATTTGCAAAATTTAAAATAAAAAAAGAAAGAAAGAAAGAAAGAAAGGTAAGTTTGAAAATTATTTTACGTGAAAAAAAGAAGTTTTTATGTTGCACGTGGCTGGCTGCTGCTAATTTTATCTCATTAACCCTTTTTTTCCATCTTCATTTTCGTTAGGTTTGTAATTTTACTTTTCTTTTTTGGATTATGCGGATGAAACCATGCATACACTGATACACAATTTCTTCGTCCATCGATTTATTTTAATTATTGGAACTTCCTGTGATAAGGTATTCCTAATAATAATGTGTTTCTAACCACGACTAACAAATTATGAAAAACTGATAAATTCGTTTAAACAGTGCTGTACTTGTCGGGAATATTTTATTACCCTTATCAAATGATTCTCATAATTATTCTCGTTAAGATCTGAATTTCTTTCTATTTCAGTAAATTTTTTAATGGAGTTGATCAGAAAACATATTGGAACTGGTATTAGATTTGTCTAAATCGGCGTGCGTTAAGTCAATGGTTAGAGCCAAAACTAATTAAAAGTGAAGCGAAGAGATTTGGTGTGAAATATTGTCAATATAAAAGAGAAAATTAACTATCTTCTTTTTTAAGGAAAATATCCAGCACTAATGCCCCTTTCTATTGTTCTGCTTAATTTCCCAACGTTTTCACATTCAGCTTAGAGTTCCCACTTCTCAAGTTGATATGATTTGTCCCTATTTTCTATTTTTTAGTATTTACCCTTTATTAATATTTTCATCTTTTTGTAAAACAAAAAATTATTATTATTATTATTAATCCAAAAAAAAAAAAGAAAAAAAAAAAAAAAAACACTTCAAGGACCTAGTTTCATTCTAACTTGTCTTCCACTGCCACAATCGTCACTGTCGTAAAACACAGAGAATTTTCATTTTCCACCGAAACCGAAAATTCCTTACCAATTGCCTAACTTTTATGTTGGTTTGCCTCTAATTAATTGGAGAAAAAATGGGTTCTCTCTCATCTTCCTCCACCGCCCCAATTTTCTTGGACTGGTGTCCCCGTTCAGTTTCAACTAAAACAAACAAAAAAATAGAAAAGACTTCTAACTAACAACTCGCAATACATTTCTATGAGGTTTAATAAGAATAATCGTCGAAGCACATTATCATGTAGGTTATATATTTAGATGAAAAAATTAATATACACCGATCAATAGCAATCAAATATTAAATTTTGCATTTTCATATATTGCTGACGAATTTTAGTGTATCATTTATTAAATTTATTACCAAAGATAAGATTTTATTAAAGAGTAATTTTTTCATTTAAATGTCAAAATTTAGTATTGGCACAATGATTTAGCATTACATAGAGATGCTCTAACAGAATTAATACGTGGCATGTATATAATTAGAGCAAAAACCTACACAAAATCATCATGACTTGTTTATGTTGAAGATACCTTGAATGAATTAGAATCCAAGAAAAGGGGTGAATTAAAAAAAAAAAAAAAACTCACAAATTATAGTTTGTCTTTTGCTTTAACCTCTTCTATTAACGGGCCCTACAATGAATGGAACATAAATCTAATCCTAATGTTCCTCCCCTGTTTTTTTTTTTGTTGGTCAATATAAAAAGATTTGGGAGTGACCCAGTCATTTTCAAGTTTTCAGTCTCACAGACAGGAACTTCTTTCCCTAGATATGACAAGAAAACAGGTTTTTTATATTAGTTTCTCTCAATCGGTCATCTGGGGTCTACTTTGCTATCACCAAATTATGTTTCAATAATCAAAATTAGAGCGAAACCTAAGGGAAAGCAATGGGAATTGAATTCGGGAGGACGAAAGGGAGAAGCCTAGTAAAGGCACCGTTGCCACCCATTCACCCCGTGAGTGTTAATCCTAATGTCCTCTTATTACTAGGGAAGAACATATATGATTTGTCACTCCAAATTTTAGTTGAAAAAAAAAATATTTTTTTCTTTCTTTCTTTCTTTCTTTCTGATTTATTTAAAAAGAAGAAGAAGAAGAGGAACCTAAGTTAACCACCAAATTCTCCACTCCAAGTGGTCAACACTTGAAACTAATCATTTTTGCAGCCATTATCAACATGCCATGTGTGGCTTAGTTTGAGCTGAATTAGTTAAAAAGAGTTACAAATGTTGGTGAGGGGATTGAGTTCCTGCTGCCTCCTTTGAGACACTAGTCTATATTTCTTCTCCTCTTAACTACCCACTTAATGAGCTGCCCATTCATTGAGAATGACCCCCAATATTCACTTTTTTTTTTTTTTTTTTCTATTTTTACATAATTTGCATATATGTATATATATTTGTAAATAAAGATTTTTATGATACATTTAACCCTTTACTTATTTTATTTACATAATCATAGTTTAAATTGTAGAAAAATGTTTAGGGTGGGACAAAGTTGGTGAGGAGCTGGTCAGCTCGTTGTGCGCAAGGAAGAAAACTCTGCTCAATTTTTTTTTTCTTTAAAAGTCCAAAGCTACCATTGACGATTTGCAGCCCAATATTCTGAGTCTCACATTAAAAATTTTAATTTTATCTACAAATAAACAATCTTATTTTTTGAAAAATCTACATTCATTCTTCATAAAGTTGGCATCCATTTCCATTTTTTTAAGGGGGTTTTCGATCTAAGAAGTGACCAAGTTTTCCACCCCAAAAAAAATTAATTATATAAATAAATAAATAAAAACAGAGCTGTGACTTTGCGGTGGAAGCAGTTGGACTTGTGCCTCATTCTGTGATTTTTTTTATTTTTTATTTATTTTTTTGGGTAGTATTGTCTATCTCCACCACACACAAAAGCATCCTCTCGAAAGAGTCATTTGCGTGTGGACCTTAACAAGAGGAAAAAAACAAACAGCCAATTCTTTGCTTTTCCTAATCTCCTTCTTCTTAACTTTCAGAAAGTTCCCTTTTTGTTAAAGCTGAGTTCATATTAGTACAAGCCGACTAGTGTAAACTCAAACCGGGTTCTTCTTTTTACTTTGTTTCTTCAATCCTACTAAAAACCCACCTCATTTCCCATCATTGAAACTGGGAAAAAAAGAAGATTTTGACGATAAATATATCATTTAATTCTCCATATGATAAAATATATATATATATATATATATATATATAAAGTTGCCAGCTTTACTTGACTCTGCAAAAGATAAACGCATATGGTTAACTTCTAGAAACGTCATAATCAGTTTGAACGGTCATTTGGTGGCAAAGACTCTTTCAAGTGCACCGATATCATACGGCACTGGTACTTACAAGCAGTCATAAACTGGTCACAGAGATCAGTTTTTCCAAAGCCTTTTTCTTTCCGACACATTCAAGAAGGCACTCATTAGCCTTCGCACACTTAATAAATGCAAATTCAGCAAGAATCGTCCCCAGATCATAAATGAAAGCCTAATTGTTGGATAATATTAATTGCCAAGTGTTGTAACAAACGCCATGACCAATGATCAATGACCAATCTTCCGATAGTTTGACTCGGAATTTTCAAATCCTTCATCTGTTCGTGCGGTGGATCGATTAATAATGATGCAAACCAAAAGTTGTACACCACATAAATGTGCAGAGAATGTGACGGCTTTTGAGATGAGAAAGCGCCAGTGGACGAACAACTGACGTGTTCGCTTTAGTGGATTCTGAACTGAAATCTGTGCACAAATTTCAAACTGACATGTTCCTTAAACTGCTGCCCATATTGTCAATTTTTTTCTAGAGAGCTTTGGTTTTGATCCTATTTGAAATTCCCCATGGCACAGTTTCGTTTTAAGGAAGGCCCACACGGTTTTTGCCACAACCAGTCTCCCACTGAGACCGCTAACTGTGATATGATCTGGATGATCCCAAAAATTCGTTGCCCTCTTTCCACTTTCAATGACTTTTTAGCCCTCCAGAATTGCGGATGCATAGTAAATTTGAGCACTTGCATTGGACGATTAAGCGCCAAGGGTCATTTTCCTGTTCAAGAAAAGGCGTCAATATTAGCGCAAGAAAAGAACAGGGTTATTTGGTTGAATATTGTGGACCTTTTGTTTTTGTTTTTGTTTTTGTTTTTGTTTTTGTTTTTTTTTTTTTCACATATTTAATAGGGTTATGGGAAACAGAAGCCTCGGAGGCCAAATCCTGCCACTCAAATCAAAGACATGTGCAAAGTTTGATGATGTTAGGAATGTTTTGTCACGGAGGCTGCTGGCTGCGGGAGCATACATTCCCCCTAATTGCTTAATTTAATGAAGTATTCATGGTTTAACAAGCTTTTTTGTATCTATTCTACTACATAAAAACAAGAGGCCACCCCTTCGATTGTTGCCACATGGCAATCATGTCATGGTCACTTGACTGCCTATGTGACGGCCTAATCAACGCCACATGATTTTTTTTTCCCTTGTTTGTCTATTCTGCACATAACTAGTTCACTGAAACGATACAATTTTTTGTAAGAGTTATGCACCTAGGTTTTTTTTTTTTTTTTTTTTTTTTTTTGAGATTTACCAAGAACAATTAAATCATAGAAGAAAATAAGTAAATAAGAATATATAAGATTCATAGTGGTTCATTTTCAATGTGACAAGTACATCTATTTTTTACTTTCTAATGGTAGTTCATTACGATGAAGAAGAAGATTACTAGAAAAAATCGCATACCCTTTGTGTCTTTCTCTGACTTCTCAACAAAATCCAAAAAACAGCGACCTTATATACTAAGAAACTAGAGCAACCAAATTTACAAAGTCGAAATTTCCAAAGATCAACCCACGTGCTTGTCCTTCATCAACCCACGTGCTTGTCTTTCTCAAACTTTTATATTAAACCCCAAAAACAGCTACCCTAGTATATAAATAAAACTAGAACAACCAAATTTACAAATCTTAAAAGTTAGTACTCAAGTTACATGTGTCAAATAATAATTAGACTTTACAACTTAACAATTTTAAGTGTTGAAACAAACTATTATGAAAATTAATCTACTGCTTATTTGGTCAAGACATCAAGATCAAATCTGTAATATAGTGAAAGATTCATGCATGTAAACAGCAAAATTGTTATTCATCGAGAGAAAGAGAGAGAGAGAGAGAGAGAGAGAAAATTGTTTGTGAAAAACCCAAAGAAGAAACTATACACTTTCAAAAACACTGGAATTACTTTTAAGAGTTCCTGTACACAAGGCCAACAAGGCATCTTTAGATAATAATAATTTATGTCCATATTCGCATACCAGCAACCATTCAACAGAATTATTCCAAACAACTTAGCAACGTGACACAGACAATTAAAATCATTCTAAGTCTCTAGAAAGTCCTGATAATTTTAGTTGAGGTAGGTTCGGCTTGACTGATCACCATCCATTAAAAAACAGTATTGAGGGTCTTTTCTTATAGTTTCAGAAAAGATACTTGGGATTCCAAGATACTTCCCCCTTAAATCGTGTGTGTGTGTGTGTGTGTGTGTGTGTGTGTGTTTAAATAAAGCTGCTGGGGTAATGGGGGAATTCCAAACTTTTTTACCAAAAGATCTATTCAATCTGAACAGTTCAATGTTTAAATAAAGCTGCTGGGGTAATGGGGGAATTCCAAACTTTTTTACCAAAAGATCTATTCAATCTGAACAGTTCAATCAAATATTCCAGCGAGCCATTTCTGGGTCATGGTCTAATAAGAAAAAAAGTAGACATGAACTTTCCATAAAAGGCAAATGTAGGAACAATCTGTTCTAGCAAAAATTTAAGGAAAAACTCCCCTAGAAAAATGTAGATCACTCTCTGTCCACACGCACAATTTATAGATCAGCCCACGTTTTCATCACCTTGAACAACTTCACTCAAAGTGGTTAGACAGAAAATGCTCAATCACAACAAGAGCAACAATTTGACAATTTAGCAGAAAATATATAGACATGAACTCATAATCCATCGCTAAAAGATCCACGCTACCCAATTTAAGATAAATAGATAAAATTTCTTTTCCAGATGATGATGCATTTATCACTCACTAGGCACTAGTTGCACGCTGTACAGTGGTGAAGTTCTTAGTATGCTCAGTTTCTGACTCAATGTTGAAGAAGTCCTGAAGTGCAATCATCTTAGTAGTGCTGGACTTCAAACTCTTTATTGCCTCTGCAGTTGCCAAAGCTCCAGCAACCGTCGTTATTACAGGAACCTTGTATGCAAGAGCCATCCTCCTCAGCTGCCGTCCATCAATCTGATCGAGTGCATCGCCTGAACTTGTGATAACCATCAACTGAATTTGCCCATTAGATACCATGTCACCAGCGTGTGGCCGCCCCTCATGCAACTTCAGCACTCGCTCCACTGGGATTCCGGCTAATTCAAGGACATGAGCAGTTCCAGAAGTAGAAACAATCCTAAATCCAAGTCCCCGGAAAGCCTTTGCTATCTTTTCAAGATGGGGTTTGGTCAAGTCATTTAAGCTCAGGAACACAGTCCCCGAAAGTGGAGGCTTCTGTCCGGCGGCTATTTGAGCCTTGGCAAATGCAATGGGAAACTCAAAATCAATACCCATCACCTCACCAGTGCTACGCATCTCAGGCCCTAGCAACACATCACAACCTTGAAACTTCTCGAATGGAAGAACCGCTTCCTTCACGGACACGTGAGCAGGGATTACCTCTTTTGTAAAACCTAGGTCATAAAGAGATTTTCCAGACATGACCAGGGAAGCATATTTGGCCAAGGGATGTCCAATTGCCTTGGACACAAATGGGACTGTACGGGAAGCTCGAGGGTTTGCCTCAAGTAAGAAGACATCTCCAGATACTGTAATTGCATACTGACAGTTCATGAGCCCGCACACATTTAGTCTTTTGGCCAGTTTTGTGGTCCATGACCTAATTGTCTCCAAACAAGAAGATGGGATGGTTTTTGTTGGAATAGTGCATGCAGAGTCACCAGAATGGACCCCAGCCTGCTCAATGTGCTCCATAATTCCACCGATCACAACATTACCCTGCGAGTCAGCGAGTGCATCAACGTCAATCTCAATCGCATCAGATAAATATTTGTCGATAAGAACCGGACGTTCTGGGTCCACCTCCACGGCATTTTCAAGGTATGTCACAAGTTTGTCATCAGTATATACAATCTCCATAGCCCGGCCACCCAATACATAGGAAGGTCGGACAACAACTGGATATCCAATGTCCGTGGCAATGGCAAGAGCATCAGCTTCGCTCTTGGCAATTCCTCCTTTTGGCTGTTCAATGTTTAACTCCTTTATGATTGCATTAAACCTTTCCCTGTCCTCTGCTGCATCTATGGAATCTGGTGTGGTACCCCAAATGCAAACAGTCCCATTCCCACTGGCACATTCAAGCTTTTGCTCATCTAAATAGTGTTGGATAGGAAGAGCAAGCTTCAGGGGTGTTTGACCTCCAAACTGCACTATAATGCCGTCAGGACGTTCCAAGTCAATGATGTTTAGCACATCTTCAACTGTCAAAGGTTCAAAATATAGACGATCACTTGTGTCATAATCTGTGGATACTGTTTCAGGATTTGAATTCATCATGATTGTTTCATATCCTGCTTTCTGAAAACAAGAAGAGGAGTAACGGGTAAGATATAACTTAAAGTCAACAATGATACATCAAAGATATGACGCCACAAATTACAATTGTCTAACCATAAGTAGGAAAAAAATAAATAAATAAAAAGCACAAACCTGAAGGGCAAAGGACGTGTGGCAACAGCAATAGTCAAATTCAATCCCCTGGCCAATACGATTTGGCCCTCCACCTAAAATCAAAACCTTCTTACTTTGGGTGGGAGCAGATTCACACTCAAAATCATAAGAAGAATACATGTAAGGAGTATTGGCCTCAAACTCAGCGGCACAGGTATCTACACGCTTGTATGATGGAGTAACACCTAAAGATATTCTCTTCAACCGAACTTCTTTCTCAGATGATTTAGTGGCAAAAGCTATCTGCTTATCACTGAAACCTCTCCTCTTCACTTCAAAAAAGTCATCCTTCGTTAGATCAGACAAGTTCCGAGCCAGAAGGAACTGTTCCACATCTACTAGCTCCTTAAGTTGCACAAGGAACCATTTGTCAATGTAACTAAGCTCATGAATGTCATCAACCTTCATTCCCTTCTTCATGGCAGCATAAATGGCATGGATGCGCTCTGGGTTAGGGACACGTAAGCTATACTTCAACCGGTCCAAGTCCCAATCAAGTTCCTCAACCCTTGCACAACCCCATCCAGAGTAGCCACATTCCAAAGATCGTACTGCCTTCTGAAAGGATTCTTGGAACGTACGACCTAGTGCCATTGACTCACCAACAGATTTCATCTGCGTCGTCAGTAGCGGCTGTGAACCAGGGAATTTTTCAAATGCAAAGCGAGGGATCTGCGCAATCAACATGTGTGGAAATAAGTAAACAAACAAAAATATGAACCAAATAAAATGGTAAGAAGATATTCAAAAGTCTATTGATTGGTCAAAATATATTACTTTCACCAAATCTAGTAGCTAATAGCTGAATTATTCCAAAATTTGGAGAACAGTGATGTCTAGAATCAACATTCATGGCAGGCCAATCTCACGATTGAAAAAGCACCCCTCCACAAGTTTAAAAATGTCAGTTGAAATACCAGCAATATCTGATACATAAGGACTTAGCTCCAACCAAAAAGAAAAGGGGAGAGAGGGACTTAACAACAGAAAATCATTGCCTTTGAAATATCAAGGAACCTAAATCAGACCCCAATTTAATCGCACGACATGAACCTAATACCTACTCCAGCTCGCTCTTCCCGCTCATATAGCATCTGATTTGAACATAAGAACTAGAGGCACCGTCTATTATCAAATTACCGTGAAGAGGCACGAAAGTCTTCTTTACCTAAGAAAAAATAGAGCTTCGTGATAGTAAGGTTACCACTTATTTCTTAGATGCCATACTTGAATTCTAAAAGGCAACTGCTGCGTAAACATGATAGAAAACAGTTAAAAGCTAGTTTACATACTGCTCTTATTCAATACATAGTGCCTCCAGAGAAGGGCACCCTAACCTTAGAGGAGAAAAAACTCTATTTTTCCCTTTTCTTCCTATTTATCATCCATGGAGTTACCATAAGTAAACTATACTGAAACTTTCAAGACACAAGCAATGCAACCAAATTTTTCTGTAACTGATGAATAATGTATTAAATGTAAACGATTAAAAAAACATGAAATAAATAAATAAATAAAGTTTGTTACTTGCCTTTGTCACCACATAATCAATGGAAGGCTCGAAACTAGCAGGCGTCTTCTTGGTAATGTCATTTGGAATCTGGTCCAACGAATATCCCACCGATAACTTGGCAGCCATCTTTGCTATGGGAAAACCGGTAGCCTTCGATGCCAAAGCCGACGACCGCGACACCCTCGGGTTCATCTCGATCACCATCACCTCACCATCGTCCGGGTTCACTGCAAACTGCACATTTGAACCACCACATTCAACCCCAATTTCTCTTATTATCGCCACAGAGTAATCCCTCAGCCTCTGGTACTCCTTGTCCGTCAAAGTCTGCGCCGGAGCAACAGTGATCGAATCCCCGGTGTGAACTCCCATAGGATCGATGTTCTCAATCGAACATATAATCACCACATTGTCGGCCAAATCCCTCATAACCTCAAGCTCGTACTCCTTCCACCCCAGCAGGGACTTCTCCACCAACACCTGCGACGTCAAGCTCGCCGCGAGCCCCGCTTTGCAAATGTCCTCGAATTCCTCCTTATTGTACGCAATTCCGCCTCCGGTGCCGCCCAAAGTGAACGCGGGCCTGATAATCAGAGGAAACTCTCCAATTTCATTCGCGATCACGATGCATTCATCGAGCGTGGTTCCAATTCCAGACGGCGGCGTCTTAATCCCTATGTTCTTCATCGCCTGCTTGAACAAATCCCTATCTTCAGCTTTCTTTATCGCGTCAAGCTTCGCTCCAATCAATTCTATGCCGTATTTCTCCAGCGCGCCGCGCTCTGCCAGCGCCACCGCGAGGTTCAGCGCCGTCTGGCCTCCCATTGTCGGCAAGAGAGCGTCGGGGCGCTCCTTCTCGAGGACTTGCTCAACAAGCTCCGGCGTCATCGGCGTAATGTAAGTCCGGTCGGCCAAGTCCGGGTCGGTCATGATCGTCGCCGGGTTCGAGTTGATCAAAACAACCTCGAACCCTTCCTCCTTGAGAGCCTTACAGGCCTGAGTCCCCGAGTAATCGAACTCGCAGGCTTGGCCGATCACAATCGGCCCGGCGCCGAGAATCATGATCTTCTTCAAGTCCGTTCTTTTACCGACCTTGGGCGGACTCGTTGGCGCCGCGTCGTCGGAGAGTCCTTTCTCGCACCGGACCGAGTTGACTCGGAAGCTGGGGTTCTTCAATCGGGCGAATTGAGTCGGCCATGGCCGGAGCTTCAGAGGCGCCGCGAAAGCCTTCCTCGCGCCGGGCTTGTTGGAACCGAAGAGCAAGCGAAAGGTGCTGGATTTCGACGAATGGAGCTTGGAAGGGAAGAAAATGGAGCTCGAGGATAGGTATTCGCAGCGATTCATGCAATGGCTCATCTTCCTCTTGCCCCTCTCTCTCCCTCTCTCTCTCTCTCTGTCCTGCAAACGCGTTCGGTCCGGTACAGTCGGAAATGGAAGAAACAGAGAAGCAGAACCAGAAGCCGTAAGTTCTAAGCTACAGAGACAGAGAGTAGTTTGAGGATGAAGAAAGGTGGCAAAGGATAGTCGGGCACTTAAAGTGAGATTTTGTTGGATGTTTGTTGTTGTTGTTGTCGTCGTCGTCACTAATGCACTGAACTAAGACCAAGGGGGGGTGGCTATTATCGATCGAGCTTGTTAAGATTGTTAGGGTTTTTCACAACCGTCTCCGTCCGTGAATGTTTCAATCGGGTCTTTTAAGGTACGGGTTAGGCCCGTGTTTTGAATTTCGGCTCATTTGAAGTTTTGGGCCCACGGTTGGCTGGGGGTGTTGGGCTAGGCAAGGCCCTTTGTGTCTTAGGACTAGCCCATCTCTTTCTCTTTTTTCTTTTTTTTTTTTTTTTTGGAATTGTAATGTAACTAATAAATGGTTTAGATTACACATCCATTTTTGTAATATATTCAGATGTAACATATATTGAAATATGCATTTAAATATTTTCTTTAACTATTGTATTTTAAATAAAATGTGTGTTTGGATTGTTTATAGTTGAATGGTCCTTCTATTATGTATTCGTGAGAAACAGAGAATGTGTGATGTAAGAGGTAAAAGTAAATAATAAAAAAAAAATGGGAGAATAGTTTTTTGAGTTGATTTATTGCTCAAATAGAGATGTATTATAATGAAATATACTATATATATATATATGAATACATATTATATTGTATTAGAAAACGATATACAATAAAATGTGTTATCACTTTAAATGGATTACCCGGAGTATGAAGTTCAATTTTGCTGGAATTAAAGAGGATATAAAGTTAACTAACAAGTTTAATTGTGAAAGAAATGGAAGGGGGTAAAATCTTCAATCAAAGAGTGATGCCCAATGGGGTTTCAAATGAACTTGATGTAAAGTTTTGAAAAATTGAGTTCCTTTTATCTTTTGACTGTTTACTTGTTTGATTAGCCAAAACCAAAAAATGAAAAATCAAATAGCGTTACGAATCATTACTAAATTCTAATTCTATAATTACACATAATATCTAATCTTAAGCATCTTCTATAAAAACGATATTTTTAATATAAGACTAATAATATACAACAAGAATATGATACTACCTTTTACACAAAATATGTAAATTGATTAATAATTATATTTTTTTAAAATAAAAGATTATATTTATTCGTTAGTTGTAGTTATCACATGCCGGATATATAAGATTATTCTAATAATTGGGGTTATATATATATATATATATATATCAATCTTTATTATCAATACAAAAGGGGTTTCCCTAAAAAAGAAGAAGGTTCAATGATCAAGATTTCCAGTAAATGGTAAACCAATCTAGTCTAAAAAAAAACATAATAAAAATAATAAAATTATTGTTGGAAAGTGTTGGATATCTTGTTACGTTGACGTGGCCCCTAAATTAATTAAAAATAAGGCTGCGAAACGGACAAGGAAGTCAGCCGAATCCCACCACAAAACAAAGGAACGGATATTTCCACACCCCCCCCCCCCCCCCTCCCCCTTCATAGCCATACGCGCCTTTATCCTCTTTGCTTCCACGGCTATAAAACGACACCGCGTCAACCAGTGAAAGTCAACCTAGAAAAGTCAAGAGAAATCAACGCGAAGTGTAACGCAAGTGGCGTAAAAAGGCTCGGACCAAAACCAAGTCCTCTTCTCCTCCGCCCGTCAGAACAGACCCAACAGAGTCAGAATCCGAAACGCCATAATCTCTGTGCGAAACGTCGTGCATCGTTGTGCGTGCATTTCATCATCATCATCATCATCAAAATCATCATCATCATCATCGGACATCGCGAATCACAACGGAGTTGTCTCTTTCTTGGTTTTTCGCCAACTCATAATTAAAAGAGGAAAAAGAAAAGAAAAAAAAAAAAAAAAAGAAGAAGAGAGATAGAGAGGATATTTTTCATCTCCTCTGGTTTTCTTTTTATCTGTTCCGGAGCGCACGCCGAGAGCCACGCATTGGATACTTTCTGTGGAGTTTGAAGAAGCTGAGAAATTATGGTTCAGATTAAGGAATTGTATCCTTTATGGTGTTTATCTCATTTGATTTTTGTTAAGCTTCTTTCTTTTTAATTTAAGAAAAGGTCATATTTTGGGCTTTTGTTTGGTTTTTTAAGAGAATTTGATGTGGAGACTTATGAAAGTTTGGATTTTGATTTGTTGCCTGTTCAGTGTTTGTTTGTTTAAGATTGTATCCTGGAATTTGGTTTTAGATGTTCTTTAAGTTGCAAACATATAGCAATTTACGTTGATTCTTATCTATCTAAGTTTCTTAGTTGTCTCACGAGTCTGTAATCATCCAGGTTCTTTCTGGGTATGAAAGATTGACGATCCAGATGATAAAAGCGAGATCTCTGTTTCTTTCAAAAACCACTGAAATTTACTTTCAAAGCTTTACCCATTTCTTCTATACATATATATATATATAAATATATATTTCCAAAATCTTCTGTTGTATTGTTTTGGGGTAAACTGTATGTTTTACTTCTGAAATTAGGAGGCTCAAATAATTGTATGCCATTCAACATATGGTCTATTGTTTGTGGAACTAGAAATAAAAGCTCATTTTAGTCTATTTGTATGCGTTAGAACTTTGCTTCTATATATCGGAAGTTTTCCTTAATTTTAACTGGGGATTATTGAAGTCGGATAACCATGCCTATGTCACTAGAAGAGGTAAATTAAGCGAACAATTTATACATTTATGGCTTAGAAAACGTTTTGACTACAATGGATAACAGAATTATCCAATAGTTCTAACAGCATATTCAAAATGCAGTATCAAATAGCCCAGATGTACATGGTCATGAAGATGCAGCAACAGAACACGACTGGTAGAGAAGGGGTCGAAGTTTTGGATAACAGTTCGTTTGAAGATGATGAATTTGGGAAGGGTCAATATACTTCTAAAGTATATCATCTACAAAGGTAATTCAACTGCATTAGACATTATAACATGCATAACTTGATTGTAACCGACCGCTTGGCATAGCTCAGCGGATCGGAGAAGAGAGATTTGGATAGGAGCTTTTAGATTCGAAATGAATGTTTTCATTTCTTTGCATTTGAGTGGGAGCCATAGGCCCAATATCATTGGAAAAAATATATATATATATATATATATATATATATTGATTGTGGTTGATTGAAGCGTGAAATGATGCGACCCTCTTTCTCGGAAAATACAAGGGAATAGAACAAACTCAATGCTGACCTTTTTGTGGCCTTCTGTTGATTTTGAGCCTTTCTTCACATTGTTTTCATGATGATTTGAGAAGAGTTTATACTTTGAGGTGTGTTCTAATGTTTGGCACTCCTCCTTTCCTTACAGCAAAGTTCCCACTTGGCTAACTACTTTCGCACCAGCTGATGCTCTTGTCATGCAAGAGGAAGCCTGGAATGCATACCCAAGATGCAAAACAGGTTGGCAATCTCCTCATGATGTCATTCCTTTTATGATATTTTTCTTGTTTTAGATGGAGCTGCATTTAACACACTTCTTTGTTTCTATTTGCAACGGCCACAAAATATCCAGTGATCCAGGTGACAATTTTTTCTTAAGCTCTAATTTCACGTCTATGTACATTCTAGGAAATTTGTTTTAGATCAGAACAGTAGTATAAATACATACTCATTCAGTTTTCATCTGTACAGTGTCCATACTTTACCAAGTTTAGGCTGACTATTGAGACTATTCATAAGGCTGACAATGGAAAATCAGAAAATGTGAGTCCTTATTGCGTGGATTATAGATTGAATGCTTATAAACTATTATATTGTTTGTTTCTTACCTAATTCTGTCTACTGGTTCCATTGCCACGTACGAATTTCGGGACTGTCACATTAGGTTCATGGACTAAACAAAGAACAACTAGCAGCCAGGCAGGTCGAATTTGTTGATATTGCGTCCACGTCAACAGATTACTGGAGTTACATGGTTGGAAGTAGCAGTGTAGATTTATCAAATTTTAAGTCAGCGAGAACTGGTCGTGGTCCACTCTCAGAGGGATGGCAGGTGTGCAAATTCCCTAAATGCCTTTCTAGTTAATTGATTTAGATTCTTCAAATTAGGTTGTTACAAATAACATGCCATGTTCTCGTTTCTTTATCTTTGTAAAATTTGGCTTCTCAGGTATTGTATCAGAATTTAAAACCCTGCATATGCTTTTTAAATTTGGGGAAAAAACACCTTGAACAAAAATAGAACATGACTAGATTTTGTGAAGTATTTAAGGTACTCTATCATTTTTCTTCTCGCTGCCTCATGCAAAACTGGATTCATTATTTTCGAACGGCTGTATCACTTTCTTCCAGGAAACATGTGATCCAGTTATGACAGCATACAAATTGGTCACAATAGATGCACCATACTGGGGATTTGGTTATCGACTCGAGCAAGCTCTGCTAGCAGTAAGTCTTTAATCATTTAACAATATTTACATATAACTGTTGTGAAGAAAATGCAACAGTTTGAATTCTATTTGGTAAATTAAGATATAAAAGAAGGATGAGAGGAAACAGCGAACAAATAAGTACTTCCCATCCTTTTGGTGGAAAGATCCTTATTCCCTCTATTGCAATTAAGGAATCAAAAGTTTGATGGTTTTTGCGTTTATTTTCTACCTTTTTTTCAGGGTGAAAGGGCCCTTTTCTTAGAGAGTCACCGTAATTGTTTTTCCTGGATCGACGAATGGTTTGGGATGACAATGCAACAGATACGTGAACTTGAACAAGAAAGCGATTCCTTGTTAAATGAGGTTAGAAAACTATCAACTCCTAGACTCTATCTACGAGTACCCTTTTGATAGAATCTAAACATGCTATTTCGTTATGATATCGAACATCTTAAAATAACGTTTTAGACTATCAGACTTTACATGTCCATGCTAGACATATCGGACTTTTGAAAATCGGCTATCGAGGCTAATTGTGGTTGCTTGAGTCGATTTTAATGTAACGATGTCAACTTTTGCTGATTGGCATTCTTTTGCTGTTGTGTCAAACCAGAAACTTCGCGAGCCATCTTTGTTGACAAATGTGGAAGGCTTTGAAGACAGATTATGATTTGATATATATATATATATATATATATATATAGTAGCCAAAGAACACACAACAACTCGAGGCTCAGATACGTTACACCAGGATTGGACTGCAGTCTAACAAATACATACTTCTGATAAGAATTTTTCAAATGTTTTAGCAGCTTCTAATTTATTCATTTTGGTGAGATCGGGAGTTTGACATTCGTTATGCATTATTATGTTCAGTTCATATCATATTGTCAATAAAGAAAATTTCACAAACCTTCACCCCTGTAACGACTAAATGAAGGTGTTCTTAGCTTACCCTTTTCAATTTAACAAAAGAAAAATAGGTCCAACCCCGTAAATATTTTAGTTGATTTCGATTGATTCGTCAAGTAGGATGAATTGTTTAATTAAATTAAATAACTATTAGCCAAAACTAAATAAAAAATAAAAAAACAGACCGATTTTTGCTCGCGCTAATCGTTTATTTGTAGCTCCCAGTACTATTTGCATTAGTCTTCTTGTTTTGAGGCAAACAAAACGACATGGATAATTAAGGGTGAGTTTGGTGTGTTAGTTTGAGTTGAAATATTTTAGTTGTAATAGTAAATTTTTTTGAATTTTCAGAAAAGACAAAAAACTTTTTGGGAAAAAGACAAAAACTTTTTAGGAAAAAGACAAAAAAAAGTACAGTTTGAGTTGAAATGAAATTGCTCACCAAACGCACCCTAAACCTTAATTCTCCAAAAAAAAAAAAAAAAAAAAGGTACCCAGCGCCCCCTTCTTCCGATGGCCTCCATCACGCGACCGAGACCGTCCCAACCTCCCCCGCTTCGCTAACCTCAAACACTCTCCGCCACGCCCGTCCCCTCATCTTCTTTTTCTTATTGCAAGATGTGAATGTTGAGAACAAAATTTTCTTCCCATTTTGTTCAACTTAGTTTTCTAGCTCAGCTCCGATCATACCACGGTGATCTGAACATTTCTAGCCGTTTGATAGTTTTTACATAGAATCAATGGGGCCCAGATGGAAAGGCAAGGGCTCAGCAGCCAAAGCTCTGGCCGATCCCATGTCCAAAATCGTATTTCGGCTCCAATCTTCCCTTCTCCAGTCAAGAGGCTTGGGCACTCCATTCTGGGTCCAATCTCCTCCTCGTTGCAGAGCCACCCCAAGCCGATCTCCTCAACCGCGCCTGCTTCGGCGTGCCCATCACCATCACCTGGCTCTGGTCCAGTCCGAGTTCGCCGTGCTTGTGTTGTCTGGAGGAAATTATCACAGAATCAGGGTGTGGTCTGATGTTCGTTGTACTGCTAGGCTTTGTAGTCGGGTTGTGAAGACTTTTTTGGTGCTTGAGATCGATAAGAATGGTCATGGTGTTGGCTCTCCTTCATGTTTACATAAGTACAGTGTTGGCGAGTACACAAAGATGGCTTCCAGAACGAGCCGTGAAGATAATCATACCGTGGTTGAAAGTTTAAAAAAAAAAAAAAGTAATTCTACAAATTGCTGAGATGTTCATGGTGTTCTATGAATTTAAGTAGAACTTATCCTCGAAAGTTAGATAACATATAAATATATTTGAATTTAGAAGGTAGTTTATCTAACTTAGGTTGTAAAGTAGTGTCTAAGCCCATCCATTATGTGTGTTCATACGTAGGAAACTTCTCAAAATGAGACTCTAAATGGATAGTATTTATTTGAATTTAGAAGGTGGTTTATCTAACTTAGGTTGTAAAGTAGTGTCTAAGCCCATCCGTCATGTGTGTCCATGATTACATAGGAAACTTCTCAAAATAAGGCTCTAAATGGATAGTATTTGAAGTTGATTTCTGCGTCTGATAATGCATGATATTTAAATAAATTGATTGTATCTCTTTTTATCAGTTATAATTTTTTAGAGAAATGATAGCACAACTCCTAGATCGTTAGCTTAAATGGAGAAGGAGCTCAATTTACATAAAAAAACAAAATTACAGCTACCTTGGTAACTTGGCGATATTACACAAATTCACAATTCACAATCTAACCGATGAAATCAAATAAGAGTTTTCTACTGCTCAACTTTTTTCTCTCTCCGTCTCTGGTGAAATATAGTATTGTTCTACTTGTTTGAAGTTTGCTTATGTAATTCACATAAATATACAAAGAAAATTGAAAATCAGTTCTTGTTCCCCTGTTGTTTTGATACAAAGATGCATTACAATGAAAAAAAACCAAAACAAAAACAAACTACCCCAAAATAAAGAATACCAAATTCATTTCACATGGCCATTACTAGAAACCAGCCCTACAGGTAAATTGCCAAATCCTCATAATACATTTTAGACAAACAGTTTGCAACATAGCTAGCTATCATTTTTCCCTCATCCTCTTGTGCCTGGTTAAATATGAATCCTACTAGGTTGTGCCTTGGTCATCCGAGCTTCCCCGTAGGCTTCGTCGTTGTCAATCCGCCGATTGTTCCTGAATGCCGCGCAGCCAACGACGTAAAAGATTACAAGGATGATGAGCACCACAATGTTGATCACAGAGACCTTCCTCCAGCTCTTCTTGAGGCTGGCAAGAACACCTGCTTTGCAAGAGTCGCAGTTATAGCAGAGTTGCTCTTGATCGTTGCTCCATTTTGTGCAGTCTGGATTGGCTGTCACTCCTCCGGCTATCCATGTCGTTTCGTTCACATAACTGTAGCCACACTCTGTCGGTGGTTTGCAGCAACCAGACTACAAAAAATAGATAAGATCAAAATGACAAAAGAACAAAGTTTTTTTTTTAATTATTTTTTTATTTATTTTGCATGAAAAAGAAACAAAGTTGTTTTAATCATTATACAAAAAGAAATCATACCGAACACTCCGATTATTTTTTATCTTTTAAAAAGTCAGTGGCCCTTGTCAATTATTTAGCTAGAAACTGCTTGTCAGTGTCCTAGGCAATTCCCTACCATGTTCGTGATATAAAATATTGTCTAGTCAGTCAGAGGAAAAGGATGGGCGAGCTATGGTCTCCCAGATAACTAGCAGCGTAGAGCATAATTAAATATATATATATATATATATATATATATTGGCTCAAGAAAGACAAAGAATGATTAAACACACAACTTGATACCTTGTGCACCCAGAAGATGTGACACAAGCCCAAAATCAATAATACCTTACTTGTTCTACCCAAATAATTGACCACAACACCTTGAAAAGTATTGGTTACTCTACCAGTTAAACAAAGTCTATCTTCAGCCTAAATAAATTTTCCTCGGTTGCTTAGCACCCCCGAAAATGAGAATTCTACCTTAGAATACAAAAAAAATAACCTACCATTAAGACTGTTTCCAACCATCAGATAAATGTTTAAGAATATGTATCTAATACGATGAAAATGATAGCTTTCATTTCACCAGACTATTTTGGTAGTTTAATATATATATATATATATATTTTTTTTTTAATATAAATTCATGTAGATGGGGTCATCTCAATTGTAGCAAGAGGACCAACTTCTCACGATCTCATCATGGTGATGGTCGGTGCGATAGTCAGAAATTAATAAATGGATTCAATCTAGTATA
Source organism: Ficus microcarpa (assembly GCA_025413485.1). Taxonomy (NCBI): domain Eukaryota; kingdom Viridiplantae; phylum Streptophyta; class Magnoliopsida; order Rosales; family Moraceae; genus Ficus; species Ficus microcarpa. The sequence goes on along the minus strand of CM046377.1, from coordinate 22,819,836 downwards.
AGGATAAAGCGTGTGAAACAAGTATGGAACGTGGTAATCAAGCATATGCACATGTGTCTGGCTGAGGTGAATTGCCTTAATTAAAATATAATCCATTTTATGCATCACTGTATGCTTTTCGCTACAAAGAAATATCAAAGTTTTCTTTAGTCCTTATAATTATCTTCCCGACCTGAGAAAGGCTATCAGACAAACGAAAGAAAAGGACATTCCACCTATAAGGAGAACCCACGGAATGATTAAAGCAAAACGGAGAGTGGTGAAATGGGCTACCGAACTTTCCAAAAAATAAATAAAACGACAAGTAAACAAAAAAATAAATAAATAAGCTCATGACTTGAACATTCTTCCTTTCAAAATTTTGGGGGGGTAACTGTGAATTAAACAAAACGACAAGTTTGTAACTGCACAAAAGCAAAAAGTGAAAAAAGCTCCTCCCACATAAAACGACATCGTTCTCTAGTCTCCATTTTTCTTATTGAAAACACCGATTTTTTTTTTTTTTTTGACCTTGTTTTAAATTTTCAAAGTTTAAAAACAAAAACAAATCTGTCCACAGCTTGGTCGAGACATGATAATTATTGGGTTTAGCTCTTTCTCGATTAAGACCCCACCGCCCAAAATGGTGGTGTGGTCCAGTTGCTGCCGTTAATAAGCATCAATCTCCAAAACTTTATATTGCGCTTATTGGTACACAAATTATGCGTTATTTTTCTATTTTACATAGCCATTTTCCTAATTTATTAATCAAGTTTGTTTGGATTGTGGCTTAAAAAATCCTCAACTAAAATTTAATTAAAAGAAGTTAAATAGTAGGCAGAAGAGGATTATGAACCAAGGCATATGCAAGTGGAGAGTAATCTTCTGCGTAAATGGCGCGTCTTCATGTACCGCCCCACATGCATAATCCAGATCTACTTCCACATCTTAAAAGGAAAAATTCTTTGCATACTTAGACATTTTTTCAAACTACGCCTCAAAAATAATATCTATAATATCAAAACTTAAAATTTCAGTTAGGAATGTATCAACTAGTAAAGCTGAAGTTTTTTTTTTTTTTTTTTTTTTTTTTTTTTTTTGCATATCTATTTTTTTATTATTAATTTAAAAAAAAAACACTTCTCAGATTTTGAGTCTGAACCAAAAATCCTGAACTAATTCCCATCAGTTAAGCTAATCCGGAATTGATGAAGTTACTAAGACGCTGAGTTCACTAATCTAAACCCCCCCAAAAAAAAAAAAATGGTAGTACTCAAAGGAAATCCAAAATAATTGCTTCACCTTTTTGTAACTTTGTAATCAACGAAAAAAATTAATAAATAAAAGATAAGTTCAAGCTTCTCAAACTAACGGTGAGTACTGAGTAGTTACTTGCAAACAACGTTTTTTTTTTTTTTGTAATTTTTATTTTCATCCATCCTTGAAAAGTTGGACTTTCTAGTTGAAACTTTTCAAACTGAAACTTTTTTGGAAAAATAAAATTAATAAAAAGTAATAAATCAAGAAAAACTTGGACAAATACATACCTGGATGGGATTGAGTCTTCGATTATAGAACATATCAGCAGTCTCAGGGACGCCGTCAACAGTCCTGCCCATCTTGGCACAGACCTTGGAGTCCCTAATACAGGAGCTGATCTTGCTCCAGTAGCTCTGATCGGTGACGCGCTCCTCAAGCCAGCCCGAGTAGTCCTGAAGGTAGTAGTCCTGGTAGGCCCGGTTGAGGACGGGACGGCCGGAGCCCTTGTCGGTAACGGCGTAGGCGAAGATGATGAAGCCGACGAGGGCGGCGATGATGAAGAACATGACGAACTGGTAGAGCCACATGAGGAAGGTGTTGCGGTAGCAGGCGCCGGCGAAGCCAGCGAGAGAGACGACCATGATGGAGGCGCCGATGACGATGATCGGCCACTGCAGGAACTTGAGGCAGTCGGTGTTGTTGGCCCTGCTGCTCAGCCATATCCCCCCTCCCAGGATGGGGATCGACAGCAGGAACGTGAAGAAGTTTACCACTCCTATCAGGTGGTTGCTTGTTCTCATCTTTCTTTTTTGAGGCTTCTCTCTCTCTCTCTCTTTTTTTTTTTTTTTTTTTTGTTTGTTTTTGTTTTTGGTTTGTTTGATGTAGAATGAAGTTTTGGGCTTTGGCTTTTGCTTTGGTTTTGGACCAGAGATGCAGGTGTGGTTAGAATGGTGGGAGCTGAGGCTTTTATTGATAGATTTTTATTAACGGCTAATGGATTAGAAGTGAAGAGGGCATTGGGTAAATGAGTTTTATAGAGTGATCGGTGAAACCATCCAAATTATTCGACCCAAATTTTTTTTGTTTTTTTTAAGAAGTTTTTATCTTTTTTTTTAATATTTATTGTCTTTTCTAAAAATTTAAAAAATTTTACTATTAAAACTTAAAAATCCCAACTCAAATAACTCCATCAAACGGGCTATTAATTTAAGATTTTTAAATTTAAATAGTAATTTTTGTTATTTTTTAGAAAAGATAAAAAAATTTTCAGAAAAGATAAAAAAATTTTTCAGAAAAAGATAAAAACTGAGATAAAAAAAATACAAATTAGTTTAAAATGAGGATCCATTTGATGAATTAATTTGAGTTGAAAATTTTAAGTTTTAATAATAATTTTTGTTGACTTTTTAGAAAAAATAAAAAATATTTTAGATAAAAAAAATTTTCAAAAAAAATAAAAATTGAGATAAAAATTTTAAGTTTGAACTTTTTAATCAAAGAAAAGAAGGTCGGAGTTCAAATACCAAACTCTCCCGGAGACAAGTAATGTTACTATATATCAAAAAAACTTGAAAAAAACTAAAAACTAATATTAATAATAAAAAATAAATATGAGACATATATCAGCCTATGTCAGCGATATGTCAGTGATAATAACTTATATGACTTTGTTCAAAAGGGTGAGCCCATTTTTGAGTTAAAATAATAATAATAGTAATAATAACAAATAAATAAATAAAAGTGCAGACAAGTGATTTTTCAAGTACTCGCTTTGCGTATGGGACATGTGTCTGTTTGGCCAGGCATTGTTTTGCTGTTTTGGTTTATAATTGAGTATGGAGTAATTACGCAAGTAGTTTCCGAGCGTTTTTGAATGTGACAACTTCGGTTTCTTTCTAAACAAGAGTTTAAATCTTAAATTTAAACTTAAATTTTTTTTTAATTTTTTATATTTTTTAAAAAAAATTTTAGTTTTTTTAAAATTAACAAAAATTATTATTTAAATTTAAAAATTTCAACTCAAACTTATTCATTAAACGGGTCTTTAATTCTTTTTTTATATCAAGATAATTTTAAACTCTCTAAATATTGATTATTTTAGTTATTTTTATTCAATTCTATTAAATTTCTAATAGAGTAAATTATATGCATTATATGTGATCTAATTTAAGAATATATTTTTAAAATTTGATAATAATTAACTTAATATTTTTAAATTTTAATAATAATTAACTTAAAAAATATAAAAATGGTAAAAAAAATTAAAATTCATCTTGTCTCACACTCTCTCTCTCCCTTCTCCAACAAACCCAAATTTAGGGGGGAGATGGATCTGGTCTGGGGGGGCCTGGATTTGTCACTAGCGAGGGAGGGCCGATTTGGTCTCCATGGGGTAGGGGGCATCTGGTCTAGAGAAGGAGAGAGGGACTTTTGGAAGAGTTTAGAAGAAAGGGAAAATTAAGGGGCATTTTGATCTTTTTGTTACAAAATTAATTACTTAAGCAAGATTACATTAAAATTTTAACATAATTTAACATAAATGACTAAAATAGCTAATATTTAAAGAGTTTAAGGTCTGAGGGGCCTGGATTTAACATAATATTTAAAGAGTTTAAGGTCTCTCAGTTAAAAATAATAATAATACAGAAACTAAACCGTTACTTTTTAAAAAATTTGTGGACTATTTAGGTTAATTATTCTCAAGTATGTAATGTACTTATAACATACAAAAGATTATTATTATTATTATTATTATTATATATTTTGGATGAGTTAGAAAAGAATGTAGTTTTTAGAGTAAGTTAAAGCTCTAAGGCCTTGTTTGGTACGCCAGATTGGATTTAGATTATAAATCTATGATTGGATTGTGTTTAATCATGTCATGTGTTTGGTATTATATAGCATTGGACTAAATTAAAAGTTAATTTAATTAATATTTGATTAAAATTAAATTAATTAATGAAATTTTTACCAAAACACATACACACAAAAAATTACTAGAATACAAATTACATTAAACATTTCCAAAAATTTACCAAATCCAACAATTAAAAAAAAAAAAAAAAAAAAAGTGGGTAGGAAATGGCAATCTCCAGCAGCCAAGGGTGGGTTTATCAGCGCCTGGGTTTCGACGACGGCGATGCCTTGGCTTCGCGACGGTAAGGCGAATGCTGGTTTTCGCGACGACAAGGCGGAGGTTGGTTTTCGCGGTGCCTGGGTTTCGTGACGATAGAGGCGGAGGCTGGTTTCACAGCACCTAGGTTTCGTGACGACAAGAGCGGAGGATGGTTTCACTAGTGCCTGGGTTTTTGCAATGGCAGGCTTTCGTGGTTGGTGAGATGGGCGAGCTCCGGCGATTGTGGAATGGGTCAGCTCCAGTGAGCGACGAGCCGATGGGGTGGAGTATTTAGCAAGCGACGAAGGTGAGATATGTCCAGATTTGTATGGGAGGAGTGGTAAAATAGAGAATACTCTAATCCCAAGCTCAGTACTAATTATCCCACCATTTTATGAGGGATTACTTATCCCATGAATTTGAGACTATTTTTTGGTCAATGGATAATTAATCTGGTCAACCATTGTTACCAAACATGAGACAGGATTATTCATCCTAATCCTAGTCTAAATCCGGTGTACCAAACACAGCTTAATAGTTTAAGGTTTCGTTTGGAATCCGAGTTTAACTCTAACTAAATTATATTTTTTCATTTCAATTTTTATCTTTTTCTGAAAAGTCAACAAAATTTATAATTAATTTTTAAAAAGTTAACTCAACTCAAATTTAAAAATTTCATCTCAACTCAAATTCAACTCATTCATCAAACATATCATAAGTTTCCCGTGTATTTCAACCAAAAAAAAAAAAAGTCCCTCAAGTACGATGGACTTGAGATGGGTCCATGGGACATCATTTTATGTCTCTATCTCTCTCTCTCTCTCTCTCTTTAAATTAACTATGGGACAACATTAGAATATGCAAAGGTGCTCTTTTCCTTTTAGGTTATATAGGAGGAGGAAAAAACTGTAGTAGAGACCCCTTTATATATCTTATACAGTAGAGTTTCATCTAAGGTCATTCAAAATTAATTAAACAGACAAGAAGTTAAGGATACACAACAACTAAAATACACATTGATCTATAGGATTCCGTTGAAAAATTTTGAAGTCTTCTAATTGTAAAGGAGGCTAGTGGAAGATCGTCCGAACGGGCCTGGGGTAAGTGATTCACCGTTGCCAAATTGAGGGGCCGACATCAAATGTAGGGTTCACGCGGGCGGGAGGTGGGGGGAGGGATTCGTTGTCACTGAACGTTTATGGGTGAGGGGTAGGTTTTGTAGGGTCAAGGTTTTTTTAGTTGGGGGCGTTTCGCCTCACCTGAACGGGGGGGGGGGGGGCAACTGTTTCGCTAGTCTGATTTGGGGGGCCATCAGCAGAAGGTCGCCAGGGAAGGGGGTGGTGCTTGGGTTTTTTTAATTTCTTTTTTTTCTTTGATTTTTTTTAATTTCTTAGATTATAATATTATGTGCTAAGATACATAATAAGTATTATATACAAACAATATCTTAATCATTAAAATATATCAAATGACTATAAAATGAGCTTTATCGATGGAGTATATAAAAGGAACTTTACTGCAGTTTTTCCCTATAAGAATATATGCAATCTTTTTTTTTTTTAAGGAAATATTCATTTTTATTTTTGAATCATCAAGTTTTATTTATTAATTGTTTAATCGAATATATGATAGAGTAATACATTCAGCCAAGTCGCATAAATTTATTTTGATGTTTATTGAGTAAAGCTATCGTTGTTTTCTCACAATAATTTCTCAAACTACGCAATTGACTCATTCGTATATTGTAGGATCAACTGCCAGGTATATGTCCACGTGAGCCCGGAATTCGTAGAGGGACTTCGTCTCCCTTATTTATTTATTTATTTATTTACTTATTTATTTGGGCCCGGGGGGGGGGGGGGCGGGGCGGGGGTTTGCCCCGATTGCACCTTAAAAATATTTTGTTTTTCTTATTTGTTAAACTTAATTAACTAATAAAATTGATCATATTTTTTAACTAAATAAAATTGATTATATTCACTATCAGGGGTTTTATTTAATTATACTAATATGATTTACACTTTGGAAGAATGTAAAAAATGTTGCCAACTGTTAAGATTTGATATGATTATCAAATATTGATTAAAATTATTATTAATGATTTTTTCTTATTTATAGATTGATTGATTGTAGTAAATGAAATTTAGATTTATTTGTGTTGATTTTCACATTAGAAAATAGAATTTCTTGATTATAGAAAATTTGATAGGTTCAGGTAACTTACCCATTTTTTTATACTTATAAACTTATATTTATATAAGAGCCTAATTTTAGTGTTCCTTTCTAGTAAATCTTATCTCTATTCCTAGTCCATAGATAAAACAATATTAATCTTTTGTCTCTCATTCTTTTATATTTTATTCTATTATCTATTTATTTATTTACTTTCATTTTTCAAAACCATCTACTTGTCAATTATCAGCTTATTAATAAAATATTAGAGCTATACCTTGTTTGATTTAAATTTTGAAAACAACTAAGGGCGCGAGGTAGTTTTATTATTGATGTTACGTATAAACATGAAATATATATATATATATATATATATCAACAAGAAGTTGCCAGGCTACTCTACTAGTTTCTTCACGAGGAAGTATGTTTGACTTCAAAGAGGAAGTAGAGCTTGAATGAGTCCGAAACATAGCACTCGTAGAAAACTCAAAACATGATTTCACAAGACTCAAACTTTGACTCTCGGTTACTTTTACGGTTTTACCCCTTCTCTATATGAAAATAATTACTCAGTACTTCCTGATTGAATCCATGTTAATTAACAGTTAATTCCATGAAAACAAACATAAATAACCAGCATAAAAATTTTGAGATTTCCCCTTCTAGTTCATGTAATTTTTGTTATATAGAACCAAGGAAAATTAGTGTAAAGCAATATATACATAAATATGTATGTACGTATGTATGTATATATAAATCGACAGATATATTAAGCAATAAAATATGGGCCCCAAATGTCCCCAACACGTGAAACGCGTGGCTGCATCTGATGCAAAGGCAATCTTTTTTTAATATCATGAGTGACATTATTGTCTCTCCAACAGCAAGAGCATCTGCCTTTCCTGATTCAACATCATAATTCTCATTAGCTCAATAAAAATTAAAAAAAAAAAAGTAGAGAGAGAGAGAGAGAGAGAGAGAGAGAGAGGAAGTTGTAAAGGGAGTACCTGTAAGCCAATATTTTGGCCTAGCTAGCCAAATAATTAATGCATCAATGCAAAGTTTACTTCATGTAACTGTCGTACGTGTATGTATACAAATATGGATATATACACCAAATAAAACAAACCGTCCAGAATCTGCATCTTCTTGGTGGGTGGTCCTTTTTCACTTTTGCAAAGTAACGAAGAATCTTCAAAAGGAATTACCAAGAAGTCGTCTCTGGTCGGTTTTATTTTTGACAAAATTTTTTAGTTTTAGTCAATATTACGTACTATTTTTCAGTCAAACTCCATCTTATCTGATCAATATTATTAATGCTGCGTATTAAATGTTTATGTTAAAATTTTCTTGCGAAACTTCGTGACAAATTTCTTATTGTCAAATCTTATGTCAGTAATGAATAACTTAAGTATTCGAATCTGATGTTTTTGTTATGGCTATATTTATATCCCGAACATGAGAACAAGTTGCGAATATTTTCTATCCAGATTAATAGTTAGTTGGAATCTTTTTTTTTTTTTTTTTCTTTTTTTCTCGGGGTAATTTAAGTAGGAAAACTCAAAGCGTTAATTACATCTTTCTGTAAGCCTCTAAAAAATGTTTTCGCACAATTTAAAGTCTTCTTAGTCTTCCCATTTAAAAATAATAATAAGAAATCTTAGTCTTCATATATCTCTCCTTTATAGTTAGAGGGCTTGTCATGGCTTGACTTTGTAATAGTTGATTTTAACTTCTTGGTCTAAAAAATGCTTCAAAAAGTGTTTGAACGATCTGTCATAAGAGTTTTGGTTGATGATTTTTAGAAGAGCTTTAGTCAAAAACCGTGCATTCACAAAATAATAATAATAATAATAATTAATAATTCTATTAGTGAACTTTAAATTGTGCATCAGAGATCCAGTAAAACAATGCAAAATACATTTTAATATTTTTATCTTTAATGCTTGTTAGAAAAATTCAAAAATCATTTTGACTTATTAAATTCAAAACACTTACATACAATATCACAGCTGCAAAAACTACTACATGACTAATATGTGTGTGTGTATATATATATTTGTGTTATATGTTTGGATATAGCGGGGATAAAATGTCATAAAGTAATTGGGTATAATAATATTCAGCAGTACACATTTGTAACCTTAAAAGATTTAGTTAGGTAAAATAAATTTTATATGATATTTGTCACTATTAATAAGGCATAAAATTAAAGGCCACATATTTTCATTAAAAATTTAGTATGTTGACCTATTCAATTTTGAATATTATTGCGGATGCAGACGAAGATGATGTTGATAAATGTTGGAAAGGAAGTTTCGAGTTGCACAATTGCCTTGGAAAGTCTCAACAATTTCATCAACAAAAGAAGGAAGTTTCGGTCGTATAAACAAGCGTAGCACATGTCAATTATTAAAAATATCACGTCGTCTCATGTCTACTATATCTATATTTTCATATATATATATATATATTAATACATATATGCTATGCTATGTATATAAAATAGTTATAATTATTGGATCATGTTAACAAATTCCACACACATGTATGTGTCTAGACGTACATATATATGCAAGTTTTGGCCACGGTTTGTCTCTACAAATCGATATATATGGGTTATCATTCATCATTCCACTCGTGATTGTTCAAAAACTAATTTTAATATTGGATTTTCATTTTCACGTCATTGCGTTTGGGAAAATAATCAAAACCAGCTAGACTTGTTTCGCTTATGAGACTGATATTTAATTATCAACAAATTAACAAAACGCAAATTTTTTTTTAATGATTTTAGTTCAATTAAAAGATTTTGAACTTGAAGATCATTGTCATGATCAGCGATGCTAATTAATTATAAGCATCATGCAACTCTTTTTCACAATCTAGTATTTAAAGTTTTCGAGAAATACTTCGGCCATAACCAAAGAAAAAAAAAGGTTTTATTTACGGTCTCACATCTCTCAATAAAATTGCTATTTTTTTTTATAGAAAAAAGTAAATTAATTGATTTTTCAAATCGTTAAGCTTGTTTATAAAAGATACGTGGTGAAATTAAAGATGTTTGCAGACAAAAGTTCCTTTGAAAAAAATAAAAAAAAAGTTCGTGATTCGTTTTTGTTTCCTTTTATCCTTCGTCCCCCTTTTCCTTGGACGGTGATGGTAAACTCCGTGTGCACTATATCGGATAATGTCGTAGAAAACTCCAACAATGCTTTATATGAAAATATATAATTTTTTTTATGAAAGAGTCAAAAGGTCATTTCATATCATAGGAACTGAATTCGTTGGGTTGTGATGGCCCAACTCCACCTCTCAACCATACGCGTAATACTCATCAGTTATATATATATATATATATATATATATATATGCTCGACATATATATTATATTATAAATCCCTTGGCAGAAAAGGCATTTATGGTGGAACATTGCATACTTGAAGAAAATTTGCTAGCTAACTTTTTCTGGCCTTTTAATCCAGTTTGTTCTTTCAACTTTTTGACTTGGAAGGGACTGATCACGAGACTACTTCAAACATCCTCAATAATTGGAAATTTTACATCTCTTTTTGGGATAACATGGTATGAAAATATGGTCTCAAATTTGTAGATAATGTGGTTGCAAACAAAGAATAACAGTAATATCATATCTGAATCCATCTAAAAGTGTAAAGTTTGAATTCTCTCGACTCAATTTCAAAAATATATATATATATATATATGTAGACAATAAGCGAGTAAGAATATTGTCTCTCAACATTGTCTTGTCACTTGTGGTGTCGGAAACGAAGACTTTATTGGCAGTATAGCCACTATATTGGTCTTTCTTGGTGTAAAAGTAGAAGTTTATTCCGCAGGCGTGCCGATAAATCCGGCGTCTTGGCATTCAGTATTACAGTCACATGGCCTATTGCAATCAGCTCGTAAGTTTTGCAAAATTAAGGTGGCGTTTGGAGCATACATGACTCTAATTGAAGTTTTGAAAATATCTTGATTAAAAAAAATTGATTTTGTATTTGTTTGAAATAAATCTTGTTTTATTTTTCTCGTCATTTTATTTAGTTAAAAAAAACCAGCTCATCTCGGGCATATAAAAAAAAAAAAAAAAGATTGGAGTATATGTTCCTTTTGCTTCGGTAAGAGAAATGTTGTTTAGCAAGTTAAGAAAAATGATTGGAGTATATGTTCCTTACTATCATGCAATATGTTCCTTTTGCTTCGGTAAGAAAAATGTTGTTTAGCAAGTTAATTACAGATGTAATTAAGAAAAAACTTATTATGTTTGGTTTAAGATGTATCAATATTAGCCAAAAATAGACACATGGATTTGCATTGTCATTTGAAGAAGGAGGAAGAGGAAAAAATTTTTTTTTTTTTTAAATGGAAAAGCGAATTTAAACATTAAAACGACAAAAACCAAGAAAAGCAATGTCCCAGAAAAAAGACAATAACTTGAAAAAGAAACACAACTAAAAAAATGGAGAAAACACAAACCCAAATAGATGTGCGCGAATACGAACTGGAGAACGACAATAAATAGAGGAAAAGCACAATCTCATGAAAAACGACATCAAACATAAAACGACATAAAGATAGAAGCGACAATACAATATTAGAGCGACAAAGAGTGACAGAAGAAAACGAAGGGCAAAGTAAAAGGACCTAAAGTACAAAGGAAAGCGACAAGAAAACTGAAAAGCAACAACAAAAGATGAAAACGACAACAAACTACAAAATTACAGTGGAGTTGTGAAACGACAACGCAAATGACAAGGCCCAAGCAAAAGGTAACTGACATGAAAAATCTACCAACATTTTGAAAACGATAATAATAGAGGTAAGTGGCAGCACACTCTAGAAAGCGAATAACAAAACGAAAACGACAATATCATATGAAAGCGTCAACAGAACAAAAAAAGTAGCAGCAATAATTTTTTTTTTTTTTTTGTCTTAACGTTAGTGACTTGTATTTGCTCTTAATTTTTAAAATTTTTAAAATCTCTTTTTTAAAATAAAATTAAAAAATCCCTCTCTCTCTCTCTCTCTCTCTTATTTGTTTAAGTTCTTTTCAATTTTCTAGGTAAGAAAAATATCATTGGCATAGAAAGGACAGGTGTAAACCATCACAACAGGAAAAAAAAATAATAATCAAGAAAAAATAGAAAATTCGAATAGGCATCCAAGGCCACAAATTCAGGAGATGAAAGTAACAGGTCATGCTCGAGAGACTGCAAAGTATCTGAGCTCCTCTACCACGAATCTTTGGGTCTGTTGAAAGGGCAAAACATATGGAACTAGGATTATGAGAAAGACAAAAAAAAGGTTTATATTGCCAAAAAAACCATTTGTTTATATAAAATGTTTTACCTTGAATTGCAATTTGATGAATTTAACGACGAGAGAGACAACAGTTTAAATGGGAAATGACATAAATTATGTCATAGACAAGCGAACGAAAGAAATAGTGAGAAACAATAATTAACAGGCAAGGGTTGAGAAGTATAAAGACAACAACAAAAACCTAAAGAAAAATATTATGAAAATTAACTCTAATATCAATTTTTAAATACTGATCTATGTGGTATGTGAATTTCTATAATTTTATTTGTAAGTATTTACATCAATTGATTATATTTATCAATGAAATATAACGACTCATCGTTAAATGAATTGGTATTCATATGCTTAGACTAAAATTACGTCTGACGGCAACGAAAAGCAAACATAATGAAAAGACACAATAAACTTTTAAAAAGACAACAAAAAAGAAACCAAAAAATGAAGTTGATAAACGACTAGAAATTGGGAACGAGGGTAGGATATTATATGCAAGCAGGGCAATCTATAGAACAACTGTAAAACCGAAAAGCAACGAAAATGAAAATTGACAGAACAAAGGGAAGGTGTCGTAAAATTGAAAACAATTAACTAGAAGATAGCGATCGTACGACATTAAAAATTGGATAGGACAGTAGGACATGGCAGTCACATTCACACAGCCTTGCAAATGAGAAAGAAAGAGGTAGACAAAAAACGACACTAGAAGAACAATGCAAGAATGGATACGAAAGCAAAATGTAAAACGTTTTAGCAAAAAGAAAAAGAAAATAAAATGAAAAACGACAACAATATGACAAATTGCAACAAATAGGGAAGCGACGACAAAGCTTGAGAACGGCTCTAAATAGACAACGACAAGAAAACTAGCAAATGACTATAAAAGAGGAAGGCGGGAAAAAGGCGAGAAAAAAAATAGTTTTATCATCTTTTGGAATGTTTATTTACACTGCACGTCTGACAATAGTGGCGAAAAATAAAAAGAATGGAGAACTAAAATATTAACGTGAAGGAAATAAAAAGAAATGATATTGGAGCTACTCTTTTTAATATTGCTTGACGGTAGAGGAAAAAATAAAAATAAAAAACAATGTTTAGTCTGTTTTATTTTTCCCGTATTTTTATTTTTATATAAAATAAGAAGTTGATCAGTGTGCTTCGAATCAAAATGATTATTCACGATATGTTTCTTCTCAAACATTTTTTTTACACTTTTATTTTTTTAAAGTTATAATAAGAATTAAAAAAATCTGGTAAAATGTTATAATAATTGAATTTAACTGCCTTTTTCCTTTTTGGGATTTAACAACTTCATATTTTAATGACAATTTTTTATTGCTCTTTCTTGCCTGGGGCATAAGATGGAAGAGCATGGAAAGCTCTTACATTGTTGTCGTTATTGGTGCTTTTTTTTTTTTTTTAATTTTGTTTTTCAAAAAACAGTAAATAAATAAACAAAAGAAGCCGTTAAAGTTGACAAATAGTATCGAAAATTGGAAAGAAAGAAAAAAAAAAAAAAAAACGGATAACATAAGATATAAAAATAAATTCGGACGTAAAACCCGATTTCAATGGGGCTGAGTAAAATCCCATTTCGCTTGGGAAACGACAAATTCAATGCTCTCTCGTCTGCCTTGGTCTCCTTCTCATCCATTCTCTGATTCTCTGTTCTTTGCACTTTGCACCCTCCTCTCACACCACACATATACACACACACAACCCACACATTTCTTGGGAACCGTGAAGAAACACAAACGACAACATTAACAACAACAACAACAACACACTGCGTCTACCAGGCCCTCCCATGTCAGCTTCTTAGCTCAAAATCTTCTCCCCAGATCCCTCCATTTCGCTTTTACAGAGTACTTTCAGTAAGTAACGCCCCTTTCCGTTTTCATTTCTGTTTGGTTGCTGAGAAAATATGGGGAAGGTAAGGTGGTTAACTGCAATGGCGTGTATGCATTTTGCCGGTTTCTTCTTCTTCTTCTTCTTCTTCTTCTGCTTTGCCTTTTTCTTTTTTTCCTTTACCTGGCTTTTCTTGGCTGCCAAACACGGGAAATGCGTTTCTAGGTTTTGTTTTGTTTTCGTTTTCTTTCTCTTTTCAGCTGCCAACGTAATGATGTTTCTTGTGAACTCCTTTTCCGGGTTAAATGTGTTGTATATTACGGAATAAAGTTCAAAAATTGGGCAATTTTAGTGCTTTATTTAGATAATGTTGCTTTGTCTTCGTTCCAAGAGAGCTTGAAAGATTACAGGCTTTTTTTTGTCTCTCACAGTGACAGACTTTTTCTAAAAGCGAAATAGAATCTCAAAAAGGTTTATCATTTCATGTTGGGTTACTTCATCATTTCTCCTTTTGAAAAAAAAAAAAAAACTTTCTTCCCCTTTTTCTCAACTGCATTCTCTTCTTTTGCTGCAGATTTGACGCTTTTGTTATCATTATTATTTTTCCCTCGTCCCACTAGCTCTATTTCCGTTTGTTTGGATGGAAAATTTTTCCCTCACAAGGACACAAACCATACTGATTTTTTATTAAAATGTGATTTCTGGCTTCATGAAGGCACAAACAAAAGGTTTCTCGAGCTGTTCAGACGTTTATTTTTATTATTTTTATTATATATTGCTCAAGATTTCAAACCACTCCAATAAAATAACAGGTAGTCTTCCCTCTTTCACGGCAAGACTGAAGGAGGGACCTTTTTTTTTCCCTTCATTCACGCTAATCACCTGGTTTGGGAACTTGACTAATCATGTTTAACGTAAGGTGAGAAAAGGGCATTTGTGGAATTTAACAGAGCCTTTGTCTGTAGTTGTAGGTCCGTTTGGTGGATATTGCATTTATAGTGGGTCTTGACCTTGAGCACTGTTCAAGTTATCAGGATATTGGTTAGCTATGGCAACTTGCAAGCATTAAATAACCTTTTTTTTTTTTTTTTTTTTTTTTTTTCTCTTTTCTCTTTTTTCTTTTTTTGTGTTTCATCAGATGAATCCTTTTACATTGGTATATTTATCTTTTTTGCGTTTTTATTTTTATTGGCTTCTGTTATGTGACATGATAATATTGGGGCACATGTCCTCCATGAAAACCATTTATTGCTCCATGTACGATTCACATTGGATCCCCCGATGTCTCAGCTTGTGATTTTTCTGACTGTTTTCAGGCCTTTGTGGGTCACGGAGATATTTTGAGTTGAAGTTTAAATTTAACCCAAGTTTCACTTGAGTTTTGTTCAAATTATGCAGACCCCAAAAGCAAGGTAACTTTCTACTCTTAACATGATCTTCGGTCTTCTATATGTGTTACTTTTTAAACATGTACATACATTTATATATATATATATATTATATAGCTATATATATATTCTCCACCTTTGTTTTTGCTTATGCATCTTATTAGTTATATCTGTGGTACACAGAAGAAGTACGCTGGGTTTGGGTCCATGTGTGATTTCTACAGGTTTAATGACTTTTTCAATCTTGTTTCTGAGTGGTGAAGTCTCTCATAAATTTATAAATATTTATATATTTATATAAATCCTTTCGATTGGTTTTGGACTATTGGCTTTGTCTTATCATTTATCTGAAACGTCAATATATCCATGTGGGTGTGTACTTAAGTTGCCAACGAAATCGTCCAACTTTCTTTTTCAAGCTAACATTCAGGGCCTGCTTTTTTTGGTAAGTGATGTTAACATTTGTATTATTTGTCGTATGAGAGCCATTGAAATTAAAAGAAAGATCCGGTAGTTTGTCATCTCCTTCTTCCAGACTACGCGCCTCTAGTGGGCTGTGCTTTTAGTCTGCAGTACCCGCTCGTTTTACTATAGGATCTCACAGAAGAGATTACTAATCCCTTCAAAATATAGGCTATATATATGTGTCTATCTTTTTGGAGATGAGCTATTTTTAGTATTTTCCTTGCCACGGTAAAGTGATATGATTTTATTAATTGTAAGTTTGGTTATAGGTTATTTTCATGTCATGCTACGTGTAAGGAATAGTACAGTTATCAGTACCAAAGTCATGGCTCATTATTAGGTACTTTTGAATTATGGAGGAAAGAAGAAGTAAAGTATATCCATTATTAGTCTTTATAAAGCCTTTTCTGGCCTTTCAAAAAAGTTTCCCAGAAAAAAAAAAGTATGTTCCTTAATTTTCAATTATTTTCGTTTTTGGTTTCCTTTGAACGAGCATTTATAGGGATTTTGAACCCTTACCCAATTAATACATTTTGATGAACGGGAGACACAGAATGATAGTTGTGAATTCGATATTTTATAGCCAAGCAACTGGTCCAGGTCAGAATACCAACCGAGTCAGAAGCGTGATAAATAATTTCAACAAAATGCAAAAATGCCTTGGACCATGGTTCGATCTTCTTTTATTATACAGTTTACGCAGTATCTTGATGGAAAAGTAAATGCTCTTTACTTCTAAACAACTGAAATCTGGATTAATGATTCAAATCTTCTGGTAACTTGAACTTATTGATTTGGGGGAGCAATTAGTTTAATGGTGTTAGACATATTTGCTTTAGTAAGATTGTGATATAAACTTCTAAGTTCATTATTTGATGTGCTTTCTTTTTCCAAGTCTAAGAAGATTTGTGGTTGTTACTTAATATGTGTGGGCCTGATGTCATTTTTTCTGCTCTTTATGCTAGGAGTGGCACCTCTGAAGTGCCTCAGAGGATCTCACCTCGAGCTGCACGCCAACTCAAGCCGACTGCTTTGGAGATTGATTCTGCATCTTCTTCTAGTCAAGCTACCACCAGAATTCCAAAAGAAAGAAGCCCAAAAGTACATGAGCGCCGATCACCCAGAAGCCCTGTTCCTGAGGTATGTAAAATAGTTGCTTGACCTTGCTTCCTTTTACTATAAATTGATTACTGCATCACCAGGAAAGTATTTGTTTGGTGGTGGTTTATTGGCCAAGATGTCCAGGCGTTGTGTTACATGTATTTGGAAATTGCTAGACATAATTCGTGTGATAAGAATATAGGAAGCGTTTTTTTTTTGGGTGAAAAATTGACCTTCCCTATTACATTGTTTCTATAGTGCTTGAATTTGAAACTATGCTTTGGAAAGTAAACTTTTTGGGGGGTTTTCTTCCTTTTCATTTCTTGCACACCCATTGACCGTAATGAGCGAACGTTTTATGTTGGTTTTAGGTGAAAATCTTTTTGATTTCACAAATTAGTGACATATATCTGACCTCATATTCACATCAAAGCCATGTGTCTGCATTTTCAAAATCTGTGTTGCTATAGTTTTGATCAAATTTAGACGTAGAATTTGGAAGTACAAATGTCCGGTCTACTGCAATAATAGAATATCTGATTACTTATTTCTGTTCTTGCAGAAAAAGCGTCCAAATAGGATAGCAGAATTAGAATCTCAGATTTCTCAGCTTCAGGAGGACTTAAAGCAAGCAAGGGACCAACTGCGATCCTCTGAATCAGGGAAGAAACAGGCTCTGCTCGTTGCTGAGAATTCCAAGAAGCAACTATTGGCCTTGTCTTCAAAGCTTGAAGAGTCTCAGCAGCAGCTCCAGGAGCTATCTACTTCTGAGGAATCTCATTTTACTGAGCTCCAAAAGATCTCGCTAGAACGGGATCAGGCCTGGCAGTCTGAGCTTGAGGCTGTAAGGAAGCAGCATTCAGTTGACTCAACTGCCTTGGCATCTGCTACCAATGAGATTCAGTGGCTCAAGGTTCAGCTTGAGATGGTAGCTGCTTCCGAGGCTGAACAAACGAAGTACACAGAATCAACCAATGGAGAACTGCAGAGCTTGAAAGGGAATTTAGCAGAAACTCTCTCTCTTTTGGAGAACATGAGGAATGAGCTAAAGGATTGTAAAGCGTCTGAAGCTCAAGCCCAAGAGCTGGTTAGCGAAACTCTGCTTCAGCTGGAAACAGCAAAAATGACAGTGGAATCGCTAAGGCTAGATGGACTGAAAGCCATGGAATCCTATAACTCCATTGCTTCAGAGTTGGATCAGTCAAGGGCACGCATAACCTTTCTAGAAGGACTTGTAAGCAAGCTCCACACAAGCTGCGGTAATAGAAGCAGCGACATTTCTGTGAATCTTGTGGGTGATAGTGACCTTGTGCGGGGATTTGGACAACAAGAGGCTAGTGAAGAGGAAGAACTTGGTAACTTGAAGTCCGAGGTAGGACGATTAAGATCCACTCTTGAAGCTGCTGAGGCTAGATACCATGAAGAACAAGTTAGGAGCACAGTGCAGATAAGAAGTGCCCATGAACTGATGGAGCAGATAAAATCTGAATCAAGTTTAAGAGAGGCCGAGCTGATGGCAGAACTGCAGAAAGCCAAAGCTTACATTGAAGAGTTGAAGGCCAATCTGATGGATAAGGAAACCGAACTCCAAGGTATTACTGAAGAGAATGAGGGTTTGAATTTGAAGCTTGAAAAAAACATGTCAGGGAAGAGAGAGTATGAGTTGGAGAGGGAACTTAAGAACTTGAAGGAACGTGTCGCTCATTTGAAGGCAAACTTAATGGATAAGGAGACAGAATTGCAAAGCATAGCGGAAGAGAATGAAATGCTGAAATTGGAGATGAACAAGAGTCAAATGGACAGGAGTAAAGGAAGTGATGAGGTAGTTGCAGAAGTGGAGGCAGCGAGGTCAGCAGAGAGAGAGGCTCTGGTGAAGCTTGGAGTTGCGATGGAAGAGGCAGACAGGAGCCACAAGCGGGCAACTAGGGTGTCCGAGCAGCTGGAGGCGGCACAAGCGGCGAATGCAGAAACGGAGGCGGAATTGAGAAGGCTGAAGGTACAATCTGACCAGTGGAGAAAGGCTGCAGAGGCAGCTGCATCCATGCTTTCGGCAGGAAATAACGGGAAATTCATGGAGAGAACCGGTTCATTGGACAGCAATTACAGCCCTGGAGCTGGGAAATTTAGCTCGCTTTACTCCGATGACATGGATGATGATTTACTCAAGAAGAAAAACGGGAACATGCTAAAGAAGATTGGGGTGCTTTGGAAGAAGCCACAGAAGTAGAGTAGTTGGGTCGCCCACGCATCATGTTGGTAAGGTTGTGTTGACTTTACCATTTGAAATTTGAATAATATTTTATGTTCACACTACTACATCTATAATTGTCTATCCTTATTCCTCTGCCAGATATATAGAGCCAGAGATTTTGTATGGAGTAAAAGCTGGTGCCGTCTACTGAGACTTTTGTCTGTCCTGTCACACTTTGAACCCGATATCTGTAACCGTGAATTTCTATTCAGTACTGCATTTCCAGTATAGATGATATGTAGTAATTGAGACAACTATAAGCACGGTATCGATAGCCATGTTTTTACGATGCTTTTTTAAATGCAGAACTATCTTTTTCTGAGTTTTGTAGCTATGTACCTGTTATTTCACGTTATGCTGCTACGTGATCGAGTTTTATGGAAAGATAGTTCCTTCGCACATTCCTCGTTGGGCGCTTTCTTTCCACTGGTCCTGATTCATGTTCATGTCTCTGGTTTAGTTTAGCTTATCACATTAAGAATTGCACACGCAGAGACTATTTATCTCATAGAGGCCTTTATATAATTTATGGAAAGAACGAATCGAGGAAAAATAAAATGGCAAAACTTATGGTAGGAACTCCGTTGGATTAGCTAACTGGATGCAATTTTGCTTCGCATCTTTTAAAATTTTTAACACAAACACTCGTCTATCAGACTGTTGAAGTGTTATTTCAGGGGGTGGGGGGGGGGGGGGGAGTACAATTCTTATTGTAAATTGTCCAAAGGAAAACCTACTATTAACATTAAATTATCATTTTATCTTTAATTTATTTGTAAAAAATTATATTAAAAAATAATAACAATCTATATTAATTATTTTTATTAACTAAATATAATATATTTTTATTAACTTAATATATTATAACTATCCTAATTACTATTAACATTATTAGAGTAAATAGAGAACTTTTTTTTTATCATAATATATTATTATGTTTCTATTTTTATATTTTTTATACTTTACTTATTTTAATTCATTTTTTTACTCTTTTTAATTTTTTTAAACAAAAAAATCACACTATTTAATTTTATTATCTTAATATCATAATGATTATTTTAATTTTGATTAATAGTATGATAATAAATAAATAAAAATTAATCATTTTTTTAATTTTTGAAAACACAACAAATAAAGGGGTATACAAGTATATTTATAGCAACTAACTTTGATTTCTATTCGTAGTAACATGAATTGGATTGATAGTGATTTTGACTCCGATTTTTAGAACCCAAAGAAACAACATATTCTGAATCCGAATTATAATTTCAAATCTAGTCCACTCCAAATCCTACTCACTCCGATTCATGCTCGCGTCAATTACGCATAAGTAAACATGCCATCAGTTTTTTCGGGTTCTTGTTTGGCTCGGTAGTTAGTTAGTTAGTTAGTTTTTTTTTTTTTTTTTTAAATTTTAGGGAAGGTTTGGTTGTTTTCAAATTAATGTTTGTCGTATCATTGTTTATTTATCGCTTATCACTTTTTAATTGTCGTTTTTGCTTCTTGTTGCTTGCCTCGTCTAGTGTCGTTCTCATGTTCTGTTGTGGTTTTTATGTTTGTATTGTCGTTTCATTGTCATCTCCCAGTTTTCGATTCCTCTGTTGTTGTAGTGGTCAAATATTTTTCTCGTTCTCTTGTCGCTTCTCTTCTGTTGTCGTTTTGTCTTGAATTGTAGTTTTCACTCTTGATGTCGCTAACTGTCGTTTTCCTTATTGTATTATCGTTTAAGGTTTTCCAGTTTTATTCTAATTTTTTGTTTTCCAGTTTGTTGCTTACCTCCGTTGTCGTCGTGGTTAATCTTTTAATCGTTGTATCGTTTTTCCGTGGTTTTTTTTTTGCACCCTTCATCATTTTTCCTCAATTTTCGTGTTCGGTTTTCATATCATGTTGCCTTTTTTTTTTTTTTTGTTGTGGTTTCTATTCATATTTTTCATGTTTGTCCTCTGACGACGCCGGTTATTAATTTCTTGTCGTCCTATTATTTTTTCGTTTATCTAAATGTGTCGTTTTCATTTGTGCGGTTGATTGTGTTTCAGTTGTCGTTTTCAGTTTGTTGTAAGCTTTCATCTTTTATAGCTTTTCTATTATAATTCTCATTGTCGTTACCTTTTTTTTTTTTTTTTACCTTTACATTTTCATCTCGTGTAATCTAAGCAGACAACATTAAAACCCTAAGATTTAGGGGTGTTTATAACTTTATTATTACAAGTTGAAAGAGGATAATTTTTAAAAAGAAAATTACACATAATTTTCGAGAGGGATGAATCAAGATCCATAATCTTATTTTCTAAATACAATTTAAGTTTTTATACTTTTTTAACTTCAAACAGTTTATTTTCAATCGAATGCACGATCTCAATATATAACTCAATTCCAATCAAAATATATTCAAAATTTCAACTCAAATGAACCTACTAGACTGGTGCTTAATAAAAAAGGCATGTTAAAACAACAAACTTTTTTTTTTTTTAATTTTGGGAAAGCGATCAACTATATAGTTGTAACATTTTTTGAAAGTAAAACTGATAACATTTTTAATTTTTCTTAGAAAACTTGAAATAAATTACATTACATGGTAGGTTTAAAACACTTTAAAAATAGCATAATTACATAGTAATTATCGTATTGATTTTCATATTTTAGCATAAAATATGAACATTGTAATCATTTTTTTGTTTTTGAGAGAAATGATATAAGTTTTCGTTGTTTGTGAAAACTTATGAATTGAAAGCATGTCTAAACTTAAAAAAAAGGAAAAAGAAAAATCAGTTGGGCCCAAAAATTATGGGCCCACTGTATAGCCCATTTTGCAACCCAAAACTAGCTCCATATTTTTATTGTATATATTTTTTTAAATTTTTTAAAAGAAAACATAATTAAATCTGAAAGTGAAAAATCATTAGGGTTTCTTTCTCGCAGGTGGCGGCGGCGGCGTAGGCAGGTTCTCCTTCTTGAAGCCGCTCGGAACTCTCTCTGTTACCGTAATCATGGGGTATGTCTTCAGTCATACTAAACCTAAACTCGGTCATTGTTAATTTTCCGTGGAAACGTGTTCTTGGAGTGAATTTTCCGGGGAAAAAAAAATTTTAAAAATCAAAATTTTAGGGTTTGATAATTTGACATTTAAACTCTAAGAACCTCAGTGTCAATAGTGGACTATCTCGTTCTCCCGAAAATAATGCATCGTAAAGGAAAGAAAAACAAAAAATTTAAAAGCCCAGTTTTTAGTCTCTTCTGTATGATTTTTTAATATGGACCAAATTTGCATTTAATTTGCGTATCCTGTGTAGGACCATTTGGAAATGTAGTTCTAAGTTATCTAGTGAATTTAGGATTGTTCAAGTTACCAAGTGGTTCATTTTAAAAAAATTTTTTTTTTTTTCTGAGTACTAAATATATGGTCTTTACTCTTACAACGGTTTCGGTTGCTAGCTAATGGTCAGCAGTGGTATTTATCAACATGGTAATAGAATGTGGTGCCGAATTTAATAAACACTTAAAAGTTTAGTGCTTTTTTTTGTTTTTGGGGGCAAATTTTCCTTAAGAGTGGCGTTTTTGCCCATTGGCATCAAATAAGGATTTCGGACTGTCAACTCTTTCTTGTGATTTTTCAGTAATGACTTTGGTATTGGAACGTATTGGTTGTTGATATGATGCGTGGTAAATGGCGTCATTCAATTGGACGTGTAATATTCGTTTTGAATGAATTGGCAATTTTGTATCTGTGTATAGGTGTATATTTTGGTTATCACTGTACGATTTTTATTTCAAATGAATGTTTCGATTCAATCTGGTATGAACTTCTTGTGCAGGAAGACACGTGGAATGGGAGCTGGGCGCAAGCTCAAGTCCCACCGAAGAAGGCAAAGGTGGGCCGACAAGTCATACAAGAAGTCGCATCTTGGCAATGAGTGGAAGAAGCCCTTTGCCGGATCTTCCCATGCAAAAGGGATTGTTCTTGAAAAAATGTAGGGAGTTTCGCAGATGCCTTTTCTTTTCAGTATTTTTGTCTGTTTATTTTCTTGTAACAATTTAAAACATAGGTTAACTAGTCTTTGGT
Organism: Ficus microcarpa; assembly: GCA_025413485.1. Classification (NCBI taxonomy): domain Eukaryota; kingdom Viridiplantae; phylum Streptophyta; class Magnoliopsida; order Rosales; family Moraceae; genus Ficus; species Ficus microcarpa. Next base: position 22,796,857 of record CM046377.1, on the reverse strand, counting down.
TGGTTTTCCAAACAGTGGTATTGAAGCTAAGCAGCCGAACTCTGCTATTAGAAAGTGTGCTCGTGTTCAGCTGATTAAGAATGGGAAGAAGATAGCGGCCTTTGTACCGAATGATGGTTGCTTGAACTACATTGAAGAGAATGTGAGTTTTTATTTTATTATTATTATTTTTGTATCAGTTGGTGTTTTGATTGTTCTTTGGCGGCAATCATTTAGTTTTTTATTCCATGCGCAGGACGAGGTTTTGATCGCAGGATTTGGTCGTAAAGGGCATGCTGTTGGTGATATTCCTGGAGTTAGGTTCAAGGTCGTGAAGGTCTCTGGGGTGTCTCTCTTGGCCCTCTTCAAAGAGAAAAAGGAGAAGCCTAGATCTTGAACTTCCTCGTATAGAATGTTTTTGATCCTTCAGATTACCACTAAAATTAAGGAGAGATCTTGCGACTAGATCTTCAATTACCATAAGATCTGTAATCAAATATTATGTTTTAGAGTTGGTAATCTGTTTTCATTCAGAATCTCGGGACTAGCTGGAGAAACATATTTATATATGTTGAGTTTTGAACTCTTGCTGCTGAGTTTTTTCATGCCATTTGAATATTTTTATACGTCTGATATACTGTAGTTTGTGTGTTGCAGTTTTTAGCCACTTGCGTCTCTGTCAACCCGAACGCAAAACTCCCCCTGATATTGCTTCGAAGATCTGTTAAAAACTTGGTAAAATGAATGATTGGCCGTTCTGTTTTTGCTTTAAGCAAGTAGGTGATGAGGATCTACGGTTTCTATGTTTCAATAGGATACCAATTGAGCAATGCTTGTTTGTTTCAATTAGAGCCTGTCTGAATCACTATTTGGCTCCAAAATTTTCATTTCAATTAAAACTCAAATTCAAATCCAAATTCAAAATTTTACTTCTTAGAAATCTATATTATACTCATTTTTTTGTCTCTCGAAACACATTCAATTTAGATTCACAATCCAAATCCAGATTTTGTGGTTCAAATTTATGATCCAAACAAAATCTTAGTTTTGTTTCGTTTTTCGAAGGAATAGAGTTTCTAGTATTCAATTGTGACAGTTGTGTGTTTAAGGTTTTTTTTTTTTTTTTTTTTTTTTTTTTTTTGCCTTTTTGGGCATGGAAAAGGAATACTAATGGAGAAGAAATGTTTCAAGCTTTACCTGTATATTCAAAGTTTGTAGGAACAAGCAAAGGAATACAAACGTGGAATTGTCGCTCTTGTTATTTGGTGGGCCCTTGATGCACCAATAGGGCGAAGCCCAAAAATATTTACAGTAAGAAAATTCAAAAAACAAAATCATTTTATAAAAAACAACTTTGATAAAAATACCTGTGAATGAGGGAAATGATGCGATTCCTGTCATGGAACACATGTTGAGAATAACAACTCGAAGCTTCCATTATTAGAATATGCATATGCTGATTATTAGATGAACAGCTAGCTAAGAAAAGAATCACTCTCAAGTTTCCTCAGCATTGTTTTTGTCAAATACCAGATAATGTCAAAACCGACTGTTTGGAGCTGTTCGCTGCCCACTTAAAATACTCATTGAAATGAGCCTTCTTCTTGAAGCTCGGCCTAAAGTTCTCAAGTTGAAAATAACTATAAGGCTTTCTTTTAAAAAAAGAAAAGAAAAAAAAAAAAGAAGAAAAGAATATTACTTCCACGAAAGATTATTTTTTGCATATGTACATTTCTAATAGTCAAAAGCCTCATAATACGCTATAGTTATGATATTGTGAACCAAACCATATGTCAACCCGTGAGATGTTTTTATATATTCCATGGCATAATTTTTTCTTAAATAAAAGATTACAAGGCTAGAAATAAAGCTTCACCAAAAAGAAAAAAAGGGAATAAATAAATACCCCAATTTTACCTATGCTTGTTTATAACTTTGTAGGCGCATCAAATTGAGCTCTTATGCCTGTTATTTTCTTCATATAAATGAGTTTTTTTTTTTTTTTTGATCCTACGAATGGATCAGTGATGTATTAACGCCTCTCAGATCAATGTCAAAACAGAAATCTGTCAGGTGGAATGATAAGGGAAGCAACTTAATGATCCACATGTCATAATCCATATGCACCATGAATTGAAGCACTCGTTGAGACGGATCAAAATCAAATCTAGGTAAAGAATATGAGAAGTTTTAAGTGGACATCGCTCGACTACCATGCTACCTAGGTGGTAGATTTGAAGTGTAAATAGTATATGGAATGCACTGATCTCAGCAAAATTATAGCGCCGAAGTTTGGTGAATAATGTCGACCAATGTGATTGGTAAGCCAGATCTTTTTCTTGGTGGGTAATCATTCCATTCAAACAGACCAAAACTGTATATTAATAGTTTTTCAAAGACTTAATTATTGAGCATATATGTATATATAAATATTTATATAACAGAGTACCTCGATCGTTGACATACTCAAAAAATGGGTGTGTTATTTCAACATGGAGAATCATGCGCAAATAAAATCTCCTCACCCTTGGAACTACCACTTTTGTCAAACAGACAGCTACCTAGCTACATCTTTATCATCTACCTACGAACAAAAACATTATATTTTTTTAATAACCCTCTTCAAATCAAATTCTAATGTCGGTTTGCCAAATTCCTATATATTAAGAATTAATTAGGAATTTAGGATTAATAAAATAATGTCACTTGACGTGCTAGAAACTAGTGGCTCTATAAACAATTCAATTTCTCTCACTGACCATTTTTTCACGCGCAAATCCTAAGTTGGATTTGGTAGCATCAGAAAGAAAATCTGCACCGAAGTTGGTGCTAAATATATGCTCTCCTCACTGAAATTCAAATTGCTTTGAGAGGAGAGAAGTCTTTTTAAGTCTATCCAGCTATCAACCATCATTATTATATAATTATTTCAGATCTTTGATTGAATAAATCTTTGTCTATATTTTTATATTTGTGTGTGTGTGTATATATATATATATATGTGTTCCAAGAATCTACCTGAAAATAAGAAAAGCAATCATGACAGAATATATTGAAAAACAAACACTCAATTCAATTAACCAATGTTCCTGGCCTGCACACACTAGAGTCCACCTTTTAATACTTTCAGAGTTCAGAGAGTTCAGTCTGCCAAAAACCATGAAATATCACTCTCACTTCTCATCACTTTTTTTTTTACTTTTTTTTTTTTTTTTTTTTGGTTTCCTCTGTCTATAAAACATTCATAACCATGAAAATTCTAACTTGACTCGACTAGCAAACAAATATGAAATTGATCTCATTAGCTCATGATCTAAAGAAGAAGAAATCCCAAAATCTATATATATAAATAAAAGAAAGTGGGAGATGATTCAAGCGAATCACAGCCATGGTAAAATTAAAGAGAGAGAGAGAAAAAAAAAAAAAAAAAACTCTAAGGATTTGAGATTGAAAATTTCAGTCTGAAGAGCAGAAATTCTATGTTTTTTTTTCTTTGTTTTTCTTTCTTGCAGACACTAATTTAAAAAAAGGAAGGAAAAAAAAAAAAAAGCAAAGAAAGAGAGAGATTTGCAAATTAGTTGTAGAGTACTACATTAGAGGAGTAGTATTGAGAAGGCCATGCCAAGAGGAAGAAAGTCCATTCCAGCTCTCTCTACCAGGACCAGCAGCATCAAAATCACCCAGACCATGGTGATCTCCAACACTACTCAGCTGCCAAGGGCAAGCCCACAACACTCCTCCTCTATTCTCATGACTCTGGTTGTGAACATCTTTAACCACATTATTCCCATTGCAAAGCTCTTGCTTGATTGTGGTCACTGTCACTGCTGAAGTCGTAGTTGCATTGCTCATCATTTCCTGATGATCATAACCCACTCCTCCCATGTTCTGATGATCCCCACCACCACCGCCACTAATTCCGACACTACCGGCCCCACAACTCCCTCCATTTTCAACCTCCCCGAACCCGTAATACAAATTTTGATATGCCGTGGTATTGTTACTGTTGTTGTTGGTGGTGGTGGTGGTGATGTTACTGTGATTCTGGGACTCAAGAAACCCACTCCTCAGCACATCAAGGAATGACCCACCGGCAGAGGTTTGGTTCCCATTCCCAAGCATGTCATGGCTTTGGTTTCCCAAAATCGAAAGGTGATGATCATGATGATCGCCGTGATCAAAACCCAACGGACCGCCTTTCTGGAGGCGGGCGAAGGCGAGTGTGAGGTCATCGGAGTCGTAGGCCGCGAAGGGCAAGGGGAGTGCGAGTGGGTGGTTGGAATTCAGCGGATTGTGATGATCCTGCATCAATCCTCCCCTCTTCGATAACAACGATGATGTCAACGAGGAAGTCGACGATGATGGGGCTGACGATGACGATGAAGAGGACCTCTTGTTCTTCCGGCAGCCTCCCCCCACCGGAACATTCCTTAGCGTGCCGCCTTTGGTCCAGTACCTCCGGCAGGCCTTGCAGAAGTACCTGGGCTGGGTGAGGCTATAGTTATTGTAGTAGCAGAACTTGGTGTTTGTGGATTCGCATCTTGGGCATTTCAGGGCTTGCTCATGGTGAGGCCTTGGCTTCCTCTCTTGCTGGGGTTTTGAACCCACCAGCATGTTTCCCAGTGAGTCAGAGCTCATTTCCTGAAAATTATTAATGTCCCAATTAATTTCGCACATAATTAGTTGATTAATTAGATCTGAAAAACAAAAAACAAAAAACAAAAACAGGAAAGATGCGTGTGTAGATATGGGTTTTATTGTTTATCTATTTTTAGTAATTATTTATATTGGACAAACATAGACAGGTGGTTCTGGTGTGATGGAAGTGTCATCTAGTGATAGATTCACGGGTGTTTTGCTTCTTCTTTTTTTTCCTTTCTTGTAGACGTTTCTCTTTTCTCTTTCCTTCCATCGAGCGAAACCAACTAAAGTAAAGAATTAGGATTTTTTTTTTTTTTTTTTTTTTTTTTTTGTAGATTCAGAATTACACATAATGCCTACGAAGCTTGGTGGACACAATTCCGAGCTAGACCAGATATCGAGGACTTTAACAACAAAAATATTTCATGCGTTTCTTGTTTTTGCTCATGTCACCACAACAACACAAAATAAATAAATAAAAAAATAAGAAAAGCGGGCACACTAAGCAACGGAAAATGGAATTTTCTTGCAGAAGAGTTGCATCCCCAAACTATGTTAAAACAAAACATGGTGAAAAAGGAAAAGAACCATTTTTGTGGTCTAACTAGAGAAAGCAAAAGAAATTCATGAATATTTGATCAGAAACGTTTCAACTTGAAAAATGAAAAATGAAAAATGAAAATCCAATAAAAAACCGAAAACCAGAGCTCAAAGCTTTCTCTCTCCAGTATACCACCTCGTCAGGTTTAACTAACATGAACCATCTCCTTAAATCATTTGGAATCAGACCCAGAATCCAAAACCATATCAATTACCAAAGCCAGCAAAGACCCAACAAAGAAAAGAAAGAAAATTCATAGTCGAAGAAAGGAAGAATATCATGATATTTCTCAGAAACGAAACAGCTAGCTAGCTTTCTCGAGCCTACCTGATTTTGTCCACTTGAAGGATCCATGCATGAAACCAAACACTCCTTATGATGTTTGAACTCCAGAAAAAAATGCTAGACTTCCAACACAAAAGAAAGAAAAAAAAATCAGAAAGAGGTTAACTTTGAGAGAGAGAGAGAGAGAGAGAGAGAGAGGGAGCTGGTAATTGTAAGACTTGAGGTTTGTTTTCAAAGGAAGGACTTGGGAGGGAAAAGGAAGAAAAAACTAGAGAGAGAGAGTGAAAAAGAGGAGAGAGAAAGTGAGAGAGAGATGGAGTTAGGCAGTGATCATGCAAAGTAAGGAAATAGAGCCACCCATCATAATATATAAAGCAAACCGCCACAGACACCAGAATTAAAAAAGTATTATAATAATATAACAAGAATAAATAAAATAAAATAAAATTTCTTTCAGACAGATATAGATATAGAGAGAGAGTGTGTGTGTTTTAGAGAGAGAAAGTAATGATGTGGGGGTGGGAGTGTTCCCATCGTACGAGATGATCGATGAGGTTGGCTTGCACGCAGAGAAAGTATTGAGAAAATTCGAGACGTCCCCACCTGACCCCACTCTCTCCCTATCTCTCCTCCAATCTTCTTCTGCTCTGCAACGGTTTTCGCTTACATCCATGTATCTGAATATATGTTTTGATAACAGTGTGTGTATTACCAGGTCCATTCTCTTCTTGTGGGTCCCTCTCTCGCGTGGATTGCAACTATTTGCGGACCCCACACACACAAAACAAAGACCCCACCACTTATATCTCCCTCCCTCTTTCATTTCATCGTCAAAAACTCTCCCCGAGTTTACTCTTTAACAACTCAACTCCAGTCCAAAACAACAATAATAACACCAATTATTATCGTTACCCATTATACTAATCAGCCCACCAACACGAGCCTCGTGTTCCAAAAACAAACCCAAGAAAAATACAAAAAGCAGAAAGAGAGAAGTTAAGATTTAAAAAAAAAAAAAAAAAAAAAAAACAGAGATTTGGTCTAGGCCAGCCAGCCTAAATTAATAGAAGAACAAAACCAACAAGGATAAGGAAGAGAAACAAAGAAAGAAAGAAAGAGGAGAGGAGGGTTCTGGTGTTTTTGGACTGTTTAACTTTGGTGGGGTTAGTGTTGGGGCCCACTTGCAAAATCTTTCCTTGATTTATTCAAATTTTGTTTTTTTTTTTTGTTTTTTGTTTTTTGTTTTTTTTTTTGTTTTTGATGCTGTTGAGGTTGATGTTGATGTTGATGATGATAATAAATATGTGGCTGAAAAACACTGGTCTGGCTGTTTTTGTTGAAGGTTCTGATGATGTGGACTTTATAGTGATGGTTCAGACCTGCCGGAGACATTTGTGACACTGATAGAGTCTTCTTCTTCGTCTCCTTCTTCTTCTTCTTTTCCATGAAATAACCCCGTCTCACAATGTTCGCTTTGCTTGACAATTGGTCAACCTTTATCATTAAAACAATTTATTCATTTATTTTGTTTGTTTGTTTGTCTATTTATTTTGTGAGCAGTCCTATTCAACTCTGCACTAAGAGCCCATCAAAGTCACCATAGTTTTGTATGAATCTGTGGGAAACAACTAGAGAACTAGAGAGACGTAAATGGCAATAATTTGGGGTATACAGTCGACAACACTAGTTGTTTTGGTAACATTGTAGACAATATATTGTGCTATGGAACATTTGGTTTAAAAAAAAAAAAAAAAAAAAAAAAGCTGATGTGGATACTAAATATCATGACTAATTAGTGGAGGCAACAAATTATAGAACTAAGGCTATGTTTTTCTGTTTCACCTAAAATTGTTGATGTTTTATTTTTCTACTATATTTGGCTTGGAAACTACAACATTCAGTCTTATTAATTAGATTGACCAAGTTGGACTCCATAATCCTTCTTTGCTCAGAAAATCCAAGTTAGACACGCAAACGTTGCATTCATGAAGCTCCAATTCTTCTCGTAGAATATTAAGTTATTGAGTTGAAGGGATTATTTGGTGTTTCATTTTATCTCAAGCTAAACTGTACTTTTTTAGTTGGTTTTTTGTTTTTTGTTTTTTTGTTTTTTTTTTTCCTGAAAAGTTAACAAAAATTATAACTAGTTTTTGAAAAATCAACTAACTCCAACTTAAAAATTTTAATTCCAACCGGCAATCCAAAATGGAAGCTAATTGATGTTTTAAACAAATATGCCTTATATGGAGACAGCACACAGATCGAGTTATATAAAAATTTGCATATGTAATTAATTTTTGTTTGTAAACTTCTTAATCATAGTGAATTATTGCAGTGGCTAAAACAAAAAATAGTATCGCATAGAGACGAATTTGTATACAGATTTGCGTGTATGTGGTTGTTTATTTTTCTTTTATGATTTTCTTACACTTACTGCTGTAGAATTAGCTAGGACACTAATTTTTAACTTGGAGTATATATATATTTATATGAATCGGTCTAGTTAATCGAAACTACATGATAGAGACGCTTACAAGACATGGTCTTAATCAAATATAAACTTAATTATTGTATTGTCTTGAAAAAAAAGGTTTAATTGCATAATCTAAATCATGATGTCATTTGTACAACCATAAAATATGATATCAAAGTATTTAAATTGACCGCATATTGACCAATTCACGTCCACATTATCTGCATATTCTCTCATACACGATCCAAAAAAATCTTTCAGTACAATAAATAAACGGGTAGCAATCTTTCTATATGTTTCACAATCAAAATGATTAAAATTAATCCATGTTTGAACGTCATGTAGAAAATAAAATGGTCTTTATCTGCTTCTTTTTTTTTTTTTTTTTTTTCTTTTGCTTTTTGTGTTTTTTTGGTTTGTGTCTCCATTTCATCTTCAATTACGGGTCGATGGTTGCTGCTACCCAAAAAAAAAAAAAAAAAAAAGGAATTTTTCCAACAGACTGAAGTCTATCTTCATTCATTCACTCTCTAAACATATAATAATTGCAACAACAAATCAGCCTACTCTATGTATAAAACAAAAGACCATCATTGAGTGCAATTCTTTATGTTTAAATATTCCAAAAAACTAATTATAATATTAAAAAGAAAGAAAAGAAAGAAAGAAAGAAAGAGTGTTTAGAATCCCCACATGCAACCCACTCTGATCAGACGATGATGATGATGATGATGATGATCACCAAATGAAATTGAACAAAGATCGGACGGCCTATAATCCGCCACCTTTACGCGTATAATAGACATTACCATTTATGGGCCAAGATTCTTGGAGTAGCTGGTGGGAAAAACAATGTACCAACCAAAATTCTAACCTGTTACCATCTGTCAGAAATCAACAAATAATAAACTAACAATGATTGATACCGGCCATGATGGCCTTCGGATCCTATGAGAAATTTTTGCTTAGCCTCCAACCAATTTCAAGTAAAGAAATTTGAATATTAATTCTCTCTCTCTCTCTTTCTTTTTTTTTTTTCTTTTTTCTTTTTGGCCTTATGCCAATAAAATATTGATATTTATTTATTTTTTAATGACAATAATTATTAGAATTTGTAAGCACCGCACTTTGGGTGCAAAAATTGATTGTAATCGAGAGTGGGGGCCAATATTGGTATGAACATCGGAGGGGGGTCAGTCAAGTTGGTTGACCGGTCAAATTAATTCAGTCAAAGAAAAAAAAAAAAAAAAAAGAAAAAACCACAGTCGAAGAAGGCTCGAAGAAAAGATAAAGTAGTAAAGTAAAGTTGCGTGGGAAACCGCGCCCGGGGACATATTACATCGGTTTGTATAGTTTGCATCTTCACTGAAGAAAAGAATATCTGATCATCAAAATTGTGAGAATCTCCCTCTGGGTTTGGTTAAGATCGCACATGGGATTTTATGTACGTAGTAGTCATATTTCACGGTTAAAGAATGAACCATTCTCAAACTTAGAGCCAGTTTTATAATGGGGATATAGAGGTAAATAGTTTTTTTTTAAGTAGTTTTTTAACAAATGATTCAAGTTTTTAAAAATTAGATTAATTAATTTTATAAATAATCAATAACTAATTGATCATATTTAGTCAATTAGTGATTGATCACTGGTCAATTAGTGATTAGCACTTAATCGATTACTAATTGATCATAATATATCACCAATTTTCATGGTCGATCATTAATTGACTATAATCAGTGACACTGATTGACCACAAACGGAATCACCAATTTTCCGGTTAATCAGTGATTAACTATTGGTAAATCATTGATTTATTATTAAAAAATTTTAAAAATAAAAAAAATACCATTTTTCTCTATATTCCCCTCTCTTCCTCAACAACCTAACCTCCATTCTCTCTTTCTCTCTCTCTCTCCCTTTCGACGATCGAATCTCAAACTTTACGAAATCACCGGCGAGCACCACTGAGGCCACTGTCACTGCCTCCCCGTCGAAGAAGCTTCGCTAGCCTTTGATCGTCGTCACTTGAAAAAGCTTCTACCTCTCATCGTTCTCCACGCCTCTCAACGCTGTCAATCTTAGACTACCAATTGCGGATGGGAGAGAAAGAACCAACATCAATCAATCTCCTCCATGCTAGCTTGAATCAACGTCAAAACTGAATCGCCAGCGAAATACGATCGCGTTGCCAATGGAGTTGCAATGTTGGCCACCTCCAGCATCAGCACCGGATTTCACAGAGAGAGAAGATAGAGAAAGAGGCAGAGAAAAGGGGATATGGAGATTGATTGACAAAAATATGCTTACTAGGCCATTTAACTAAATAAATAAAAATTAGACTATCTATTAGATTAAGTGATTATTATGGACCACCTAACTTAATTATTCTTTATAATATATATATACATATATGGGTAATATATATAAATATATAGATATGGTTTCGCTTTCATGCAAAATTAGTTACGGAGGGAAAATGAATTAAACAAGAAAGTGAAGGAGAAAAAAAAAAGATGTAAAAGATTACTTGGTAGTGTAAGATTTTCCTTGTGTTACTTTTAATTGTATTATAGACTAAAGTACCGTATTTGTATGTGAAAATCTTTATTTAGATTTTGCTTCAAGTAGCAACCTCGCAAAGACAGTTCTTGTTGGTTGGTAAGTCTTAATAATTCTCAGTCTTGGTTTTTGTTCCTCGTCAAACAGAGCTAGAAAATGAGCAGAATATAATCCAATAACAAGAGTTGGGACATATATAAATAAATATATATGTATATATTGCCTATTTCGGGAGCTTAATTTCTTGAGTAGCCCACATGGGCATGAAAGTTGTCCTACTTGTTGGTAGACATATTTGTCCTTCATCTTGCATGTGATTCTCCTAGCTTGTGTTATACCTAGTAGAAAGTTCCACTGAGGAATAGTGAAATTATATATGAACATCATGTGAGTACCAAGACTTAAATGTTATAAGAAATTTTAGATCCCTAGCTAATTAAAATTTGTCTGTTATGTGTGTTTATGTTTTTTTAACTTAACTTAGGATCGAGGGCATTTGAGGTCGTTATACCAAGGGTGCGTTTATTTCCAAAGTTAGAACCTAAAAATTCTAATTCAATTTTGTATCTTTTTTAAAAAAGTTAACAAAATTAATTAGTTTTTAAAAAGTTAATCAATTCCATCTTAAAATTTTATTCGAAACTGGTACACCAAACGCACATTAAACCATGCAGTAACCATATCTAATTGCACATTTCTAATTTCTCACTCTTTATTGCGGTCACTATTACTATTATTATACAGTATTAACAAATATCTATCATAGTAGTAAGCAAGTTATCATTAACACATTTTGCGAGGTTTATTACAGTTAATTTATTACATCAGTATAGAAACACAGATGTGCAAAAGCTTAGATTATGAGTTGTTGCCCGGGACCCTTTGAACCACAGATTAATCACGTTGTTAAAGCTAATGTCTAGGAAGTTGTAGAAATATGTTCTCTGCTTATCTTATGGTAATTAATTAACTTTTAACAAAGATATAGATACGTTTTAGTCCTCAAATTTATATTTAATTACAAAAATTATTTTTTTCGAAGGGTTTATAAAAATTAATAAGGGAAACAGACGTTTATATATATATATTTATGAATATTATCAGCACTAATCTTTTTTCTTTCGTACGGTTTCTGAGAGGATATACATTCATTTGCAACCTAATATGGGGGCAACTATTTGTTCTGGTAAATTTGTAAAGTCAGGCACAATACAAAGACAAGGGACAAAAAATCAAATAACAAGCATGCAATTTCACAGTAGATATGAAAGCAACAACCCTGAAACGCTGACCAGGCAAATATATATAAATATATATATATATATCATATCGTATATGAACGTGATCAAATCCAAGTATGAACAACAACACCTACCAAAAAAAAAAAAAGTATTACCAACAACAGTCCAAGTCCAACGCAGTTTTTTTGGAAGTTAAAATCGGCGATTGCCCGAGTAGTACGAAAAACAGCAGCCAATTAAACAGCAACAATGACATGGATTTTCTTTATTTTTTTTTTATTTTTAAATAAGCGAAAATAAATAGATAGATAATAAGAGACAGGAGGGACAGAACCCGAGTGATATGGTCGGTGTTGGACGGGACCCACAAAAATGATGCTTACATACACTGATAGGCCACGTGGCAGGAGCAGTGCGGCTACGAGACGAATATTGCGGTTATCGAGGAAAGTACCCAAAAACATTGCTAATGTTAGCTCTCATTAGCCATACATACATTTACTAGCAGGAGTTGTGCTGTCCTGTCTGTCCCACTCCCACCACACTTGTCAAAAATCCGTCAGGGCTTCAGTGGGCTTTCTTTCTTTCTTTCTTTTTTTTTTTTTTTTGTGTGTTTTGTGGGCCCCCAGAGTTCTCCCTCCTCCGCAAGCAAAGATTATCCCTCGCCAAGATTCCTTTTAGAGAGAGAAACTTAGAGAGAGAGAGAGAGAGAGAGGTGGGTTCGTTATTTGGCACGTGGGAATAATGATGGGGCTATCAAGCGAGGCACGAGGGAGGCGATCAAGCGGAGCTTAGATGAGTTTGAGTTTGGTAACGGCTTGGGTTTTGTCGCTACTTGGAAATTTTGTGTTTTTTTTTTTCTTCTCTATTTGTCCAAAGAGTCCGTTATGAAACGATACACTCCAAGTTAGAAAAATGGAGTAGGGTAACGTATATGATTAATATCCAAACGTGATGAATGCACTTCGTCATATATATATATATATATATAGAGAGAGAGAGAGAGAATTATACATCCACCTACTTGCATAATGGCCTCTCCAACAGAACTGTTATTATTATTATTATTATTATTATTATTATTATTGTTATTTATGATATTTTTTATTTTATGGATGAGCATGTGAAGACAAGTCTAGGGATACATGCAATGCAACATATCTTTAAAAGAACACATTTTTTTAACTAGAGCAAATGAAATATCAATGATTAAGAACTTGAGAATGACATCAGCAATAGAATATAGCAGGAGAAACATTATCCGACAAGTTTTAACTTCATCCACCTTAAAAGGTAAAATTTTGCAAAACCCTAATATTATTATATTACTATCACATTAAACGTGGTAGGTTCCAAAAGATAAAAAGAAAATGAACATTGATTCTTGCATATAAATTCCTATTTGGCACTCAATTTTCAAACTTCTTTATATTGTACTTTTTATTTTACAAAAAATTGAATTGTGTGTGTGATCGATGATCCAAACAGAACCAAAGTGTCCTCGTAATTTGATTTTTTTAAAAAAATTTGTATTCTTAGTTAATAGGAGAACATACTTATTTTAAAGTTTCATAAAAGACCCAAAAAAGAAAGAAAGAAAGAAAAGGTTCAAAAAAGGGGGAAAAAATCTGTACATTTGTTTTGCTAACAATGGTAAGATTAATGTAGAGATACTAGTAAATAGCTTAGGAAAGATTGGTCAGTCCAATACTAAAAACATTGTACAATTCATGAAAACAAACAGGTTAAGTATTTTGGATCAATCAGGCATTATTATACATGTCCAACCAAGTTAATCAATGTGAAGTACTAGTACTACGTGTTGCTATCACTAAGTAGACAAAATTTCGTTTTCAAATTGACAAAAAACGACCGGAAAAAGTACTACAAGTTCAGATATATATTGGAAGATGCATGGAAAGACCATATAATAGATACGGTTCATAAACATCCTTATCAATTGGGTCCCATGACCGACTAACTGATCATAAATATACATACATATATATATATATATTGAGAAGGACTCGCTTCTAATTGGTGAGCTAATAGGGACAACATTTTCAAATATTATTTGCTCCATGTGAAAGCATTAAGTTGCTTGGAAAAAAAAATGCCATTCTTCGTTACCAAGTTTCTTCCTAGGTCTACCATGGCCCATATAGCCAATATATCTATAGTTATATATATATATATATATATATCATTTTTTATAATGTTAAATAAGAATATTGCGTGCTGTCGACAAAGATTTTCTGGTACTACGTATGGATAACGTTGGTCTAAGTCGTTTCTATGTACAACGCTCTTTTTACGTCGTTTAAGTAAATTTCAAACTTAATGAGCTCAGTTGACGCGCATCGCCAATGAAGAAAAATTAAAAATTAAAAATATATAAATAAACGAAAGAAAAGAATAATGTAAACAATATTATTCTCTCTGACTTCAGCAGATGACGAAGAATTTTAGACAAAACTATAGTGCTATAAATTATGTTGAATGAAATATTAATATATAAAATGGGACCATGAGAGTGACGGTTGATATGAAGCGTGATTTGTGAATTGAATAAATATCTATTTGCATGTGAAAAAAGATCACCATACCCTCCGCCTCCGCGGCCAGACTAGAAGGAGAAAATTATTAAACCGAAACACGTTTTGGGGTCTTTTTTATATTCTTAAAAAAAAATTATAATTTGTACTTTTTTTTTTCCTTCAATAAATTGTTTTAATTAATAACAAGTTGAGTAGCGAATATACTCCTGTTCCATGTAAATCAGTTTTTAATCTAAACTATTGACTAATTTTGGCAATTAACATGGCTAAGAGCCGAAAGGTGTTGTGGGCGTTGTATTATATGTAGATTCCATCACATTTATAATTAAATAGCCAACTTGATCAAAAAAGTGGCTTGACCAAACAACAAACAGGTCTTATTTATTTGTAATTTTGTGAACTATTTTATTTTGTATAGTGGTAACCGGTAAACGTACAAGACAAGTACATTATAAAGCAGTTTATAAGGGTATTGAAAGTAGATTAATAATTAAGTTTAATCATTCAAAGTAAATTAAGGAAAATGAACTTTATTGAACTAAAGTTCTATTGAGAATTACATGTTTGTCGGCACCGGAGTGAAAGAAAAGGAGCTCGTACGTGGTCAAATCTTAATGTGTGAGAATTTTTTAGTTGGGTATGGAAAAAATATATTTAGTGTCTATATTTTTTAATATTTATTACTCAGTTTTGTTAAATTATTATAAATCATGCTATCTAAATGATATCATATTAACTTGGAAAATTTTGGAAAATCTTTTAGACCTTAGTGCATGCATGATTCTCTTTAATGATTTAGTGATACAGCAGTTTTCTTGTGATAATGATGTAGTGGTTTAAGCCTATTTTATAAATGGATTACAAGTAATTAGGTGCCATATAATCATTGAGTTCTAGAAGTTTTATATTGGTTTAGTTTGAGCTCGTTTATTGGGCTTGTAATGGACAATGAGTAGTGGAAAATTTTTTCTGCAATTACAATTTTCCAGTGATTTCGATTCATCATTTTCGATTCTTTTCAACAATTTATTATAGCAATTTATAATCCGTCTCAGCTTCGATTTATATGATAGCTATTACGTAATCTAGTTATTTAGATAATGTTAACAATATATATTGTTTAAGTAAAAAGAGGATTATAAGGATACAGGATTCACATATCCAAATAACCTTGGAAGAGTGGATGCCTTCCCACGTAATATATAAATATCTTATAAAGTGGATTACCTTTATACCATGGCCAATACAGTGGCGGCAACTCGAACCCAAACATTTTGCAAGGATTACAAGCACCCTACCAACCAGGCACATATTTACATTAGGGACAATGGGGGCATGTCCCCCCCCAACCCCCCTCAATTTTTTGAAATTTAAATTATAGTCTTATTTTTTCTTAAAATTTTGTAATTTACCCTCACTCAAAAGTTTTTTTTCCCCCTCAAATGTGCCTTATAACAGTCAATTTATTCTTATATTAAACTTTTTATTCTATAAAGTTATTAATTTTAAAAATTTTCTCCTTATATATGCACTTACTAAGAGAAATTTCTGGATCTGTCGCTGCTACCAACCAACCGAAAGACCTCGTTATAAGATGCAAAGTTTAAATTCCTCGTTCCATGTTAATATATATATATATATATATATCAATTTTGCTTCGTGTAACTTCTCAAGAAGAAAATTTAAAGGAAACAATTATTAATGGGCCTACAACGCCGACACCATCTGGGCTGCCTGGGAGCAATTAGTGAGCCAGTGGGCCTATTGGTTGTACAGTTTTGGGCTTGGGCACTTGTTGGCACCAAAGCTATGTTCTATTGCAACATTTTTCAGATGCATGTTGTCATGTTTGACGTTAATTTGGCATCTTAATATGTGAAGTTTCTTATTATCAAAAAAAAAAAAAAAAAAAAAAAGAAAAAAATGAAGTTTCTATGGAAAGGAAAAAAATCTTGAAACATTTAAAGTTAAGTTACATTTTATTGATGTCAGAATCTTAAATTCCTTCGTATTCAGTTTCGTCGTTTATTACTTTCTTTCAGAGGAATATTTAGTGTCAATTCTAACAAGTGCTTACTCGGCCAATATTCTTAAAAGTACTTTTGATGCTAAAAGACAAATGATATTCTACTGATTTAACTTTTAAGCAACGTGGTTAATTATAATATATAACTGTTTTGTCTGTATCATTTCCAACGAATAAACTGTAAGTTTATTACCAAAAAATAAAAATAAAAATTGTAAGTTTAAAAATACCATCTGTCTATTATTGCAATTCAATATATTTGTTTACTTTTATCGTCAATTTTTCAGTAAGCTTTTAATTTAATTCCAGATTTAGAAAAATAGCCTAGGCACTCATTAAAAAGATCGTAGCTTAGATTCTTCTTGTTAGAAGTTAAATTTGCCTCTTGCATTAGCTTTTTAAGATGAATTTTATCGAAACCCATTTAACATTTCTGTCTGTCATTTATAAATTTTTAACATTGGAGATGTTTGGTGAATGAGTTGAGTTTGAAAATTTTAGATTTTAATAGTAGTTTATGTTGACTTTTCAGAACAAACAAAAAACTTTTTTAGAAAAAGATTAAAAAAAATACAGTTTAACTTGAGTGCCAAACATGGCCATCGTTTTAACATGGAGCAAATTCACATCACACCTCAGATTGGCCACCTAGCATCCTTCTTTCGGTTATATAACAAAGAGTTTTCACCATCACTATAAGCTCCCACAAAAGCCATCTATAAGAGAGACCTCCAATTTTTTTCATCTTTAAAATATAAACATTTAGAAAATAAAACCAAAATCAAATTGCCAGGGAAACAAGAAATAAGATAAAATGCGCAATTTGAGTTTTTACCATTTCTTAAATAATAAACAATTTTAGCTCTAATAAAAAATTTAATAATTTCATGTTAATGAACATAACGAGACAAAATGGATTATTATTATTTTTTCCTTCACATTTTGAAATGGTGGAGGCCGTAAGGCTTAAGATGCGGAGCAAGAACAAAAGTCACACTTTCCATGAAGCAATTTTGATGCTTGGAATGACATGTTCTTGGTCGTGTCATATTGTAATGAAGAGTCCGAAAATGGTAGCCACGTTTTAAGTTTTGAGAATTGTAAGTAAACCTTTACATTTTTATGTTTCTATTAAATTCGAACCCTTTTTTTCAATCAAAAGTTGAATTTGAATTTGAATTTAAAAGACTTAAATATCCTTCGTATTTCGAAATTTTCATTTTTTTTTTTCTTGTTCTCATTTTTTACTAAAGGTGTTTAGGTCTTTTTTTATTGTCAAGGGCTCAAATTATATATTAAAAACTTCATAGCTCTAAAAAATAAAATAAGGATTTTTAGAAATTTACTTTTCGTCAAAAATAATTGAGTTCAAAAACAAAAAAGTGTAAGCGTGAGCTACGGGATTGGTTCAAGCAAAAGGCGAAGTACAAAGTTTTTTACTTCTGCATTCTCTCTTCTATTATATAGTATAGACAGATGTAAAACATAGTCTTTACCTGTCACAACAAACTCACACAAATAAAATCCACAATAACCCATAAGGGGAACAAGAAAGAAGATTAATTACGAATTCTGAGCATCCATTTAAATTGTTAGTTGGAGTTAAAATTTTTAAGTTGGAGTTGGTTGACTTTTTAAATACTAGTTATAATTTTTGTTGACTTTTCAAAAAAATACAAAAATCCAGCAAAAAAATACACTTTAGTTGCAGTTAAACTAATATGTCAAATAAAGCATAAGTTTTTTTTTTTTTTTTGTTTTTTTTGTTTTTTGGAATAGCGAGAAAATTTTAGATCAAATCAAAATTTTTAATATTTCACGCAAGTGAACATAATGAAACAGAACGGAAATTTATTTTTTCGCATATTTTAAAAGAAGAAAGCTACTGGTGGAAGAGGTTACAAGGCTCAGGATAACAAGTAAGGCAAAAAATTCACGATTTCAATGAATCAATTTTGATGCAGTAGTTTTTGTATACGCATGGAATTATATGTCATTTCATAACGAAGATATATACGGAAAAATGCCGGCCATATTTCAAGTTCAGCAGAGAATCATATCCGATAGCTAGGGTTTATTGCATTTGCACTTTTAAATTTTTAACTTCATATTAAATTCCTAAGAAACCGAGCAAGGTAAAAAATTCACGCTCTTCATGTAACAGCTCTGGTGCAGTAGTTTTTCAGTTTTTGTCTATGCGTGGAATAAGCTGGTCACAATTTCGTAATAAAGAAGCCGAAAATGCTGGTTATGTGTTAAGTCAAGTAGAGAATCATATCTGACATTCTATAGTCTATTAAATTTAAATCCTTATATTTTTAATTTCGTATGAAATTCTTACCCAAGGAGGTTAAAAAGCTTAAGAAATCTAGAAATTAAAAAAAAAAAAAAATGCACGCTTTCCGTATAGCAACACTGGTGAATTAGCTTTTGTCTACATGTGGAATGAGGTGCTCTCAATTGTGTCATTTCGTAACAAAGAGGACAAAAAATGTAGAATCATAATTGACATGGTTGAGTCTATTGCATTTCCACCTTTACATTTTTTAGACTCATATTAAAATCTTATCTGAGGAGGTTACAAAGCTTAAGAAATCGAGCAAGGTAAAGAATTCACGCTTTCCATGATTTCATCCCTACACACGAAATTCCACTCTCATTTGTCTCACTCAAATGAATTGGTTTCAAGAGCATTCCACCAGTTTTTGACGACTTTCACTTTCAACCCGATACATTGCTTACATGCCCTTTATGCCTAGTCATTCCGAAAAACACTTGCCCCACCTGTCTTACTGCGGTTAGTGGCATGAAGTTAGCTGGGGCTTCTTCCTTGAGTCCTGTCATGATCGCGCACTCGACGTAAGAGCTTTACAAGCGGCATTGCCCTTCTTCACTCCTGTGCTATTGTTGGATCGAGCTTTCGTCCATTGTCCAAGATTCCCCATTGTTGCCCCTTGTGGGAGTCCGGACTGTGTCTGAGTCTTAGTGTGGCTGATCATCCGAAAAAGACCAGCTAAGCATCATTGGCTTGGTCAGCCTTTACCTGACCAACTACCTAATACTATGTAGGCTCGTCAAATAGTGCTTTTTAGCTTTCTTGAGGATTTGGGCTAGTTGCTTCGCCGGTAGGCCCACTTAGGTTAGGGGGCATTGTCCTTCAGTTCTTACCAACTTCCGGTGTGTAATCAACGTGTTGCTAGCTTTAACTCGGTAAATAAGAATTACTGATTCTCTTTGCTGTTCATTTCTTATTCATTCAAGGCACTCGGCCGGTGCTCCTTTCTCAAACCAGAACAACTCCTAATGAATGAGTTGCCCTAACCCACCATGGGTAATGGGGCAGCAGCTAGAGAGGCTAAGATAGGTTGTTGAATCACCACCTTGATTTGAGCCCCTCCGCTAGTAAGGGGACTCAAAATGCATAACCAATCCATTGTAACCAAGCTTTTTAAAAAAGTAATAGATTCAAATGCAATTTGTTCTCCATATCAAGATCTAGAGCTCGTCAATTTTGCATCAACCCTTTGTTAAGGGGAATGGTTGAGATCCAAGGTAAAGATTTTCGGTGTATAGACTTAAAGTTAGATTTCATTAAGTCTAATACTTCCCGTACTGAGTCAAAATCCTTTATTGGTTCGGTAATGGATTCAAATAGAGATTTCGTTACTGGTTTCCCAATAACGATAATCCTACTTAAACCAGGAACATACTACAGTCCCAGGTGGCGAAGAGTTGATATCAAGGTGCCAAACCTTCCTGTCGATGTGAGCTGTTGAAGAAGATCAGCCTGTTATCCCTATAATAACTTTATCTGTTGAGTGACGACCCTTCCACTCGGTATCGTCAGATCGTTACCTCACTGAAATTCGATTCAATAAAAGGCGTATCCCATAAAAGCAAGCTTGAGCCAGCTTAGTGAAGACTTCCCAAATACCCTCCAGCCACGTGGTATGAGCTGCTCTTGGTCGTGTAATTTTGTAACGAAGAGGCTGAAAGATGCTGGTCATGTGTTAAGTTTAATATATAATCATAACTAACATCCTTCAAAAAAAAAAAAAAAAGAAAAAGAAAATCATAACTGCTATGGCAGAATCTATTGCATTGACACCTTTATATTATTTAAGTTCATATTAAATTTTTATTCTCTTGTGATTAAAAGTTGAATTTGAATTAGAAAAATACCTAAATATCCTTTGTATTTTTTATTTTTATTATTTTCTTGTTCTGTTTTTTTTTTTTTTAAACGTGTTTAGGTCTATTTACAGTGAAAGGCTTAAAATTAACCCTCACAGATAAAATATAAGATTTGAGTTTCAAATGTAAAAATACAAGTATGATGTAGATATAACCTTAAAATTCCACCTTTTTTTCCTTTCACAAAAAAAAGGCCCTTAAAAATTTTTTTAAGCTCTAAATCATAAAATAAAATAAAACAAAATTAAAAATGAATTTAATTTCGGAAGGATTTTTTGAATTTTACATTTTTTTTAAATATTGAATTTTACAAATGTCTGGATATAAAAGGAAATATCTTGCTGGCATGGAACTATAGTGTTTCCACGAAAAAAGAAATAAAAACAAAAAATTCCCCAATATCCATTCCAACGACTCTGTCCGCCGCGCCAATCTTTATCGTCTCCCTCCCTCTCCCTCTCTCTCTCTCTCTCTCTCTTCCTCCCTCTCTCTCTCCCCATTTCACGCGCCATGTCGGCAGCTTCCACCGCGCGATCCGCACTCGCGCCTGCTCTGCCGGCGCGACTCCCGAGTAAATCCTGGCCATCCGATTACTTGCCGACAACCACCGTCAAGATCCCCATACCTTCCTCGCAACGGCGTCATGGCGTCCGGGCCGTGGCCTCCTCGAGCGGCGACGGAAATGGCGACGGCAAAGGCCACAGCAACCGCGTCATCGGAGGGGCTCTCGAGTTGCAGGCCGACCTCGCATCGAAGGACGTCCCCGCTCTTCCCAGTAAGCCTTGCCCTGCCTCACCTTCGCATTAGCTTCCAATTGAGAAAATCGCATCTTTATATTTCATTGTTATGATATCTTCCATTCTGGTTTGTTTTTCAGGGCCTCTGTCTTCGAGCCATCTCCGTCATTCGGTTTCCGATGGGCCTGGCCTTCGCGTCGCTTATCAGGTTTACTGATAAACCTGCTTTGTAATCTATTATATATATATATGTAAATGTATATAATGAAACTAACTGTTTGTGTATGTGTGTGTGTGTGTGTGTATGGATGTTGGGAATTTAGGGAGTTCGTGGAGCATATAGTGAGGCGGCTGCACATAAGGCGTACCCTAATTGTGAAGCCGTGCCTTGTGAACAATTCGAATCCGCTTTTGAAGTAATTACTTCAGACTCCTTTTATTTTTCTTTAATTTTGATTTTTATTGTGTTCTCGTCATTTAAAAACAATTAAAAAGTTTATTTTTAGGTTAATCTTGTATTGCTATAAACATAGATGCTTATCATGTTTAGATAATTCTTAAAGTTCAAAAATTTTTTTTTTTTGGGGGCGAAGATGAAGCTTTTGTCTTTGTCTAAGAAGGTCCTACTTCTAGATTTTTTTCGCCCTATTTGATTGCAATTCAAGAAATGTGTGAGTCTTCAAATTTGATTAAAAGGTGATGTGCTTTTCGCCCTATTCTCTTGCAGGCTGTTGAGAATTGGGTTGTGGACAGAGCAGTTTTACCTATCGAGAATTCATTAGGTGGAAGCATCCACCGAAATTACGACCTTTTGCTTCGCCACCAATTGCACATCGTAGGTGAAGTGAAATTTGCAGTCCGGCATTGCTTACTAGCCAATCCCGGTGTTCAACTTGAGGACCTGGAAAGGGTCCTAAGCCATTCACAGGTATATTCCATTTTGTATCTTGTCATGGAGCTGCTTTTTTATTTTTTTAAATATGTATAATAAATTGATTATAATTTCAGGCTCTTGCTCAGTGTGAGATTACATTAAACAAATGGGGTTTGATCAAAGAATCCGTGGATGATACTGCTGGTGCAGCAAAGGTGGGCACTTAAGAGTCTTTTTACCAATTGTAACCATGACATCCTTTTGCTGTCGTATTGTGCTAGAGGATTTTTTGCCCCTATCTTTGTTCTATTTTAAACAGAACCACTTGCATTTATGGTAACTTAGGGGGATTTCTCGTCCAAATTTAGTCAAATTAGTTTGAGTTATCGTTTCTGTTTTTTTTCTTTGGTTATGATTTATGGTCAAAGATACTATAAAGTGTGTTGGTCAGTTGAAAATTCAATGGTCGCAACTTTTTTTGGCTGGTTGTTGTTGGAGCTAACCTGTAGTTGTCATAACTTGTAGTTTGTCGCTCTCCACGACCTCAAGGATACGGCAGCAGTTGCTAGCTCAGCTGCTGCATTGATATATGGTTTGAATATACTTGCCGAAGATATTCAGGTCAGTGTGCAAAGTTTTTCTGTTTTTTATGCACTTTGCTTGACATCTCCGTCATCGTTATCATTTATATATCACTCACGAACCTCCTTTCTACAGGATGATAGTGATAATATTACTCGATTTCTTATGCTGGCAAGAGAACCTATAATTCCTGGCACAGATAGGCTATTCAAGGTTAGCGCGAGTTAACACAGATAGGCTATTGGAAGTTGAATTTTTAGCGCCTTTGTTCCTCCACCCAACAGTACAGGATATTGACTATAGAAGCAATTCTTTATCGCAAAGTTTCTTGTCTACCTTTTTCTTTACTAACAAATGAATGTGTCGTTGCCAGACCAGTATAGTTTTCTCACTAGAGGAAGGCCCTGGAATCCTTTTCAAGGCACTTGCTGTTTTTGCACTGCGGGAAATCAACCTTACCAAGGTATTTTCTTCGTAGTGGTGTCACCTCAAAGTCGCACTTGCCTTGCATGGTGGACATGGTAATAGTTTAATTTTGTTTCTTTAACCAGATTGAGAGTCGTCCCTTGCGAAAGCGGCCCTTGCTACGTGATGACAACAATGGTAACCAGTAAGTCTACTGAAAATCTCAGTTGTTTCTATTTGCATATTACTAATAATTATGAGCCCCTTTTCCTCGAACAATTTGGTCAAGTTCATAGTTCTTTATTTGTAGTTTTTCAGATATTCAGTCTAACTTTCAATATGTTCTGATTGTGTCATTAATATTACTAATAAGCCTGCGTTCTTCTGCAGATACTTTGACTATCTTTTCTATGTGGATTTTGAAGCATCAATGGCTGACCAGAATGCACAGAACGCGCTTAAGCATCTAAACGTGTGTTTTCTATAAATCTCTACTACCATGCATAGACCAAAAAAATCCCGTGACTGACATAAAATTATTCATTCCTTGGCAGGAGTTTGCTACATTCATTCGGGTACTAGGAAGTTATCCTGTGGACACAAGCATGCCATGAATGATCCCTGTTTGTGGTGAGATATCAAATCTTCGGATAAATTTTGACAAGCACGTCTGACTTATTGGAAGAAGTCACCATGTTAATTTCTGTTGACGACTTATTTTACTTGAGATAAAGATGACCAAATTAACTGCTGAAGTTTTGTCCCATCGTAACATATGGAATGCGATTAACTGCACTGAGATAGTCTGGATTCAAAGCTTGAGGATAAGTTGAACTGGAAACGAACTTTGGACTGGTGGAAAATGTTGGAAACTAGCAAATCTAATCCTAGTGGCAACAAATGTTTAGAACTTAGAAAGGGATAAATTCTCTACTACACCCATTTGTTCCATGTGGTGCCAGTTCAATCCGAGCTCCGTTTTATTTTACAGTGTTTCTTCGTCCTTTCAGGGCCATGGAGGAATGTTCAGAATGGGAGATTTTCTGGCTCAACTTTTTATGTCCTTGTCTATTATCAAAGTTCAAGATGACAGAGAGGGACGACCTGTATAAACACCGGAAATTCCCAAAGCCGTAGACTTTTTCTTTGCAGATGCAGCGCGTTGTAAGTTCACAGGCTAAATCCATTTTCGTTAGGTTCCCAATTTTTTGGTGTCTTTTCTGTTTTGCAATTCGTTTGTTCATGTAACTAGTAAACTAGTTGAGTAATTGTAGGGTTTCAAGTTTCTACCGTTTGCATTTATCTGATGCGGATCCAACTATTTTTCTTTTCTTTTATATGTTATTTACGATATTGAATTTGTTCTTTTGGAAGATTCTGATCTGGAATACAATAAGGATATATACATTTATACATATGGCCAACATGTTTCCACCTCTTCATTATGAAATGACATGAGCGAGAGCAGTTCATTCTACACATAGACAAAAAGTTACGCGTAGACAAAAACTACGACACCAGAGTTGCTATATGGAAAACGTGAACCTCTTCATTACGAAATGACACGACCGAGAGCAGTTCATCCAACAAGTAGACAAAAACCTACGCGTAGACAAAAACTACAACAAACAAGTAGACAAAAACCTACGCGTTGACAAAAACTACTACACCAGAGTTGCTATATGGAAAGCGTGAATTTTTTTCCTTGGTTTCTTAAGCTTTGTCACCTCCTCGGATAAGAATTTAATATGAACTTAAATAAGAATTTAATAAGAAGTTAAAAATGTGAGGGTGCAAATGCAATACTCCACCATGTCAATTATGATTCTCTATTAAATTTAACATATGGCCAGTATTTTTTGGCTTTTTCGATACGTATTGACATGATCGAGTGTAGCTCATTCCACGCATGGACAAAAGTTACTACATGGAAAGGGTGAATTTTTTACCTTTCTTGGTTTCTCAAGGCTTGTAACCTCCTCTGATAAGAATTTATTATGAACATAAAAATATAAAGGTATAAATGCAATAGACTTTAAACATGTCAGTTATGATTCTCCACTAAACACATGGCCAGCATTTTTTGTCATCTTCATTATGAAATGACACAACCGCGAGTAGCTTATTCCAAGCGTAGACAAAAGCTTCTACACTAGAGTTACTACATGGAAAGCGTGAATTTTTTTCCGTTCTCGTTTTCTTAAGGCTTGTAACATCTTCAGATAAGAATTTAATATGAACTTAAAGGAGTAAATGCAATAGACTCTACAATATCAATTATGATTCTTTGTTAACTTTAACACATGGCCAGCATTTTTCGGCCTTGTCATTATGAAATGATACGAGGCAAAAACGACTACACTAGAGTTGCTACATGGAAAGCGTGAATTTTTTACATTTCTCGGTTTCTTAAGCCTTGTAAACTCCTCGGGTAAGAATTTAATACGAAGTTAAAAATGTAAAGCTGCAATGCAAAAGACTATACCATGTCAGTTATGATTCTCTTCTAAATTTAACACACGGCCAGCATTTTTCGACCCCTTCGTTACGAAATGACACAACCTAGAGCAGCTCATTCCACGCATAGACAAAAGCTACTACACTAGAGTTGCTACATGGAAAGCATGGATATTTTACCTTGCTCGGTTTCTTAAGCCTTCTAACCTCCTCGGATAAAAATTTGATATGAAGATATAAAAGTAAGAGTGAAAATGCAATAGACTCTAACATGTCAGATATGATTCTCTATTAAACTTAATACATTGCTAGCATTTTTCATCCTATTTGTTACGAAATGACACGACCGGGAGCAGTTCAAGCTACTACACTAGTGTTACTATATGAAAAGCGTGAATTTTTTACCTCTCTCACTTTCTTAAACCTAGTTAAAAATGTAAGGGTGCAAATGCAATAAACTCTAGCATGTTAGATATGATTCTCTACTAAACTTAACACATGGCCAACATTTTTCAGCTTCTTCGTTACGAAATGACACTGTTGAGACCAGCTCTTTCCTCGTGTAGACAAAAGCTACCACGCTATAGTTGCTACATGGAAAGTGGGAATTTTTTATCATCCATGTATACATATGCATACATGTTTATGGTATTGGATTTATAGTTTCTACTTTATTTAAAATTAAAAAAAAAATAAAAAAATGAAAACACTTTTAGGTTTTGAACCTTAAAATTACTACTCAAACCTCTTCCCACCCACCCACTGAGCTCACTGAATGAGCTATAGAAATTAAAAAACTGAACATTATATGACGTTTTACTACCAAATGCAAATGTGTCAACAAGTAATTCATTGCCATTGTTGCTACTTTTGGCAAAGATAGATAATAAGGGAGAAGAAAAAAATCTAGGTGAGGAAGATGAAAAGGAGTGGCAAATTTTTAGAGAACAGTTCAAAGTACGAATTTTTGATTTCCCTGAGGTAATAATAACATAAAGCTTACATTTACTATTATCACGTCATCTTTGAAAAAGAGTCGTGAAACAAAAATCACATAATTTTTTGTATCAAGACGAGGATTCTTTTTAATCCATACTTAGTCAAAGATTTTTGGTCACCTTTCACCTTCAATTTTCCTCTCTCCACCAAATAAAACTTGACATCCTACCTTCCTTGCCCTAAATCCCACAACCCTTTTCTATCCTCCACTCGAAGTCGAATATTTATGCTCATGTAATCCAAGACAGACAAGTAGACTGCTAACATGTTTTAACAGGAGACCAAATTTCAAGACCTGTTTTGGGGCCAAAGAAGGCTGACCTGTTGGTACAACCAACATATTTTAGCTCCCTTTATCGCCGGAAAACCTTACTTCATAGCCATGAGACCCCTGATTAGCCCCAAGATCTCATTCCGCATTTCAGCGACAGCAGAGGGAGTCACCTGCTCCTTCACGGCAGAGAACCACAAATCGTCCCTGTCTTTGTTTCCGTCACCACCATACCAAAGGTATATGGTTCTTGAAATGGCCGTGACATATAAGCCACAATCATAGCCATTCATTTGCTGCGGCGAGTCCGTGCATTCTAGAAATTTGGCAGCAGATGCCGGAGCAGAATTGGACATATATCCTCTAACAGCATTGTAAAGTTGTTTCGCGTGCCTTTTGTTCATCCCTCTATTACTATCATGATGAACAAACATATTGGAATGTCTCTCATACGCGAGTAAGCTCCAATGGGACCCACCCTCCGCTTGACTCACATCATCATTGTCATTGATAGGAAAGAGTACCAGCTTTTTGTCAGGCAAATGGAGAGGTTCTACGAAGTCTTTAAGGCTCTCAATCACCGGGCAGTTCATTATCCAGAAAGCTATCGATGGTGGAACTAGTAAGACATCCTTGGATGGATAGCATGAAGAAAGATAACTGAAATAGAACTCAATGATGCGATCATTGAGAAAATACGGGCCACCAAGGATGTCCAGGTCAGACCGCCTGAGTACAACATCGTTGTAGCTCAGAATTTTCCCATCAGGGTTGGAGCTTCCCATGTTCTAGATATTAATATGTGTTCCAAGAAATACAAACTGAAATAAGATAAACAACCAAAATTTTAGCCATATGTGAATTATAAGAAGAACAAATAGTAAAAAGATATTAAGAACAGAAGTCCGTTGATTCCAACTCATTAAGTGGATTTAAATTTAGTCACACAAGACATGAATGTCAAGGTCCAAAATTTAAAGAGATATAAAATACAACATTTTCTCTATGCTGGAATTATAAAACACAACATAAAAATTATTTCCCCTCTTATTTTGCCAAATCCGAATGTCAGTCTCCTAATCCAGACCCACAACCGATTAAGACTAAACACACCTTTTTAAGACAACAAATTGAGTTTTTTGTTTTGTTTTTTTGTTTTTGTTTTTTTTGCTGATCTAAAAAGGGATTGTTGGTGTCCTCACACCCTCCTCCACCATCCATTTGCGAATCAAGTGAAACCACGGGTGGAAGCTCATAGCTCCCATAGAGAATGCCATGGTTAAGATCGGAACTCAAAAGTGAGAATGTGGGGATTCGAACTCTGATAACGAGAGTGAGGGAAAACCTAGAAAAGGCATCGACGACTGATATTCTAGTGTTATAAGTTCCTTTAAACAATCAGAAATTCATCCTCAATCTTCTTAAACTTGACCTACAGACAAACTTTTTATATCTACAAGCTTTTACACTGCAAACTCAACCAAGTCAACAAAAATTAAGCGAAAGGTAAACCAAAAATAGCACAATCCACAAGCAATATGCATGAACAAGTCATAGATACAGATATTAGTATATTTACCAATCATCTTCTTTGAGTAGGACGCCAGGGAAAAAAAAAATTTTCATTTTTTGGTTTCCGAGAATATTAGGAAAACCAAGATAATAGAAAGATAGTCCACCAGGTTTAAGAACTAACAAGAAAATCATCAAGAAAAAACTAAATAGACCCATTTCTAAGTTCTGAGAATTTCGGGATTTGAGTGTTTTTCATTTGCTTGAGATCAGAATGACCAAAGGGATTTCATTGGACTTAGGATTGAAATCAATAAGGAAATCAATGGGGAAATTCCAGATTAAGGCCATTCAAGAGAGAAAACCCTAACCTCAAAAATTTCTACTTTTTTTGCTCCAAAAAAGTTTAGCTGCAGAAATTGGCCTTCTACTCAGTGGAATGCTCAGTGATGAAGCCAACGACAGAAATGTGCTCCCGTTGAGAGAAGAGAGAAGAAAGGGGAAAGAAGAAGAGAACGAGGGAAAAAAAATGACAAGAGAGACAAAGATAGGGAGGGAAAACGACAGGAAAAACACAAAAGGTACATATCTGGGGTACATGTACAAATTTTACAAGTTTTGAGCGACAAAACAAACCCAAGTTCAGCTGAGAGGTCCAGTTTTCGAAATTAAAAATTTTTTACAAAAAAGTATTTATTTCCGTTTCTTTTTAATCATTATCTCATTTAAAATTTGTATAATATTTTTTTTAAATAAATCCTTTTAAAATCTTTTTACAATAAGTAATTTTTAATATCATTTTTTTCTTATTTCAAATAAGTTTTTATTTTTAATAAGAAATTTTTTTACACATTCAAACACTGTATTATTATCAAAACAAAAAGACTTTCTCATTTAAAATAAGAAAAATTTTCTTTTCAAAAATGAAAATGCCATCTAAACAGAGCCAAAATTTTCTAAAAATTTGGATCAACAAATTATAATTGCTATAATAATTGTAAAATACAAGTAACTTTTTAATCGGTCATAATCGTACTATTTTACACAATCATTATTCTTTCAAAAAATTAAAAAAAAAGGTTAGAATAATCTATCAGTTTCTAAATATTTTATTTTAAGTTTGTTCATTTTATAATGCGGTTGACATGTATATAACAAATAATTAATGGATAATTTCAACTCAACTATTTTTTCAACATGACAAGGAATTTGTAAAGCTATATCTAATAACAGAAGTAGTTTTAAGCTCGTCTCCTTCAATAATTCTGACTTCTCGATAGTCATCTTAAATTGCATAAAAATTAACGATTTATACATCAATTCCAGATAAAGATAGATAAACTTAAAGCTAGCATTGATGAGGAGATATGCGTCTAAATATGCCACCATCTCGCTCAATCTACCCTCATGACTGCAGTATAAGATGAATCTATCTTAGGAAGTTTCAAGTCAACTTGTGTAACTCGAATTAACCCTAATTAGCGTGTAAGTAGGCATGGCAATGATGCAACAAAATTTTTTTTTTCTTTTGCCTACAAAAATAAAAAGTTTAACACTTTATTTTATGTTTGTATGTTTGGATATTTTTACTTGCTTTTGAAATAGTATTTGTTATTTTAAAAAAAATAGAAAAAACAAACCAGTATATTTTAGTTATAGGTGTTAGACACTTCGTTTAGATAGCATACCATTGGTTGACATTAAATTTCCCTTAATCTTAAGAGTTATTTTTTTTTCTTTGTTGTATTAATTGGTTTAATTGTGTCATAAATGGGTTATTGTTTGAGAAAATTACATAAATAATTATCTTGGATTTTTTTCTTCCATTAACTAAAATGACACAAATTCTGTAAACTTAACTAGTATATTACAAATTTTAGTTTTATTTTTATCTCACAATAATTTAGTGTTAAATTTTTATACCATTTTATATGGTGTTTGGTGTGTTAGTTTAAGTTAAAATATTTTAGTTGTAATAGTAAATTTTTTTGAATTTTCAGAAAAAACAAAAAATTTTTTAGTAAAAGGACAAAAACTTTTTAGAAAAAAGACAAAAAAAAGTTTGAAATGAGATAGAGTTGGACTAAACACCAAACACCTCCTTAGTATGATAGCTTTTAAATTTATATCATTCAGGTGTTTTTCTCTTGATTCTGTGCCAATCAGCTACATTAAAAAAAAATTTCCTTTAGCAAAAAAAAAAAAAAAAAAAAAACACCATATATGGTGTCAAGTTGTGTATGTATTATTCCCTAAAAAAAGATCTAGATTCTTTAGTTATTGTGGTCATGCACCATCCCCCCGCCTCTTCACAAAGCATTTATTTTACTGTCTAAAAAACGAAATATCTCTTACATCTTTTATTATTATTATTATTATTATTATTATTTTATTATATTAAATTTTATGTGTTGTGTTTCGTGATCGTTCATGAAAGAAAATGACATGTCGTTTTAGCTTTGTAAGACAGTATGTTGTATGTTTGTCACGACATAATCCTTTTCGTGGCTGCCGTTTATACCCTTTTTATAAAATTATGTCGTTTGATGATTTCCTTTCTGAGTAATAAGATGACGTGTCGTTTTGGGAATAAAAGAATGCGTTTACCATTTCAAGTCATCAAAATAATACCATCTGTCGCACATGGGATATTGACTTTCGTTTTGCCCATCGATCAAACGACAACCCTTTTTGCTTCGCTCTCTCTCTCTTTTTTTTTTTTTTAATTAAGATATGGAATTCTATTCCTAGGAATAGGATTCTCGTCAAGAAAATCTAAAAATAATAAAATAAATATCATAGAATAACTCTAGAAATTTATTACACAGCTTTTAAAATGGAAGGTGAAATCATTAGAAAAACCGTAATAATTAAGAGAAGTTATTCTTTTTTATTTTTTTTAATTTATATTTAGGTTCATTTAGTAAATGAGTTGAGTTTGAGATGAGATGTGATGAAATTTTTAAGTTTGAGTTGAGTTAATCTTTTAAAAAAATAATTATAAACTTTGTTGATTTTTCAGAAAAAGACAAAAATTGAGATAAAAAATTTGAGTTGAGTTTGAGTTGAGATAATTCATCAAACATAGACTTAAGGCCCGTTTAACATTCAAGTTTAACTCAAATTAAACTATACTTTTTTTTGTCTTTATTTGAAAAAGTTTTTTGTCTTTTCTGAAATTTTTTTTTTATTTTTTCTAAAAAATCAACAAAAATTACTATTAAAATTTAAAAATCTTAAATTAAACTCATTCACCAAACACGTTCTTAAAGATTCAAACTCTGGGCGTGATCACGAAATCAGACACAACTAAGAAAATGAATTTTAAATTACACACAAAAGTACATATTTTTACACATAAAAATAGGCATAACGACATAAACATGGTTTACGATTGGTGCCATGTGCCAAATTTCGAGATGTGATTAATGAAAAACGACACAAAGTGGCTCCCACACCAATATAATAACTGTCAAAGACTAGGGAAAAAAAAAGTCCTCCTTATCAGGGACAAACAAAACGAGAAAATACAGCCCCAAAAAAAAAACAAATTTTTTTTTTAAATTTAATATTTAATTCCAACTTCACCATCCCATTCGAACTTCGATGAGAAGAATAAAATGCGAAACGCGCAATTCTAACGGCAGTTGCCAAAGTGAAATGAAAACCGAAAATAACAAAAAGAGAACCCCCCCAAAGAAATGAAACCGACAAGTGACACACCCAGCGCACTCTCCTTCGCGGACTCGTAGAGAGAGAGAGAGAGTATTCATACTTTTCAGATCTGGAAAAGGTTTCTTTAGATCCGAAGCTTTTTCCGTTTGATTCGCGCGAAAATGGGCGACTTCGTCGACAACTTACCGGCGATGGATCTGATGCGCTCCGAGAAGATGACCTTCGTCCAGCTCATCATCCCGGTCGAATCAGCTCACCGTGCCGTCTCCTATCTCGGCGAACTCGGCCTCTTGCAATTCCGAGACGTAAGTTTCCCTTTCAGATCCGTCGCGGTTTTTCACAAGTTTTGTTCGATTTAGCATTTCTTTTTCCTTCGTTTTGTTTCTTTGAATTCGCAGAAACTGAAATGAGGATTCTATTCCTGAGTTAATTGCGTTGTCAAAACAGCTTTATTCATAATCTGAAAAGAGGAAGTTTGATTGGGAGTAAATCAATGAATACTTAGCTTTTATTTGGATTTTGATTTCATACCTGCAATTTTTCCCGAACCGGCACTGTGGCGGAATTTGAGTTTTGTATCGAATTAGAGGCTTGTAACTTGGAATTATGTACGTAGACTTGTTTAAAACACATATGTGCATGTGCTTGCATGTCAGCGGTAGTAGGTTTATTGGTTTGGACCTGGTTATGGCGGTGAAATTATGAGAAAACGTCTTTTATTCAGGGGGTTGTAGATTGAACTAAGTAATTTTTCCCACCTGAATATGTACTCGTCATTAGATTGGAGATGACTTGAAATTGGGTATAGTAGGAGTGGGAGTCTTTTCTAAAGAGTGAAGCTCCTCATACAAAAAGGGACGGGTGGTTTTCAAGGTTTCGTGAAGTCTAAATCTTCGGCATGTTGGATGCACCCAAACCAAAAGGCAAATAGTTAGCCGAGGAAGGGCATGAATAAGAAATTTTTTTTTTTTGCCTGATACGACTTCTTCATGCTATTGATGCTAAATTGTGGCTGCAGAGACATGTTACTAGTTTCCTTTGTCAGTTCCTAAATTGTCAAAACATTAACCAGGTTATGTAGCTTTTGGACTTGTCGATTACATAAAGTGTATCTGAATTTTGATGAGGTGATTAAACTCATTTGTTTACCGATTTAGGTTTGAATACTTTAGCTGGCCACCGTATTGTGTTCATTTGCTCATGCGAACTACTATTGCACAGTATACAAATCCCATACTTTTGGGTGTATTTCTACTTGAATTTTTTTCATTCCATATTAAATAGTTCATGCGGACTTTTGAAAGGAATTGGATGAAATTTTTTCCTCTTCCTAAGAAAATAATTCAAGTAAGTTTTACTCATGGTTATCTTATTTTTATTCGCAGATGAATTCTGATAAAAGCCCTTTCCAACGAACATTTGTTAATCAGGTATATACTCGTTTTATCTGCTTCGTTGTGTGTGTTGGGGTGGGTGTGGAGGGAGGGGGCTGGGGAAAACAGGTATTACTCAGATCCAATTAGGACCCTTGTTACAGACCTAGTTTCCTGGATTGCATCACCTTTTGTTGCTATAAATTGGAAACTCTTGCAATTTAGAGTTAAAAGGATTATTTTCACAGCGGTTTATGCTTGACATGTTCACCCATTGCTGCGTTATCTGTATTGCTACTACAATATTGACCACAAAGAATAAGCATGCAAGTTTTGCTTAACACTTAAACTCAACTCTGTGTTCACCCATGCCCTTCCCTTGGTTCTTACCACAATGTTCAAGGCAATCTTTCTCTCTGAAGTGTTGGCAATTATTTGCTCCTCTGTCTCCCATTGTTTCATTGCTGTTGCTAGGCCTTTTCATATTTGAGAGTGATATTGACTGAGGGTAACCAATAATTTGTATATCTGGTGGTTTCATCTCTTGAGGTTCTCGACAGGTTAAGCGATGTGCAGAGATGTCAAGAAAGCTACGTTTTTTCAAAGAGCAAATCAGTAAAGCTGGTCTAATTGCTTCTGCACGGCCTGTTATGCAACCAGATCTGGAGTTGGAAGAATTAGAGGTCATTTCTGTGTTCCTGCTTTCCTTTTCTGACAACTTTCTATTCTATTTCCCTTTCTTTGGCTTTCCTTTAGTATCGTATTCACTGGATGGTTGAAACCTATCATAAAAAGTAAAAGGGGTACTTTCTGTTTAGATTCATCTTCTTGTGCATATTTTATTAATATTCTATTTTTTTCATTGTTGTTTTCTCTTTATCCTAGATACAACTTGCTGAACATGAACATGAGTTAATTGAAATGAATTCAAATAGTGAGAAACTACGACACTCATATAACGAGCTCTTGGAATTCAAGATGGTATTGCAAAAGGTAATTGATCTATCTTCTTTGCTTTTATTATTTGTTATTGTTTGTACATTGAGTTTAATTTCTACTTTCTGGCAGTAAAAAAAAGAAGAAAATGTTATAGACTTCATACTATACCTTTTGGCACACTTATTTGCATCATATGTTTCGAAAACGCTATGGACTATTAAACCATTTAGGTGCTATGGACTATTAAACTATTTAGGTGCACGTTAGGCTATTGTTCTGGTAGTAATATCTGGTCTCTAGGGTAAGTCTTCTTTTAGAAGCAATAGTTTGTTGATATCAAAATTTGTTGTTTATTTTTATTTCTGCATTTTGTCTTAAAAAGCTGCTTTTATGTAGCACTTCATAGGCGTTATCTTTGACTTTTATTTTGAGGGGAGGTTTAAATTTATCTAAGCAAAGATGTTTTTTTCTATGCGTTGGTAATATCAGGCAGGTGGCTTTCTTGTATCAAATAAAAGTCACTCAGTTACGGAGGAAAGAGAATTAGATGAGAACATATACTCTAATGATAGTTATGTGGAGACAGCGTCTTTGCTTGAACAGGTATTCCATGCCTTGTTACCCTTATTCTTTTTTGGATACTGATCTAATTACCAAGGTTTCACTTTTCCTACTTAATTTGTAGGAGATGAGGCCTGGACGCTCTGATCCATCTGGCCTTAGATTTATTAGTGGGATAATTTGCAAGTCCAAAGTGCTTAGATTTGAGAGGATTCTGTTTCGTGCTACGAGGGGGAACATGCTTTTCAACCAGGCACTAGCTGACGAATGGATCATGGATCCTTTATCTACTGAAATGGTTTTATGCCTCAAAACTCTCATTTATTTTGGAAATTATTTTCGCTTTGTTTTTTTTCCCACCTACAAAATGTGATTGCTTTTTTTCTTTCTTTCTTTTTTCTTTTACCTAGTTTTCTAGTTGCCTTTTGCATTCCTACACTTCACTTGTTATTACTATTTTGTTTTAGGTTTTTCTAAATAAGTTATAAATAAGCAGCATTTTTGTAATTCGTCTAATAGTACAAGAAAACTTTGCAGCTTGAAAAAGTGGTATTTGTAGTGTTTTTCTCTGGAGAGCAGGCGAGAACAAAGATTATTAAAATTTGTGAAGCATTTGGAGCAAGTTGCTACTCTGTGCCTGAAGACGTTACTAAGAAGAGACAAATAACTAGAGAAGTAAGTTTGCTGTTGATGATTTGACCGCCTGTCTTGAACTCGATATAAGCTCCAAGCTTAAAATATTTTTTTCTTTGGTTTCTTACAAAGGGAGGGGACCTAAGGGGCTTATATACCCACTACTTACGTTACAATCACTTGGGACATTTGGTATTTAACACATAGCATATAAGGTGCAGTTGATGATTTTACTGGAACGCATGCTACGTAGTTTAACTTTAGAACGCTTCTTCTTCTTCTTCTCTTTATTTTATTTTAGATGATTTCAATTTTTGTTTCTTCCAGGTATCATCACGCCTTGTGGATCTGGAAACAACTTTAGATGCTGGGATTCGGCACAGGAATAAGGCCCTTACTTCCATAAGTTTCCATCTGGCAAAATGGACGAAGATGGTATCATCTTGCCTTACCTTCTCTCTTATCACTTGAACTAACATGGATCCGTTTTGCTCTAGAAAGTTACAATTAACAAGTAGAAGTATCCTGTTTTCTACTTTTAACCAGGTAAAAAAAGAGAAAGCTGTTTATGATACGCTAAATATGCTAAATTTTGATGTTACAAAGAAATGTCTTGTTGGAGAGGGATGGTGCCCAATTTTTGCAAAAACTCAGGTAATTTATCCCAATCGTTCAATTAGTCTGTTTCTTCTAAAATCCCGACTCATATTTGGTTCTGCAGTTACCTTAACATATAATATTTCAAACTGTGGTGGACCTTGTCAAGGTTATACTATTTTAAGTAATTGCTCGAATGCAGATTCAGGAGGTACTGCACCGTGCGACATTTGATAGCAGTTCACAAGTGGGCATTATATTTCATGAGATGGAAGCTGTAGAATCACCTCCTACGTATTTTAGAACAAACAATTTCACAGGCCCTTTTCAGGAAATTGTCAACGCGTATGGGTGAGTTAAATAGTGCTACTAACATTCCCCATTGAAGAATTTAGTAATACTATTCACACACTTGCATTTCTTGGCACTTAAAAATGTAAACAAAGCTCGGACAAGGATAACAACATCAGAAATTTTTGAATTTTGTTTTTAATATAATGATGGTTATAAAAAAGTTTGTTTTGGTAATTGATAAGCATTCTTAAAATTTAGGTTGTCCAACATTGTTCACAAATTTTACAGTTCTTTCCAGTTGACTTTGGGTTTATTAAGATAAAGAAAAAAGTTAAGGAGTGTCAATTTGCTAAAGGAGTAATTCATTGCTGGTGGGGTTTGTCACCACTTGGATCCAGACCAATTATAAGTTAGCTTGTCGCCTTGATTCTATTATGGACTAAAACCATGAGATGAGTTTCACCAATGTTGATCTAAAGCATTTTCCTTGTAAAATGGATCATATGGTGACATTTGGAAGATTACATCTCTCTGGAATGCTGACTCTAAAATGATTGCTTTTGCAACTTCATGAAAGCAAATTAATTGCATCAGACGAGTCTCTCTTTCTTTCTCTCCTTTTTTATTTTTTATTTTTTTTGTGTCAAGTGTTACATGTTTAATGAGAGCG
Organism: Ficus microcarpa; assembly: GCA_025413485.1. Classification (NCBI taxonomy): domain Eukaryota; kingdom Viridiplantae; phylum Streptophyta; class Magnoliopsida; order Rosales; family Moraceae; genus Ficus; species Ficus microcarpa. The sequence goes on along the minus strand of CM046377.1, from coordinate 22,759,721 downwards.
TAAAGGTTTATAGATGATGGAATCTTCGTCCCTGCTTCTAGTGCCATTTTTCACCATCATCTTATTGACTTCCTTTGCTGCATTTCTCCCCTTTCCTTTTGTTTTTTCCCGTTGCCCCTCCTCAACCTAGTATCAATTTTTAGATGTGGTGTTGAGTTGCTAAAATATTTTTCTTCATTATCTGGAGCCCGTCTTCCTCTCCCTTTTTTTTTTCCCTTCACGTTTTCAAAATGCAAGGAAAAATGGTAAATGGTTGAACCTGTGGTTCTGTGTGTCTATGTTTTTGTAGCCTCTGTTGCATTATCATGTGTTATAGAAAAGCAAATGATAAGTGGAAAAAGTGGAATTGTAATAACAATTATACTAGACTGTTTAGCTGATCAGAAGCTGACAAAACATTTATTTGCAGTGTCGCTAGATATCAAGAAGCAAATCCTGCAGTATACACCGTTATCACATTTCCGTTTCTTTTTGCGGTGATGTTTGGGGATTGGGGCCATGGAATATGCTTGCTGTTGGGAGCGTTAGTTCTTATAGCTCGTGAAAGTAAGCTCAATACTCAGGTGTGGTCTTTCTTCCCATTGCTTGCACAACAGTTTTAAGAGAGTATGCTGCATCAGTAGGAGTGTGTTGTACCAGCAATAAGAATCATATGTCTCCTGTCAAAATGCAAATTTTCTAAAAACTGCTGCAGATTGTTTAATACATTCAATATTTTAATGTGCTGGCTTGAGACATTAGGGGAAAAAAAGAGAGACAACGAGAAAAAGAAAAGAGTCTGTCTCCGTAAGATTTTCTTGAAAGATCACACCTCCAGAAGCTGGCATAGACGGGCCTGAATGCATTGAAGTTTTCAAACCAGTGATCTCTGACCACTAATTCTTCAACACTCTTTTATGTACTCAATTCTGGAAGAGTTTTATCCATGGCATAACTTCAAAAATTATGATCTGAGGAATATAATTAGCACTTGTGGCATTTCAATTATGGGTCTTTGAAGCAGCATTAAAAAAGAAAAGAAAAAAAAAAAAAAACTGAATCTCTGAGTTATTCTTTAGGGGAAAAATGTCTTATTAAAAAAAAAATTTTTTTTTGAATCCTAATGGAGATAAGAGGTTATAAAAAAATTCGTACTTATATAGATTAGGGGCAAAAGAAGATTTGATATCATTTTCGAGTAAGTTGAATCAAAACAACTTAAGACTTGTGGCTTTTGACTTCAGTTGAAAGCATGTGAGGCAGGATTTAAGCTGTTGGTTTGAAAAGAAACAAGGAATAAGGACTTGATTGTTGTGATCAATTGTTTCTATACATAGGAATATCATAGGATCACTTTGCACAAGTATCGTGATTTCTTTTGGTAAGGATGTTGATAATTGTTTCTGGATTAAATGCTTTAAATGCACATGCAAGGCAAATTGTATTTTCAGCGTTTATTGGTTTCTAACATTAGATTTATTTATCTCAGAAACTTGGGAGCTTTATGGAGATGTTATTTGGTGGTCGCTATGTACTTCTTTTGATGTCACTATTTTCAATTTATTGTGGGTTGATATACAACGAGTTCTTCTCTGTTCCATTTCACATATTTGGTGAGTCTGCTTACGGATGCAGAGAAGCTACTTGCAGGTATTTGTTATTTCCCTTTTTCGTAAATTGTAAGTAAAAGCCTTTTCTTTTGGCGGTGCATGTCAACTGAACATTCATTCATGTTCAACCTCATAGTTTGTGATACATTTTTTAGGTTCTCATGTGGCCAGGCCTTCCTCAAAAGAGTGTGTGTGTGTGTGTGTGTGTGTTTTTTTTTTTTTCCTTTCTTTCATATAGCAAGAATGCCTGTTTACCTAAATTTTTTTATTTCTTGGTCTATTCTGAATTTTATTTCTTTTTTTGGACCTGTGAAATGGTTTCTTTTCATCTAAAAATTTGTTCGTGTGCTTCAGTATGTGTATATGCATATCTTGTATGATTAATAACTTTGCAAATATGTTTATTTTTCCTAAAATAGAACATGAATCTTCTGCAAATGTTTATGTTTTACTTTTACATATTTTTCTTGTTCCTTTGAGCAGTGATGCAAGCACTGCTGGCTTAGTCAAAATCCGAGAACCATACCCATTCGGTGTGGACCCTAGTTGGCGTGGAAGTCGTTCGGAATTGCCATTCTTGAATTCTCTCAAAATGAAAATGTCCATTCTGTTGGGTGTAGCCCAAATGAACTTGGGAATCATTCTAAGTTACTTCAATGCACGTTTTTTCAGAAGCTCACTTGATATAAGGTTTTTCTCTTTTTCGTGCATTTATTGTCCTTCTAAAATCTTCCTTCTCCATTAGACCGAACTCCCTTGTGAAGGAAGCAGAAAAAGGTTTTAAGTTTTAACTCGTATGCATCTTGTTGGTAGGTACCAGTTTGTGCCACAGATGATCTTTCTTAACAGTCTGTTTGGGTATCTTTCACTTCTTATTATTGTCAAGTGGTGTACTGGATCTCAAGCAGACCTCTATCATGTGATGATTTATATGTTTCTGAGCCCCACTGATGACCTCAGTGAAAATCAGTTGTTCTGGGGCCAAAGACCACTTCAGGCACGATTGAAACTCTCTCTCTCTCTCTCCTCTACTGTTGTTATTATTTTGTTATTACGTTTATGGCTAATTAATCCCCAATCTTGCAGGTTTTACTGTTGCTTTTGGCTCTAATTGCAGTTCCATGGATGCTTTTTCCCAAACCTTTTATTTTGAAGAAGCTTCACACAGAGGTATCAAGTTCTATGTTGCTAGCATTCCTGTTGAAAATACCTCATTGTTTTTAAGAAACCCATTGAGGTTATGCAATCATCTGCAAATTTGGCTTTGATTTTCTTCCTGAACTAATATTGTGTCTATGCGTGGGTAAATCTACCAAAGGATGTTTTGGTTCTTTGTCACTCTTAGCTTTAAACTGATTACAAATCCTGAGGTGGAAAAGATGTAGCAAGTAAGATTGTGTTTTCTCGATGTTATTTTCCAGAGATTCCAAGGTCGCACCTATGGTATTCTTGGTACCTCAGAGATGGATCTAGATGTGGAACCTGATTCTGCAAGGCAACGTTACGAGGAGTTTAATTTTAGTGAAGTATTTGTGCACCAAATGATACACTCCATAGAGTTTGTTCTTGGTGCCGTTTCCAATACGGCATCATATCTTCGACTTTGGGCTTTAAGGTACACATATGTTTTCGTCTCAAATCCTTTATACTTTTATTGTCTGATTTCTCACTGTTTAGTTGATATCTATTTACTTATATTACAGCCTGGCTCACTCGGAACTCTCAACTGTGTTCTATGAGAAAGTCCTCCTCCTTGCCTGGGGGTGAGTTTAAATTCCAGTTCGATTTCTTGTGTTAGTTTGACTTCTACATCGTCAATTTTCTCTCTCAATAGTGCTCTTGTATACATTCAAGGCCAAAACGAAGCTATAGAAGAAACCTTGATATTTTTAGATTGGTGGTAGTAGGGGCATTTTGCAAAACCTTTAAATAAAACTAAAATGAAGAAGGAAAAAAAAAAAAAAAAAAACAGAATAATAACAAAGTATCATACATAGAAAAAAGTTGTGGTCCTTTTGCCATATAATCTTATCATGTGTTTACCATTAATTTTGCTATTGCCCGTGATTATAACAGGTATAACAACTTTGCCATCCGGTTAGTTGGATTGGCAGTTTTCGCCTTTGCAACTGCTTTCATACTGCTTATGATGGAAACACTGAGTGCTTTTCTTCATGCCTTGCGTCTTCATTGGGTGGAATTTCAAAACAAGTTCTACCACGGCGATGGCTACAAGTTCAAACCTTTCTCTTTCACCACCTTGGTTGAGGACGAGGATTGACATACATGTATACATCAGATTCCTTGGTTGGGGATAGTGGAGAGGGCTGGAAACCTTTTGAAGCACAAGATGAGATTCACAAACCCATTTTGGCCTCTTGAAGGAAAGCCTGTTTTACATTAACATAAATGATTCTCCGATTTTGACTTACAAATGTAATATCCCAGCTTGCTATTTATTCTTTGATATACTGGTATACTGCGGTTTTGCTTACAGTCATGGTAAGCTTCTTGTTGGAGGTGTACTTATTTTTCTTGTTCCATACGGAAAAGGAGCGGGTGCGACTTGTAAAGAGGAGCTGGGAATCAGTAGGTACATATTGCAGTTCATTGGGGAGGCAAAGTTATAGATTTACGTTCACACACACAAACAAACACACCAGGCGGTGTGGATTTTGTAGGGATTTATGTTGGAGATCTTATATTCGTCTCGATGTAATAGTTCTCACAGTTTTAGAAGCTCCATTTTTTGTAAGGATTGACCATTTAAAGAAGTTGAATAGAACTGTATGTCTCATAAGGTCATAAATTTCGTGGAAACTTTCTTTATTCAATTTGTTAGAACGCGTCTCCGTGGGAATTATCTGTCGTTACCGAGTTCAAATTAAAAGGAAAGTTAAGGTGTTTAATAAATAATTTTGGACTGAAGAAGATCGTTTCCTTCGCTTTTTTGGATGAAAAGGAGAATCTAGAAAAAAAATTGATGAAACAGAAGTGATACTAGAGAGTAGAAAGGAAAAAACAAACAATGAACTCTACTTTAAAGAGATCTGATATAAAAAGACCCGCTTATAAAACTTATTATTATAGGGAGAGATTGTGGTAGAGTCTCTCCCAGAAATACTACCGGTAGAGTCTTTTTTTAAACCATCGAGATTGAATCGAACGGTTGACATATAAAGGGTGTATCATATTTATCATTCACCTTACCTCATATAATCATTTGTATCTAAAATCTTCTTCGTCGCCGGCGATCTTTACGCCGCCGGCGATAGATGCTGGCAACCCAACCCCGACGCTGGCGACCCACCCCCAGCAGCCCCCACCGCTGGCCCCATCTCCGGCTCCCCCTCTCTCGCCGGCAGCTCTCTCTCTCTCCTCCTCTCTCTCTCTCTTCCCCTCTCTCTCTCTTCCCCCGCCGGCGCCCCCCACCCCAGTCCCCCTCGCCCGGCCTCCCCAACCCCCGTCCCCCACCGCCGGCCCCAGCCCCGGTCGCCCCCCTCTCTCTTCCCTTTCTCTTTCTTCCTCTCTCTCTTCCCCCGCCGGTGCCCCCCCCCCCCACGCTAGTCCCCCTCCCCCGGCCTCCCCCCACCCCCCGCCCCCACCGCCGGCCCCAGCCCCGACCACACCTCGCCGGCACCCCCTCTCTCTCTCTTCCCCACCTGCGACTACCCCTCTCTTTCTCTCTCTCTTCTCACGTCGGGGGTAGGGTGGGGGGGCTGGGCTGAGTCACGGTGGGGGTGGGATGGGGGGGGCGCCAGGCTGCTGGGGGTGGGGGGCCGAGCGCCGGGAGAAGAGAGAGAGGAGAAGAGAGAGAAAGGGGAGAGGGGAAGTGTCAGCGGTAGGGGCGGTCGGGGCTGGGCCGGCGGTGGGGGGCGGGGGGGGGAGGCCGGGGAAGGGGGACTGGGGTGGGGGGTGCTGGCGGGGGAAGAGAGAGAGAGAGGAGAAGAGAGAGAAAGGGGAAGAGAGAGAGGGGCTGCCGGCGGGAGAGAGGGAGCCGGAGCTGGGGGTGGATTGTCAACGTCGGGGTTGGTCGCCGGCGGAAAGGTCGCCGGCGATGAAGAAGATTTTAGATGGAAATGATTATATGAGATAAGCTGTATGATAAATATGATATACCCTTAATATGTCAACCGTTCGATTCAATCTGGACGGTTTAAAAGGAAGCTTTACTGGTAATGTTTCTGGGAGAGGTTCTACCACAACTTCTCCCATTATTATATGGATTGAAATCAAGAAAACATTTTAGTTCGAGTTCGAGTATCAGTGGTGACATGACGTCTTCTAAAAAAAATAATTGAGAATTGAGTAATTTTTCTTTTTAATTTAAGATTATTTATAATATTTCAACTAGAGTATATATTAGCCCATGCAATGTTTTCATTTTTTTCAATTTAATCGTTCTAGCTTATGACTAGGTTTTATTTGAATTACCAGCTTTCTTTATCCAATTCTGCTTTTTCTAAATTAGAAAAAAATTAATGAGAAGCGTCATTTAAAAAATTTTTGGGACTAAAAGTGAAATAAAAAGCGACCCAATCCATGCTTTTATCAACAATTATCAAAGATCCATGCATGTCAAGTATAAAATCTCAAAAAGATGCTTATTCCCATATATTCCTATTCTCATTTGGTTCCATTCTTGTCCCACCACTGCAGCCAAACAGCCACCTACAATAAAAAGGCCGTGCAAGTCTACGTGGTTGAATGTGTCCGACTCTCTTGGGCAACAGTCCTTGACCTCTCTCTCTCTCTCTCTCTCTCTCTCTAAGGCAATTTCAGTTCCGAAAGCACTGTAGTGGGATTCTACAAATGGCCACCCAAGGTGGGTTTGTAGAGATTTGCCGCCGAGAGTTGGGTATATCTCCGCCCAGATGCTTCACTCGCCGGTTTTCTGCTTCCGAGGTCTTCAATTCCTTGTCCCTTTTATTTTTTTCTCACCTGGGTTCTCCTTATTTCTTCCATTCTTTTGATGTAATAATTTGTTTTACTCTCGAGATTTCTCTTAGTGAATCTGCAAAATCCCTGAACTATTGAAGAATATGGGTGGGTGCTGTAAATTTGAAACATTAAAAGTTTGTTTTTATGATGTGTTGCAGGCTGTTGTGAAGAAAATAAATCTTTATGGGAGGTTAAATGGGCATAAGGGATGTGTAAATACGGTGGAATTCAACTCCAGTGGTGATCTCCTTGTGTCTGGTTCTGATGACAAACAAGTTATGTTTTGGGATTGGTCAACTCAAACCAGAACGTTGTCCTATCCTTCTGGCCACTGTGACAACATTTTCCAAGCCAAAATCATGCCTTTTTCTGATGATCGGAAAATATTAACCTCTTCTGGAGATGGGCAGGTGAACTTGTTCCGAAATCTTTTTGAATTCCGTTTTGTACACTTACATATTTATGTGTTTGTGAATATATTCATTTGTATAGGCAAAGGCTAGGGTGCTTTGTATTGTCCTACACTGTAACACGTAGAAGCGGATGGCAGAACATGATACTTATTATTCTATATAACAATAACATTGAAAATGGTAACAATAATAAGGAATTTTATCTATTTATCCTAATTCAGTCTTACACCTACTTTCAAAATCACAATTTCGTTTTATGCACATACATATTTATGTGTTTGTGAATACATTCATATGTATAGGCAAAGGCTAGGGTGCTTTGTATTGTCCTACACTGTATCACATGGAAGCGGATGGGGTAACATGATTCTTATCATTCTATATAACGATAACATTGAAAATGTGTAACAATAACAAGGAATTTTATCTATTTATACTAATTTAGTCTTACACCTACTTTCAAAATCATTGTTATATAGAATAAATGTCGTATTGCACCACATTTCGCCAAGTCAGGGTGTAAGATGATTCTTTTCTTCACGAAGTACAGAAGACAAACTACATATATGTAAGGTCAATGAACATCTTTGCATTATCATACATTCTTAGGGCATTGTTAGAAATTTTATGCAGCACAGGCTCTCGATTTATTGCACTTCAATTTCGTTACTAGAAGCACTCTGAGCACACTTCCCTTTATTTATGGTTATTGTGAAAACCAGTTCCTCGTGATAGTACTTCTTGGCGTAGAGAATCAGTAAGACAATTGAGATAGTGGAATGTCTGTCTAAGGGGGTACCAAGAGGATAGGAAAATACTTCCTTTTAGTGGGGCAATCCATGACTTATAGTTAACATTGAGCTGCCTCCCTTTCGTAGTTCTCTAACCAGATCTTGTATCTCATTAGTATTTGTTCATTTTGTTTGGTTTTAGATATCTGATTTCGGCAATTGTTTTGGCACTTCCATTTCTGTTTCTGTTGCCTTAAACACTGATGGGCTGTTTCAGTCCCGTATGAAAATTCTTGAAATAAGTCAGTTGACACATGTATAACAATTTATTTATGAGATTGATTAGTCGTTTTTGCATGAAAACAAAAGGTTGAGCTTTCTAGTAGATATTTTGGCCTGTAGTTGCTGCCCTTTTACCGGTTAATTAAGCTCAGATTCTTTCTAGCAATACCTGTCTGAGGTAGATTCTGATATTTTGCTTCCATTAATGGCATTTTTTAATTATAGATAAGGCTCGGTCAGGTTTCCGAGGATGGTGGAGTTGATACAAAAAAGTTGGGGAGACATGAAGGCCGTGTGTTCAAGCTTGCCGTTGAGCCAGGAAGTTCCCACATATTTTACAGTTGTGGTGAAGATGGTTATATTCAACATGTATGCAGGCACATTAATGTGCTCCTTATATAGAAAATACTATGTTTCTCTTCTAGTTTCAGTGTTACTCTTTCTTTTGCAGTTTGATCTGCGAAGTAATATTGCTACAAGGCTTTTCCGTTGCACTTCATTGACAGAAACCAGTCAGCAGGTTAGAAACATCGTAAGTCTGAATGCCATTGTAATAGACCCAAGAAATCCGCATTACTTTGCTGTAGGAGGTGACAATGAGTTTGCTCGTGTGTACGACATAAGAAAATGCAACATGTCGAGCAATTTAGATAAACCAGTGAATACATTCTGCCCTCGTCACCTGATCGAGGCCAACAATGTTCATATCACTGGGTTGGCTTACTCTTGCACAAGTGAACTGCTTGTCTCATACAACGATGAGCACATTTATCTGTTTCGGAAGAATATGGGATGGGGCCCAACGCCGCCTTCTGCCTCATGTGAAGACATTCAGGAATTAGAAGAGCCACAAGTTTACCAGGGTCATAGGAATGCACAAACAGTTAAAGGAGTGAGTTTCTTTGGCCCTGGTGATGAGTACGTCTTAAGTGGATCTGACTGTGGCCATATATTTGTTTGGAGGAAGAAGGGAGCTAAGCTCATACGCCTTATGATAGGCGACCGGCGCATTGTGAACCATCTTGAGCCCCATCCTCATATGCCGTTTTTCGCAACATGTGGGATCGAAAGCAGTGTAAAGATTTGGACTCCTCTTGCAACTGATGGTCCTCCACTTCCAACCAATGTGGAAAAGGTGTGCTATTAGGTTTTTGTAGAAACTCATTTGGTAATGTCTTGTCATCTTTTCGTAAGTAGACGTAACTTTCTAATTTTAGTTGTTGTAGAAATTTTTGTTTACCTGCTAATAAAAGAATGACAACTTCTGTACCACATGAGGTTGGTACTAAAATGTTAGTTGTGTCTGACCACAGGTCATGGAGTCGAATAAACGGGGAAGAGAGGATCAAGCACGTGTGATCCTTACACCTGATGTGATAATGCATGTGTTGCGCCTGCAGAGACGCCAAGCAATGGCATACGTCGAAAGGCGATACGATAGAGCTGATATTGATAGTAGTGATGAAGAAATGGGAGAGCCGTCTGATCTAGGACCCTCAGACGGCAATGCTTCTTCTCTTGAAGAGGATCCTGCAGGAACTATTAGAGAGTGTAACATTAGCTAAGATATATCATATATGTTAGTAAACAAGAAACAAAGGGCTTTTGTGTGTGCCTTGTTCAGTTGTAATTGTATAAAAGCAAGTCTTGGTTTTTTGGCCGGACATTATCGTTGTCTTGTACGTGAGTCAGATTTTACAGGAGAAAAAAGATAGATTAACTTCAAACTCCCAAGTTTAAACCGAGTGTCTCTTACAATTCTTTTAAAGGACTTTTTTTAAACAATGACCAACTTTTAAATAAATGTTAGTCTATATCTATTCATTTTTAAACAAGGTTTATGTAGACACTACAAATAATTTTACCTTATTTGAGGCCGTGTGTGCGCTGCCACGACATTGCAAGTATAATAGATAAAAAAATAAACGACAAATAACATATTTATAAAATTGTTGAAGTAAAATAACATATTTATTAAATGAGATTTATATTTACTAGATATTAGATAAATAATCAATTTACTCCTGGTAAAATTTGTACTTACTCATAAATGTTTGAACAATTTTATAAGTATGCTATTTATTTCTTTTTAGTAGATATGTTATTTATCACTTTCTACCTTATTATCGAGTTTTCGCAATCATTTTCTTCTCATTGGACTACCCATCTTCTCCTCTCTTTCATAATGGGCTTCAGGCCTAGAGCGGAGAAGGCCTAGAATCATGGTGCAAGGCCCAAACAAAAGCCCAAACTCTTCTCAAAGTAAACGCTGGGGAACATTGTAATTCTGTCACTCCAACATGGGCAATAAAGTAATTTGGGTGTTCACGGAGCACGTGACTTCAATTTCAAAGATCATCCTTCGCTCGCTGCCCGCTCTCCAACGCATTCAAAAATCAACGCACACACTCGCCCTCCAACTCAAAGAACCACCAAATTCCAATCCCTTTCGAAACCAAACTGTTTAAACTTCCATTTTTAGATCTTTCTAGAAGTTAGGATACAGACAGAAGAAGAAAAACAGATCCAAAGAAAATGGACTCCGACGATCTGTCGCTCCTCGAAATCGCCGGCGAAGACGATTCCCTGCTTCAGCCGATCCCCGGCGACGGCGTTTCTAAAGCCGCCACCAGTCGCGGCGGTGACTACTTCATGTGCTCTCCTCTTCACCTCCCCAGATCCAACGCCAAGCCTGCTGGTTAGGTTTTTCGCCTTCTCTCTTCGATTTCTGTTATGAAATGATAAAATCTAAGCCGGCCCAGTTCTCGATTTGTGCCGTGCATTTGTGTTTTCGGTTTCCATTTTGGTTCCTAATTCGAAGGTTTCGTTAGAAATTAGGGCTGGTTTCTTACCAATTTTTTTGTTTTTCTTGTCTGAGTGATTTGATTGCCATTGCTTTCGTAACAATGTTGATGATGAAATTGACGACCGTGAACACTTAAAACGACAAACCTGATAAAGAAAACGACAACTTAAGTTAAGAACGACGGCTGAATGAGGACTCTTAAATGCGACAGAGTGGGAAAACAACATCATCTTGCAAAAGTGTCAAGAACTTTTTTTTTTTTTTTAAATATTTAATTAAAAAAAATTTTTTTGCTGCTATTTTTTAAATGTTCTAAGGTAAATACATTGCGATTATTAAACCACAATACGTTGTAGATGAATGGAGGTCTCATATTGTTACTACGAGCAATGGATTTCGCTTGCAGTATTGATGGTGTGTGTGTTTTTGTTTATACATCTTATTACAATTTCTTTGCGCGTTTCAAAGATGAACTTGAAATGAAGCTAAAGTTTTTAGAAATATGTATACCTCTACACAAAGAAAGAAGAAAAAAGTTATTTTTTGATAATTCGGGAACAGGAGGTATGGCGGCCAATGAGGGCTCGGAAGATACCAAAAATTCATTCTATAGGGATGGTGTGAATAAAGAGAATTTGAATGTAGACAAAGCAGAAATGGTGAAACTCAGTATTGAGCCTCAACATATGAAGAGGAAGAAAAAGGGTGGCGGGTACAATTTACGGAAGAGCTTGGCATGGGACCGTGCTTTCTTTACCGAAGAAGGTTAATATTATTATTTTTATTTTTTGGGTTGAGATTTGTTGAAGTTATTTTCCCTCCTTTATTGGGAAAATTTTAGTGTAATCATTTATTTATCTTTTTCTTTGTTAGGTGTTCTGGATCCTGTGGAGTTATCTATGATTAGTGGGAGTTTTAGTAAGTCTAAAGGGGAGGCTTTGTCTGCAATTCAGGAAGAAGACACAAATTGTGATGGTAATCCATCGGATCTGCAGACACTTGAAAAAAATTTATTCAAAAAATTGCCAGTGAAAACATCAGAAATATGGAATAATGGTGGTAGCTTATTGCCAAAGAAAAGAAACAATGAGGCTCCTACTTCAGTGGTTAGTAATATTGAACTTCTAATATTTCTTGTTATGGAAGCGGTTACTTTTTACAATTCATTTTGATTTTAAATCTTTTTATTGATGATGGGTGAGTTTAACTTACTGTGTCGTGATCCTCAGGCCACCCGGAAGGTGCTCTCGGCCCATGATGTCAACAGAACTGGCTCAAAACGCAATGCTTGTCCTCGACCTGTGGCTTCATCTTCATATCCTTTGCATTAGGTTGCATATAGTAGGATCTTTTATGTCTGAGTAATTCCAGAGTTAGTTTTCTTTATTTACGTTCTATTGTGAATGTTATGGAGCGGTTCACCTTGACTTATTTATACCATGAAAAGGCCTGCGAATTTGGTCACAACAACAGCATCAGCAAAAGATTCAAAGGTTTCTAAATTACCAGTTCATAAGACAAATTCTTGTGTGTCCTCCAGGATTGCCAAGAGTCCTACCCTAAGTGCAAGTGATTCAAAGTGTATAGCTCGGCCTGGTATTCTCTCGAGGATCTTTTTTTCAGAATAAAATTTGGAGTTCGAAGTTTTGTTTCAAGTAAACTGTCAATTGTCAGTATGGCATGTTTATTTCTTTTGCGTTTTGTTCATACAGCAGTAAATGCTCAGAAAAAATCTGGATTAAAGGGCTCCTCAAACAATACCAAGAATGTGGTGAATAATTTAAAAACTGGTACTGCAGGCAAATCTTTAACTTCTAAGACCACTCTTGGACAGGCTAAAAGAACTGTGGTGAGGATTTCTTCCTTCTTTCTCACTCACTCTTCCTTTCTCTCTCTCGTGCGTCTTTTTTTTTTTTTGGTGCAGGAGCACTTAAAAGTGGTTAGATCTTAAATCTTTCAAACTTTTTGCCATTTCTTGGACGGAAAGTACTAACCACCTTTTCTCATTTAGGGTCCTTTTGAAATCTCAAGTTCTTTAATTTCCAATTGCATTCCTTGTGCAGTCTAGCTCAGTAAAATGTTTGCTTACCATTGTACAGTTACCAGTGAATCGTGAAGCAAATGGTGACTTAGAGGTGACCCCCAATCCCTCACTTCCTTCAACTCAATCGACACCAAATATTCACCAATATATTTCCAGCAAACGTGCAAAACTTCTCCCCCAAACTGCTTGCCATACCAGTGTTATTATGCAAGATACTCAACTCCAAACAGCAAAGCCATCAGGTTTGCGGATGCCATCCCCATCCCTGGGATTCTTTGGTCAGGTATGATTACACAAATTTAATTCCATAAATTCGTGTACATACATCAATTTTGGAAATAATTTATGGGTTACACTGTCCCACATACCTGATTTCCTCTCTCTCTTTCTCTCTCTTTTCATTGCAGTCGAAAGCTTCCCCCGTGCAAAATCCATTAGCAAGGACTCCTCAGCCGTCCAATCTTCCTGAGTTTGACTCGGCTAATTTGAGGAAACTTGGTGCCCCAAATCCAGTTTTTGGACCAAGACCCCCACTTGCTCCCAGACGTTTACCCGAAGTACTTAATGATGGGGCAAAAACAGGAAATGTTAAAGCCTCATGCTCTAGCTCAGGATGCACCGTTTCATCTGCTGTTACCCTTGCCTCACGGGAAGTCGTGGAATCTGACTCACAAGTAAGTATTTTGCAGAAGATGGAACAGAAAGTGCAATATAACCATAGTGGGGAATCAGACTTACAAGTTCCACGTGCCATAAAACTTGGTGCCGCAAGTCCAGTTTTTGAGCTAAGGCCCCCACATGCTTCCAAAATTCTATCTGAAATAATTAATGACAGGGCAAAAACGGGAAATGTTCAAGCCTCAGTCTCGAGCTCAGGGTCCTCAGTTGCTTCTGCCATCAACCCTGCCTTTTATGAGACAATGGAGTCAGACTCACAAGTAAGTAATTTGCAGAAGGTGGAACAGAAAGTGCAATGTAACGATAATGTTTCTGAAGCCACAACAAGTGTACAAACAGAAACCCTTCAACTGGTGGGTAAGTGTGACACTGACATGAAAGTTGTTGACGACAGCACGATGAGTACTAAAAGGAGTGCATTGAAAAATCCAGACCTTACATCCCTTTCTAGTTCTGCAACGGAAGTTGCAGCTCTTTCTGTCAAAAGTGATGTAAATGATCACCTGCTTGCAGAAGACAAACCGTCTTACTTGTTAATTGAGGATCATGGTGTTTCTTCAGAGATCAATTTTGGACAGTGCAATGGCAAAGAACCATTTGGGGAACCAGCTGAGATGCATGCCTTATCCTGTGATGCCGGTCCAATATCCAGCAGCCAGATGATTCAAGACAATGTTGCAAATATCAATTCAGATGTCCAAGACTTTAATGTATTTGAAGGTAATGATTCTTCTTGCCTTAGGTCCAGAGAGCAGGAAAATGGTGATACTAATGCCCTCGATAAGGTGAGAGCACAGTCAAATTTCAAAGATGCAAGCGTGCAGTCACTGGCTGGCAACACAACAGTTAAAAGCAGTGAAAGATACATAAGCACCCCAGAAACTTATCAGCATGAATTGGTTGTTAGCAATGAAACTGAGAAGCCTGAAGATTTAGAGTTTCCAAATTCTTTCCTCCCGAGAGAATGTGCTTTGCAGGATGGGGTTATGTTGCAGGAAAATAATATTCAATTTGTTAAACCGAAAGGTACTAATGCTTGTGACAGTGAGATGAAAAGGCCTAGTACTTCTTGTCTGATACCAGTTTCTGTGCAAGATTGTGGATCTGATGCGGCTAAACTGGTGGAGTGCGAAAAACAGGAGGATATTCAACCTGTTTCTGTTGACGGCAAACCAGTGGTCGAGAATTACAACCTGGATGCTCAGTTTCAGCATGATGTTGGGCTCCATGACCGGTATACTACAATGGAACTGGGAAGCACGGATGAAGATCACCTAATAGATGGAGTGAGTGCCGAAGATGGTAATGTCCTTTGTCAGAGAAGTGGACACTATGGTGAAAATGAAAGAGAAGTTCCCTATATCACAAGTGAACCAAGTCTTATAGTGCAGGTTGAAGGTGAATCGTGCAACAATCATACAGCCGAGCGTGATGATCCAGAAGACAAACAGATCAATTTATCAGTTGAAAGTTCTTGCCGTGACTCTAATTCACAATCTGAAGATAAATTTTCTCCTGAGCTTCATAATTCTTCAATGGGGCAAATATTTGCGTTAAATGGTGAAAATGATGTTAGCAAGCACCAGGAAGATCAGGATAAGCAGGTAATGCCTTGCTTTCTTGAAGCTGATAGAATATCTAATGAGGAGAAACAAAGTCCAGAGGCTCAATTTTGCTTGTTTGAGCGCAGCCATTCTCTTGAAGTGCCCCGGAAATCAAAAGATGGGAACATTGCAGATCTTAATCTGGAAGTCACTATTCATGATGGAAGACGATTGAAAAGCTCTGGTTTATCTTTGCATGAACATAAGGACCAAGTACTGAAGGAATCTGAGGTTGTTAATTGCATGACTAGGGAGCCAGATGGGAACTCTGATCTTCAAGATCCAGTTAATAAAATCAAAGTTTTCCCTCCAAGTGTTACTGGTGTTGGTTTGTCTTTGGCAGACAACAGTGCTGAAGTGTTCGATGAGGAAAATGATTTTGAGAATGTTCTTGAAGAACGGAATGAGGCACCCACAGTACAAGTTGATGGTCTTGACGTGAACAAAAATGCCGAGCCCGTACAAGTGGAAGTTGCAGCGACCAGTTCCATTGAGATTGCACCTTCTGCTGTCGAGAATACGCATTGTGTTATGAAGTGCAGACATGAAAATGAGCTCAGCAATGAAGCTAATTCTCCAACGTCTTGTCTTTATCCAAATGTTAGCGCTAGCCTAAACTCTGCCAATTGCACACTTGACATTGAACAGCAGCATGAGCTGGAAAACACCCTATCCACAGAAGATAAGGACGTGACAAAAGACCAGTGCGCATCTCATTTAATGTTCATTTCATCTGCTTTTTCTGTTTTTGTTAAAGATTTTGTGAAACTTAAATATTGTCATCTTTCACTGCAGAAAAAAGGCCGGGATTGAAATGAAGCAAGAAATTCTTGTGGTAAAACCACCGCCATATGCTACTCCATTTTCAGACGAATGGTTAGCGGCTTTTGAAGCTGCTGGAGAGGTATGTTATATTCCTTGAACAAATACTGGCTTGGATAACTGGGACCGTATTTGTTTCTTTGTTTTTGGTGTTTTTGATTTACTCTATTAAGAAATTGATGTTCTACAAATTTATCTGCAGGAGATATTAACCATGAAAAGTGGTGCCGTACAAAATTCACCCCAAGACAGATCTCAACTAGAACCAGGTCCATGGTCGCCGGTAATGTTCAATTTCTTGCATGGTGTAGGTTACTAAGACTAACCTTGTAGGTTTAGGGATTCTTACATAGAAGATCCAGTTCGTGAACCTAAAACACCCACATTCACTCTCTCTTTCTTGCAATAGAAAAGTTAGATCCGCTTTAAAACGGTCTTCATACCCAGTGCTGTCAGTCAACCCTATCAAGATGTGTTATTACAAACTTTAGGATTTAGCAAACATATCTCTCCGTTCTATCGTAAGCCCGGTTGTCAAACTGTAATGATCATATGAAGCAAGAAATGTTCCCTGATCATGATCAAGGAAAACTGTTAGCTAATGATTAAGAATTCGACTAATGTGTTTTTATTGTTTTTGTTTTACAGGTGAAACGAAAGAATAATCAAGGAATCGGGCCATATGATTGTACAAAATACACCAACACGAATCAATGACCGGAGCAGTTTCAACTTGTTATCCGTTGCTGCTAAATCTAACCAAGATTTTTTTTATTTTTTATTTTTCTAAATGGACCTTGTAATTCTGGTAGGAAGCATTTTGCATGTTCTTAGAACCCTATGGCCGTCACCAACTTTGGGCAAATGCAAATCATATTGTTGCCCCTAATTCTTCGTTCAGCTTCTTCTCTTCTCTTCTCTCTCTCTCTCTCTCTTTGTGTGGCTACAATGATTATTGTGTAAATTTGCATTGTTAGTATACAAGCACTTAATAACATTTTCCTCTCTTTGATGGTCAAGAATGGTTCTTCATGCAATTGAGTTTAGTTTTATTCTTTTATTCTTTATTTTTGTTATGGAAGGCTCTTCCTTAAGATTAAGAACCATTAGCTAATTATCCTAGCAAAAATCTTCCTCCTTTTACAACTTCTTTTCTTTTAATAGAACCAATGAAAAAAAAAAAAAGGGAAGAAGCCTTTTTCGCCTTTCTTGAATTTCATGTCTTTTTTTATTTTTTTTCTCCGTATCTCTGCAAGCCAAAATATATATATATATATATATATATATCTTTCTCCTTATCTTCAACAAAATTTTTGTTGAAAATAACCCATCAATGAAGAGGGAAAAAATAGCTTTTCGTTTTTGTCGAGTTTCATTATCTTCTCCTCTCCCCCCCCCCCCCCCCCCCCCCCCTTCCCCCAAAACGCCAACGCAGTGCCAAAGTAATGTGACGTTGCTATATTACAATATTTGGCACAAAACTATAGTGCAATACAAATATGTACTATATTTAGCATAAGTTCACACAATATTGTCACTTTTTTTTTGGGATCATGTCCTATGTCAACAATCTCCGTAATTCCTGTTAAAAGTTTGGGCTCCGAATAATATGTTAACAATATTATGTACTATATATTACGAATCTATTTCTGGAAGAAATTTAAAAAAAATTGATTTGTGAGATCATTCAAGGTTAGGCTTGATTTTTCAAAGCATGCACGCATGCAGCCAAACTATTATTTCTCCACGCTTTCAAATATTTCATTATCCCATTCACTCACCCACCATAGATTACGCTTTCAAATATTTCATTATCCCATTCACTCACCCACCATAGATTACATACTAACGAAAAAAATAACTAAATTCAAATTTTCAATTCCAATACATAATTAACTCATTCGAAATATAAAATATAAAGATATTCTACTTGAATATCTTCACACTACATCTAAACCTTATTGGTACGGCACTTGTATACAAAACTTAAATTAAAAAAAAAAATTGTAAAAGAGAAAAAAAGCGTATAGATTTGAAAACGAAAGCATTTAATTTAATTTGAATGTACAACTAATGTTTGAACAATAGCAGAATCTGAACTGAAAATTGTTCCACCAAAATCTTTTTTTTTTTTATTTTAAATTTTTTACTTTTTGTTTTTTTGTTTTTAACAAACAGAGTCGAAGTTCCGTTAGCGATGCCTGTAATCACAAAGCTTAATGTTTAACTAATTCCTAAAAACATAAAAAACTTCAACTCTACTAATTAACTTTGCATTACACGCTAGCTAGAGAGCTATAGTAAACAAGTCTTCGATCAGTTGTTCCTTGGAGTTGGAGAGAGGATTTTCGTTGGAAGTACTAAGTCGACGGTGGAGAAGAGGCGTGCTACAACCGCAGAGAAAGGCGCGAAGCACAGACCACATTTGATGTTCATAGAACAAAAGAGCCGGTACTTGAGTCCCATGAACAACACCATCATCTGTTACGTAATGACCAACAGTAATCTTCTTGAACATGAATTCCACAAATTGGTCAATTTTGCCCATGGCAACCGTGCTGATCTCCATATTGGCTCGGAGAAAACAAAGAGAGAAGTCGCAGCCGAGAAAGCTCGGCATGAAGAGGAGTTGGAAATCGTCGGAGTAATAAGGAAACGGCGCCATCCCCTCGGTCTTTAGAAATTGCATGCACCGAATCGCCTCTTTGGCTAAGGCGCGCAACATAAAAGGCGATAGAGGCAACGCCTTAGCAACGACGTTGGCGTGGCCACAGGTTTCGAGCCAATTCCAAAAGGCTACAACTCTCATGGCCGAGGCATGGCTAAACCCTACGTCACACGCGAGCCGAGCAAATACTTTCCCGTCAATGTTGTGGAAAAGATCGAGCTCTTCTGTGGTGAGAGGGATGGGATATTCCATATCTATTTTCATGGAAAATTAATTATGGAATGCTAATAAGAATATTCAAAGAGGAGGATTAGAATCTAACTGCGGTTTAGAGAGGCAGCTTGTATCAATATATGAGTTCTTGTGATATATATGATTATGTGTGTGTGTGTGTGTGTGTGTGTGTGTGTTGGGGGGGGGGGGGGGGTTGAAAACAAAATAACGATAGGCTCATGCATAGGGACGAATAGTGGTAATTATATAAAGCTTTTTTTTTTTTTTTAATTATAATTCTTAGTCATGCAGTTTAGATAAATTTATTTTGAAATTTATATGTCTAATCACGATATAATATAAATTAAAAAAAAAAAAGGTTTCGAATCCAAACATCTAATGGAGAACATATATATATATATATATATGATTCAAAGAAATCTACTTGGACTAGTAAATTTGAAATTTGAAGTTATGTTATACGGTTCAAAACCTATTTAATTTTGTAACATCACGGGAAAAAATAACTAATTAGAGTTTGTACCACGAAAAGACTGGTAGAGCCTAGAGGAATACATAAGATTTGGTCATGGTACTTAAAGAAAGTAATATTTTTTCGTTAAAGATTTAAAAAGAGGAAGACACCAAATTCTTTCCATACGAAACTATAGTTATTTTACGGCCAACCAAAATTACAGGAAGCATGGTGCAAATGATCCAATTCGAATTATTATTATTTTTTATATGATTAGTACTTGGAAGAGGAAAAAATTGAAGTATATTCGGAGTTCAAAATAAAAAAAAAAAAAAAATTCCTATTGACCAAACATAACAGATAGGTAAATAAAGACTTTTAAGGGCAAATATGTAATTTGAAGTTCGTAGTGTGTGTGTGTGTACAGTGTGTGTGTATGTACGGTATCCCTCACAAGCGCCACATAATATATAACTATATATAGTCTATACTCTATGTAAACAATCTACCTCTATAACTATATTAGAAAGTTCGTTTTCTATTTATTTGTTTCACAACTTACTATTCAAACTTTTAATTAAGTTATACCCCCGTTATTTTCAAAATTTATTACAAATCCATAATACAAAAACAAAACAAAAAAAAAGCAGCCAAGCCTCTCTTTTTCTTGTTCTTCTTTTTTCTTTTTTTAAATTAGTTAATTAAAAAAAAAAAAAAAAACCTTTTGGAAGTGTTAACCAACAAGAATAAGCTTTTTTTTTTTTTTTAGTGGACAAGAATAAGCTTTTGGAAGAACAGTTTTTCAAATTTGTTGAGATATGAAATTATTGATTCGGCCCCCCCAAATAAAAAAACTATTTCACTCCCATCCTCGGCAAAATGGCAACACAAATCTCTCCACTAACCATGTGCATTACATATCAGGGCCAGAATTAGCAACATCTCTCCCCTGATCATCACTATTTTGATACTTAAAGAAAAAAGAACACACCAGAAAATAGCCAAAGTTGAGCACGCCCAATACTACTAACAACCAGTACACATTACCAAGCCTCCCTTTATTTATGTCATCCGGTAACCATCCGGTGATTCTCCGAACCAAGTCGATAACAACCGAGCTTAAGAAGTAAGCTACGGCAATTGTAATCGACATCATAGCAGTCGCATTCTTGGTAGTAGAAACCAACTAGGCCAGGGAAATGAAATGCCCCTCCGATTCCGGCCAAAACCAGCTGTGGAAATAGCCATAAGGCCGACATGGGCACCACATTAGAACCATGTTTATAAGCAACATTGAGACGCTTTGACTCCACAAGTGCTGAGACCGCCATGCCGAGCACGTTCAACACGTGGCCTACTCCTATTCGTTGGATAGAGGTGGGAGATCAGCCAGTCGGCATCCACCACATGGGATATAGGAAACGATCAACTAGTATGACAGATATGGAGCTTGTTATGAAGACTAGTACTTGGAAAGATCCGGCTGGGATTTGGAAGTGTGAACCGAGGTGGCGGTCCATTGTTAACGCTTGAAGGACCGTTAAGCTGGCTTGGATTGTTATTGGAGTACTCAAGAATACACCAGATGACCATAGTGGGAGAGTTCTTATGAGGGCTTTTAGATCTTCTACTTGCTGCATCGTGCACAACCGCCAAGGTTTTGCAACCGAGCCATCTGGGTTTTAACTCTCCTTCGGTTTTCATTTTTGCTCTGCTCAGAAACCTGCATACAAATTTTGATCTGTTTGAGTAATTAAGCGGAGAATGTGTGACATTTTTGCAAATAAATTCGGGCCAATTCATTTATAGGATGTTTCTTTGTAAGCTTGTTTTAGGTGTGTCGATTTCTAGTTATTAACTTTCCACTCATTTATTTGTTACAAAGTTTAAAAGTGTTTATGATCAACTCAAACCTCGTACCCGAAATTCTTTGCAGGGGTTGTGGCCACTATTTTCGCCTTTCCAGCATCGCCATAGAAGTAATCCTCGCTTCTAGATGAGATTAGGACCTTCCTTTTCCGGAAACAAGCTACAACAATGAGTGCCAAATCCAAGAACGGACTTCCTTATCATGACAATAGAAACGCTTTCCGGACAAGAAAATGGCCAAACCAATCAAACTAGCAAGAAAACAAAGGACAAAACCCAACGCTCAACTACATTGTACTCGACATACACAATGGCCGTCAAGCCTATCACAGCGGATACGTACATAATGAAGAAGTACCAGTTGAAGAAAGTATCTCTATCTTCTTGTTTTTCAAACTGATTTGCACCCGTCGTAGCTATTGTAAAGCGAGTACCTCCTATACCATCCGATAACCAAACCAAGCCAGAGTATAGCACCACAGACTGAGCTGTTGACGGTGCTTTGCACGAGCCCGGCGATCTATTTTCACACAGAGGTGGCCTCAAGGAACTAATCACTGCAGTTAGAGCAAAAAGAATCGATCCCTGCAAAGAGGAACATAAAACGGGGGTGCTTTTAGTACATATTTGTATAAACAAAATAACAATAATACAGAAAAGAAAGTAGCAAGTTACCACTAGATTGATACAAGAAGAGAGAGAAATCACAAAGAAACAGCTTACGAACGAGTCTGCAATGATTGCACCGACGATTGGAAACAGATGGAGACAACCACTGACCACATTTGAAATCAGAGCAGCATCAACACTCTTCACATTGAAAACTTCCATAAGAAACACTATCAAGTTTGATAGCCATCCCAAAGCGGCGAGTGTCAAGCACATCAACGTTACTGGTTTGTTATATAACCGAAACACGCATGTTGCTGCACATTCTGTACAAGTTATAGTATTATAAGAAGGGGAGAGATCGAGGACAGACCGGTTACAAAGGAACAAGTGATCCATCCGCCGCGTTTTCTACCACAATTCGACGTTTGAACTTCAGCATCAAGATTGGAAGTTGGCTGTTGGAACTCAGTTGCTGCCATTTTGATGCCAAATTGTGCTGATCCGGCGCCACACACACACACGCATATATATATATATATTCATATATGTATTTTTTGAATCGTTAGACAAAACTATAAAAAGAAATATATTGTTTAATTAAGTTTGATGATGTGCCATTTTATGTAACTTGTTATTGCAAGTTAAACAACTTTGTTAAGTTTGATGATGCAGCATTTTAAGTTTGAACACACCCGGCTTCTAATTGTTGTCTCACCATGCTTGTTCTTTCTTCTCAGTTTTTATCGAATACCAAATCCGTTTAATCTTTGCATACAACTTCTAGAAAGTCTCCACTTGTTCCGTTTTTGTGAACTTCTGCGTAAGCAAGTCCGACTCTTGCATGTCTTCCGGCTCTTTATCAATACCCAAATATATCATTAAATTATTCCATACTGTAATCTCTGGAGCTGTCCATTCTTCCTGACGTCCTGAACACGATCATCGTCTTTTTATTCCTAAATTAGTCACTTAAATTTACTGTTAAGCAAATAATTGTTTTTTTTTTTATAAATATATTCCGTACACATCATGCTTTAAGAAAAGAAATTACACCCTTTCAAACTCAGTGGAAATGAAATTTGGACCCTGGTTTTCTTAAGTGTTAATAAAAATGAAAAATATAAAATGTATTGAATGTGATACTGATTGGTGGATGAAAAAAGAAAATAAATATAAAATTAAATTGTAGAGACTTTTTTAATATAACAAGGGGTATTAAAAGGAATTCTGAAGAATAATGACAAAAAAAAAAAAAAAAAAAGAACTGGAATAAATATATGTATATATATATGTGTGTATATATCCCAGTCGCTGCTAAAGAGTTAAGGGCCAACGCTAATTCAACTTTAGAATCATATTCTTGAGTTGTTTTCTGTCTGAGTTTATGCAAATCAAAGATGCGAAAGCTATTGACAGAGGCCAGTAATGGCTTTTGGTTGGTATTTGCTGTGCATTATTTATTGAAATTTCTGATTCAACTTTGGTCAATGTCAGTTTTCCAAAGAATCTATTCCTTTTATACTAATTTTATGTAATTATTTTAAGGAAAAATGCAGGATATAGCATATTTTAATAGTGGTAAGGAAACAAATAGCATATTTTTTGAATGTCGATAAATTATAGCATATTTCAGTTTTTCATGTTTTTTTTTCCAATTTTACCCTTTCTTCTCTACTCTTCCTCTACTCCTCTTTTCCCTGTGTGTCTCTCTCTCCCGTCACTCGTCACCGGAGGACAACTCGTCGGTGATGGAGAAGATGTTGCGACGATGGCCGTCGCGATTAGCTTCAGCACCATCGCGATCTGCTTCAACCATCTGCGATTAGCTTCGGCCATGCATTATGGGTTGTTTGTTTGTTTGTTTTTTTTGTTTTTTGTTTTTTTGTTTTTTGTTTTTTTTGTAGCACAATCACAACGGCGATGACGAGATCAGATCACGACGGTGACGGGTGACTTTCGTTCCTCAATGGCCATCATTCTCGGTGGGAGCTTTATCGCAACAATGGCGGCGAGCTGAACACAATCTCCGACGGCACTTTGGAAATCAAATCTCGAGGACGAATAATAGTTGCGAGGAAATGATGCTGCTGGTGGCGGTGGCGGTGACGGTTGCAACAGATTTCGCCTTGCCGGAGTTCGCGATCCATGTCGCCTGAGACGGTTGACGGTGGCGACGGCGGTGATCATCTGGAACTGCAAGTGAGAGTGAGTTGGGAGAGAAGGGAGGAAGAGAGGGGTATTTTGGGTACTTTCGTAAAATAGAAATCAAAATATGCTATAATTTTCACATCATAAAAGGTTATGCTATAATTTTCCATGACATTGATAAAATATGCTATTCGCACTCTTTCTCCCTTATTTTAATTGGTCACTTGGTGAGAAGCAGAAATGATCACTCATGTTGGGTTCGAGACTTCCACTAGCTCTAAGAATCTGTTGCAACATTTCATTTAAAAAGACAAAAGAATAGAAAATATTCCGTATTAGCAATTATCCTTAATTTGTTAATAAATATATATATATATATATATGTATGTATGTATGTATCTATAAATAGAGACAGAGAGAGAGTACAATTGACTTTGTCTTTTCTCTTCTTTACTTCCACTTCATAAAATAACTGAGAAACCACTCAACCAATACGTTCTAGTTGTAGTTTTTTGGGCTTCAGTTTGGCCTTTCTCTTGAATGGTTTTCCATAAAAACGACGCTAGTTTATGAACCACAGAAACATTAACAAATGATCCAATCAGGAAAAAGATAAGAACCAAGAAAATGGATAGTAACTTGAAAACGAGGGTAATGTCAAAAAAGAAAATAAATTAATTAATAAACCCTTGAAACGACACATCATAGAACAGCTTTTCGAGAAATGACAATAACTCCAACATTCAAGTAAAACCAACTTTTGTTTATCAAAAAATAAAAGCCAATTTTTAGTATAACAGAAGACGGCAAAGAATGTTAATGAAGATTATCCTAGAAAATTAAAAAACAAACGACAAAATTGGACTATGACATTAACAAACGTCAATAACGTTAAAAACGACATTTGATTGAAAACGACATCAAACTGAGAAAACGACAACAACACATAAGGCGACCTTCCTTGCTTCACAACAATGATGATAACAAACTACATAAACCGGAAAAACGGCAGCAACTTTAAGAAATGACATTGAACTAGAAAATGTCAAATTGTAATAAACCAAATGCCAATCACCCATTTAGCAACGCTATATTCATTGACAAGGAATCCTTGGCAATACAAAGAAACTAGCCCCGGAAAGTGAAATGCCTCTGCCAATTGTGTACAGATATTCAGTCACTTCACTTGGTAGGTTGATCTTTTAAGATAAAAGTCAAAATCCTTAATACTCTCAAATTTTACACAAACCACCCTTTACCAACTATCGAAATAGCGACAAGGCTATATTGACACGACCACCTACTAAAATGCTTATCAACTATACCATTCCTGGTAGTGTAACATAGATAACTCTTACTATTTATCAGCGTTACATATCAGAGCCAGAATAACTTGTATCACTTGCCTTGTCAGCATTGTTTTGATACTTGTACAACTTGGCACACACTAGAAAATAGCCAAAGTTGAGCACACCCAACACAACTAACAACCAGTACACATTGTCAAGCCTCCCTTTATTTATATCATCCGGTAACCAACCGGTGACCTTCCGAATCAGATCGATAATGGCTGAGCTTAAGTAGAAAGCAATGGAAACTAGCATTGCAGCCATAGCGGTTGCTGTGTTTCTAAGTGACACGGGGAATTCTTGGTAGTAGAGACCAACTTGGCCAGGGAAATGAAATGCTTCTCCGATTCCAACCAAAACCAGCTGGGGAAATAGCCATAGGGCCAACATAGGCACCAAATTAGGATCATGGTTATGTGCCATGTTGAGGCGTTTTGACTCCACTAGTGCTGAGACTGCCATGGAAAGTATGATCATTGTGTGGCCTCCTCCGATTCGTTGGAGAAGTGTTGGAGATCGACCAGTCAGCTTCCGCCACATGGGATACAAGAAACGATCAATTACGGCTAGAAATATGGAAGTAGATATAAAGATTAGTACTTGAAAAGACCCAGCTGGGATTTTGAAGTGTGAACCGAGGTGGCGGTCCATGGTAAGAGCTTGGAGGACCGTTAAGCTGGATTGGACTGCTATTGGAATACTCAAAAATAAATTGGCTGACCAGAGCGGGAGAATCCTTATGAGAGCTTTAAAATCTTCTACTTGTTGGACCGTGCACAACCGCCATGAGTTTGCAACTGAGCCATCCGATTTTAAGTCTCCTTCAGTTTTCAGCGCTGCCCGGTACAGAAACCTGCACACAAATTTTTATCTGTTTCAGTAATTAAGCTGAGAATGTAAAAGATCACTAATTATAGCAACAATGTATAAGACAGCTTGCTCAGTTGGTTGGAGGGGAGGGGTTTGGATAGGAGCTCGTAGGTTAGAAATTTGAACGTGTTTTCATTTTTGTGTAACAAGTGGGAGCCATAGGCTCATACTATATAAAAGGAAAAATAATAAATAGCAACATGTATAAGTTGTTTGTCAACTTGAGCTTCATACCTGAAATTCTTTGCAGGTGTTGCAGCAAGTGTTTTTTTCTTCTCATCATAGCCATAGTAGTAATCCTCACTTCTAGATGAAAGCGGGACCTTCCTTTTCCGACAACAAGCAACAACTACACGAGCTAAATCCAAGAACGGACTACCTTGTCGCTTATCGTGATGATAGAAACCCCTCCCCGACAAGAAAATGGCTAAACCCATCAAACTAGCAAGAACGCAAATGCCAAATCCCAATGCCCAACTAACTTTATCCTCAACATACACAATTGCTGTAGAACCTATCACGGCGCACACATAATTTGTGAAGAAGTACCAGTTGAAGAAAACACTGCGATCTTCTTGTCTATTAAGCTGGTTTGCGCCCATTGTAGCCAAAACAGACCGAGTACCTCCTGCTCCAACAGATAACAGAGCCAAGCCAGAGTACAGCAGTGCAAACTGAACTCTAGTCGGTGATTTGCACAAGCCCGGCAATCCCTTTTCGCACCTCGGTGGCCTCAAGGAAGTGATCGTTGCGGTCAAAGCGAAAAGAATCGTGCCCTGCAAGGAGGAATATCAGATGGGGTTGTAAATTTTCTTGTTTTTCTTTTATAGATATAGAATGAGAAAGTATTGGATAGGTAGTTACCAGCAGGTGGATACAAGAAGAGAAAAAGATAACGGAGAAGCAGCCAAAGAACGAGTCTGCAATGATTGCTGCGACTACCGTTAACAGATGGAGACAACCATTGACCACATTCGAAATCTGAGCCGCATCAACACTCTTCACATTGAACTCTTCAATTAGATACACTATCAAGTTTGATAGCCATCCCCAAGTAGCAAGTGTCAAGCCCGTCACAGTTCCTGGCTCGTTATATAACACAAACACTCGTTATATATTAATATTTTTATAGTAGTCATGAAGGAAGGGGCAAAAAATCAAGGACAGACCCGTGATGAAGATAAAAGTAATCCAACCGCCCTGTCTACTACCGGAAGTAGATATTTGAACGTCGGAATCAAGATCGGAACTTGATTGTTGGAGCTCCGTCGTTGCCATTTTGATGCCAAATGATGCTGATTACAAGTAAGTCGTATATAATGCCTGCTAAATTGCTGGTTTTGGCACTTTATAGCATGTCGTTTAGTACATCCACTTTAGCCAAAATTAAAAATGGCTCAGCTTTAGAATCAGATTCTTGGGTTTGCTTTTTATGATAAAAAATTCCACGTACAGTAAACCAAAGTTTGAATTGAGATGCCATTTAAATTATGGTTCGTGAGTTGTATTACAAAAGCATTTATGGATATTTCTCATTCAACTCTAGTCATTTCAGTCCTTTTTTTTTTTTGTCCCCTTTCTTTATTGCCATTTTTAACTAGACAATTGAATTGCCACTAGTTGAAGAGTCTGCAGCATCTTTTAAATGATTTATAGTTCAAAAAAAAAAGAAGGGGGGGGGGGGGGGGGATTCACTGCATAAAGATGCTAGTGATATTACCATGAGTAATTGGCTTAAATAATACACTCTTTTAAAGGTAACTCGTGACGGTTTGGTTTATGTTCTTTTTTTCTTTTTCTTTTTCTTTTTCTTTTTTTTTTTTTGTGTCAAGATAATCCTGAATTTTTATTTTTTTGCAATTACAATCCGTTCCGTCTGGTTTCATTAAAAAACTCACGGAATGATCACGTGAGAAGCATATTTTGTGTTTTTTAAAAGAAAATACTACTTAAAAGATGAAAATACCTTTATTCATGTTTTAAAAAAAAAAGAAAAAGAAAAAAAAAACAGGATAAAACTCTCTCCCTATCCTCCCTTCCCTCCCTCCCATCCCCACCCCCCAGATCGGACACCAACGCTGATGTCGGAGTCAGAGCCAGAGGCCGTCTTCCTTGCTCCCTCTCTCCCTACCTGCCCCTCTCCTCCCAACGCGCTCTGGATTTTGCGCCCCCCCCCCCTCCGACGTTGTGATTTCAACCACCCCCGACATGATCTGAGTTTTGGCTAGGATTGAACATTCAGTCGGTTGTATCAATTTTGCTTTGGTCGGTTCTTGAACCGCACTTTCAATTTTGCTAGATTTGGAAACCGAAACCACCCGTAATTATGGAGAAACCACAATAAATGAACCGCAACCATTTCAGTCAATATCAGTTCGGTGTGGATTTTGACCAAGTCTCCAGTAATTAGAGTCCAATTTGCCATTTTTTCACCATAACGAATTGAAAAAAAAACAAAAACAAAAACAAAAATTTAAATCCAACACTAAAGTTTCGTTTGGTTTCCCATTTCAAATTTAAAATTTTCATTTCAGTTTTTATTTTTTCTGAAAAAGTTTTTGTCTTTTCTGAAAAGTGAACATAAATTTACTATTGAAACTTAAAATTTCTAACTCAAACTCATTCACTAAATGGACCCTAAGGAACACATCCTGCATGTGACTTTGTGTCTGAGCCTAAGCAGAAAAAGAAAATAAAGCAAGGTCCAGCGACGGTGCAATTTTCCAAGAAGGTGGCGGTGACTAGACATAAAAAATAAAACAAAATAAAAAAATAAAAAAATAAAAAAAGAATGGAGATGAAGAAGAAAGTGCCGATGGTGGTTACTATGAGGGTAAGTTTACTTCTTGGGAATTCTGAAAATAGGAAATTAATTCCATGAAAAAAGGAATTAAATTTCAGAATTAGAAAAAAAAAAAATGTTTACTAATCTATAAAGGAATCTATTTACTTGATGAATTAAATTTTTATTATGCTGTTTATTTTTATAAAAGTAAAAGAACTGAAAATATATTTACTATAATTATGAAATTATCTTTAAATAAAAAATAATTAAATAAGAATAATGATATATTTAGTATAGAGTTAGTTACTTTTTATTTTTTAGGGGAAAAGATTAATTTCCGTATATGGTAGATGAGGGAGAAATTTCTCTTATTAAGGAAATTAATTCACTATTTATAAGTGAAATTCACATTATTTAATTATCAAATACAAAAATAAACACTGAAATTTAAAATCAAGCATTTAATTTCTACTTCCCGAATTGGATTACTCATCACTAAGGATGCTTATATTACTTTATTTATTATATATCTTAAAAAAAGAAAAAAAAAAAAAAAAAAAAAACTCAAAGAACGACACCGTTCCATTTATGTTAGTCAGCGGAAGGAACGGAGCCGCTACACTTTGCCTCTAGGAAACATTAGTCATTAGAGGTGGATTTGGGCTTCCAATTTGGATAAATTCTTACTGGGCTTGGGCTAGGGTTTCTTTTCCATCTCCAAACTGGATTGCAGAACATCTGAACGGAGGAGGAAGAGTGGGAGGAAACTTACGCCGGATGACAGGTAGAAGACATTGAGAAAAGCAGAAAGTTACCGGAGAGAAGAATCTTGGTCGGTTTCGGTTACCGACCGAACCCAAAATTACAAAACCGCAAACCGCTCGCACGGGTGTTGGTCTGTTCGGTCACCGCCGACACGTTGTCGGTGCTGACGTGTCACCGACTCTTAGGCCGGTGTTGGGCGTTTGCCTTCGGTTCTCTTCAGTGCTCGGTTTTTATGTTCAGCCACTCCCCCCCCCCCCCGGGCGATGTCGATCCCCCCTTCCGCCATCGGGACCCCCCGCCCCGCGCCGCCGCTGTGCGTCTTGCACCCCCCCCCCCCCCCAAAACCCCATAAAGAAATGGAGGGAGAGAGACGAAGAATAGAGAAAATTATTTATTTTATTTTATTTTATAAAATTAATTATTATTAAATTATTAAAAAAATTTTATAATTTAGATCACATTTTATATGATTAATTCTGTTAAAAATTTAATAAATTTAGATGTAAAGAATTGAAATTAATAAAAAATAAAAAAAATAAAAATTAAACCATTATTTAAAAAAATATTAGAGATTATTTCATTAACTCTATTAATATTCATTATTTTATTTAAGTCAATTACTTTATTAATATTCATTAACTTTGACTTCCAATGTCAACTTTTTGCAGCCGTTATAAAATAATAATTTTATTTAATTAACGACATAAAGACTTTAAACCAACATTAATTAGATAAAAAAAATGCAAGAAAATTAAAAACAAAACAAAAGAACGAGTGAATGGCAAAACAGAACAGTGGTGTCAATAAACGACAATAACCACCAAATCAGCCTCTTATTGAGAACGACAACTCAGGAAAACGACAGAATCCAACAACATTGATATCTCAAGGACAGCGAACAAACGACAAAAACTGGAAAACGACAGAAGCGTCAAGAAAGGACATTGACCTTGAAGACGGCATTAATTTCACAAACGACGGTAACCTTGAAAAACGACATCAAATGCAAAAACGACGAGAAAAAAAAAAAAAAAAAAAAGAATAGCAGGGCCGTGTGATAGCTAGAAATATATATATATAATGGGTGCGTTTGTCTCACAAGTTCAACTCTAACTAAACTATACTTTTTCACTTCAATTTTTGTCTTTTTCTGAAAAATCAACAAAAATTATAATTAATTTTTAAAAAGTCAACCAATTCAAATTTAAAAATTTCAACTCAAGCTGTTTTATTAAACGCATTAAATGTATTTTGCTTTTTGCAACATGAATAAATCTTGCTATTTAGCCTCGTTACATATTAGAGCCAGAGTCACTGACATCCCTTTCCTTAACAGCATTGTTTTGATACTTGTACAACTTTGCACACACTAGAAAATAGCCAAAGTTGAGCACGCCCAACACTGCTAACAACCAGTACACGTTATCAAGCCTTCCTTTACTTATATCATCCGGTAACCAACCGGTTACCCTCCGAACCAGATGGATCACGGCCGAGCTTAAGTAGTAAGCAATCGCAAATAGCATTGCCGCCATAGCGGTTGCTGTATTTCTAAGTGACACAGGGAATTCTTGGTAGTAGAGACTAACTTGACCAGGGAAATGAAATGCTTGTCCAATTCCAATCGAAACCAGCTGCGGAAATAGCCATAAGGCCAACATGGGCACCACATTAGAACCATGGTCGTGGGCCATCTTGCGACGCTTCGACTCCACAAGCGCTGAGACCGCCATGGAAAGCACAATAATTGCGTGGCCTACCCCAATTCGTTGGAGAGGCGTTGGAGTTCGACAAGTCAGCTTCCGCCACAGGGGATACAGGAAACGATCAACTAGCATGACAGATATGGAAGTTGATATGAAGATAACTACTTGGAAAGACCCGGCCGGGATTTTGAAGTGTGAACCGAGGTGGCGATCCATGGTTAGAGCTTGGAGGACTGTTAAGCCGGTCTGGATTGCTATTGGAGTAGTCACAAATAAATTGGATGACCACAGTGGGAGAATTCTTATGAGAGCTTTTAGATCTTCTACTTGTTGGACTGTGCATAACCGCCACGGTTTTGCAATTGAGCCATCTGGTTTTAAGTCTCCTTCCGTTTTCAACGCCGCTCTATCGAAAAGCCTGTGCACAATTGCTAAATGTCAACATTTTTTTGACTAATTAAGCAAAGAATATGTTTGAGATTTCATATTTACTCCTCAAATAGAATGAACAGGTAAAATATCATTCACTAGGAACATGTATAAGTTGTCTTTCAACTTGAACTTCATACCGGAAATTCTTCGCAGGTGTCGTAGCAACTTGTTTTGCCTTTCCATTATAGCCATAGTAGTAATCCTCACTTCCAGATGACAGAAGGACCTTCCTTTTCCGAAAACAAGCGACAACTACACGAGCTAAATCCAAGAACGGACTACCTTGTGGCTTATCAGGACGATAGAAATGCCTTCCGGACAAGAAAATGACCAAACCAATCAAATTAGCAAGAATACTAACGCCAAAACCTAATGCCCAACTAATGTTGTCCTCAACGTAAACTATGGCCGTTGAACCGATTGCAGCGCACGCGTAAGTTGTGAAGAAGTACCAGTTGAAGGAAATCTCGCGATCTTCGGGTCTATCATGCTGGTTTGCACCCATTGTAGCAATGACAGAACGAGTACCTCCTACTCCACCAGATAACATAGCCAAGCCAGAGTACAGCACTGCAAACTGAACTCTTGATGGTGATTTGCACAAGTCTGGGGACCCTTTATCGCAGCGCGGTGGCCTCAACGAATCAACCGTTGCGGTTAAAGCAAAAAGAATCACACCCTGGAAAGGGGAACACCAAATTGGGGGGTCAAATTTCTTGTTTGTCTTCATAGAAACAGAATGAAAAAGTACTACTAGATAGCTAGGTACCAGCAGGTGTATACAACAAGAGAAAAAGGTAACGGAGAAGCAGCCGAAGAAAGAGTCTGCAACGATTGCCGTGACTACCGATAACAGATTGATACAACCGTTGACCACATTTGAAACCTGAGCAGCATCAACACTCTTCACATTGAACTCTTCTATTAGATACACTATCAAGTTTGCTAGCCACCCCCAAGTTGCAAGTGTCAAGCCCGTCACAGTTCCTGTCTTGTTGTATAACACAAACACTTGTATAACTACACACAGACACACACACAGACATATATATATATATATATTCATATAAGGAAGGAAGAGATCGAGGGCAGACCCGTGACGAAGAGAAAAGCGATCCAACCGCCATGTTTACCATCAGAAGTTGATATTTGAACGTCGGAATCGAGATTGGAACTGGATTGTTGTAGCTCAGTCGTCGCCATTTTTTGATGCCAAATTGTGCAGACTATAAGCACCCTTTTATAGAATGCCAGCTAAAAGTGCAGTTGTCGTAGACTGTTCTGAGATCGAATAATCATGAGACGAGAATAGCACTTAATAGTCTTGGCATTTCTTTCGGTGTATCAACTTTAGTCAACAATAAAAATGGCTTGGCTTTAGAACCTGATTCTTAAGTTCGGTTTTTGTGGAAAATAATTCTATATAAAGAAATCAAAGTTTGAATTGAGAGGCCACGAGTTGCATAAGCAAAGCATTTATGGACAATTCTCATTCAACTCTAGTCAGTGTCAGTCATTCAAGGAAGCGATTCGCATTTTCTTTTTTGTTTATTTGTTATCGTTTTTAAGACAGTCCACTAGACAATCATGTTTGATTCGGGACTTCCACTAGATTGTGAGATTCTGCGGTATGTTTCATCTGTTATATACATACATATATATACATGTGTTGCTAAAATAAGGTAAATTGTTTGTTTAGTTTCTGAATTTTTAAATTTGTGTAACCTTGGTCCTGTTTTTCTTTGTAGTTATTACGATCCTAAACCATTAAAATAATGTTGCAATAATCCTTTCTGTAATTTTTGTATAGAATACATCAATTATTTGATTAAAAAGTAATGTTACCTGACATATTTTGTCAAGAATTAACGGAAAGTACTATTATAGGTTGTAATGATATTTTTAATAGTTTAAAGTCACTCTATTTACGAAATAAGAACAGAAACTAAAGTTGTACAGACTTAAAAATTAGAAATCAACCTGACAATTTACTCTAAACATAACAATAAAATAAATAATAGTGTTCCGAATTAAAGCAGTTTTCTGAGGACAGAAATGAAGGTCTGTAAAGTTTTCAAATTTGTTCTTAGGGGAGTTTATATCTAAAGACGATGATTTAGTAAACGGCATTTAGTAAATTTACTGGGAAACGATTATCACCTCAAAGAGTCAAAAGCATCATTGACTTGGAAAACGACATCAATTACAAACAAAACAAATTGGAAAATGACAAGACAAACCAAAGAAGAACGATAAAGGTCAAAAAAGACAAAATTTTCACCAATAGTGAAAGGAGAAAAATATAAATATAAATAAATAAATAAACCACAATTACTTCGAAGAGAACAACAAAAGCTTAAAAAAGCTGCATGCTTTCACTAATCAGATACTCAATTTCAGTAAGGGAAGGAAAATAAATTCCTATTTTAGATTTCGATATTTATTTTTATATTTAAGAATAAGATGATGTCAATCCCATTTATTTTTTAAAGAATCAAAGTTCCTTGATAAGGTGGAATTTATCTTCCACCAAATTAAACTATTTTTCCTAAAACTAAAATATAGAATAGAATACAAAATTAGGTTGAATGACCTTTTTTAATTACCTTATCTAATAGATGACCCAACTTTTTATTATTAATCAATGGTCAATCAATAATTGACTATGAAATTTGATTATTTCAATAATTGACTACTGGTCAATCAATGATGAACTATGAAATTTAGTGATCAATCTAATTGACGATAAGTCAATAACTAATTGATCAAATTAACTATATTATATGGTCAATTATTAATTGACCATTTAAGAAAATTAATTAATCATTCTTAAAAAAAATGTCTTTTAATGTTTAGCATAGTTAATCACTAATTGACCGGAAATTATTGATATTGGTTATGGTTAATCAGTGATAATTGATTACAAAAATTGATGATATATATTGTGGTCAATCAGTGATTTACCAATGGTCAATGAGTGATTAATTATACAATATGATCAATCAATAATTGATCATTTATAAAATTGATTGACCATTGTAAGAAAAAAAAAAAAGAGACCTTTTAATTAATTTTTAAAAACTTGAGCCATTTATTCAAAAACTTTTAAAAAAAGGTCATTTAGTTATAAATCCCAACTTTAATTTACCATAATTTATTTTATTTTATTTTTTGTTGATTAGCAAACACTTTAATTAATTAAAGTATAAAATTTAGTTCCGTGAATTTTCGTTTTCCTTTTTCTTTCAATGTCTAATTAGTAAACACGCCCAAACGACAATAACCTTGGGAACAACATGAATTGTCTAAACAACAACAACAATCGAAAAGTACTAAAAGTGAAGGATTAATTTCATTCCTAGTCTATGATTATAGGTCCAATCCGTCCTAAATTCTAAAACGTATGAGAACTAGTTCTAGAACTATTAGTCTGTTCCATAATCGTCCGCGAACTACGATTAAGTTGCTTGCGGTGTGAGTTTCGTATTAATTTACTTGGAATGACAGTAATTTAACCCTTTTTTGGAGTTGTAACTTTTGTATAATAGAAAGGGAATTTCATTTTTATTATTGCTATTATTATTTTGAAATTGGAGTGAAAGAATTTGAATTCTTTACTTTTTTGTTGAGTCATGTGTAAAATTACCGTTAAATTATACCTGCAAACTACGGGAATTTCATTTTTACTCTATAATTCGATGAATAATAGGTAAAATTTATTTTGGTCACTGATTTTTGAAACTCTTCAAAAATATTCTTTAAAGTATCAAGTTTCCTAACTTATTTTTGAGAAAATTACCTAAATAACAACCTTTTTTTTTTCATTTATTGACCAACATAACGCAAATTCTCTATTATTGACCAATATGGCACAAATTTTAGTTAACTTTAGTTTGATTTTGTATTATATTAGTTTACTGTTAGTTTTTTGTATCATATTGGTTTAATGGATTTTAAATTTGTGTCATTTATGTGCTTTCCCCATTATTTTTTATTCATTTGATTGTTAAAATAATCTATGTGAAAATAGACATACGAGGACCGTGTGTCATTTAGTAGAAGTTAATTTTGAATTAAGGAACGGTTATCATGTTAATTTAGTAGAAGTTAAATTCGTTTAAACTTTTTTTGGTCTTATCATGTTTGCTTCTTTTCTCCCCACCCTCTTTTTCTTCCAATTTAATTTTCAACCCATGTTAAAGTCTTTAATGTGGATTCGTTTGACTTCTCTAGCACTTCATTTTTGTTTTTTTGTTTTAAATGCTTTTAAAGTATGCGCATATCCTTTCCTTATGCACATGCTTTCTTTTGTTTCTTTTCTTCTTTTGCTTCCATTTTTGCATTCATATTAAAGTTCTAACTTTCGTAAATTAAAAAAAAGACCTAAAATTTTCTGGTGGAGCACGATTTTAATTGATTTGATTATATTTGTGAAGATGATATGACAATTAAAAACTATGTCCTAATTAATTATTATGTATGAATGAGAACTCATAGCTCCACTGCACCGTTTTTGAGCCTGTATATCCCTCACGAATCACGCCCATAATAATTAAGCATAGAACAATCCACTAACCAATCACAAAAGACGAAGCACCCATACGAAAAAGAAATAAAAATGCGTACACATACAACAATATTTAAAGAAACCATAGTAACCTCAATAAACGACAAGAGATTAAGAATTAATGACGTTGAGGGTAAAAAGACGGAATTTCTTCAGCGGCATATGTGCTACGATTAGGACATGCGCTTTATATCCGCTATTTGCCATGAAAACGACCATGACATATTGAATAATCAACCTCCGATCTCATTAATAGTGTTTGTAATATAACGTGATTATATTTGCATCAATATATATACACTATATATATCAAAATATAGGATCGGTCTCGAATTCGGTGGAACTATAACTTTATATTTAGAAGTATGATGACTATGAAAGGTTTTCAAACAGCATCATTTTCTCCTGTAGATGAAATGAAATGTATCACGTTTGGTTAGATGGAATGGCCATTTGAATGGAATGACAATTACTTTATGTGCTCGATCTAGGTGATTCTTGTCAATGATTCTCAAGCATCTGTCTTTTCCTTTTGAGCGTTTTTATATTTTACTAGTGGAATAGGCCTCAATTAAAGATTATATCTTCTGTATTGCGGGGTCATCTTGCACTGAGGGTAAAAAGACGGAATTTCTTCGGCGGCCTATGTGCTACGATTAGGACAGGCGCCTTATATCCGCTATTTGCCATGAAAACGACCATGACATATTGAATAATCAACCTCCGATCTCATTAATAGCATTTGCAATATGACGTGTTTATATTTGCATCAATATATATACACACTATATATATCGAAATATAGGATTGGTCTTGTATTCGGCGGAGTCATGACTTTATATTTAGAAGTATGATGACTATGAAAGGTTTTCAAACAGCATCATATTCTCCTGTAGATGAGATGAAATGTATTACGTTTGGTTAGATGGAATGGCCATTTGAATGGAATGACAATTCTTTTGTGAGCTCGATCTAGGTGATTCCTGTTAATGGGTCTCAAGTATCTATCTTTTTTTTTTTTTTTTGAGTGTTGTCATAATTTACTAGTGCAATTGGCCTCAATTTAAGGTTATGTCTTCTGTATTGCGGGTTCATCTTACATAGTTTTGTAACGTTTACTTTATAGTTTGAATGCATATTTCCCTTTCGAGGAAAAAAAAAAAAACAAGGAATGGCTATTCCTTTAAAAATTGATACATCACCAAAATGATTGAATGATCATTACTAAAGTGAAAAATTAAAATTCATAGAGGACAACATTATGATGATAATTAAACCGCGTATGACGAAATAGCTGACTCGTAAATTGATCAGCAGAGACTGAACAAACCCCACACACACCACAATACCATTACCCACTTCCTAAAGACAGCTGTGGGGTTGTTCTGGAGTAAAGAGGCTGGCTAATCTCATTTAATGATATGTCAAATTGATGAGGCCAAATTGAGAGTCAATCTAGGTCTTTTTCCATTGGGTTTTGACTTAGGAGGCCTACTTTCCAAATACAAGTTTCGGCTCAAATCTGTGACACTGACCTCTGGTTTCTTCTGTCGAGGTTGTTTTGTTTTTCCCTTTGTTATTGACTTTTCTTTGTGTTCTTTCATTTTATTCTTAATTGAGGCTACATTATTTATACTAATGTTCTCATTAATTGAAAAATTGTAAGAATAATTATAGTAAGGTAAAATTCTGTTTTTCTAATATTTTGTACCTTAACTTCCTTGAGGATGCTGTATCCGCAACATTATCCTTCCCATGACCATGGCCATAGTAGTAATCCTCGCTTCTTGATGAAAGCTTGACCTTCCTTTTCTTTATAGAAGCAACACCAACACAAGCTAAGCCTACGAATGGACTTCCTTGTGGCGTCTCGTGACGTTAGAAACGCTTTCCCGACAAGAAAAAGGGTAAGCCTATAAAACTCGCCATAACACATATGCCAAACCCCAATGCCTAGCTAACGTAGTACCAGTTTTTTCAGACTGGTTTGCACCCGTTGTCGCTAAAATTGAGCCCGAACCTCCCATGCCGATTACTGCCATGGCTACGCCACCAAATATGACTGCAAAGGGAAGCTTTGATGGTGATTTGCAAAGGCTTGATCCGCTTTCGCATGTCAGTGGCATCAAAG
Organism: Ficus microcarpa; assembly: GCA_025413485.1. Classification (NCBI taxonomy): domain Eukaryota; kingdom Viridiplantae; phylum Streptophyta; class Magnoliopsida; order Rosales; family Moraceae; genus Ficus; species Ficus microcarpa. Next base: position 22,721,221 of record CM046377.1, on the reverse strand, counting down.
AGTCTAGTGTTGCAGTTAATAACAAAAAGAATCGTTCCCCGGAAAGGTAAAAAAGGCGATATTTATCAAGTAAATCTATATTTACTTGGTGAAAAATTTTTTGAGCCAGAGAAAACTTATGGAAACCATGTAGAACCGACTTGGATAAGATAATACAATTGAGAGATTTTATAGAAAGAGGATTACCAGCAGAGTGATGCAAGAAGAGATGGAGATAACAGAGATACAGCCAAGGAAAGAGTCTGCAATAATAGCTCCGATGATGGGCCGCTGCAACCGATGACCACATTGGCAATCTGAGTTGCTCGAATGCTCTTCACATTGAATTCCCAAATTAGATATACGATGAAGTTTGACATAAGTCCACCTTCAGCTAGTTTCAAGCCCATCCTCGTCCCTGGTTTTGAACGAAAAGCAAGCTTGCCAGAGAAAAAGCATATTGCACAAGAGAAACATAGTCAATCGGTCATGTATTAGAAAGAAAGATAGAGACCTATAAGAAATGGATAGGTGATCCAACCGCCTTTTTTTCCACCGAAACGTGACGTTTCTGCTTGTCTTTCACCCGAGATCGACTCGTCCATCTTAGCACCCAACCCTTGCGACTCTGTGGTAGCCATTTTTTGCTCTTGTTTTGAAATGTGTTTCATGAGCAGCCTTTGATAAGTAACGTAAAATGCAAATTAGTCCTTTACATTGAGCTGTGTGGAGCCTAATTGTACTGTAAATCCTTTTCCTTAAATGCAGAGATGTCAATTAGACCTTTTTCCTGTCGTATTTTAGGCTTTCTACACTAGTACTAATCTGCCTTAAAAATTTTTACTACTAAAAGGGTTCGGTGTGAGCCGTGTCATGAGACGATTTTTGAGGTGCAACATTATCTCGTACTTTCTCTAGTCTGGCATAGGTAAAATCTGTAGCAGCAAAATCGTCTCACAAGTCGCACAACTACAAATCTTGCTTTATGTGCTGTTTTTAAGATCATAATTAACCAAATTCCTACAAAGTTAGGTTCTGTGACCAATTTAGCCTCTTGAGAGAAGATATTCATCCGTAAAGTTTAGTTTAATATGTATGCTTGTTTCAATGGCTTCAACCTAGTAACTGTCCTTGAAGGGTTGATTCTGAAAAAAGGAGTTTTTTTTTTTTTTTTTAAATCCCATTTCTAAAATGAAATGGACAAACCACGCAAATACACGGACCCTAAGTTTTACTTTTATGAGGGACATATAATTCTAGAATCTAGGCTGCTAAATCTGGTCATGAGGAAAAATAACATAGGAAGGTTAGAAATCTAAGCTAGCTAGTGTAGTCTACTTTGTAGTTCTGCGCCAATCAAGTAGAAAAGCAGCCACAAATTTTGCGCCAATCAAGTAGAAAAGCAGCCACAAATTTTAAGTACATAAGGACGAATAAAGAACGAATTACTTGAGGCACTTTTAATTGTTATACCCCAAGCAATTACTAAATTATATAGTCAACTCATAGATTTGTCTTAATCAAGGGTAAATGCTGTCCAGTAGTCATCTGTCTATACAAAACCTGATCAGTCCCCCTTAGCCTCCAAAATTGGCTTTCTGAATGGCAATAAATTATTGAGGGATTTGTTGTGAGCCCGTTTTTTAACATTCGTCATTGACAAAGGCTTGTGCATTGTTTTTCGCTAAGCAAAAGGCTATGTTAGATACTCAAATGTCCCACATGGAGAGGTTGTAAGATAAGTAGTGAGTTTATAAGCCTTTAGGTCCCCTCTCCTGTAAGCCGGTTTTGCAAGGGCAAGAACTTGTCTTTTATGGGGTCAACATTGCCTTACATCCGTAAAGAATTCACATTACGCTGAAAAGGAAGACTTGCACAGTACTGACATCCGCGATACTTGTGATTGAGAAAAAGGGAAAGAAAAAGAAAAGAGTTGCGAGATCCACAGCATGAACCACGGGTAACAAGGCAGGCAAAAACATGCCTCGCATGGTGCAGGAGTTGTTATAAGATCAAGGATGCCGACACAAAAGGACGTTTAATCTGTACTATAAAATTTGAGACAGTGAAGATTATTTTGCTCTCTCTTCTTGTAGGGTGTCGTGTCCCCCTTATCATTGAACTCTACCATTATGTTATCCTGGTGACTATTTAAATATATCATAATATGGATATTATCATCTTCCAAAAGTTGTTGAAATTCAAGACTGTCAAACCTTCTAGGTTTTAACAAGTCATGTTACTCAATCAGTTAGAAGGGAATTGCTCTGTTGTTTTTTATTATGTTCTTAGACTTTTATTTTATTTTAGTAAGGGAAGGCAATTGCCTAGTTCCTTTTGTTATCTTCTTGGTGTCGTGTTGCGAAGCAAGCTATGTACTTTTCTCGTTTAAGCTACAAACTAGAAGGAACGTGCTCAAGTAGATAGCGTGCGACCCAAAAATTGCATTATAAATATCGAAGGGAAGAAAAAAAATATTATGACCTTACTCTCCACTTTAATTAAGCTATACATAGAACAAGGACACAAGTTTAGCACATCAAGGAGAATTTTCACATACAAAAAACGTCAAACCAAAAAAAAAACAAAAAAGACCTCAAAAATTTTAACAGAGAGGCCAAGTACAAAAAAAAATTCAGAGTCATTGCGGAAAGATCAGTGGACCCCGCCTTAGAGTTGACGCAGATCAAACTGACGTACAACCAGTCATCTTGGTGTATTAACATGATACCCTCGGCCGACCGCAGCCTTCTTTAGATTATAGGTTCATGCTTATGTAAAACAAATAAATGAAAAATTAACCCCCACATTAAAAAACGAAAACGAAAACGAAAACCCGTGGACTTGGTAAATTAAGCATGAGATAGAAACCGAGTATGAATTATGCTCTTTTCAAATCCAGACTATGCTGTTTTCAAATCAAGCATACTCTGGATTGAGTGCGATGGCCTCCTGGTAAATCATGTCTTTCATTTGGTCTTCTGACAATGGTTGTTGCTCAAATTCAAAGGAGAATGGTTTTAGGCAGACCGGTTCATCAGCAACGTCATGCAGTCTTGCCATGTAAGGATGGGCTAGTGCTTCCTCAACTGCAAATATGATACAAATTTACATTGTTAAACAAAGGAATAATAGGCTAATAATGAGGAACTACGTGTAAATATAAGTCTTTATTCAAATGCAAGCTCGAATTGGCGTGTAACAAAATGCCATACAGAGTGCCATACAGAGTGTCAAATATTGAGAAGATTTGACCATACAGAGTCAAGGCATAAAAATTCATGCCAAATTGAGAACGTTTTGTTCAATGTTAACTTGAATAGTAACGACTACAAACGTTGGAACTTGAATAAAAATCAAAACACTGGTATAAGGTTAAGAAGATTACCAGTAATTCTTTTACTAGGATCAAATGTCAACATTTTGTCAATGAGATCTATGGCTAGTGGATGTATGTGTGGAAACACTATGGCCAATGGCTGACGAGGAAATTGGGAGAGTTGCCGAATGTATCTTTTTGCATCCTCGTTCCGAATAAACCCAAGATCAGACTCTGTTGGTGTGCCGAGGAGCTACAGAAAATACAAGGATGCATAAGTAATTTAGTAAGCAAATATTGCTTTCAGTAAAATACTCAAATTCAATCCTATATCTAATAAAAGAAATCAGAAATAGTAGATGAAATCAGAAAAGTAGGTGTACTCGGAGATTTTTCTATTACTGTTACATATCCTGTTTTTCAACATACATATTAAGCACTTCTTATTTTCCTAATATTTTCCTAAAAATACTATAAACGTATCAAAGAGAAAAATCAGCTTTCTAATTATGTAGAGTATTTGTACTTCTCATTTAGAATTATCCTTTTATAGGATAAGTATCTTCAGTAACATCTTTTTTCCTAAAACAAGCATATAAAACTATAAGTTTAAGACTTTAACCTATAGATAAGCACGTTAAAGTCGATAATATATGTTAAGAGTTTACATTTTCCCCTCTATTTTGCCTTACCTCTGTCAATAAGCGCATCTGGTGAACGTGATCTCTGCCAGGAAACAAAGGCTTTCTGTTCATAAGCTCCATATATATGCAACCCACAGACCACACATCTATTGCAGCAGTGTAATCAGAAGAATTCAACAATAACTCAGGTGCTCTGTACCATCTGGTGACAACGTATTCTGTCATGTACTCGTTCTCGGCAGTTGGACGAGCAAGGCCAAAATCGCATATCTTAAGATCGCAATTCGCATTCAACAGAAGGTTGCTGGGCTTTAGGTCTCTATGAATTACATTAGCAGAATGTATGTATTTCAGCCCTCGAAGAATCTGGTACAAGAAGTACTGCAGATAATTTCAGGTTACAAAATCATGTCAGTCTCACTAGTTAAAGGAACAGAAATAAGCTTCAAAAAATCACACTTGAAATTAGACTCACCTGACAATGCTCTTCTGATAAACTTTGATTTGAACGAATAATTTGGTGAAGATCAGTATCCATAAGCTCCGACGCAATGTAGACATCGGTGAATTCTCTCCGTACAGGTGGAGGGACCACATCTCTTAAAGCTATGACCTGTTGTACATGCATAAAATTTTCACCTTTTAATTATCTGATCAGCAAAATAACAATTAGCTTGCTGTTATTACTCTTGTGCACATAAACTGGCTACAAATTTCAATTCATAAAGAGATTCTTCTTGCCCCTTTCCTAAACAGGACCAAATGATTATGTCTCTAATTTTGGTAAAATATATCCAACATATCTAATCAGATAAAAATTCCTTTCTCATATTTCTTACTATATAAGTCTTCAAGCTCGTCAACCTATGTATGCAACTACTATATACGTATTCGAAGTGTATATATATGTATAAAGACAACTTTATCTGCAACGGAATTTTTTCATAATACTCTTCATACTGACATTTTCGTGATCCAAATGGCGAAGCAGCTTAATCTCCCGAAGCGTACGCTTCGCATCCATGTGATTATCGAAAGCGTTGGCTATCTTCTTCATCGCAACCATCTCGTTCGTGTCCGAATTCAACACCGAGCTTCAGAATCGGAATCAAACCAGAAAAAAAGCTCAAATTAATTCTAGGAAAATAAGTTCAAAATGATCCAAACAGCATGGAAAATCAAAAAATTGAGGTCGAAATTTGGGTGAAAGACATACCAGACGATTCCGTAGGCGCCGCGGCCGATTGGCATGATCGGAGGGCGGTACTTGCTGGTGATCTCGAAGAGGTTTCCGAAGATGTTGTACTGAATGTACTGACCTCCGTGCGACGTAACCGCCGGGAAATCCGTGTACTGCTGTTGGACGGCGGAGCCGCCGTTGCCGTGTGTGGCGTCAGCCATGTCCGTACGTGTTCTGATCACGCGAAATGCTCTCCGTCTGAGTGTCTGACTTCCTCTCTCTCTCTCTCTCTCTCTCAGACTATTTCTCTCTCTAGAAGTCTTCGGAAACCAAGGAGTGAAGACGTGCATAGAGATATCCTTCGAAAACGAGATTTTAAACCAAATCCACCCGAGATTTTTTATTTTTATTATTATTTTTTTTCCAGTTCGGAGTAAGTGCGAGGAAAGAAACGGGAAAACGCGCGCAAAGAGGTAATTGGACAACGCGTTTTGCCTGAAGAAGGGGATCGGAGGCATGAGATGAAAGCCGCCTCCAATGGACGGTCCTGATATGTTCAAACAATTCAACGATCGTTCTTGTCAGACTTTGCTTCTTTTTCTTTTTTATTATTATTATATTTTTTTGTTAGGTTTGAAGTTAGATTAAAATTTCTCCAAAAACAAAAAATTAGTGTGTTTGGACCACAAACTTAATGTGTGTATTATTTAAATACAATATAGTATATATTTTGACCTTAAATAAATTCCATTCCAATATAATTTAATTTAAATAATAAATCAACTTAAAATTCCATTCAATTTTTATCGACTTAAAATACTCTCGCATTAATACACATTAAAATATTATCAAATGTAAATAATTTAAACACACGTTTTATTTTTGACTAAACTAAAAAAGACATTTAAACATATATTTTAATACATCTATTGTGTTAAAGTATAATACAAAATGACTGTTATGTAAATGGATCATTAAATTAAAATTTTATTACAAAATTAAATAGTTTTGGACTACATTTGGACCAATATTGTACAACAATGTATTAGTACGACGTTATGTCTTTTAGTAAAAGCGAATCGTATTTGAGCTAGTAGAGAAATACTAAGTAATTAGAAAAAATTTGTAATCTAATTGTACTTTTATTCTATCAGTAGGTATTCTAAGTGTCTGCATTAACTTACAACATAATATGTACAATTGTTTTTAGTTTTAAATCAAATTATTAAAAATTAGATTTAATATCTAAAGCATCAATAACTATCAATAAAAATAAATATCTAACACCTTCATGGAAACAATAAGTGAGCTTTTACAATAAAATCTATTATTTTGTACTCACAGTGTGAATTGTTTGTTAAATCATTTGATTAATTTTTTAACGATATGATATATGAGTGTTTACATTAAAAGTTTGTAACACATGATATTTAACTGATCTAGTCATAAATCAAACTATAGTATAAAATTCATATCATAAAAATTCCCAAAAAAAAAAATACAAGAAGAACAAAAAGTTGAAGCATTTAATCAATTTATTGGTCAAAACATGACACCCAATAGTGTTGCAGTTAGAAGACATTAGAAAATAAAAATAAAAATGAAAATAAAAAGTAGTATTGATTTGGATAAGAGACAAATGAGTGGTTTTTCCAAGGACAACTTGCAAGTAATTAATATTATAAGATACAAAACAATACGAGAGCTCCATTATTGGTGTTATCAAAAATTTGGGGTCACATACTTTTTTCTCATAAACGGACAATTTTCCCAAAAATGAAAATAATAATAATAATAATAACTACTATTTTTGCATTTCTTATATAAGTAATTGTTGTCACAATTTTTTTTTAATTTTGTTTTTTCATTCATATGAATTATATATGATGAGGTAAATAAAACATGAATATGGTGACACGAGGAGAAGAGAAAACAACACAAGACTTGAATGATGATAGAAACTGGCAACCAAAACGGGTTTGACATTTTTGTGGGAGGTTGAAACCAACGTGTATGTGGTTCAAGCGAGAAACACGTCAAATTCCAAGGTTTCTTTTCTCTTGAATTGATTTCTCTATCCAAAAAAATAATAATAATAATAAAAGAAGAAGAAGAAGAAGAAGAAAAGAAAATAAACAAGAAGAAGAAGAAAAAGATTTCTCTTTCAAAAGTTCCGTGTGGAATTAAGCTGATCGCAATGGTCGTTTTTCCCCATTCACAAAGGCATGAGAATTGGCACCCACTCGGTGAAGGAGGAGTCAAAAAACAAAAACAATACTTTGGAACATCTAAATCCCTAACTACAGTGGCAGATGTTTAAATGAAGTCATCATTTATGTCATTAGTTATCGATCAATTTTAAAAGTTTAAGTTGTTGGGAGTTCAACACGCAATACAATAAAGGAATTTGAACTCGTTTCCTTTTCTGATACCATGTTAGTTTATTAATTTATTCAAAAAAAAAACTTAAATTATTAGGATGCGGGTCAATAATAGTTTTATATTTCAACATACTATTTTGTTGAAATTGATTGTGAGTTGTGATTGTTAAGATTTTTTGGATGATTAATTCTTGTAATTAATTATGTATTTTTTTTTTAAGAGATATGTAGTTTGATTGTATCTCTTTAATCTATTGATGTACAAAATCCATTGCAAATACATGAATGAATGAAAATTTTATTCTCTCATATTTCCTCTAGTTCCTATTTCTCTAATTGGTACAAGGGCCAAACCTCAGTGATTTCATACCCCGTTAAAATCCATACGCAAAATCGTATTTAATCAAACCAAACACTAAACCTGAATCAAAATCATTGAATTCCTCTGTTAGAGCCTACGCTTCCACCAAACCACTGAAAAAACCCCCAAACAAGACAAACTCACCGAACCACCACTATGCCTATCGCTAAACCAACAATCCATTTGGGAGAAATATTTAAATGGAAACATTTAAAATAAAAATATTTAGCACGATAGAAAAACATCTAAATGGTCAAAATATTATCCGCCTAACATTTAGAAAAACATCTAAAAGTTGTAAATGACAACATTTTACAATATTTTATATCATTTTAAATATTGCTTTCTAAACGTCTATTTGAAATGTTGAGAGATCAAAACATTTGTGTGGTGTTTGTATTGACATGAATTTCACACGACATGATTAGGTCTTAATATGAACGCAAAGCATGTGTTTGAAACACAAGTTTGAGAGGTAATTTTTATACTGAAGTTGGTTGATTTTTTAAAAAACTAGTTATAATTTTTATTGATTTTTCGAAAAAGATAAAAATTGACATGAAAACCTTGAGTCGAAGTTGCTTCTGGAATAAGATTACTTTTTGATAATTTTTGGAGTCAAAAAAACTCTCGGGACTTTATACCTAAACTGGCACGTTGACAATGTCGTTTTATGCAACATGCATTTTCATGGCCGAAAGTATAGTTAGGCATCGAGTAGTCAAAGAGAACAAATATGACTTAAGAGTTTCATCCTTGTTTCGAAGGCTTTCAACCCAAAGAGTATTTCATGGAACTTTCGCTCTTTGCAAAAAATGAGGAAATAAAAAAGGGAATGATAGTGCTTGCCCTTGCCCACAGGTAACGTTTTATTTTCACCAAAACTATATCTTTAATAATTTAGCCATCACCCATTTAAAAACATATATATCGAGTTATTGTATTCACTCTTAAAATTTTTTTAAAAAAATGTCCATGTAACTATGAGTCTTTAAATAGTATAGTTACGGTCGATAAATCTTATATGATCAATGTTCAATTATGTTAGAATCAAACATTTTCGAGTGAAGAATGTAGGGTTTTTTTTTTTTTTTTTTGTTCCTTCTTCTTTGTTAAAAAGAAATATGAAAAGGGAGTCTTTAAATAGTATAGTTACGGTCGATAAATCTTATATGATCAATGTTCAATTATGTTAGAATCAAACATTTTCAAATGCAGAATGTAGGGTTTTTTTTTTTGTTTTTTTTTTTGTTCCTTCTTCTTTCTTAAAAAGAAATATGAAAAGGGAGAAACTAATCGCAAGACGTGACGAAAAAGAATGAAGAATTCCCCTCTCTCAAAATTCAAGTTGAACTTGGTTTGGGTCCGAATGGAAAAGATAGATGCAAAAGGAGAACGCATGTCATGCTTTCAGTGATTAGACTTTACGCGTCACACACCAAGTTATCTGGTTTGCACGGAAAAATGCAAACAAAAAACGTCACATATGAAGAAAAACAAAAACAGAGACAAAGACGAAAACAAAAAGATGACATTACATTGGAGGTCAGATAGAAAAGGGTGAGATATAAAATGTGCCAAGTTAAAGGAGTCTAATCACTATTACGTAAAGACAACAACACCTTCACGGTCAAGTCGTCGTGGGGTTGGAAATGTGGAGTCCAGGGATTACCAAAATTTCTTTATCTCTGAAGGATACGCGGCAACGGAATCAGTATTTTACTTTAGTGGGAATGTACACAACTTTTCAACAACACCTATTCTCTTCTTAACTCATGAGTTCTTGGAACAACTAGATAGAATTAAAAAAGTAAAACTTTGTTGGGGCCTTATATGGAGATAACCAATTTTGAATTTGAACAAATATAGAACTAGAAAAATCTTAAAATTTTATCTAAAGAAATACCTTAAAAAAGAGCATATCTCTGAAATATTAACTCATTTATAATGGTTTCAGGATTTTTATCATCTTCCAATGTCAAATTAAAAGTGATCAACAAGACAAAAATCCGAACCAATAACTAAGTCGGGCAAAAATCCTAAACTTGTGCACTAGATGGACTATCACCACAACTTCCTCAAAAAGGGATCAATGGGGGCAACAGCCTTCACTCAGCCTTACACCCTTTGTCACCGAGGGTACTGTCTTTAGGATTAATCATAGAGATTAGTTTAGAAAAAATAAAATAGAGAGATTGAGAGGTGTTAAATGTTCCCTTGCAAGTTTTTTCTGTTGGGACATGTACCCATAAACAAATAAGATATATTATTTTGCTAATTTAATTTGAATAATTTTTTTAATATATTTTTGTATATATATTTAGATGCTTTATAAATATCAAAAATTCTAGATTATTTAAATGTGATTTTAAATATTATGTATAAGTGTTATATATAGGAGAATAATATTTAAAGTAAAATAATTTAAATATGCCCGTAATTAAAAAATTGAAGTTGGGATTTTTAATTTATAATTACTAGCATGGTTCATTACATTCTGAATGAAACAATCTTCTCAGGATTGTTAATAATGAGATTATTTGGAATAAAAGTGCTTTATATAATTTAATTATATAGAACTGGAATACGATTAATTATGAATCTCTAATAATATACATTGTCATAAAGAGCATTCAAAATTAATTAATGATGATCATTTATAAATCGATCTTAATTCTTAGTAATTAATATTTTATTTATTGTATTGTATTTTTTTAACATACTAAGTACAAATAAATAGTGTTAAATTATTGGTATATTGAAAATATAATATTATAAATAGCGGGGAATATTAATATGCAAGATGAAATCTATTTCTTCGTAAAAAAGTTAGATAAACGGTTCCCATAAGTATTGATTCGGGGTTTGAATAATAAGAGCGTTTAAAATACAATTAGATCATAAATATATTATTCATTAGATAATCAATGGTACTTAAAGAGAAAGATATAATTAAAGAAATTAATGAAAAATACCTAGCTTTAATTATTAATTTGGAATTGAGAATTCTAAATTAATATTCACACAATAAATTAATTTGAGTAATTTATATTTTAAATAATATGATTATTCAAAATAAATTTAAAATAGTTTTAAATTAAAAATTATACAGTATAATAAAGATCACACCATAATTATGCACCACAAGGTGGTTCATATTTTATCCACAAATAAAATGCATGTAGAATTTTGAATTTTGACATGGAGGAAAAGAAAAAATTAGTTGTTTTTATTTTGAATAGTTCAAAATAAAATATTTTTAATGAAATTAAAAAAATAAAAAAAAACAAAAAACAAAAAACAAAAAAGAAAACTGATTAGTCTCTCTCCCATAGCTGCCAAAAACGCCTACCACTCTAGTAGAGGGCATGTGATTTTTCCACAAAGTGGTTAATTAAAAAAATGTGTCAGTTATTTCTCTGTGATCTTAAAAAGAGATTCATGCAATGTATTTACAAAAAACACAAGAATACTAATTCTTTTTGACAAAGAAAAAAGTACGTATATTTTTTCAGAGAGTTTATTCTCCTTTTTTCCTTTACTTTATGTCATGAGTTGAGAACGTAAAATGAATCAATGTATCAAAATTCAAGTGTATAATCAAATCCAAAATCATAAATACCCACTAGTTTTCTGTTTAACATGATTTGAAGAACACTGAGAAAGAATCGTTAGTGTTTTTAAAGTATTCGAAATTCTCAAAAAAGTTCTTGAAGGAGTTCAAGAATTTCAACATAATCGGACAATAATTAATCTCTAAACATTCTTCCTCTATTATTTTTCATTAAATTAATATAAGTATTGTCGTCGGATAAAATTTTTCTCAACCAATATTAAAAAAAAAAAAAAAAAGGGTTTCCATACAATGCTTCCGTTAGTTTTAAAAGAATTGGTTTCTATACCATGCTTCCACTATTTTTCTCAACCAATATTTTTAATATGTAATTTGATCCGTATCATGCTTTTGTTATCTTTAAAAAAATTGGTTTCCACAGCCAACATTTTCTTCATCACAGTGGACACAACTCCATGTAAATTTTAAAACTCTCATAAATTATACATATTATTCTAGTTTTTTTTTTTTTTTTTTGCTCCCGATAATATAGAATTGACTAATAACCCTGGACACAACTCCATGTAAATTTTAAAACTCTCATAAATTATACATATTATTCTAGTTTTTTTTTTTTTTTTGCTCCCGATAATATAGAATTGACTAATAACCCTTAACACACAGATAATATGAAAGGGGAGATTTAGCTTGAAAACACAATGAGTATATAATACTTTATATCTACATAGCTTTTTTTAAGAAGTTTTTTAATAAATAACTGAAATTTTTAAAAATTAATTAAAATAAAATGATTAATCAATTGTCTTAAATGATCGATCAATGATTGATTACATAATAATCAATCAGTGATTGAGATCAATCACTAATTAACTATAACACATATCAAATTAGTGATTGAGATTAATCACTAATTAATCATAACATAAATCACTAACTTTCATAATTTATCACTGATCGATCATTAATCAATAATTAAATTTCATGATCAATGACTGATTAATCAAATCTGAAATATGAAAAATGATTATTTTCAAAAAAAAAAAAAGTTAAATCATCCGTCAAATCAAGTGAGTAAAAAAAGTCACTCAACCTAATTTTCCAAACACAAGGTCCTTGCATGTGAAAACGCATGTATGGTTTGACAAAGTCCCGCGGCCGAGAGCACAACTCACAAGTGAATGCCAAACCTATTTAATTCTTTTGTTCTACTGTGCACTCCGTCATTCGACCATTAATGGCCAAAGAAAGGAAAAAAGAACAGCCTAACTAATAACTGCAGGATCAGCAGGCTCAGCCACCCCAACCAACCTAAGTCTAACATTCAACGTTTCCGACCCAGAGTGCATGTTCATAAAAATAAATAAATAAATAAAAATAAAAAGGAAGGAAGGAACGTTTCCAAACCAGAGAGCATGGTCATAAAAAATATAAATATAAATATAAATAAATAAATAAATAAAGGAAGCAATGAAGGAACCCAACTCATGGGGTGCACACATGCACCATTCGAATAAATTTGGTGCACCAACCGAATTGGCGTTGGTAAAGAATTGTGCCTCATGAGTTATTCAGATTTTCTCCCTGTTGACCCACTTTTTATTCGGCATTGTAAAGAGGGGCAAAAATCTTCAAGCCACGGGACAATCATGTGCTTTTTAGCACAATTTCTTGAATTATTAAGAGGCACTAAATCGTATGACAGACGTTTGCATGCACCTCATCCCATTATACCAGTCCTCGAAAGCGTTCCTCATTTTTCATTCCCATTGCTATCAATCGAGTTACGTGGACCCAATCGAAAATCAAAAGACCAAGAGCGCCTTCTAAAAATCCAAACTCTCAGAAGTCCTAAACATACGTACAACAAATTTCAAACGCAATTCAGCAAGAACACGTACAGTTTTAGCAACTTCGATGAACAAAATGTTGAACAAGATAAGGATAGAGAAAAGCAAATTTCAAACGCAATTCAGCAGGTAACATGAACAGTTTTAGCAAACTTCGATGAACAAAATGTGAACAAGATATGAACTTCAAGACTTATAAGAAGTGTATTTATTAGAGTACTACCACTGCAGCGCACTAAATATTGCAGCTCATACATGTCCTACAAAAGAGCACGGCAGAAAACTAGTTCCCCTTTTCTTTTTTCTTTTCCCTTGACATAGAAAATCCACTAATTCTACCATTTACCGACAAGCAAAAGACCCATAGCTATTGGGTAAAGAGAAAAGCAAGCCAGGCAAGCAGAGACTAGCACGATCCCCGAGCTTCCCATGCTTACGCATCAGCAAACCTGCAACACAGGTTAAACCATTAGTTTTATGATGCCACTCTGTGTAAGTTTTGGGAGAAGAATTTACAAAAAGAATATATTTACAAGAAATGAAATAGATAAAACAAAAAAACAAAAAAACAAAAAAAACAAATGTATATCTCCTTACCCTAGCTCAGAGAGCTTGAGATGAGCTTCAGAGTAGTCGACAAAGAACGCATCCTCATCCTGGAAAGAAGATTGCCAAGCAAACATGAGTCTTAAGGTAAAATCCTAGTAAACAAGTATGATTGACACCAGAAAAAGAGAGGAGAATCGCACCGCAGCATATTTGTCAACCAGTGGGCGGAAGACAGGGTCTGTCAGAAGTGCCTTGTCAGAGGGAAGCTGTAGAAGGCCTTCCTTCTCTCCAGTCAGGAGTTCCCTGATTAAAATTTAGAACATTGTTATGAATACACATATAACGACCATGGCTAGTAATTCTAAAACACCAAATTCGGTTACCACAGCAAAGGTGGGAAATGGAACTCACGTGAAGTAGGAGTTATCAAAAATGAGAGGGTTGCTAGTCCAGGGTCCCTCAAAACCAGAGCGCTCCTTGTGGGCCCTTCCCTGCAAAATGTCAAGAATGTCGGTGTGACAAAAATTCCTCCCAAATAATTATACTCAAAAAAGATCAAAGGCAAATCCAAAAATAATCATACCAGAGTATGACCACCAGAGAGAGCAACGATATCCTGGTCACTGAGGCCCATGGTACCAAACACATCCCTCAAATGGTCAGAACCTAAAACAACAAAAATGAGGACGTTACTACTAAATCAATGCTCCAATTGTTTAAACCGTAATACAAATTGCACAAAACACACACACACATTCCTACAGTCTCTAACAGTAGGATATTTCAAGAATACTCACCCTTGGTAGCATCGGGTAGACGACCTTCTGGTGGTGGGTTAGACTTGTCCTGAAATTTTCAAGGACTAGTATCAGTATCAAATACATTCTCTGTAACGGGAAAGGCAACAATGACGTACTTTTCATGAAACTTAGACATTAAAATACCCGCAACATCAATTTTTGAAATAAAAAATTGGAAGTTACACGCAGAATAACCGCATAGTTGAGTAGAAATAAATAGATCAGTCCCTGATTGATCTGCTGTATAAAGCACTGACTAGGCATACTTTGAATAAAGTAGGAAAACTCTTTGATCATTCAATTTTCTCCAACGACCTTACACTATAACAGAATCATGTACAACTATGCATCACAACTAAGGTTCAAAACTTAGAAAATCACATTCCACCAGTATTATAATCTTGAAAAAATAAACAATTAATAAACTCAATAAAGATCTAATGATGAATATGTCAAACGCTGTCCCAAAAACTACAGATTTCAAGCACAACAATCTCGTTGAAAAAAAGCATCATCATCGTCGGCCATTATTTCTAACTCAAACAGAAAAATCTTTTAAAAAGAAATATCAGAGGCATTATTGCCGAACACAAAAATCAATTTCCAAAATGCAAACAGAAGAAAGAGCACTGACCTCTCTTCCAGGGTGGAATGGAATCTCAGGGCCACCAGTAATCTCAACAGCAACAACACCAGCCAACTACATTTTTCAACAAAGCAAAAGTCAACAGTCAACAAACCTGATTGGCTGATTACTGATAAGAAAGAACAGATCTAACAATACGTCGTCGTATTTCCAAGAAACTGATCAAAAAATGGAAGAACGAATTGTTGAGTACCTGATAGTAGTCAGCGTAAGAGAGGATAGGGAACTGTTCCTTGATTGGCTCCAAGAGCCTAACAGCGATATCAAGGCCGTTGTTGGCGCCGTGACCGAGCTCCTCCGGTTGCCTAATGGTTCCGAACGGACCACCAGTCTTCGTCTTCTTGTCAAAGGTCCCCGCCGAGTGCCATCTGAAAAAAAAAAAAAAGCCCTCCATTAAAACACAAATATATTCACACACAAAGAAGAAATGGAGATTTACAGAGACAGAAGAAATGGAGATTTACAAAGACATACGCAAGTCGGAGAATGAGAGGAGCGCAGTTCTTATCGGCGATGAAGCCTCTGAGCTTCTTCTTGGCCTTGTCGACGGCCTTCTTGTAGTCCTGACTCACGGTTGGGTAAGACTTTCCCATGATCGCCGATTTCTGCTTTCAAACAAACACGGATTGAGAATCAAAACACCCAGAAAAAACACAGATCGAAATCAAAGACTGAAAAACGAAACGGTCGTCACTAACCTTAAAGCTTAGACGAGAGATTGAAGAGGAGAGAGAAACGAAACCCTAGTGCGGACTGGCACGAGTAGAGCACAAGCCGAGACTAGTTTTGGTGGATGAAAAATGGGGGAAAATATAAGGGGAGAGAGAGAAGGTTCTAGTAATTCACTCTCAGTCGTTAGATATTTAGAAATCGTGTGGCTGATATTGGGTTTTCATTTCAACGGCTGAGATTCGTTTGGACAGCTTAACGTACGGTCAAGGCGTGGGTAGGTGGCAGATTTTAAAAGAAATTATATTAAAGAAAAACCAAAAAAACACCGAATAAAGGTCAATGTGATTGGAGGAAAGAGGCCTCTTTCATGGGAAAGGCTGAAAAGTTGGTGTGGCCCACTTTGTGAGGCATGTTTGTAATTAAAAAAGTAAATGCGAACCGGATTTATCGGCTGTTTGACTAAATTGCCCTCCTAGTTCGGGCCAACAACGTCGACTCGTCAAAATGGGCACTCATCCGGCGTGTCTTAGCCTCATCGCAACGGTGCAAAAAATTGACTTTGACCACAGGCGACGATCTTATTGGCTCTTTTTTTCCGGGAAAGTTTTTTGGTTTTGATTGGTAGGAAAAAAAAAATTGTGGCATATGAAGAGCCAATTTGACAGAGATTCCTAAAAGCTGCTTTTGATAAAAGTAATTTTTATAAGTGTTTAAATGATTTGTTAGAAGAATTTTCAATCTTTAGAAATGTTTGTTGTCAAAGTTAAAAAATATAATTTCCGACAAAAATGCTTCTAAATAGACTTTAAAACTAACAAAATTTAAATTAGATATTATAAATTTCATTTAATATTTTTAAAACTTATTATAGTATTTTAGAGATTATTTTTACTTCATAAGCTTTTTGGTTTCAAACACTTACTGAGAAGTTATAATTTTTTATTTCTCTTCTTCTTCTTCTGACTATGAATAAAAATAAAAATTCTGTGAAATGAGCCTTAGATCACTGAAGACTTAATAGTGTGTTTGGTTGGTTAGTTTGAGTTGAAATATTTTAGTTGTAATAGTAATTTTTTTTGAATTTTCAGAAAAGACAAAAAACTTTTTGAGAAAAAGACAAAAACTTTATGAGAAAAATATAAAAAAAAGTACAATTTGAGTTGAAATGAACTAATTTACCAAACAACTTCTAAGAAATTGATCAACTTTTAAGGGACCGAAGAGTGAATTTCTTTCCAATTATTAGCCTATAAAATCAATTATGAATCAATAGATTTTGATGTTTTGAATAATCCACATTATTTTTTCCTTTTCCACCTGCACTTAAAAACGTCAGCCTAATTTAAGGAAAGAGTGAAATGAATATCAGTACATTTTTTTTTTAAAGAAAATCAATACTAAAGATAATCTTATTTATAGTGGTTGTAAGTATAGCTTAATAGGAATACCACATGTGTAGAATTCTTAACTCTAAAGTTTTTTTTTTTTTTTAATTTAAAGTCATTGCGGAAAAATAAAAAAAAAGGTTAAGTTTTTTTTTTTTTTTTTTGCAGATTAAAGTTATTGTGGAAAAATCAAAAATAGGTAGAAAGTTAAATAAGTTTAAAAATCTGATCTGATCAACTTTTTTGGGATGGAGGAGTTGATTTCTTTCCAATTATTAGGATATAAAATCAATTATGAATTAAATATGATAGATTTCAATGTTTTGAAAAAACGGTATTAACATTGCAAAAAAAATATATATATATATATATATCGGCATTATTTTTTCTTTTTCTTTTTCTTTTTTCACCTATCATAAAAGCTTCATAATTTTTTTTTTAATCTAATCCAGTAATTGAAAACAACAAACTAATTTCAGGATAGAGGAAAATGAAAATAAGTACTTAAGATAACCTTATTTGTGAGTTTTTTTTTTTTTTTCAAATTGAAATTAATGCATTGCAATGTATTATACTATTACTTATTTCGTGTTTTTATTCTTCATCTCCTTATTTATTTATTTATTTATTTATACCTGTACATATCATCCTTTCTTCCTAACTCTCAAGAGACATAAGTTTTTAATTTCAAAAAAAAGTTTGATTTTTTTCACTAAATTTAAGACCTTATACAGATTTAAGGCAACATACCCTGATAAAAATTATATGGATCTTTACAAAAAGAAATTATCTAAATACTCCATCACTCACAGTGAGAATAACTCAAATTCCAAAATCTTGTTGAGAAACATAAGTGTTAGTAGATTTTACAATTTATTTATGTTGTCTAAATAATTTTTCACAAAGTTAAAATCATATGAAAAATATCACACCAATTATAATATTAATTTTTGAATAACAATTTATATTTAAAAAATCATTATATTAATTAATTATATTTACTAACAAAAATATGATAATTTATCATTAAATGAGAGTATTTGAAAAGTTGATATTAAAATTACTGTTCAAAAGAAAAAGAGAGAATCTCCAACTCCAAGGCGTTCTACTGGACGTGTTGTAGAGAGCGTTGCAGACAATCGTCCCACATGTGAAGGTTATATATGTCATTTAAAGGCTCAAAACAGCAAAAGAACCTGTAGAAAAAAAAAAATGGAAAAATAAATCTAGACGTCATAGTGTGAACGCGCCCATCTTAAGAAGATTCCATTCTGGTGAGTGATTAAATCACCCCCGACAAATAAATATTTTAATCTCACCTATGCAAAGCCAATTGGTCCACAGACTTATCAACATTTTGCACTTTTTCCTTTTTATTTTTGTTTTATCATGTTTTTCTTGCTAATTTTTTTAAAGAGTTTATACAATAAGATTTTTATGATAGCGGTCAAAATTATTTTTTAATTAAAAATTATTTCTTAGTTATGAATTTAATTTTTTAATAATATAATTATGAGTATTAATATTAAAATCTTATTGTAAATTAGAATATTAAAAAAATTATTGATAATACGTTTGGTTTTAATGTTGAAACAGAAAGTTTTTTATATTAGTTTTTAATTTTTTCTATTAAGTTAATAAAAATTATAATTATTTTTAAAAAATTTAATAAAAATTATAACTAGTTTTTAGAGAAGTCAATCAATTTTAATTTAAAACTTTCGTTTCAAACTTGTACACCAAACTTATGCTTCGTTTGGTATTTTAAATTAACTCTAATTAAACTATATTTTTCCATCTCAATTGTTATCTTCTTTTAAAAAGTTAATAAAAATTATAATTAATATTTAAAAAATTAAAAAATTTCAATTTAAAAATCTTATCAATGGCTAAACAAACTCAAGCTTAATAATTAAAATAACAATTATCTTTCTTTTATCTTTTCTTGAAAAAAAAATTTAGTTCGTGGAATTCAAGGAATAAGCTGGCACATTATGGGTACAACAATTATGGCATTCCATGAGATCAGTCATGACGAATCGTGGCATTCCATGAGATCAGTCACCTAACTCGAAAGTCACTCACCCGCGGGTCATTTGCACGATCTCTTCGCATCCACGGGACTAGCTGACGCCACTACTAATAATTTTAATCATTTATTTATTATTTTTTTTTTTTTGAGGTTGGCTATTGGACTATATATATTTTTTTTATTATTTTTTTTTTGAAAAAAGGGCCGTTGGATTACTTAAGGCCTGTTTGGTGGAGTAATTTGAGTTGAGATTTTTAAATTTCAATAGTAACAGGGTGTTTGGTGGAATAGTTTGAGTTGAGATTTTTAAGTTTCAATAGTAAATTTTTTTGAATTTTCAGAAAAGATAAAAAATTTTTTGAGAAAAAGAAAAAAACTTTTTGGAAAAAAACAAAAAAAAGTTTAAGACTAGTGGTTTGAAATGAGGAGCCAAACACCCTTAAATTTTTTTGAATTTTCAGAAAAGACAAAAAATATTTTGAAAAAAAGACAAAAATTTTTAGAAAAAAAGATAAAAAAAATTTGAGTTTAATGATTTAAACCATTCAACTAAATACCCCCTTAAGAGCTTTTGTAATAGAATTTCATAATATTACACTGAAAAACAAATAATTCTGGAAAATACAAATGGACTATTTGCTTAAAATATAGCATTTTTAAAGTTAAAATAGTAATTATAATATTATATTAGTGAAATCTGAAATCTGAAGGCAAAACTTATAACACTGCCCATACTCTAATCGCAATTCCATTTTTTTCTATAATGGGTTTTTAAAAAAATATAAATTTTGAAGGCGCACGTTCGTCGCACTGGCACTTCCTTATATTTGGAACCTGGACGGGATTATGGTGGCCAAAAGCCAAAAGTCATGGCCATGTTGTCAACATCCAATCAAAGCCCCACGAGGCTGCATCTTAATGACTTCAACCACTGTGGGCCCCTCTCCTTTATGAGGTGGAAAAATCCTGAACATAACAGGGACAATGCCGTGAAAATGAGGTTGGGATTATAACGACTATCAGGGGACGTTTGATGTATTGGTTCATCTTATTTCATCTCTAAATTTTTTTTATCTTTTTTTTAATTTTTTATCTTTTTCTCAAAAAAATTTTTATTTTTTCTGAAAATTTAAAAAAAATTATTATTGAAACTTAAAAATCTCAACTCAAACTACTCCACCAAACATCCCATTATTAAAATTGTCATAGTGATAATATCATTATTATAATAGGAGAAATTATAATAAGGTTATACATAAATTAAACAAATTAAACACATTTTGATTACATAAACTTTATTTACATATAAGTCGTAATCAAATTTATTTTGAAAAGAAATTATACTTGAATTAAAGAGATTTTAAAAGTAAACTGTATTTAATCAAAGATATACCGTCTAAAATTTTACGTCAAAAAACTATTTTAGTGATGTAGCTTCCCTACTAAAAATATTAAATTATGATTTTAGTCTTAATTAAAATTCATGTAAATAGAAAGTATTTAATTTTCATGTAATTTTTTATGAAATACCGATGTAGATGCCTTTTTTATAACAATATAAAAAACCGAGATTGTCTAACATATAAAATTAAAATCATTGAGCAACTTTAACCTGAAGATATAATTCAGGATCATTTATAAAAATAACTTTTTTTTCCATCCCCGTAATAATTTGTTCTAAAGAAATTAATCTTGTTTTTTTTTTTTAGTTCAAATTAATTTTGGGTTTTAGAAGTGTTGACTTGTGAACAAAAAAAATTTTTTTTAGAAGGCAGTGTCATTAGTATATTTTGATGGGAAAGTACCTGAGGCAAATTTAAGTACCCTTAAACCAACATACCAAAAACATAATATTAGATTAATATAACATAAAATTAAATTAAAATAAACCAAAATTTGAATCAATCAATATTAAAGAATTTGTGTTATATTAATTGATATATATAAAATATATATATGATTATTTAGATAATTTTTTCTATTTTTTATTTTAATTTAATTTATTTTTATTTTTGAAAGGTCCACCAGGACTGAGGCTTGGATCCTCCTTGTATGGCCAAATTTTTTGGGCCTCTGCTCATTGCCTTACAAAGCCTTGTTCAATATGTTTTGGTTTATTTTTTCTATTGTCCCTCACAAAACACAAATAATAATTGTTGCTCAGTATAATAATTGATAATTGAGCTTCCATTTGAAACACTGATTTAAAATAAAATTTTTAAGTTTGGATTTATTAAATTTTTAAAAATTAATTATAATTTTTATTAACTTTTCAAAAAAAAAAAATAAAACTGAGATGAAAAATTTAGATTTGGACTAAAGAGCCAAATAACCTCCACTTAGATGAAATATAGAATGTCAAAAATCTCTTGTATTTGGTTGGAAACTAAACTTTTTAAGTTGGAGTTGTTTGACTTTTCAAAAATTAGTTAAAATTTTGTTAACTTTTCAGAAAAAGAACAATGCAAGATCAAAAAATATAGTTTCAACTAGTGAAGCAAACAGAAACAATTAAGCGAGGCTTGATCGGCTGTTTCCACATTTTTATTTTTTTTTTTTACATTATGATTTTCCAACTTTTTAAATGTTTGTTTTCATTGCCCAATTTGTATATGGATAAAGATTCAGCCATTCACTACCATAAATAAAATCAAATCAATTGAGCACTTTGAGATAGTCTTACCTACAGTTGAAGCAAAAGGAAGAACAAACATGAAAATCTAGACAATGACACGGAAGATTGCTTTATGATGTATCATGTTGTCTCTTGTTTTGTTCTCTGTCTGTCTTTGCGTTCTCTCTGATTCCAAGTGAGATTTCGACATTTTTCAAGGACAGAGTAGAGAGGAAGAGATCAGAGAGAGGAAATTAAAAATGGCCTTCACAAATGTCTCATGCTGTCATTTGGAGTAGTGCTTGCAATGCCCGTCATTGTTAACACCGCCATTGTGCTCGCCCCTAGTGCAAATTTCCCCACCATAGCTCCGGTTCCAGCGTCAAGCAATGGCATGCACAATAGTAGGCTAAGTGAAAGCTTACATTTTGTATTATTAGTTGACAATTTCGAACAGACAAAATAGACAAATAAAACAAAACAAAGTATAAAAAAAAATTCACATGATGATTTAAAATTCATCATGTGACATTAATGTGACCACTACATGATATTGACGTAGGTGCCACATGATGCCAGAGACCAAAGGACAAAATCGGCCATTGGTCCTTTTATAAATAGCTTACGGATTGGAGCTCACATGTCTCGTTCATTGAACCTTTGTGTGCGGGAGAGACGCGTAACAAAAGGAAAATAAACATTCAAGGTCGATGACTCGATGGCGAGTATTTGGAATGTGTTGGTCTATATTTAAATTTCTTTTTTGGAAGGAATGGTTTAAGCTAGAGATTTGTGTTTTACAATTGCTCGCTGTACATATATTATTATATGCATATAATATTTTTCATTTGCTTATTCTTACTAATTCGTATACCCAATTCAATTTATATATATATATATATATATATTTTTTTTTTCAAATCTTCTTTTTGTATTTTCACACAATTTGGATCGAACGCGTGTTTGTTGTAAAAGAATATATTTTTATCAATATATATAGTTCTATTAAACTCTTAAAAGAAAAATAAACTAAGCTATGGAGCTACACTCGTTAAAAATTAAGCTTCCACGCATGATTTTCTACCAATTTTGACTAAATATTGATATTAGGGGGAATTTATGTGATTAGAACAACATAAGAGCAAAAGTTGTCTTCTTTTAAAATATATGAGATACTTTTAACATTTCAAAAATAGAAAATAGATTCTTACATTTCAATAAATATATATGGGAGGTATTTACAATTATCCTAAAAAAAATTACTTAAAATAATATGAAATCGTGTAGATATGGTAATCTTTTCATTGAAAGATTTTTTTTAGATTAGAAACGGTCAAAAATTACGAAAATTCATTTCAAAAATTAAAATTAAAATAATTATGTTATTATATTGTCATCCACTTCCTAATTAAAAAAAAATTAAATAAAGAACAAAAGAAAAGAAAAAGAGATCTCCCAACAAGGGAAAATTTTCACTAATGACGATGCCAAAAATCTTTATTAGGGGGCTAATACAAAAAAAAAAAAAAAAAAGGAGATAAGGTTAAATTTTAAATTTGAGAGGATAATTTGTAATATATGATAAAAACTATATGTGTAAGTATATAAGTTTTTTTTTTTTTTTGAATTTAGGGTTGGAAAATTGAAACTCTATATCTTTAGGTAAATCAGATGTGTTATATGTATTACCGTTAAAATATGTTATGTTTGCAATCACCTTAAGTATATAAGTTAAAAACAAAAAACGACACGAACACGAGCGGAGCTTGCTTACAAAATCACAGCCAGCAAAGTGAGTTTTGTTTTTTTTTTTATTGGTATCAGCTTCAATCTGTTTTTTTTTTTTTTTTTCCCTTAATTTTTTCTGCTTACGAAATTTTATTGACCGGAATTGTTTCTTAAAAATTGTGCTTGGATGCATTCCTCCCCCCCCCCCCCCTATAGAGGATGCGTCTTAAGTTGGGACGATTATAGAAGCTATTACTAATCAAAGAGGAGAAAATCCGCAAAAAAAAGGTTTTTGTTTTTTTTCATATGTTTAGGTTATCTATTTTCTAATTCATATGCAATGATGGAGATGTAGTATTTGGGATTTTCTAATAAATAAAATTTTAAATTTGAATTTGAGTTAAATTGTTTAGAAATTGTAAAATTACTTTAATGTTTCATGATCACCAAACACACATTGAACTTAACATAAGAGTACTCGGATAATTCTACACACACACACATATATATATATACATATAAACAAAAATATGCGTCAGCTACATAGTTTTTCCACCAATACATTTCTAATAATTTGCTTGCAACCAGAATCAATCATCAGACTGTTAAAAATAAAAACAGACACTGTCATGTCGAACTTACTTGGACGACTTAAAATAATTTTGACAATTCTCGAGTAAACTCTTTCAAAATTAAGCATATGCACTTTTCGACTAATTTTGACTAAATCTGATATTAGGTGTGCATTTATGTGATTAGAAAAACATAAGATCAAAAGTTGTCTTGTTATAAATACATGCGATAATTTATTATATTTTTTAAGGGTAAATAATATGAAATCGTATAGATTTTGCTAATATTGTTGTTGAATTTTTTTTTAAGAGTATAAATAATAGATATGAAAGTATATTCGTTTAAAAAAAAAAAAAGAGAGAGAGAGAGAGAACTTGGTGACTACGTCCTTAACTTTCACTAGGAGTAGGAAACGTTCGGGAATTAGTATAAATACGGTACCGTAAATTTCCCCTTCAACAAATTTTAGGTCGAGTTCCTTCAAAAAAAAAAAAAAAAACGAAAAAGAAAAGAAAAGTGGAGTTATTCTAGTAAAAGCTAGTAGACATGAACATGCGCAAAGCTTGCTTATCAAATCAACCAAATCACATCCAAACTTCTCAATCCGAGCCAAGTGAGTTTTCTAGGTCTCCTTTCCGTCTCTCCGAATATCATTAATTATGAATTTGGTACCAAAATTTTGAATAAAAAATTTCTAACTACAAATAATCCAGGTTAGAGCAGTGATAAGCTTACAAATTGATGCCGAATTATGATATTTTAATCGATAGATATAATTTCTGTATTTTAATTGACATGATGTTTCTTAAATACTTATTAGTTAGAGAATGATAATAACTCACATACCTTGTAAGTTTGATTTTTAAAAAAACTTATAAAGAATTAGAGTTGATATCAGCAGTTTATTCTTGTTCAACAAGAGAATCCAGATTATCGCCAAACCACGTCGTTTCAAAACATCGAACTCGTATGCGAACAAAGCTGATGATGGCAATGGTCAGATCGATTTCGATGTTAAAAAATTCACCTTGTCACAATCAGTGTCTGGTGGTGGGCCTCCTTGTGACGGAATTCTTTTCCTGCACCTAACTTTCACAGGCAAGATTCTATTATGTAATCCGACAATTAGGGAATTCAGAATTCTACAGAATTCATCTTTTGCATCCGACTTTAGATCACAAAGAATAGCTGGATTTGGCTACGATCCCATTGCTAATGTTTATAAAGTGGTCTGAGTCGTGCATCTCCATGGTAAGAATGGCGGTCCTCCTTTCCGAGCCGAGGTGTGTACTTTGAGTACTGATCATGGTGATTCTTGGAGGGAGATTGGGATGAAGAGAGAAATCAATGGTTTCTGTGATACTGCAAGCCAGGTGCACCACAAAGAGTCAGTTATTGGTCGCCAAGTTTTGCATCTTTAAAAAAAATTCTTTATTTCGTTCGAGTTGGAATTTCATACCATACCACTTCCAGATGATTATGAGCCGGGGGAGTATGGATCCTCTGTACAACTCTGCGGTCCTCCTCAGGATACGCCTACAATCGCCAAAATTTATACACGTTGGAGGTTAGCGCCGTGGAATGGATTGGTCGCTTTGTTAAAGTTTGTCATGGCGGTGTATCCTTGTGATTCTACCGCGAGACCGATCAAAATGTGGGTAATGGATGAGTCGTCTGCGAGAGTTTCAAGGAAAGCGTCTTGTTGGATTAGATATCCATCTTTGTTTCCCAAAGGAAAAGTTCATTACCAGCCTGCAGCATTTTGGCCGCGTGACGAGCTCATTTCATATCATTCAGGCAATCTCACTTTGTACAACCTATGTACCCAAAAGACTAGAATTGTGCATCTTAATCCATCTCGTCTCTTGGCCCTTTTGTTTGCCAGAAGAGTCTGGTTTCGATATTGGTGGCACGACATGGAATGTTGATTCATCCCAATTAGTTGGGTCCTCTAGCTCTTTCAAGAAAAAGGATGCAAGTGGGAGGGCTTAATTTGGAGTTGCTTTAATTTGGTCCTTTTCTTTTCTTCAGACTGGAATATGTTTCTTTTTATGTATAAACTTTCATTTCATCACATTTCAATTCATTGGTAAGCCACCCTACAAAGCATAAACTAAATTGGCAACAGCCCCCGATCTTGATTCCTTCGGACGCAAGGAAGCAAGCTTGTAGCAGAAATTTGCTGTTTTCTATCTACTTAATTGGACGACTGAAAACAATTTCGACGAATCTCAAGGAAAAGAACGGAAGATTTGAAATGTGATGTACCTGTAACATGAGATTGATTCATGGTTGCACTCGATGTTAACTTCGAATTCTCCTATGAAACGGAACAGTGAGAAGTAATTCGTATGACAACTTAAGTGCAACAAATTCGTGAGAACAAGTTGCCTATGAAAATATTGTTTCGACTTAATAACAATTTTTTTTCCCCCTTTCTTGTTCTTTTCTGTCACAGTATTCGCTCGCTATCTTTTTCAACTGAAAAGGAAATGTTGTTATCCCTCAATGTCGTTTCCAAAAGAACATCTGTTTCTCAGGTTGTCGCTTAACTTTTCAAAAAACAACATGCCGTTCATTAACGAATAACTTCATCCTCATGGAATGCTTGATAGTTGATGTCGTTGTTGCTATGCATGCATAACACGACGTCTCCACTAATTTAAACTTTTAAAGCTAATGCTCTTCCAAAAAAAAATGAATAAACAAATGACAGTTCTTTCTCACTGCCATCTAGAAATTGAAACTTCTAGCAGAAAAAATAATTATAATAAAAATAAAAATTAAGAAAAAAAAAATCAAAGAAATCATTTTCTAAAGGGAAAAGTACAAGAAATTAGGAATCTAGGTGATGATTAATTTATTATTCTTTTTTAAATGATGATTTATTGGAAAAATCCCGTGTAAACATATCTTTTATAATTAGTTCGATTTCATTGTGCAGAGATATGTATTTGTGGCTGTCGTTTGGATCCATATTTTTGTGGTTAAACTCGCTGGATAAAAAGAAAATTTTTACGTGGTTAATATGTTTGAACAATTTTTATTAATTGTGGTTTTGAACTATTTTACAGCGTTTGGACTCAGAATTGTCCACTTAAATAGAGGAAAATATTCAAGGACTCTGCGTGAGAGAGAAAACAAGCAAAATATGAAGAAGAGTTGTTGAGCATTGACCTCTTCTATTTTAGTTCTATAGAGTCATTGAAGTCGAATCTAATTAAGTCAACCAAGTTCATAACGTGTGGTTGTCTCATGCGCAATGTCTTTCTTTGATGCATTATTGGTGCAGTTGTGATCGAACCTCAATGTGTACATGTGTCTACGTGACCTTGATGATTACCTTCGATCACCGCTCGGTTTACAACTAATATTTTGGTAGATCGACATCTAATCTCAGGAAAAATATTCTCATCGGTAACACTTATGGCTATTTAACTGTCGCTTAGGACTGTATTTTTTTCTTTGTGCCTTGGGCTTTGCATTTGGTTTTGAATTCTGTGGTATACTTATGCCTTAACCATGAAAATTGAGCATAAATGAACTTAAATACTGAATGTGGGTAAAGAAGGGTTTAACTCTTAAAATGACAATCAAAATAGCTTTTTTTTTTAGAGTAATTGACCCAACTAGTCTCTAAATTCTTTAAAAGATGATGGTTTGATCCCTATGTTATTTTTTTGGGCGAAGACAACCGTAAACTCTTAAAATGCCGGTCATAATAGTCTTTTTTTCATTCAAATTCGTTAAGTTTCTAATTGAATAGGTCACTTGACCTATCACATGAGCTCGATTAACCTTAAAAAAGATAAAAGTGTCATTATTAAAAACACTACATCACACAAAAAACATTAAAAAAAAATAAAAAACAAAAACAAAAAAACAAACTGAAAGAACCCAACCCCAGATTCAAACCCAAAGAATCAACCCACCCCCAAATTCAAGCAGGGCTTCCAACACAGGGACATGGCTTCCTCTTCGGGACCAGCCTCAACCTTAGCTCTCGAAGGATTAGCATCAGCAAGGCGGAGTCGAGGCATGAGGCAGAGACAAACTAGCAGAGCTCTAGATCTTGCCAACGGAGATGAGGTCGAAGTCGGAGACATGGAGGAAGAAGCTGCAAGTCCAACATGGGTTAGATGAGGAGAGGGAGGGGGGATCCTGACTTGGAGCTACGGGTCCGCTATGGCTTGGAGGAGGAGAGGGGGAGAGGGAAGGGAGGAAAGCAACGCATTGGCCATGGGTCAAAGGAGGAGAAAGTGGAAGAAGCCATGGCGTCGTTCGCGTGATCGTAGAAGAAGCTGGGTTTGCTGCTTGTCGTTGTCGGAAGGGGCCGGCGAAGGAAACGGCATCGTTGTGCTGGTGGTGGTGGGAGA
Source organism: Ficus microcarpa (assembly GCA_025413485.1). Classification (NCBI taxonomy): domain Eukaryota; kingdom Viridiplantae; phylum Streptophyta; class Magnoliopsida; order Rosales; family Moraceae; genus Ficus; species Ficus microcarpa. The sequence continues at coordinate 22,692,561 of CM046377.1, read as the reverse complement.
GAGAAAAAGAGAGAGGAGGTGGGAGTTGAGGAGAGAGACACTTTTTGAATGAGTTTTTATTCATTTGGTTAAATTACTAAATATCCTCGTAAGTTAGATCACATGCATTGCACGTTATGCATTCCATTAGAAATTTAATGGATTTGGACAGAAATGATCGAGATTGTCAACATTTAGAGAGTTTAAGATCGTTTCGGCCAAAAAGAATAAAACAAAGGCCTAATTATCACCTTTTAAAAAGTTTTGGGACTACTTGGACCAATTACTTTTTTTTAATGTATAACTCAATGAACAATAAAAACCTCTTTATCTAGCTTGTTTGTTTGTACACGTTTACTGCACTTAACCCAAAGTCCTCACTCTACTTAGGCTGAACAGATAAATATATGCCCAAAAAAATGAAATCATTCATGTAATATTGCTTCTTGCTCTGCCATAAATTTTTCACCACATTCACTTGCATCCTCAACAATCATGCTTTTCCTCACTTGCAAAACACAGAACAAAAATTCCCACACAAAAAGGGATGTGCCCTCAAACTCAAACCCATTAGTTTAGCCTTCACAGTTTCCACATTTTTTTTAGGGTACGAGGCCCATGGAGAGAAACAAAGACTCATTTTTTTAGGATACGAGGTCTATGAAGAGAAACAAATACACTTTTTAATTTTAAACCTTACTCTCCGTCTCATAGAAGGAAAGAAAACATATGAGAGAGAAAAAATGTGAAGGGGAGAAAAGAAAACGGTTTATCTTTTTATCTTGTTTGGTATGATAGAGGAAGGAGAATATGTGATAAATTGAATGACTATTTTGCTCATTATTTGACATTAATTTAGTTTTAAAATGAGTTTGATACCCGTGTATTGAACGGGGAAGGAAGAAAACAATAAATAAATAAACTGAATATTATATACTAAAAGTACTTGGTTAAGATAAAAGTTGAGTATTATAATATAAGGAAAAACACAATACAATAATAGATCGAAATCCTTATTTCTTCCCAAAATCTCTACCAATAGTGAAGATGCAAAATCAAAATGACAATAGTACTAACAATAATAAAAATACGAAAACAAAAGCAAAAACAAAAAAAAAAATCTTCTCTAGTCATACTCATTTAAAGGAAAAAAAATAAAACAAGAAAAAAATAAAAATAAATAAAAAACAAAAATCTTAAACTCAAAAGAACGGGGAAAAACTAACCCTAACAAAAAAAATTATAACAAAATCAAATATATATCTCATTTTCTCATTTTTTTACTATTTAAAAAAAACCCAAAAAAATCAAAATTTTATCAGGTTATATACATAGAAAAACCTTTAAAACAATAGTATTTTTAAAATATAAAACAAAACAAACAAAAAATACAAAAAAAAAATGCAAGCAGAATCCTTAAAAAAAGGGGTCTATAAAAAAATGAAGCAAAAGAAACAAAAAAGACACTAAAAAAAAAAACCACAAAAAGAAAAAAAAACAACTCAAAATAAAGATAAAAAATTTAAAGTAAAAATCGTTTAAAAATCAAAAAAAGGCTAAGTGAGCAAAAACACAATATAACAATAAATTAGAATTTAATATCTAAAATTTAGCGTAAAATAAAAAAGGCCAAAAACAATATTAAGAAAAAATAAACAAAGAATACCAAACACAGATCATTCAACTAAATAGAAAAACCAAAAATATACTATTGGAACAAAAATGAGCATGCACAATAGAGGAAGGAATCGTAGAAAAGAAATTGTGAAGAAAGAGAAGATGAATAGCGGAGAGAGAGAGGGAGCTAAAGAGAGAGAAAAATCTAAAATGAAGAATCAACAAAGACAGAAAGAGAGAAAGAAAGGACATTGTAGGATTATGAGGGTAAAAGAGTTCGAACACTGCACACACAACATACTAGAGTCTAATTTCGAATGGCAAAACGGTCTTTCTACTCTAAATAGGAGTAAAACTGACAACCCACTGTAGAAAGGAGAAAAATAACTAAAAAAAAGGAGCTAAAACAGTCATTGTACTGTGGGGGCAGCAATAAATGTCTGCATAGTAGGGGTAAAAACGACAAGTCATTGTAGCGAGGAGAAAAACAACTTAAAAAGATGGATAAAAAGATCATTTTACTATGCAGACAGCTGTAATTTCTGCATAACAGGGGTTAAAAGGTCAACATCTTGTATATGAGAAAAAACTAACTAATCAGAGGGGCAAAAAAGACTTTACACTGTAGAAATAACAGTAAAAATATGCATCAATAATAGGGGTTGAAAGGTCAACTTACTGTAGATGAGAAAAAACTAATTGAATTAGAGGGGCAAAAAAGATTTTACACTGTAAAAATAACAGTAAAAATATGCATCCTTTTAATATATTATAATATTAAGGATAATGATATAATTAAATTACGTATACATGCTAAACAAGTTTTCCAACTAAAAAATGGGTGGACTCATGGATCATTTTTTCTCTCCACTTTTCTCTTTCCTCTACTACTTTTCTCTCATATCACGACTTAAAATCATATTTTTCCCTTAAAAAATCCCTCCAATATTTTCTTTCCTCTTATTTTTACCTCCAACAAACATAGCACGAGATTTCCTACTTAAATTCCTATCCTCTCACCCATTAAGGTGAAAGAAAAATAAAATAAAAATGATAAACCAAAACAGACAATTCTTGAAATGACACTATAAACTGGGTTTAGTTGAATATTACATACCTCTTCAAACTAATGATTAGTTCACAATTTAATGTTTTAATAAAAATATAATCATACAATCAACTTTGAGCATGCACATTTGTTATGTTTTCTTTATTTTATTTTGAAAACTCTAACTATTCGATGACACTGCACTGATATTTTCAAAAGCGAAGTGCAATTACTTGACCTATTAAAAAAAATTAAATTATTTTATTGTAGTTAAATGTTGTACCAAATGTTTGTATGTCTAAGGATTCATTTGACATTACAATTCATTTTCAACTAAATTATATATTTTCATTTTAGTTTTTTTTTTTCCTGAAAAGTTAACAAAAAGTATAATCAATTTTTAAAAAATTAGTCAACTCAAAAAATTTCATGTCAAATTGATGAATCAAATTTTGCAAGCTAAATATCTTGGAAATCTGTCTCTTAAAGACATCTTAGCAGTAAAGATCAATGACTCTAGACTCACGTCAATGCGTCTTTCTTTAATTGAAAAAAAATGGGGTGGGGGGTGGGGCATAAGTTTATTGAAATGCTGTTTTTTGATAAATTATTGAAACACTATTGTTCAATGGTTATTTTGTTTTACTGGACAGGCAAATTGACTCAATTCCGGAACAAGTTTATTTATTATTATTATTATTATTATTATTATTATTATTATTTCAACTTAGGATTACCATATTAGCAAATTGACATGTTTTTAATAAGAGCAGTGATAGGGATATTAATTCTAATCCCACTTTTTTAAATATCAACTCACGTATTATTGTTTTATTGATAGATGCAATTAATAAAAATGATAATATTTTAAATATTTATCAATAAAAGAACGACAACTCATATATCATATAAAATCATACTTAAAAATTGATATTAAAATTAATATCTATAATATTTTTATTTTAATTATAAAATGGTTACAGATACTCTTAATTGCACTAAAAACTAAACAGTTCAAAACCCCATCTTCAAATTAAAAAAAAAAAAAAAGAAAGAAAAACCCTTATAAAGCAATTTTTGTCACAGTGAGATTTTACCAAACACAAATCTCATCTCTCCATCTAACATCCATAGGACACCTCCCAGTCGGTTCTCACTTCTCCAAAACGTTACCCAATTATAAAATTCAACTACTTACAAAATTTAATTTATTATTTTAATTTACGATAAATACACACATATATAATTTGAATCATAATAAAAAATCAACCTAAAAGAAATTGATTAAAATTCAAAACTAAGAAATTGTTTATAATTTATTAGATGAGAGCACAGTTCCATTATGTAACAAAAAAAAAAAAATCCTAAATTTTTTTCCCTCCAATAATTAATGCAGGCAATTATTAAAAACCGGCATGTAGATTGAAAACAATGTTTTTTTGTACTTAGACCATATATACGCGTCACTCGACACACAAAAACAAAAAATAAAAACAAAAATAAAAATAAAAATAAAAACAAATTAAATGAAAATTGAAAAAAATAAAAAAACGAAATACGTGTAATAAAAGGGATCTAATAAGGTAGAACCGAGCTTACAATGTGGACAAAGCCGGAAAAAGGGCGAGAGAGATATAATGGGCGGGTTTCGTAATTAATGGAAAATCCAGGGGCAGAAGGAGGAAGTCTTTAATATTTAATTGACAGCGACGCAGGAGTGAAAGCCAGCAGCCAAAAGAGCCATCCAAACAAGAGCCTTTCTTTCTCTCTCCTTAAAGCCCCTTCACCTCTTATTGTGGTTCTCTCTCATCTCTCTCTCTCTCTCTCTCATCGCTCTCTCTCTCTCTCTCCTCTCTGTGTTCTGGGTTCTCTTCTCGCGCAATCTCATCCTGTTCGGAGATTCGTCGCCTTCTTCTCGATCCCCCAACTGTAAGTTGTTTCAGCTCAATCTCAAACCCTAATTTCTTCGATTTCGATCTCTCTCTTTCGTTTCCCCAGATCCCTAATTTCTTCTACTTTTTATTTTTGGGATTTTTGTTATGTATTTCCTTTTCTTTTCTTTCTCGATGCTTGTTTTGAATTTAGTTTCGCTTCTTGATTTCTTGATTTGTCTGTTCTATTTGGTGTTGATTTTTTTTTAAATTTTTTTTCCTGTTTGCATGCCGACGATTTGTAATTTGGAGTCTTTTTTGTGAATTTTTTTTTTATCTTTGTGCGATTTTTTTTTTTTTGTTTGAATTCGCTCACGATGGGATTAATTTGATGCGAGATATCTCCGATTTATGGTTTATTTTTGTTGTTTATTTGGTTTCCTTTTGTTCGACTCCTGTAGTGGTTTTCTTTCGATGTTTTGGGATTTTAGGGTTTCATTTTGGGGATTTTAGGATTTGTGTCTTCTATTCTTATCTCAGTTTGGTTGGGATTTTTCTAGGATTTTGGCGCATTGGGATTCTTTGGTAGCTTCTGTTTGAAAAAAGTGAAGTGGGCAATGGTTTGCTATTGCTAAACTTTAACTGCATGTTTGAATGACATTCTAATTATTTTAGATGTCACATTTTCGTTGAATTTAAATACATTTTCTTTAAATTCCCTTTCGCTTAGTCTTGGAGAACTTGTGAAACGGAGAGTGGGCAACGTCCTGCTAGTTAGTCTTTGCTTGTATGTTTGAATGGCCACATTGGTTACCCAAAGCGTAGTTTGTTTCGTCTTCACTTGCATATTTGTTGTCCTATCAATGAAGTGAAAGCCGAGTCTTTTAACTCGCTAATATACGTCGATCTGCTTGGCAGAATAGTTTGTTTATAATTTTTACTTTACTGTTAATTTGCACTCTTTTGGATTGCTTTAGGGCAATCATGAGTGACGAGGGAGAAAAGACTTGCCCCCTTTGTGCTGAGGAGATGGATTTGACGGACCAGCAACTGAAGCCGTGCAAATGTGGATATGAGGTTTGCGACAGTCATTTATATATATATATATATCCTACTCCTTTTGATAAAATTTTGTGTACGATCGTCTATATTTTCCTTATTATCTGCTTGAATCTAGTTCTCAAACATAATTTCTTCATGCCAGATATGTGTTTGGTGCTGGCATCACATAATGGAGATGGCTGAGAAGGATGAGTCGGAGGGACGTTGTCCTGCATGTCGTTCTCCTTATGACAAGGAAAAGATAGTGGGGATGGCTGCAAAATGTGAAAGGTTTTTATTTATTTTGTGCTGTTTGTCTTGCCTTGAAAGGAATTTCTATATCTGTTCTGGTTTTTATTATTATATTCATACGTTTCCCCCTGTTCCCTTTATAACTTCTCAGCAGATTGGTGGCTGAAATCCATATGGAGAAAAAGAAATCACAGAAGGCAAAGGCCAAATCATCTGAAGGACGGAAGCAGCTCAGCTGTGTGCGAGTGATTCAAAGGAACCTTGTATACATTGTTGGGTTGCCTCTTAATCTGGCAGATGAAGAAGTATTCTCTCTCTTTCTCTTTCTCTCTCCCTCTCTCACACACGCACACACACACGCACACACACAATAATGTGTTAGGTTATTTTTGAATTTCAGGGATAGGTGTCAATATTTTATGACTTTTCATGCATTCATTTGCAGCTTCTCCAGCGTAGAGAATATTTTGGTCAGTATGGGAAGGTTCTCAAAGTATCTATGTCTCGTACGGCAGCTGGTGTTATTCAGCAATATCAAAACAATACGTGTAGTGTGTAAGTTCTATGTGTCCATTATGTCTGTGTTTTAACTTATTCTAAGTTAGAGATGATATCATTCTTTAGCTTTTTTTTTTCCCCTCTGCTGTATGTCTAGTATCATTACTGCATCTCTTAATGCCATACTCTTTGCTGACTTCTTTTCATTTTAAGTTATGCTTTTGACCTTCCAGATGCAGTGGATTTCAATTCTGTCATTAGTCGGCTCTTGGATTTATCTTGTCTTAGTGACATCATTCTTTATGACCGTGTTTCTTTGTTCTCAGATATATTACTTACTCAAAAGAGGATGAAGCAATTCGTTGTATTCAAAATGTACATGGGTTTGTCTTGGAGGGTAGACCTTTGAGGTGCAAGCTTGTTCATTCTTACTGAGACCTACTGAAATTGATAAACGTATAGGAGCATCTTTGTATTAATATAGATATTTTTTTCGTCATCTATTTTAGGGCTTGCTTTGGAACCACAAAGTATTGCCATGCGTGGTTGAGAAACGTGGTATGATCATTTCTGCTTGGTTGTAAACAGAATTTTACTAAGTTGTTCTCCTTTTCTTATATTTGCTTTATTGAGAATCGATTTACTGTCATTTCCAGCCATGCACCAATCCCGATTGCTTGTATTTGCACGAGATTGGTTCTCAAGAGGATAGTTTTACAAAAGATGAAATTATTTCAGCATACACAAGGTATATTTTGAATCCACTTCCTGCCAATGTTTTGATTAAGATTGCAGTATGCCATACATTCTTGTGATGATTTTTCTGTTGTGGTGATATTTTAGGGATTTATTTTTTTATTTTTTTCTCTTGTGGTGATTTTTTTGTTTTTTTTTTTTTTTTAAGAAAAACGGAATTTTCCTGCTGGAGTGGACATGAAATTCATTGCTGATAAATGTGATTCCTCTATTAAGAGTTTTAATAGAGTTACAGAGCACTTAAAGACATTATCAGTAATAAAATCTGTTGTCAGACCACCTACTTTTTTTTCCCTTTAAGATAAACATAAACAATCTTGTTGATCCTTTATGCAGGTGTAAGAATTAACTATTGATTTATATTCCTTTAACAATAAAAACACTTTTTGTTGGTAAACTTTCTTTCCTCATTATGCTTACTGTCAATTTCTTAAAACAATGTTTTTTCTTCAATTGCATCTGCAATTTTTCCCCCCCTGAAGATATGTACTCTTGTAATAAGAGTTAGTAGTTTATAATGTGAGCTCCGTGGTGCATGTGAACTGCATTGTTGCTTTATGTAACATTTGTTAGCTTGGACAGGACTAGATTTATATACAACTTCCTTTCCCATGTGTGCTACGCCATAATAATTTTGAGAGACAATGAATCAATGGGCAGATCTGATTTTGGATGAGTATTGATTCTTTAGACTTGACTGCATGAAATGTCTTAAAATTTCTACATTGATGAAATATGCAGGATTTATACTCATTTGGGTGCTAAGATATCCTTCCTTGTTCTCATCCTTACAAGTCAAAAACTTCTCTATTTTCTTTGGGTGCTATTTGATGGCATATGGGGTGTTTTATTTTATGCTTAGTTGAACTTACATAATGGTTTTAAAGGAGTAGAGTTCAACAAATTACTGGTGCTGCAAACAATGTGCAACGGCGTTCAGGGAATGTTCTACCACCACCTATAGACGATTATTGCAATAGCAATTCTGCCTCCTCAGGAAAACCAATAGTTAAAAATATGTCAATTGTAAGATTCTATCATTCCTGTTATCCATCTTTCATCTATGTTTAGTGTTTCAATGGACAATTAAACAAGTTTTAAGCATCTATTTCTCTATTCTCTTGAGTTGCTACTTTGCTGCATATAAAGTCAAACGTTTATAGTAGATGTGTAGAACAAATATGGAAGCACATGTTGGTCGCTGACTTCTGCTTATGGTGAAATCTTGTTATCAACTTTTGTTCTGATTTTGATGTATTAATCAAGCAGAATTCTGGAAATATTACTAGAGGTTCTCCTCCAAATGGAACTGCTGGTAGATCTATTACTCTTCCAGCTGCAGCCTCATGGTATGCTGGCCTCTTGTCTTTTGTTTTTTTAAATCTGTGTTTGACCATTCATTTATTTGTGTAACCGTTCTTTCTTTCTCATGAACATGGCAGGGGTATGCGTGGTTCAGCATGCCAACCGCTAGCTGCAAATTTAACATGTACAAATGGATCTTCAAAACAGAAAGCTGATACAACTAGTTGTACACTGGCATTTTCGTCAGCAGTTGCAGCTGCTACGCAGAGTTCTATATTGCATGGTGATGTAGGGAAGAGGCCATCATTAATCGATGAAAGTCAGAATATTGATGCAAAAGTTAAACCAGAACCATTGAAGTCTGTGAAACAACATAGTAACTTGGATTTTCAAAACAGTATGTCTGAGAAACCTGCTGCACTGGATGGAGCTCTTTCTGTTAATTTAGGCAGTCAGATCTCTTCTCCGCGAATGTTGAAGGACAGTGATAAAGGCATTACTATGCTACCAAACATTTCGGATGCCAATGACCTGGATGGGCAATCTTCTACTTCTTCTGGTCATGAAAATGAACTGCTCATCACTTCTGAAGGTCATATCCAGAATTTGTGCTCTGAAATGTCTTCAATGAGCATGGATAGAAATTTCATGGATGAACACTCTGGTAAAACTTCACCCAATGGTGGATTTTCTGATCACTCCTTTATTAAATCACCTCGGGATCAGGGGTTGCAACAATATTATACTGACCAATCTAGAGAACCTTCGACAATAGCTCAGAAAGTTGTAACGTCAAGTGATGACTGCATTTCAAGAGGTCAGTCTGACTGGATATCGGATTCACATACACAAGTAATGCCAAGTACATCTTCTGAGTTGGAAGAGGACATAATATCTTTTGAAAATCAACGGCTAAAGGATCCTGAAGTGACTACCAAATCATTCTATGCTTCAAATCATCTGCAACAACATGAGGCTTACTCTGCAGTTAATTCAAATGCTGATCGTCTATTTGTGGATAGCAAACTTAGGGACAGTTCATTAACACCTAATGGGTACCCTAACAGCTATGTTGGTTCTGATAGAATCTTAGAGCATTCCTTTTTGCATCCAAATGAAAAGCACCTAGGACGATTCCTGGCACCTGGTGCTGAGATGAATTCTATTGTAGATAGAGGGGAAAGTAGCATAATTTCAAATATATTATCACTTGATTTTGATACTTGGGATGAATCACTAGCGTCGCCTCAGAATTTGGCTAAATTGTTGGGAGATGATGAGAAGCAGTCTGGATCTCACAGAATATCAAGTTCTTGGAAGGGACAAACTAACAATCAGTCCAGGTTCTCATTTGCAAGGCAGGAGGAGTCTGTAAATCAAGCATTTGATGTACAGCCATCTCTTAGTGTAATTGGGCAATTGTCAAATAACCGTCCTTTCGGCCATGATTTTGCTGATAGCAGAGATCTATATCTGGATAAGATTGGGTTTGCTAATGGTTTCTCATCCAATAGTTTTGAGGAATCTGAGAATCACGCAAGCAGTCATTCAGCTTTCCTTCCTAATACTAAGCCTTCTGGTGCGTATTGTTTGGGCTTGGCTTGTTTATAGTTTTTTTTTTTTTTTTTTTTTCGGTTTTACGTTTCTAATTGTGGCTGTTATTCTTAGTTTAACACTGTATGCACTTCAGTGCGTGTTTAGTATGAGAACCTTTTCTGGAGTACTGTGTGTGAAGATCGACAACTGTGGACTCTAGTTATTTTCTCATTGATGTTTTTTTTTTTCCCCTCTTTGCCTGAAATAAAACTAAAGTTCGTCTGGCTATGCTGTGTGTTTGAATGACTCTGCTGATTCAGTGCATGTTTGGTTGTGCTGTCTGTTTCCATGAGTTACTTGAATTTTAGCAAGTATGGAATTTGGTCATAGATGGTGTTTGTATGCAATTTTGGAGGAACTTTATTGCATTATTATATGATATTTTAGACAAGATAATTGTCCAAGTCGACAATGTTTTTGTTGCCATGTATTTTTTTGATAGCAACATTTTGTATTCATTTTATTTATAGATGTCTTGTGCAATTGTGCCTTGGTATAGATGTGATGTCTTCAGACTTCATTTTCGTGTTGTGACTAATATTGATAGTAGGTAAATTTTGCTAGATAGTTGGTTTCTTATCATTTTCTTAATCACTGTTTTCAGCTGTTTCAAGGGCTCAAATATCAGCTCCTCCTGGGTTTTCGGTGCCGAGCAGGGCACCACCTCCAGGCTTTGCATCTCATGAAAGGCTGGACCATGGTTTTGACTCCATCTCTGGTAAGTTTTCATTACTTAATCTCTTTTAGTTAGATTTGCCCTTGTTGCCTTTTTTATTGGGATGACAGTGTTAATTTGTTTTTTTTTTTTTTTTTTATTTTATTGAGATGACACTGTTAATTTGTTTTTTAATTTCTCAGGGAATCATTTGCTCGACACTTCATCTTTGTTGAGAAATGCATATCAACCACAGGTGCCTGGAAGCATGGGCAACTCTACTGATATTGAGTTCATGGATCCTGCCATATTGGCAGTTGGTAAAGGAAGGCTTCAAGGCGGGCTGAACAATCCAGCCTTAGAAATGAGATCAAACTTCCCGTCACAATTAAGTCCCTTTGAAAATGATGCCAGGCTTCAACTTCTTATGTCAAGATCCCTCTCTTCACAACAAAACTTTAGATTTCCTGACATTGGAGATGGTTTTTCTCATCTCAATGATTCTTATGGAATATCTTCTAGGCTTGTTGAACAATCGCAGGTGAACAATCTGTCACCATTTGGACAAATGTCCCTTCCACAGTCAAGGAGTGGGATGGTCTCAAATGGCCACTGGGATGGGTGGAATGAGGTTCAGGGCGGAAACTCTTTGGGCATGGCAGAGCTCCTTCGAAATGAGAGAGTTGGGTTTAACAAGTTTTATTCTGGTTATGAGGACTCGAAGTTTCGGATGCCCAGTTCAGATCTATACAACCGAACCTTTGGGATGTAGTTCTTGTGGAATGGATGTCTAGACTACTAGTTGGCATTAGTTGGCCGACAATTGAGAGAAGCTCAGAGGTGTATTGCGTGGTGTTATGGCCTTGTAAACTCGATGGTGGGATTGACTCATAACTGGTCTCAGTGAGCAGCTGATGTAGGATCGAACTCCCAAAAATATGGAGTTTCCAATCCTGCAGGTAAGAGTTAAATTCTTGTTTAGTTTTCTGATCTATATGTTTATTCTAATATTACTTCTTGTTCCTGGTATCGGATGAAATTATTGCAACAAGTTTGCTGCTTCAAGATTGCACCTTTTGGCTACCTACCTAGTTATTCAGTTCAAGGTTACAAGAAGTTTTTTGGGGAGATGAAGGATTTTCTCTCGTTTCTGTGGCTGCATTTTAACATTCAGCCCTCTGGTCGTCTTTAAACTTCAGGTTCAGGGTCCTAAAGTTTCTGTTATTAATTTAGGAGTATGAGTTGAAAAATAAGTTGGCATTAAAAAAAAAAAAAAAAAAAAAAAAAAAGGAACTGAAATCTATTTAGGTAATGAGTTAATTCAGCTCATAGGTGTGACATTTGTAGTTCCTCGGTAGTTTTTTTGGATTCGTCGGTCATCTTCTTAATTTTTTAGTCTGCGTAGGAACGTGTTGTCATTATGGTCTGCAATACACACACACATATATGTATGTATGTATATCTAAATGTATATGTATATATATGCATATTCTGTGGTGTTTGATTCGCGCTATCATCTACTGTGTGTTGCAGGTGAAGTATGCTATGATCTATATCTGACGCGAATACTGTACTGGTGATTGCTGTATATTGTTACAACGTTCGTCATCTGGACATATCAAGTATGAGCTCGTCTTATTTTATAGAATGTGGCTAGAATCAGGTTGTTGCTCTCACTACTAACCAGATGAAATCTGACCCCAACACCTTCTCCTTTTGAAGTTCTATAATACCCGCCTACACATTTTGAACATATACTGAGAGGTTATATTCAAATTTGATTTGAACTGAATTTTCTTATGATGCTTTGGCGTTTTTTTTTTTTTAATATACAACTTTATGGTATTGTTCTTGTTTTCTGATCTTTGATGTACAAATGTTCCGTGTGTTTAGAACATCACTACCCGCGTGTATCGCGCGTGCCTTCTGCTTATATTACATAGAACTAAAAGTTTGTTTAATATTTGTTATCATGGTTTTATTTTGGTTAAACTAGTTTTTAAAGCATTAAATTTTGCCCATATTTAATATGCATCTCTTTTTGGAAGGGGGGAGAGAGAGAGAGAGAGAGAGAGAGAGAGAGAGTTCATGTTATCTTTATTGCAAATATGATAAATAAATTTGAGTTGCGACTGTTCATTTTGATTTGAATTGAGAAGAGACTTCATGCTATGTATTTGTGTTTCTTGCTCTCTCTCTATTTGTTGACAGTTGGGGGTTATTTTTACTTTAAAAAAAAAAAAAAAAGCGCTTAGAGGTTATTGCAGGGATAAAAAATAGTCATATATATATATTTATTGAATGGGATTCGTGTTGAACACCATCACAAATAAAAGTGTAGATATCTAGCTGAAAAAGAAATTACATTTACCGATTCAGGGTACTTATTTCTTGTTTGCATTGGTTTGAATTTGCAGTAACTGACGAGCTCGGCACAGTAAAAATGATATTACTTGTGTGCTTGTATGCGTTCAGTTACAAGAGAAAGAAAATTACGAAAATAAATTCCATAAAAGGATTTGTTAAGCCACTAGAATAACATTTTATGTAAAACTTGGCAACAGATGTTTTTTCACTGATTTGTATATTTTTATTATCAAATTCAATGGTCATTGATATTTGAACTTGGGAAACTTACGGTCCGTTGGTGTTTGGATTGAGTTTGAGAGGTCCGTTGGTGTTTGGATTGAGTTTGAGAGGTGATGAAATTTTTAAGTTTGAGTTGGTTGATTTTTTTAAAAATGAATTATAATTTTTGTTGATTTTTTATAAAAAAAGTAAAATAAAAATTAAGATAAAAAAATATAGTTTAATTATAGTTAAATCTGAATATTAAGTATAGACTTATTATGTTTTTTGGAGTTTGTTCCTATCATTTTGTTCTTTTTTCTTTTTAACCTCTAGTAGTGACTGCTAACCGTTTATTATTATTATGCTAACAAGCAAGTTAGACTAATTTTTTAAAACCTTTGATACAAAGTTATTCTAATCATAAATCACTTTGTATAGGCGGTTTTAAAAAATGAATCATAAATCATTGGTTATAATCATAATTTAACAGTGGTATCACATTTAATTCTATCAATAGATGTAAAGTTTAAATTCTCTTTTTTCGAAGTTCAAAAAAAAATCATAAATCAGATTTTTTTAACAAAATTTAATGTAACACTTAGGTCTATAATTCTTACCAACAATAGATTTCTACCCTGTTCCTTTGGAAATTTTTGTTTTTTTTTTTAATTTTTTGTAATCATTTGATTGTACTAACCTAGAACCCAAGTGACGCTTTGAAGAGACTCAACTGGTCCACCATGAATTTTCAGGCTGGGGGGCTAGTCGGGCCGCTTGATTTATGAAAGCAAATATATGACAAGAAGTCACCATACCTAATGCGTGTTTTTGGACGTTTTATCTAAAGATTACATCAAAATAGTGGTCTGCTATTTATTTTTTATACTACCAAAGATTTTTACCCTACCAAATATTTCTTATAACGGATATGCTATGTCTTTGAATTATTTAGTGTCCATGTACGTTTCTGAACTCAATTTGGTTGAACTAACAAATCTCCCACAGGATGCTAATGATAAACGAGAAAGGAAAAAAAAGTTAATAAAATTTATTTCATTTATGTCCGTACTTCTTAGCTTTCAACTCAGATTTCTTGCTGGTATGGTTAAATTGAAAAATCACCCAGGAGGACGTTCAAAACATGAATATACCTGTAAATATACCAGTAAAAGCACAGGTTTCACTTCTCATGAAATTCCAAAGTTTTGAAAAGGGTATTCCAGGAATAATTTGCATTATCTTGGTGTAGTCTTGTCTGATGCTTTTTTCTTTAATATCCTCTCCTCGACCTGTCTAAATCAAATTATTATAGCAAAGGCCACATTATTAACTGTCCCCTCTGAGCTCTCTAGATTTAAGTGAACACCTTTTTGTTACAAATATATATATATATATATATATATGAATATGTATTCTTGGCCAACTTGACCACTTTACCTGCGATGAATTCAATAATAAATTATGGTTAGATTATGTTAATAATTATCGGAGGGTATTCATTTTTAGAACATTAATTATTATTGTTGTTTTTTAAAAATAAATAAATAAATAAAAGGACCACACACGGATTTTGTATGTATTTGATGTGACAGCCGTCAAAAGGAAAGGACCTAAAAAAAAAAAAAAAGGAATTTCATGACATGCACAGTCTTCCAGTATCTTATAATTGTGGGTTTTGCCTCCTTCGGTAGGGTGATTAGGAATAATTGAAGGAGTGCCACTTTTGTCGGCAACCATTAATTTATGCTTTGTTTGGTCCCTTTAAAAGGTGAAAATCTCTGTTCCTGTGGCACACATCTCCTGTTCAAGAAACTGACTTATCATTTTCTTTCCCTTTCTTTTTCCCCCCCATTTCTTTCCTGAAAAAACATTGGGTTTTGGAATTTATTCTTCTTTTTTTTTTTTTTTTTTAATTTTTAATAACGGGAGAGTTGCTCAACAAGGAATTTGGTAAACGTTAAAAATGGTAGTGTGGTCCTTTGTTAAAATGATGACAGATTGGCGCTGGAGGGCCTTGTTGTCCTTGGCTCACTTTAAGATTTGCATCTTTGAGGATCCCACATGAAAACCTCATCCTTGGAGCCCACTTATAACCTTATCCATGGACCCCACATGGAAAAATAAAAAACTAATTTCCCTAAGATAAAAAAATTAAAGTTTATTTACTTACAACGAGCTTTTATGGTATGATTTTATATTTTACCTTACAAATCAAAATTGTGTTTTAACTACTGAGTTAATTTTCTAACATTCTAATTTACAAAGCTTATTAAAAATTTACAGAACATGAACATGATACAAAACTTATTCTAATCATAAATTATATCGTTAAAAGATTAATCTAATAATTAAATAATTGTTCTCTTTTAATAACAACGGTTTGAAGAGGATATAACATAGAGATTCGCACAAAACTAAAATGTATTAAGGGCTAAGAAGTAAATATTCCTTTAAGGATCCTAACCCATCAACACCTTATGTTGCAGGGGACTGTGCTAAATAATAACTAAGGAAATAGTTGTGACTGTCACATTATTATGTCAAATCTATCATTTCTACTTGACCATTGGCGTGACTTTTAGGCATTTTTGTTTATCGTCTTAAAATGATGATAAGCATGCACTGCTTTGTACTATTTTCCTTACACAAGTACTTAGAGAACAATCCCACGTCTTATTGTATCCAAAAAAAGAGAGAACAAAAGATGGAAGCAGCGGATAATTAATGAGAAAATTTTTTGTATTGGGGTGTTTGTTAGAATATGATTTTCATTCACCAATTGGTACAATTCGAACCGTTTCTGTTAAAATTGAAAAATCTGAATTTTTTTTACCATAACAAATGTTGAAAGCCACCGATTAATAGGAATAAATCACAATTTTGTGGGTTTAAACTGAAATTTTCAATCTAAATACTGGCTAAATTGTATTTATCCGATTCATTCAAATTTTAAAAAATTTGAATTACCAATCAAACACTTGACATTCAGCAACCAGTAAAACATATCTTGTAGTATAAAGCTGCTACAATTAATTCAAGGGTAAGCCAAGCGTACCATAAAATGTACTCCTTTTCAGAGCAATACAAAGAATGACAGGTGGCAAATTATTCCTAATCAGTTCTCCCAAGGCAAAGTTCTGTGACTCCAATAATATTTCTTCCTGTTGAGAAGAGCTTTTTGGTCTCCTTAAAAGAGGTCACTTGGACACTCTTACCACAATAGGCACCCCCAAAAAAGCATTGCATTGGTTTTGGTGGCTTTTGCAAAGCACATCTTCACCCGTTAGAATATATATACATTTGCATATTATTACATACATCCTTTTTTTAGGAAATGTATAACTGAAAATAAATAGTATATAAATATAAGTGTACTCTTGTGTTCAGCAACCTCTTTTTATTAGACACGTACGACAAGCTGTCGATGACTGTTCAACTTGAAAAATAAACGGTGATGATAAGAGAGAAGGTGAACATAAATATAAGGTTTTGGGTTGTCAGTCTCTCTTTCTCTTCCTCTCTCTCGTGCCAGATACGTTTGGTAGCTGAATAAAAGAGTTATTCTATAAATGTATGTGTAATATATCTAATGACAAAGACAAAAATGGCATAAAGATGTGAAACTGGGCACCACAAAAGGAGCCCACAAAACAATCATCAACATCAATGGCGTCCCCCACCAATTGGGGTGTCTCAATCAGCTCCACATATAAATATTAGTTTAATGATTTAATAAATGCAATAATCTATTCAAAAACCCCACCAACTAAAAACCTCAACGATAGGTACCAAACCTAACCCAGACTCCAAATCCAACAACAATTTCAGCTGGGGCCCAAAGAACAGTAAAGGTAGTAGGCCCATCTCAAAAATCCAACTAGGCCTGGGCCCACCATGTGTTTAGAGCTCTAGTGAGAGATCCTGTTCGACCTTTTTAATCATGGCGAGGGGGGTGAATGCAAAGAGTTATTTCGTGGGAGGAATTTATGTGGGGGATATATACATACATACAAGTATATATTTATATATATTTGAGGAATATAGGACAATGGAACCACCAAAACTTTCTTTTCATCTCATTTCTTTTTTTAGTTTGTGTCTTCGTTTTTATTTTTAGTTTTTTGGGTCATATAGCCTTCTAGGAATCTTAGTTGCCCAATGAAAAAGATTTTAAAAGGGTTAAGAAATACATGTGAGTTCTATTGACCACTTACACTATGTAACAAAGTTTTTTAGCATCTCTTTGTATGTATATGTGACAATTTTTGAATTGTTACAAAACTGATGGAAACATGAGGGAGAGGTATCCAAGGAGGACATTTTCAGTGCTAAAATTATATTGTTTTTCCTTGATGAAGCTAAAAATTCAATTAAGGACAAGATGATTATTTTTAATACATGTAGGTGCTAAATAGTAAATTCATTGTCTAAATTTTCACGTAGGGGTTTTCTTGAGAACAAATTTTATTACAAACAGCCTCATTTAATATTGACTAGATTTGAAAAATGGAAGATTACGAAGGGGGTTGGTTTGCATGCTAAATGATAAGGCTTCCAGTGCTAGGTGCATTCTCGTTAAATCGAAAATGCCAAGTCCAATTTGCCCTTTGCATAAGTATTGTGTGTGTGTTTTCATTATGTGTGGTGTGCTTCTTATTTCCTTTCTTTAAGAGGAAATATATTAGGGATTATGTTTTTTTTTTTTTTTTTTTTTAAATAAGAGAAATAGGGATTTTGTCTGGAATTTGTAGAATTTTATTCAGAGTTCTTTTTCTCTTTCTACAAGCTGTTTTGTGGGGAAAAAAAGGAGGCAAAATAAATGGTAGGTATTGTATTTATCTTATTTGTACATACCTTTGTTTTTAATCTCTAGATCAAATTTCAACGGTTTGATATGTGACTCAAAATAGTTTTACACATTGTGCTGTAAATTTTTTTGGGGACGCTCACAAAGCCAATCGTTAAAAAAAGTTAATTTACCAGCTAAAACAATATTACCTATTCATAGAATAAAAATACAGTTCATATCATAAATTTAGTCCAAAAAAGAAAAAAAAAAAAACACAAAAGTGGTTCCTACACTTGATGCTCAGTTGAATTTGAGATTTGATGCACACCATGTGATTTAACAGTCATCTCTTTGGACTTTGTTGAGTGGTACACATTGAAAAAAAAAAGGGGGGAGAAAAAAATCATCATGATGTGGAAAACTTCATCTGATTTTATAATCTTATGGACACTATATTAAATGAAATGACCAGCAAAAATTGAAAAGAAAACCCCATTATGATAACATAAAGTTCATTATTGGGTCACTTAATAATTACCATATAATATGTTAATTGAACTTGAGGTCATTAATTAAAAGCCTATATTAAAAATTTTTAAGTCAACGCCTATGAGATTCTCTATACTTGTGTTTTCATGCACACCATGAACGTTAAATTACAAAGATCACCTTGTGTTTTTACTTTTGACACTTGTGTCCCTCGGTTCCTAATTCTCGCCACTAGGGTATATGTTTGCAAGAAATTTTTAATTTTGAAGGTCGTGTACCTAATTATTTGGAGTGGAGGGATGTGTGAATAAACAAAAATACGGGGTATATTTTTTGAAGTCACCCTAGGAAATGGAGTGGGGGCTTCAACTCAAGGCCATTAAGGCATTGTTAAGTTTTTACACAACAACTTGGAATTTCTTTGTCTGGAGTTTGGCTTGGTTTTGGGTTTAGGAGTTAGGACCTAAAAAATAAAAATAAAAATAAAAACTCATATTGGTCCTCTCTACCATGTATATATGATATATCCATAAGCTTTAAAGACATGACATTAAAAAATTTATATAAAAAAGAAAAAGAAAATGGGTTTTATGAATAGTACCAAAAATGGCTATATAGTAGAGGATTTTTGGTTGCTTGATGCCAAATCCCCCATGTTTAATTAGTTGCCCAGCTAGGAAACCTATTTTAGTTCCATTTATTTCAGTGGGTCAAGGGCTGTTTCCTAATTTGTGGAGTCTTTAGGCCCACCTCAAAAGAGGAGTTGATAGCTGAATGCAAAATGGGGAAGTTCTTTTTAGTCCCTGAATTATTGATATTTTGTCATTTTAATCCTTCAATTTGTAAGTTCTGATAAATTGTTTCACGAATTATTTAAAACATATTTCATCAAAAAATTATGTAAGTAATTTGTAAAAATTAAAAATTTAAAGAATCAAATTGACCGAATGCTAATAATTCGAAGACTAGCGATATTAATTTACTTTAACTAAATTCATTTCCTTTATTCGCTTGTACTCTTTTGCCAAGATTGTAAGATTTAAGAATATTATATTGCTCAGAAAGTTATTTGGATCCCAAAATTCTCAAATTTGATTTCAATTTTATTCATTTCATATGTGAAGGCTGTAACGAGTTAAAAATTGAAATATTAATAGAGAAGAATTTTTCGATTCCAAATGTTCAATTCCAAAAGGAAAACAAATAAATTAATTTCTGTATGAACTAACTTATACATGTCATTTTCAAAGTGTTTTAATATCAGGAGCGACTTTATGCAATGCATCAACATAACAGACGTACTTGAAAAGAGTTTATAAAGATTTTCATTAGCCACTTCACGAATTAATGTAACCATAGGGCATGTTTGGTTGGGGAAAGGAAAGGAATAGTAGTCTTTTTCAAATCAAATGTATAATTAGTAAGCTAATTATCTAGTAAAGCAATATTTTGTTTGGTTATCTTAAAAGGAAACCTTTTACCGTAAGATATTTATATTGCCATTATATGTATGTGAACATTGAACTCGGTTAGCTAAATAATATTTTAAATTAATAGAACTTGATATTATTTGGCAAACTTGATATTAATTTGACCGTTTACTTTGTTTTTTTTTTTTTAATGTACCTTATTGCAGAATTATAATTTTTTCTTTGTTTTTTTAATTTTTATGGTGTGGAACATACTTTTAATCCATCATCAGGACATAGTGTTTTAAATATTGGTTAATTTTCAATATTATGATCTATTAGTGTCCACATTATAAATTTAGTCTTTGGTTGAATCACGGTCTCAATTTGAATGTTTTATATTTAACTGTAATGTGTGCTTGGTTGGTGATGAAACATTCAAGTAGGTTCACCATTTCGTAATAATTTAACTTAAATCTAAATCTAAATGTTTACTTTTTTAGATATTTGAGTTTCAATCATTTTTCTGTACTTACACTATTCATTATCTTTAATTAAACTTTCTACACACACATTCAATTTGAATGCAACATTTAGATTATACATTCAGATGCATACATTCCTTTGAGGACCCTTGCAAGTTACAATACGTACATGACACACAATTGCTTTTAATCAAATATCAAACCATTTAAAATTAAATCAAACAGTTGACTGAAACACAATGTTTACTTTTATAAATATGCCCTTTAAAAAAAAATAAAAGTGTAATTATCAAAAGGAAAAAAAAAAAAAAAAAGGTGTACACGTCCCTAGTAATGATACGCAAAAAATTCTGATTTAAAAATAAACAATACAACGAAGTGACGCGTAGAACAAATCATGGAAAATAGAGTGCCAGCTACTGAGGATAAAGGGTCCCTCAAAAAATATAAAAAAATATATAAAAATAAATAATTAAAGAGAGAGGGTGATTGATTTGATAGAACAATGATCAAAATTAGGACTGAACAGTGAATATCAGATTTCGTTCCCACTCTGGAACACGTGGCTTTTCCCGTACCATTTACTTCTTTTATTTTTATTTTTGTCTCGGAACTTTAATTATTTTTTTAGTGCAGTCTTGTACTTGACAGTTGACACTAATTAAAACGAGGAATTCGTTCCCCTTAAAAAAAATATTAAAAACGAGGAAAAAATAATAAAGAAAAGAAAAACATTTAGCAAGACTTTTATTCGTCTTATCCCTGACAGAGAGTTCGGATTTTCTATTGATTTTTTTTTTTTAACCAAACTATGAAGGTTAAATCCTAATCTATAAAACTTTTTTATTTTCCGACGTGACATTAAAGTTTTAAAAATTATCTATCTGATTAGTCAGAACACGTTTGATGAATGAGTTTAATATAAGATTTTTAAATTTTAATAGTAATATTTTAAAAAAAATAAAAATTTTTTTCAGAAAAAATAAAAATTATGATAAAAAAAATATAATTTAATTTAAAATAAACTTGAAAACAAACCCCTTAATAATTTAAGGTCAAATATTGGTGAAATGATAATTTGATTTTTTTAAAATTATTATTTTGATTTAGAAGGATAAAATTGAGAAATTAAAAAAAGCTAGAAAATATCGAAACCATCCATGTGTTTAGTTTCACATACCACTTTTAGCCCTCATGTTGTGCAAATGCCCACAACAACGTTCATATGTTTGTAATCAGACACAAAAGATCTCTTCAAGCGATTAGGGTATGTTTGGTTCAAGCATTCGTTTCTCAAAACGGTGAAGAAGATGATAAAAGAGTGTTTTTAAGTAACTTTTTTCATCATTTCTCTCATCTTCCACCTTATTTTTCAAGACTTGCCTTAAATTTGCCTTATATATAATCTTTTTCAAAATTTTAACAGTCTTATTATTCCAAATATCATTTATTCTTTGAAAATGAGACAGACTTTTCAAGTTGACATCCAAACAAATTCAGACTTTTTGTTTTTAAAAAAATAAATTTTTTTACACATCCAAATGTAATTTGAAAACCAAGATGAAATGACTTCTTTCAATTGGGGTACACTAACGCTCCCACGGATATGAAATTTAGTAAAAATAAAAATTCAAAAACCATGCAAACACATTAGAAAAATTATGAAACCACAATGAAATCGAGATCCATTATACAAAACTCATTACTATTATATATTGAGACCTAAATGTATACATATCATTGTTTGAATTAAAAATATTAATCAAGGTCTAATTGTATACATATCTTTGTTAAAAATATTAAATAATAAAAAGAAAAAACAGTCCTACGAAGAGGGAGATTTTTTAGGGCCTAATTCGAGAAGGAAAAAAATCCCAAAAAAAATATAATTCGAGAAGGGAAAAATCCAAAAAAAATCGTCTTTATAGTTCTCTGTTTTTCTTAGAATAATTGTTCTAGTTAATTTAATTTAATCCGAGCAACAAAAAAAGAGAGAAGAAAAAAGAAAAGAAAAGAAAAGGACCAAACCCAGAAGAGCCGTATGCTATTTAATTGTACTCGTACTTTTGGCTCAATGCCCAAAAGTAAAAGTATTTTTCTGTTTATCAAAACAACAAATAAGACTATTTCAAGATTTCCGAGGAATTGTGGGACCCTATTTATGATAAATAAATGCAAAAAATATCATCTGCGCCAAAGAAAAAGGTTCAGGCGAAAAGAAACACTTAAATATTTAATTAAAAAGAAAAAATATATATACATTCATATCAAAAGAGTTGTGCACCAGAAGGCAGAAAGGACGGTGGGGGCACCTAAAAATTAATTAATTTTTCACCAGTCTTCTACATTTACTTTTTGCTCCAAAAGTCCTTTTACTCCTTGGTCATTCCCTCAGTTTAGTTTTGTACTCGGTATATAAATTTGGTTTCTACTGTAAATAAATAAATAAAAATAAAAAAATAAAAAAGGTCAAACCAACTAGTTCAAACTTCCAATCAAGGTTAAAAAAAGTACGAGCTTAGATCTTGGAAAAATAAAATAAAATAGTTCAGATTAGATTTTAAATCCATTTCGTTTATTAGTTTAAATTAGAATTTTAAGTTTAAATAGTAATTTTTATTGATTTTCAGAAAAGATAAAAAAATTTTTCAGAAAAGATAAACTTTTTCAGAAAAAAATAAAAACTGAGATGAAAAAATTGAAACGGACCAATACCAATAAAACAAACAGGAGCTTAGAAATAAAGAAAGTTCAAATCAAGGTTTAAAATTTTCAAGGAAATAAATAAAGAAAAGAAAATATATTTTTTATTTAAAAAAAAAAACTACATTTTAATCAACAAAAAAGGAGAAATATACAAAACAGTACACAAATTGCAACTGTTTCCAACGACACCACCAAAAAACAGTGTCCTCAGTTTTTGTCTGAACAATGTCCAAGATTGAGGTGGTTAATACCGATCACTAGTATAACAACGCGTACATAAAACTCACACATGTAAGACGTGCCTTTCTATCTGTCATGTTGTTTCACATCGGTGACACTCCATGTGTCTTTCTTTTTATTAGGAAATCTATGACACATTTTCAACGTGCAACATTTGGATAAAATCAAAACGAAAATCTCATAACAATAATGTAAGAAACTCCAAGTCAACGATGCCATGAGTTTATAGTAGCGTAAATGCAAAGACAGAAATTAGCAATTCTCTTAATACCAATATTTCAAACAGAATTCTGAAATGGCTTAAAAAAGAAGTCAGAATATCAAGTGATGGTAGTGTAGAAGAGCAATCGATGCTTTGGATCTTACAAAAGAATATTCAAAACCACGGGAGGATGATCTATAGAGGGAGCAGCATAGGTTCTAGCCCTTCTAGGGTGGAGCCTGTTGCGGCCTGACCTGGTAATAATATTGAGGGGAATTGGTGGCAGCGGTGGCGGAGGAAGTAAAACAGAGATTGAGGGTCGTCGGGTTTAATGGTTGCGATGGAAGGATGGCAGCGGACGGAGGGGCGGCTGAAAACGAGAATCCTGATGATGCTGCAGTAGTGAACAGTGGCACAGGGGTTGCAGTGACCTGGCCGTGCATTTGCCATGAAGGGAGTCCTTGAGAAGAACCTAGTGCAATCCTATTCTCCGTTGCCCTTTCCTGTCAAAAGGATTCAGAAACGAGTGTTGTATCAAATAATAAATGTCTGGATCCTTGTTCTAGCAAAAAACAGGTCTAATTCTGAAGAGTTCTAATAGTAGTATAAGGAAAGCATTACAATTCGTAGTCTTAAATTGTCCGTTCGACGAACTACTGGCAATTTAGGAACAGAAACAAACATTCAAATGTAATTGCAACACAAAAAACTGTTTGATAGTTGACATGTTCTATTCTCAGACTACCATTATTTTTCGTGTTTAAAAATTGTCATCAACAATTTTGGTTAGCTTCATTTTTCGAAAGAAATTTATTCCCTCACTCCCAAGAAAAAGAAATAAAATCCCTCATCTCCCTCCATGAGAAAATTCAACACCACAGTCCGGTCATAACTAAGCAGAGGCATTGCTGGCACAGATAATAGTTCTGTAAGGATGAGCAAAAAAGAGTTATTGGTCAAAGGTAAGTGAAATTTACCTCAGTTGGAAAGAAAGTAGGATATGCACCATTCACCAATAGAGGCTGCTCTGATGCCATTACCAGCCCTTTGAAAGGTGGATTGCCCGATATTGCACTACTATGGTTCTCCATCTGAACAAGCAAAATGCAGAAAACATAAACAACTGCCGGTTACAAATCGAAAATGTAACCATGTGTTTTGTTTGTCCTTCCAATTTAAAGAAACAGGGAAAAAAGTCTATCGTGCTAGAAACAACTAGAAAACAGAATGCATGATTTAATCATAAAAGTTTTAAAGCATCTGGCACAGGATTTTTTTTTTTTTTTTCCTTGAAACAGACTAAAAATCTAAATTCCATTACCCCCGAAAGCTTTCTGCTATGCACGTCATAAGGGCCAGAGTGGAATTGGATACGCCCCTCAGTTTCCTTTTGACCATTGCCAAATGAAGGGGGTGATATCCCCAGATTGAGATCAAGGTTGTGAGTGCCACCTACATAAAAGGGAAATTGAGACACCGAGCAAGAATGGTAAATATTGGAAGTTCTATAGAATGACAAGAAAGCTACACAAAAACCGAGTTATCAGATAATACCTTCAATATTGGCCTCAGGGAGCATAACCCCTTCATAGGTACTTGGCTCAAAGTTGGTGACCGCTTCCCTTCCGTTACATTTGATAGCTGCCTTGTCATATGCCCTAATTTCCAGAAAATCAAAAGGGAGACGTGTTGGATGGAACCCTAATGAGGTTGAGAAGGTAATAAATTCAATCAGGTAGAGTGTAATTCATGATCATTAGGACCTTGCAGCTTCTACTTCGCTGTCGAATAGCCCAAGATATATATACCTGCATTCAAGCATCGTAACCTCCATGATGTAAACACGGTCCCCAATTTTCGTTTTTTTTTTTTTCTAATATCTCTGATTTCTTTTTTTCTTTTCTTTCCCAAACAAGGAAAATAAAACGCATTGAGAGATTGTTTGCAACAATTATCCATTCACTCCAATGGGCACGTAAAAACTTCTATCATCTAACACCTAGAGCCTAAACAGAATCAAAATATTTAAATTCCAAAAACTAGCTCCTCACTTTTTGCCGAGGAACTGCCCCATTCGAGCTTCCCATCGTCCACATTTGTGCAGCGTCACTCCTCTATATTTTGAGCTGCCCCGAGAGAAGCCCGTGCTCTGCCTGCGTAGTATGTGCACGAATTCTTCCTTGGTCAAGTTCTTCATCTGACAATTGTTGAAAGCTTGATTAGTCCTATTATACCAACAGCTCAAAACAAAAACAGAGTCGGTAATTTTCGTGGACAAAATAGCAATCATACCTGATTCAAATCCTCCTCATAATCGCTGAGATTGAAATTGATATCAGCGTCCACTCCCCTAAACTTAATGGCAGCTCGATCATAGGCTCTAAATTACAGAAACCCAAAGTTCACGAGCTATATAAATAATATATGTATTGTATGTATGTATGTATGTATAACGACAAATTCTTCAAAGCCATTGAAATCAAGCTAATGAGGAGGAGAAGAAATTTACCTAGCCGCAGCATGAGCAGTGTCGAATCCACCTAGACAAGCCCAACAACCAAGTTCAGTAAAGTTTTTCCAAAATTGGAAGATCAAAAACACCAATATCCGTAATTAAAATCCGGTCAAACAAAAAATACCAAATCCATACCGAGATAGACTTGTTTGCCACAGTCCCTGTACCAGACAAGGAAAAGAAAAGGAGAGGAAAAAAAAAAAAAAAGGAAACTAGGGTCAGGAGAGAATAAACTCGTACAAATTGGTACTCAGAATCGCTTGCAGAATAAAAACAAACACATGAAATTTCAATCAAAACAAACGAAAATGATCAAAATCAAAGCGAGGAGAAAAATTCAACAAACAAAAACGAAGAAGTTTTTTATTATCTACTTGACCATCGAATTCAATCAAGCAACAAAACAGAAATTGATCGATACAAGCACCAAATTCACTCACCAAATATGAGATTCCCATCTTCCCGTCCTCCTGTAGAACGTGACTCCTCTGTACTGCGAGCTCCGAGACCTCGGTCCCCTCCTGCTCTTCTTCGGCTGTTGCTGCTGCTGCTGCTGCTGCTGCTGCTGCTGAAGCATCCTCACCTCTCCAGACCCACTCTGATCGATGCCAAGCTCGATCCAGCTCTTCCTCGAAGACGAAGAAGACTGCCCCTGCCAGTCCTTGAGATCCCCATTCGCTCCTCCGGTGGTCATCGGAAAGAACTCCTTCGTCACGGCGACGTCGTTTTCGACCCCAACCTTCAGATATCGAAGTTGAAGGTGTAGACCTCGGTCCCGCCGGCGCGTGTCGAGCACGAATCGTCGTCGCCTCCGTTGCTCGACGCGTCCGCATTGACGATCGACGAATTCGAGGTCCCGGACTCGTCCATTTGGGTCCCGGAGCCTTGAGGAACCTTCTCGACGAGCATGGCCGAGTCTCCGTCGTTCTGGTTACCCGAATCGGCCGAGACCATATTCAGATTAAGATCCAACATGGCTCGTCGTGTTCTCCCCGTTCGAATTTAGCTCCAGTTTCAGCTCCAACTTTTCCAACACCCTTATCGTCTCGGCACCGCCGATCAATGCCTCCCCTCGCGGCAAATCCAACGGCGGAGATCGACCGATCAGAGATTGAACCGCACAGAGACTAACAAGAAGACGATCGGAAGGTCAAACTGAAACTCCAGAAAGTTCAGAGGACTAGCAAGCAGTAGCTCAAAGAACAAAGTATGCTAATAACAGCAAAAACGAAGACAGAAGAAGCTCAAAGAACAAAACACACACTATCACTCTCTCTCTTCGTCTTCTCCGTCTCGTCGCCGGAGAAAATCGCCGACCAATCGCCGGTGATTGAGAAGAAGAAAAAGAGGAAAAGGAAGTCAAACGGCGTCGTTCAGAGAGCGAGCACCGCGACGAGGTTGACTAGTGGCATTTGTCACATAGTTGGCGAGGAGTTGATCGGTCGGAGTGAAATCATCGCCGACTTAACTCCGCCGGAAAACCGGGGGAGAGAGAGAATGAGAGAGAAGGAAGAGAGCAAACGAAGGAGAAGAGAGATGGGATGGGTGATTGGTGAGGGAACATTTCATTTCAGTCCCCGTTTTAAAAGGATGGAATATATAAACATTATTATTATTATAATAACAATAATAATAACTTTGTTTTTATAATATTATATTATATTTATTATTTTAATTTCTCTCACTTTCTCTCGCACTCTTTCATGGTGATCACTTGTTTGGTCGGTAACCGGTAATTGATAGTGCCAAGAGATTTTTCCATATTACCACTTGTCCAAACGGGTGGTTTCGTAGACGGAAACAGCCGTCTATTATAACTCCCTAGTCCTAGTTAACTGCACTACTCCTACAGTACTAGTGTACTACAGTACTACAAGTTAGCAATCTTCAATTTCAATTGGCTTGCAAAAATCTTTTCCGCGTTTGTTTTGGGAGGTTAAATTTAAAATTTTTATCTCAATTTTTATCTTTTTTTTTTAATTTTTTTAGCTTTTTAAAAAAAAAAATTTTTTTTTCTAAAAAATCAACAAAAATTATTATTGAAATTTAAAATTTTCAACTCAAACTCATTCACCAAACGGACCTTTCATTTTTTTATTCTTTTACATTTTGTTCTAAATTTGTGTTAAAGTTAATTAATATAAATTTATTGTTTTTTTAAATAAAAATTAAGATAAAAGTTTAATTTAATAAAATTAAACTTAAATACCAAATAATATCTTAGTTATTTATTTATTTATTTATTTATTTTTCCAATTTCAGTTTTGTCAATTTTGAATAGTTTTTTTAAAAATTTTCATGTACAAATGGGACAACACAATAAAGAGTAAAATCACAATAAAATCCTTTTATATACCCTATCGTTAAAACTCATAATCGAGATGTTACTTATATACGGTAATTATTATACACTTTACCTTATAGTAGTAATTGACTAATAAATTAAAAATTAAAAATTAATTTAAAAAAATCCATCGGTGGTGGAAGGTTGAGGGATGAGGGGAAGGGAGGTTTCTATCACCGGAGTAAGGAAGAGGGAGGGAGTAGACTGATCGGCTTTGGGGGAGGGGGTAGATTTAGTTACGGGGAAGTGTCTCCGGCGTCGAGGTGGGGGAGGGGGGGCACTAGACTTGAGCTCGCAGGGGGGTCATGGGGAAGAGGGGGCGCTTGGGCTTGACAAGGCTGGTCGGGGGATGAGGGACTAGGTTGATGCCGACGCGGGGTGGTCAACGGGAAGTCGCCGGCGTTAGGGAAGGAGGTTGGATTTTTTTTAAATTATTATTTTTTTAATATTTCTTAATTTATTAGTCAAACACTACTATAAGGTAAAGTGTATGATAATTATCATATACAAGCAATATCTCAGTTATTTGATTACATCTGAACGATTTAAAAATGAACTCTATCGATAGAGTATATAAAAATAGTTTTACCGCAATTCCACCCTACAATAAAAATGGAAATCTTCTTTTTCAAGTAGTGTCCATGTTGGCAATAATGCATGTACACATGTGAAAGTAAAAAGTGGTTCCATTACACTCAGAAAGATATAAAAATAAATAATAATTAATATAATTACAATTACATATGTATGAATGCAAGAAACGGAAGTTTGTCACATGTATCCTTTTTTCATTTTTCTTTAAATTATTTGCTTAAAATATGTCTTATTTTCTTAGATTTTCCAGCAAATTAATCATCATTCGTTATTCCTATGTTAAACTAGAGTAGACAATAGTATTAAGTTTATGTAGATTTCAGAAAATATAGTTTAAGCAATCATAGAGACCTTTGGACTGGCTGCCTTGTGGGTGGCCTTTTGTTGTTGCTTTCGTTTAGTATTATATTTTATTCACCAAAATATAAATGTGTATATATATATATATATATATGCACCCATATTAGAATAGGTCATTTAAAGTGTGGCTCCCACTAAACATAAGAAAGACTGTAAGAGTGTTAGGTATAATTGTAAAGTGCAGAGTTTTCTGATAATTGGTTTTGGAAAATAAAATTTTTCTAGATATGCTAATATACAACAAAGTAGAACTAGCACAACAGATATATTCCATATATAAACTTTGCATTCAACTATTTTGTAGGGCTTTTCCAATGGTTCCTTGGTTGGAACGTCCTCTAACATAAAAAGGTGGTAACATATCACATGAACATGTTAGATCTATATATATATATATATAATGTTAGTGTAAATCATATTTTTTACATATTAATGCGCAAAACATATTGAAAATACGTATTATGTTACATTTACCTTACATTATTATTACGTCTTATTCTTTCTACATTGCCTTGAGAGGCTCATCGAAAGAACGTAGAAAAATCCTTATTATATATAATAAAGATTGCGAAAATAAGCTACTGATCATTCCATAATAACATTTCCTGACAGAAAGATCCAAGCACATTCCATAAATCTCTATTTATATAAATATTGTCTCATATAGTTAATATAATCCAGCAATACAATAACATATAACATTAAGATCATTAATTAATATGTAATATTTTTGTTGAAATATTATATTTGTTCTTATAGCTCCAAAGAATTACATTAACTTATGTATAAATAAATTAGTAGTTACATTATATAAATATAAAATTACATGACCCATCGATCGAGTAGGAGACTATTTATATATATATATATTATATGCATAAATAAAAAGGAAATTTATTTTTGAGCAGAAGAGCCGTTTTCGTTTTCAAATAGTGTTCGATCGATTATGTATTAATCAATATTCGATTGATTGGTCTGAGGTTATCGACCAAAAAGATTTGTCTAAGTCTGAAATTATTCTAATATTGGACCTTGGACGTATGATAGTTCTAAATAAATCTCTTAGAAATAAAATCTTTTGTCTCATGGGAACCTGCTCTGGTTCCCTTACGAAACTTTCGTTGTTAAGGGACCGAAAGGAATAAACTAGCAAACTACTACAGGACATTAATTTCTCTAATGGATTAATGCCATACAGTACAAAAGTATTGTCATTGTAAATTAAAAAATTTTAAAATTAATTTAACAAGTAAAATAGTCTTCACTACATATGATGATGACAATAATAAACTTACTGAACTCTTTGATACTACAAAATTATGACAGTTGCGTATTTTAATCAAATTCTGTTAAACTGATCTATTTTTTGGGTTTGTTTGGTTGGTTAGTTTGAGTTGAAATATTTTAGTTGTAATAGTAAATTTTTTTGAATTTTCAGAAAAGACAAAAAAATTTTTGGGAAAAAGACAAAAACTTTTTGAGAAAAAGACAAAAAAAAGTACAGTTTGAGTTGAAATGAGATAACGAACCAAACGCACCCTTTAATATAATATAATGCGATTTTAAGGTTTAAAATGATAATTTATTGGTATATTGTCTCTACTTTACCGCAGAATTTTCTCATATTTTTTTATGGGCAATTATAGGAAACTTATTATGCTAGCAATTTGCCACACCATATTGAAAGAGAAAAGGTGTGGAAAATTTTTAATTGTGGGAATTATCAGGTAGAATTCGAAAAAATATATATGTGTACATAGTTACGGTTTTCATTTTTAGATCATCTAATATTATATAGATTAACAAATATATGATATTTTAATTAAAAAAATTATTAACGAATAAATGATATTCCCCCAATAGTATTTAGTGCTTTTCTTATTTCCATATTCTCCATGCAAAAACTTCTTTCTTTTTTCTTTTCCCTTAAATTTCTTTTTCTTGAGCATATCTTTTTTTTTTTAACTTCTTTCTTTTTTTTTTTTTCCTTAAATTTCTTTTTCTTGAGCATATCTTTTTTTTTTC
Source organism: Ficus microcarpa (assembly GCA_025413485.1). Classification (NCBI taxonomy): domain Eukaryota; kingdom Viridiplantae; phylum Streptophyta; class Magnoliopsida; order Rosales; family Moraceae; genus Ficus; species Ficus microcarpa. The sequence goes on along the minus strand of CM046377.1, from coordinate 22,661,214 downwards.
TTTCTTAAAAAAAAATTGCCATTTTTTTCAAAGAAACGTGACACAGAAAGTGCGTGGTCCAAAAATCTTTTTGCTGTACAAATAATTCATGTTGAAAGTGGGACCCCCTTGCTTTTGACCAATCTTGACGTGTTTAACGTGATTCTCTAAACATCGAACGGCTGGGGTTGACTCACGTATATCAAATTCTTCTATGATCATTAATCCTGCAGTCCTAGATTTTCTCTCCTTTTAGATTTCTGAGGCGCAGAAAAACATATTAAATTTTAAATTTCCGTAAAGTTTCAATCTTTTTTTTTCTTTTTCTTTATCTTTTTTTTTTTTCAATAATTGGAACCGAAAATATTTATCGTGTGTACGCGATAAATGATTTTATTGCTTTCACTTTTCCTTGCTTTTTCTGAGAGATCCGTACTTCCTATCTGACTAATTCTTAAAATGAACATTTTTCCCATGGCAAACCAATTTCGAAATTAATGTATGGTTTTTATTTAAATAGGGTTATTTGGGAACATAAGTCAACAATGACACCAAACATTCTAATTAGTTTGATATTTTTTTTAACACTCTTATCATTTGCATAGCATTTTATTAAAAATAAGAAAAAATAACAAGAGCTCCCATACAACATAGTATAAACCATCTACAAAAGGAAAATCAACTAAAAAGTAAATGCAGATAGAAAACAAAGCAAAGAAATTATAACACAAAAAGATATAGTCAAAATTACACCTTTAAAAAATCAAAAACTATGTTAGACCTCATTAAAAACCATACTAGTAAAACCGAATGAAAAAAAAATTCTAACAAAGGAAGAATAATATCTATGCTTGCTATGTAATAGCCTCAAATGAAGGGAAAAAATTGAATAACATCAAGCGAACCATATTGTGATCTACTACTAATATCATCTACAATTAAGGAGAGATAAACCCAAGGGCCGGCCACCACTAGGTAGGGAAAACAATACTTGGAACACGAGATGACAAATAATCTGCAGCTCTATTACCTTCCTGATAAATGTACGAGACTATAAAACCCATCTTAGAAAGATGACTTAGGCTCCGTTTGGTTCACCAGTTGGAGTTGGAAATTTTAAATTTCAATAATAATTTTTGTTGACTTTTTAAAAAAGGCAAAAAACTTTTTCAGAAAAGACAAAAAACTTTTTAAGAAAAGGACAAAAAAAATCAGTTCAAACTAAAAATTTGAACTGATGAACCAAACTGATGCTTAAACAATTAAGCTAAGTCGGTCTTCAACACTAAGGGACTTTGCAAGATATAGAACGAAAAAGTGACACGATACAAATGAAATCATTTTCTAACCACAATTTTCTCTAGTAAAAAAGTCCAAATATACTCAATGGCATGAATTACATGAGCAGCTAACTCTGCTTCAAAGGCAAACCCAATATCAAGGAAAATAGCAAAACAACCCTTAACAAAGCCACTATAGTTGCGAAAAAATCCCCAGGGAACCCAAAATTAATGTTTTAATTACCTAGTCAGCACCTTTTTTTCATTTCATTTTAAATATATTAATTAAAAAAACAATAACTTATTTGTTGAATCGGATTTATAGAAATTCATGTAATGGGAATGGGAAATTTTAAAATCTATTTTTTCTTGTCAAATTAAAAATCTTCTGCACTGTCTAATGAAAGTACCTGTCGGATTCGAAGCTTGGATTTATGCAAACTTAGCAAGAATCACTCTCATATATATATATATATATATGGTCCACTCCTATATGAATAAGTCATTGTCATATTGAATATGCAACCAATTATTTTGGTTCTCGTAATTTACCAAAACAAATATTGGGTTTCAAATATAATTCATCATTAAATCCTAAAGAAAAATGTCGAATCAAGGTTTCAATCACTATTCTTGTACCACCCATATGTTGTTATCCATATTTATTGTCGGTCAATTCTAATATCAATCATTCATAAAAATAAAAATAAAAGCGCGAAACCAATTTTTACCAGACGAAATTAGCCAACTAATCACACTAGAAGTGTATATAATGGCATCAAGTAATTACATGCGTAAAATACATAGATGATGGAAGGCTGAAAGTGGATCCCCTTTTTAGGTCATGTGTCTTGAAATTACAAACAGCTAACAAAATTATTGCCAAACTACTAGGCAGCCAAGCTTTTTTATATGGAATTCTTAAATAACAAAAAGAAAAATTTTAGGAATACTAATTATAATCTCAACTTCTAAATACTAACTTATGTAGCATATAAATTGTCGTTTTTTTATTGGTAAGTATTTAAAATATTATCATATCAATTGATTACATCTACTAATAAAAATATGACACGTGAGTTGGTATTCACAAAATTAGAACTAGAATTGTTGTCCCTAGTATTATAGGTGGTTTTTCTTCGTTTTTTTTTTTTTTGTACTTGCAAGAGAATTAAAAAAAATTAAGGTAGAGAACAATATTTTTAAATGAAATCCTGCTGGGAAGTGCATCAAATGAAAATTTCTTTCTCTCTCTTATTTTTTTTTTCTCTTTAAATAAAGTAAAGCTAAAAATAATAATAATGCGAAGAAAAATGTAAAACCCAGTGTTTTTGTGGGCAAAATAGCAAACAAAGAAACGTGACTTTCGCCCTTTTTTTTTCAAATTGACTAATCTACCCTTGCCGTTCCTTTAACTAACCATGAACAACACGTGCTTTTCTTCTTCACATGTGACCGCAACTTCTTGTTAGTTATACACTTTCTCTCTCTCCTCCAACGCACACAGAGACATAGCGATGGTTAGTTAAATAATTCCTAGTGATGAAATTACCAAAATACCCCCCTTTCAAACGCAAAATTGCCGTACCTAACAAATTTGGCGTACACACGCCGGCAAACGTGGATCACGAACTTAAAAGATCTGTCTGCTTTCTCGTGTTTATTTTCATGCCTTGATTTGGAAATTGCCCCGGTCCCCTCCAAAATTCTCTAATTTCAATCCACTTTTGGCAATTTTCACTTATTGTGGGTTTCGTTGTCGTGACGTATTGAGATGTAACGTTTTTATATTTTGAAGTGTATGTATTTCAATAGAATATGCGTTTCGGTGTCATCATTGGAATATATTTAAATACATGTTAAAATAATGTGTATGAAAAAGATATGTATTAACGTGTATAACTGTGTATTCGAATGATTGAATAGTCAAAAAATCATATATTCAAATATAAAATGATAACAATAAAATAAATATCATATTATACTAAAAAAATATTTCATTTGAACAAGTGTTCCAATGTTCTTTTTCATTCATGTCCTTTCTTGTTATAGCAATGCACAATAGTACAAGCTAATCCTAGCCACACTTTTTTTTTTTTGGGTCGGGGGGTCACAAAAAACTTGGACATAACAAATGTGACATGTTGTAATAATAATAATAATTATATTTTGTGGATGGAAAATGATTAATTTGAGCTTGTCTATTTGCACGATTTGGTTTTGTTATCGTCTTTGTAAATATTTGAAGCAACATAGGTAGATCAAGGTAACATGTTATAAAAATAATAGTTTTATGACTAGGTAATTACGTCATGAATTCTTGTTTTCCAATTATGGGGTTAGACAAGGAGCAGTTGAATTACCATAAATAACAAACAATTAATGCATGTATATCAATACATGTAGTACTTATGAAAGTGGTTGATAGATATATAGATATACCGAAGTATGGAGAAAAGTTAATTTTGTCAGAACATTTTAATTAGATTAATTCAGTGCGATAATTATTAGCTTATCTCGTTCTTAAATACGAAAATACCCATGCTATTAATACTTCTATATTTATATGTAACCATCAGCAGGAGATATAGATTTTAACAAAATAATCGTCATATATTTAAGACACTTAAATACTTTCAATATAGTAGTTGTGGGAGAATTCCGTCATGAGTTGTTGTTGTTGTTATTGTTATTTTTATGGTTAAAAAATTAATGGAATGCTCGTCGCATCAAGGGATTATTCTGGTTACTATATATACTAATTATTATGCTCATCATATAATATGTCATATAATTACTCCCAGTAATTATATTAGTTACTTGTGATAATTGCTACAATGACATAAAAAATAAAGTAAATAACATTGGTATACTGTTACTATTAATGTTATAAATAAGTCAAACCATCGTTTAATTCTATAATACAAAAGACTAATAAAATTGCAGAAGAAAACAAACAAATAAGCCAATATTGTAAGAGTTACGTTCACTTTCAATTACATGAATAATTCGTTAAAATTTAGTCAATACACGTGTTAATTCTATGACAAGAAAGTAATTAGACATCACATCTTAACAGCCCTTTCATAATCGATCTACTCAAGGGAGAAGTTACCGACAAAATAAACAAAGAAAAAGAAAGATTAAGAAAAAAGAGATCTTGAGGGAATGTATGATATAATATTATTGGACATCATTTTCCTTGTATTGTTGGCATTCCTCAAATCTTCACTAAGCACGAGGAAAAAAAAAACATATTTTTCTGCAAGTAGTTTATAAAATACAATAATTTTAGTTTCCTAGGACAAGAAGATACCACGTTGCTTTTTTCAAGGGGATGGAGGAAAAAAAGTAGTTGTTGTTGCAAATATTGACCATACGGTGATGTTTTTCAAAATCCGTAGAATCCATTATCCCATAAAGAAAATGTGCACATCTTGGTCTTCCTTGCTATCATGGGAAACATCAAAAAATCTATTAAGTAATTTTCAAATTTGTCTCCAAGGGGCTTGATCTAATTAGTTGGGTAACTTTATTTTCTTTACTTTCCCATGTTTTGTTTCTCTTTGATTTCTCCTGGACAAGATTGAAAGTGAAATCCAACATCTTTTTCACGTGGGAGAAATCGAGAAACAAAAAGGGTAAAAATATATATATACATATATAGGCATATATGTAGTCTCATGAATCATGCCAAATGTGTACTCCCATATAAAGACCATACAAATGTTTCAAGGCCAAATGCCCTTAAATTAAAATTGCTTCTTTTGGCTTGTTTAATGACTGCTGATCCACAAAATTTATCATCTTTTCTATCGACAAAATCATTTTTATATTTGTCTATTGCGGCTTTCCCATTCAGCTAACTTTGAATTTTCTTCAATTAAGTGTTTTTCAACACGAGCACCAAGATAAAATTTTGTTCCAACATGAATATCATTCCATATGCATATTATGACGAGTTGACAACCAAATTACCTTTGTCTTTATTTCTTTATTTTTTAAAATTTGAAATATAGATAAAGTTCCTCGAAATGTCGACACGTATGCGTTCGGAATCTTTCGACTCCCTTACCCAAATTGTCATTTTCTTACTTTATTTTTATTATTGGATTCGACAGCAACGTTTCTCGAATTTAGTCTTGGTAGCATGAACATAATCATGCGAATAATCAAATAGGGCTTTCACTTTGCTTTCCTTATCTATTTATTTATTATTTTTATTATTTTTACTTAAGAATAACCAATGCAACTTGGCAATGCTTCCTTCAAAGCTAGGCTTAATTGCTTCATTCCAACACTTTCTGGCAATCACTGTGGGATGCGGTATATGACATCTTTTTAGGCCCCATCTCCACCCACTTAGGTTTGATTAAATTTTATTGATGCTCAAGGGTATAAATATATATATGTGTGTGTGTGTGTGTGTAAATATATATACAGTTCAAAAAGAAAAGTCCATTCAACCGGAGATTGCAAGTTGGGTTAGATTTAAAGATATTTTTCCAAGAATTAGAACTTTAAAACAAGTTGGATCAGGATAACAAGTCTAAATTAGAAAATTTTAAGTATAATAATATATATATATATATATATATAATGTAGAAAAAAAGGGGCTATATCTGGCTGCAACCATTAATCATTTAATCCAAGCTACCTTCTTGAGGGATACGTATGTGCTTGTTGGGTGAGATTGAGTTCATTTTTCTTATCGCGGCTTTTTTATCTCAAAAAGTTCTGGATCTGACTTTCGTATATAAGATGATTTTGGTTGCTTATTTGATTTTAGAAGACAATAATGCTTCGTTTAATCATCCCTTCAATTTTAATATAATATAATGTTTGCTTGATTATTTAAAATATTACAGTTGAATACATTTGAACAATATACACACTCATTTAATTATTCATTCATTTTTTTTCTATCTATTTTTACCAATCACATTACATACTTTCTTTCACACCAATATTCATCTGAATGAATATTTAAATATAGACAATCCAAACACATATTGTATTTGAATAACAATGGTTAAAGGGGATATCCAAACGCATTAATTGGAATTTGATTACAATACAATATCAAGTTGAATGGCACATCCAAAAGAAGCATAAGACAAAAACATGTTAGGGATGTTAATTTTAATTTTAAGTCTTGAGTATCATCCTACGTGATATATGAGTCGTCATTTTTTGTCGCTAAGTCATTAGAAGATTATAACATAAATTAATATTCAACTATCGTATTTCATCATAAAAAGGTACATCTTGCTTATATATAAATTGATACTAAAATATTGCAATTAAAGTTACTGTCTAACCATTATTATTTCTTTTTTTTTTTTTTTTTTTTTTTTTGCCTTCCTGCTAAAAGTATCTAACTGTTGTCGGTCATTGAAATAAAGGACTTTAATTGAACTTGAAGTTTCTAAGGGTCAAAGATGTTATTTCGTTAAAAGATGTGGGCGAAAGCTATCTCATGAATCATGATATGCTTATGTTCACATAGGCCAGGACAATAAAGTGTCCACTTCTTTTTTTGTTATCATTTTATATTGCAATAAATGGCGAAGCAAGACCTACACGTGGCAGTAAAGGATAAAGGCAGAAGAGCAAAATGAATTATTTAAACTTGAATAAGAGAGAGAGAGAGGAGAGAGAAAAATAATGCTTTCTTGTTTAGTCATTGATAGCAATTATTACCTTCCTCTTAGGGTAATCCCACTACCTTAAAATCTTTTGGTAAGCTTATATTCCAATTTTGGTAACCTCAAACCAATCCCCATGAACGTGACTTTTCGACCGGCTATTGCCGGTTGTCCAATGAACAAAAAAAATCGCATTCACATAAAAAGAACCACCTCCAAAACCGGCCTACAAAGTCCATCGTCTGGCCTATCTGAGACTGCCGCGTTTGCCTTTTTTTTTTTTTTTTCTTCCTGAAATCCGCCTAACTCTGGTCCAAATTCTCGTGTGGGCAATGTCTCTGATGTCGATCGCCCGATCTGACGGGTCACGTACGTCTCTTTTAATTTCCTATAGACTAGGAAATTGTGGCATATATTAATAGGAAAATTTTTATCGTTTATTTTTCTTTAACACGAGCTTATAAGAAAAAAAAAATTTTGTGAAAAAAAAGGGGATAATCTTATCATTTTTAGATTTTCAACATTTTAGAGAGAAACTCATTTCTTTAAATATGACAGGGAGATATATTTTTTATACTATTTTTTTCAGTTGATTATCCGAGATCTACCATGTCGTTACCAAATTATGCTTTAACAATCGAAACTGGAGTGAGGCCTAAGGAGAAACAACAAGAATCAAACTCAAATGGATGGAGAAAAAAAACCTAATAGAGGCACACACCCTTGTCAACCCATCTACCCCTATGGGTGTTATGAGGATATAAGAATTTGAACTATATGTTTTATGATGAAAAAATATATGAAATTACTATTAAACTATGTATGTAATTAATATTGATAATTTAGATTAGTTGTTTCCTCCTGAAATTTAAAAACTCTCGTTTTGTCTTATGAATTTTGGATTTAACCCCGTTTTATTCATTTTATTAGAATTTATGTTAAAAAGAGATGAAAAAAAGTGAATTAAGTACCATTAGTCTTCTTCCATTTTTTTTATTTATAGAAATTCTGATAAAATAAGCTTAATAAGACTAATTCTTCTTCTTTTTCCTTTTTTTTTTTTTTTTTTGTCTATTTTCAACTAAAATTATGAAAGAATGGAAAAGTGGGGTAATTCCAAGTTAAGAAGGCAAAGTGAGTTTTTAAAGTTCAAATGATAAAGTGACAGTAACTTTAAAGTTCAGGGTATAGATGAAAATAATATTAATAATTTTACATAGGTTTGGGCCTCCTTTGTTTCAATCTTTTGAAAATATTTGTCATTTAATCTGAATTGACCATTCAAATGGGCGTTCAGGAACATTACATTTAGAATGTCATTCGAATATTGTCAAATGGTTCATTTGGCCATTTAAGAAGAAAAATATAATGTTTGTTCGCCCTTAAATTTAACTCCATTTGACTATATATGTAACAATAACAATTGAATTCTCTTTAATCAAAACCTTTTCTCTCTCTTCCATTTAAGTTTTAAATCTGATTGAGGCAATTTTTTTTTTCTTTGCGTTTATAGAAAAAGAGGAACAAACCGATCTATGTCAAAAAAAATTTCATAGACATTGAGATTTAATAACATTTGTTAGAATTGTTTTCAATATCTATTCAAATGCGCATTCAAATAATTTTTTCCAATAATGTCATTTGAATATTGTCAAATGGTTCACTTGGCCATTTAAGAAGAAAAATATAATGTTTGTTCACCCTTAAATTTAACTCCATTTGAGTATATATGTAACAATAACAATTGAATTCTCTTTTATCAAAACCTTTTTTCTCTCTTCCATTTAAGTTTCAAATTTGATTGAGGCAATTTTTTTTTTTCTATGCGTTTATTGAAAAAGAGGAACAAACCGATCCATGTCAAAAAAAATTCATAGACATCAAGATTTAATAAGATTTGTTAAAATTGTTTTCAATATCTATTCAAATGCACATTCAAATAATTTTTTCCAATATTTATTTTCAGATTGTGAACATTTAAACACAATTTCAAATAACAATTTAAATGGTTATGTTCAAATGTTTCCTTCTAAACCACATTGTTTTAGTTCAATTTTTTTAAAAATACTAAAAATATTACAAAATAAAATCATCTGATTTGATTCGTTTTAATAGACATGAAATGATTATTTTAAGATGGTCATTTTATCGACAGATATTCTTATGTTACATTCATGATCCATAAAAAATGAGAATCAATTATGCAGTATTTGCATTAAGATTTTGAGTAATATACGCTATTAGTTAGATTTTTTTTAATTACATAGGAGCTGTTCTTTAGTGGTAAAAATCAAATATACTGAAATGGGTATGTCATACTTAATATATAGTGATAAATAACTTTGCACATTATGGTGATAAATACACATACATGTAACTATCGAACGTAATGATGTGATGATAAAAAATGTCTTATTTGAAATGTTTACTTCTAAAAGATCAGGAGTTTAAGTCATACATTATATAAATTTATCAATTTAACGGTTATTTGTTGATTGACTTGTGAATCCTTGTCTGTTAACTGCTAAAAGATTAAGGATAGAATCCTTTATCATCCTATCGATGGTCTCAATTGTTGCTTTAAATATTGAGTTAAGGGATGTGAAAATACCATTAACACACAAACATGTAGAACATTTTCTTTTCCAATAATTTGATAAATCATGTTCATACTTATTTAAAAAAAAAAAAAAAGGGATAAAAAAGAAGTACAATTAGGGTGTTCCTTTTTTATTTTCCAAGTGGGTACATTGTCGGCATAGGGTGTACGAGGTTTACTCCTAGGGAGACGTGGACGCTCCTTCTCCATTCATGGAAAGTCTCCCACCTCATATCTCACCTCGCCCTTTTGTCAAACTTTCCATTTCTATATTATTTTCAACTGTTTTCCATTTCCATTGCCCTTTTTTTTTTTTTTTTTAAAATGTCCATTTCCCTTTTTTTATTACTTTATCTTTCTCAACCCTTCCCACTACAATGTTTAGTTTGAAATCATGAAAAAGGGCGAGGGGGAGAGAGAGAGAGTTAATTAGAATAATATATTTTTAGGGTTAAATTAAAACAATTATTTGTTCGTTAAAAATAACATGAAATGAATATCAAAGAAAAAAAAAATCCAAGGAAACGTACAACTTGCTTTGGATTTACGAAAATACGGTTTGCCCACGTTTCACTATTGCGTGGAGGATTAAGCTACGGCAGGGTTAATTAACCAAAATAAACCGACACGTGGCCGTCATCTTAAATGGACAGTTCAGCTTAGAGAATCGAAATCCAGCTTAGTGAGGAAGATCATTAATTGAAGGATTTGAGGTGACCCAATTAATTAGGGATGAGCTCTACTCTACAAGATATTATATTTTATACAATATCTATCTATATACAATATAGACACAGAATTTACTTTTTTTTTTTTTTTTTTTGATAAACAACAGAGATTTTATATCTTAGGTCTCGGTTGTTGGCACTTATTTAACTTATATTTTTTTCAATCAAATTAATTGTTGTAAGACATACACCATCTAATATAAATCTTACGATTTTGATCAAAGTCCTATTTGAGTGAAAGAGTGTTCGTGTTGTCTAGCGCACTGCTTTCAACCGGCCTAAAAGCTTTCTTTGACAGCTAACAACGGGGACTTCAACCGAAAAGGTATCCATTCACTAAACAACAACTGAAAGTGGTACAATCTCCTATGTTACATGATATAAAATAATTTGTTAAAAATAGCATGTTTACTAGTTACTCTCTCACAATACACTAAGGCCCCGTTTGGGGCGCCATCTAAAGATGGTAAAATTTCATATAGATTTCAAAATCTTAATTCTATATCAACCTTTTTCTCTCTTATATTTTCAAAAACTCAAATTTTAAAAGTCTATAACTTTTTTTTTTTCAAATTAGAATAAGATGTTTTTTTATGTCAAAATATTTGTAACAACAAGAGAAACAAGACAAGAACCATTTTGTAAATTTTTTTTGAATACGTTTTAAAATTTTGTATTATTTTCTATATCACATAACTTTTTTAAAAGTTTTATTCTAAACACATATTTTCAACTCAACCTTTAAAACATCATCCATAGATATTCCCACAAGCGAGCCCTAATTGAAGTTTTAGTCAAATTCTTTTGTATTTTTATGCAATCTCTCTCTCTCTCTCTCTCGATTATTGTACCAAAAAAACCAAAATAACCCCACAACAAACATGCGCGTGTTTCACAATATACTTTGTCCAATATAATTAACTAGGACCGCTAATTTGTGAGACGTACAATATTAAGATATGGTTCAAAAATAACACAAAACAAATAAAATTTTGACCACGTATGTTGTGCGTGAAGATTACCTTTGGTTCCTCAAACCTACTTATTTTGTAGCAACTTTCGGGTAACTAGTTGATCTTAGAATTGATAAGTATAAAATAACAAATTCGTAGATTTTGCATTTACTCACTTAACTCAAAATTAACCGCATTATATATATATATATATAAATTAAATGGCTTAATTGTGTATCAATTAAGCATGAGTATAGGAAGATCCGTTTATCAAAACTTTTACAATAAACTGTATGAATGCTTTTGTTTCCTTAGATATGAAGATTTGAAAATTTTGACTGTTGATTACCTATAAATTTCCATAATTATTTTCTATTAAAAAAATACTAAATTGTTCTTGATTTTAAGTGTTTATCAATTCTTCAAAATTTCCCGTACCAACTCAAGTCGACCTGTTTATTAAATATGTCTGCGTGTCTATCGTGTTTCACGTGTTATTGTTTGATTTTTTCAATACATTTAATAATCATGCCAACACAAACACGCATTTGCACACAATCCTAAATTATTTCTTAGTAGAGATTGTTAAAGAAAATAAAAAAAAAAAAGTGTACATAATTGATAAAAGGGGTTTAATTCTACGAGAAGTTCAGGATTTTTTTAATTTTTAATAAGAATTAAAAATATATATATTGTTTAGGGAAACATGGTCATTTGAATTCTTTATTTATTTGTTCCACATGGTTTTGGGCTTGCTATGAATTAAAAATACCATTGGCATAAGAAGAGGTTATGATTTTTTTTGGTACCCATATTTTCTTTTTTATGGTCTCATAATAAAAAATTTTGAAACTAAAATTCTGGGTAAACTGATTTTCTTGTGTACCAAAACTCGTTAAAAAAAAAAGAAATTATTTTCCAAAACCACATGATTAGAGTTAGGATCTTTTTATTATGGTACCTTAACACACACATATAATATATATGTCATATATATATATATATATCTCATAAATACAATCGTCAGAATTTGAAAATCGTATGTAACTAATTTTTAAGGAAACTTGTTGAAAGGCATTCACATGAATCACACCAGACAAGTAACATCAAAACCACAATAGAGCATCGCTTTTCTACAACTGTACAAAAGATCATCCCGCGTAAAGTATCTCCTTATTAATAAACTATGCCTAACGAAACAAAGCTGACTTCAAACTTATCCATGGGGCAAGAGAAAAAATAAATAAATAAAAGAAAAAAAAATGCAAGGAAAATAGGCAAATTAACTCCATAAATGAGCACCAAAATGTTGGTGCAACTTACAAATCAGACCACAGAGAGAGAGAATCTGGACTACAATTTTGTTTTTCCCCCACAAACGATATTAAAAATTTGTGTCTAATTCTATGTCACTAAAAGTAAAAATATCATAAAAATTTCAGCTGCTGTAGTAATTCACTACAATGATCAAGAAGTTCGTAATCGTACACCCTCAAAAGTCTCTATGGTTTTCTCTAGCCTCTCTATTTAATAACCATAACGACGGTGATCCTATTTATAAAGAAAAACTTGGGCAACCGAAATTACGAATGTAAAATTCTGAAAATATCCTTAATAAATAACCATATCAATCTGCATATTGTTTCTGCATAGGACGGCTCTTTATATGATATTAATTAGACTTTATAACTTAACAATCAAAAAGATTATTAATTTAATAACTATATATAAACCCCATAATCCATTTTCCTTGGGAAACGATCTAAAAACAAAGACTACACGTCTCTACAAAAAGCGCACTCTAAACTTAAGATTCCAGGTTTTGCCCTTTGAAGAACTTTAACAAGCAAAGACCAAAAACCATAAGGGCAAAAAAATAAAAAAATAAAAAATAAAAAATAAAAAATAAAAAATAAAAAGGGTCCAAATTGTAAAAACTTATGAAGCGTCCTGGGAATGTACGATGGCAATACACAAAATAATATCAACCACAGTGTGTCGTAATTGATTTCCACTAGGACAAAGTCTCATCCTGGAACAATGTAAATTAAAAAACTAAACAGACTCAAATTCAACTCTTTTTATTATATATTATATATATTTGATAATTAATCAACTATATATTGAGGCCAACCAGGTACAATGCACTGATTAATAGAATAATCCTAAATGGTTACAACTATCATCCTCTTTCTAATTGTATGAATAAAAAAAAAAGGGATAAAATTTCGAGGAGATTAAGATGCCAAATCCACTATTAATTACTATAAGCAAGCAAACTCGTCAGACCTGAATCAGAATATAATCCTAATTAGCTTTAATTTAATAAGGCCATGTTGTTTCTATGGTTATACAAGTTGACCCACTCCTGAGGCGTATCAGACTGTAGTGTAGTGTCTGATGCGAACAACTTGGCATTTGTTTATTCTGTTAAATTTAAAGCCCTAGTTCGGGTTTTTGTTTTAAATCCTCAGATTTTCAGTTTAAAAAATTGAGTTTAAAACGGATATCCAAATGCCGATCATCTTGATTTGGTGAGTGATTTCATATTGCAAACAATACTTTAAAGAACAGCTATGCAGAAGAATATTAATCTATGCAACTTATATAATTTAAGAAAGAGAAAAAGAGAGAGAGTGAGACAGTCACCTAATTTGTTCTAAAGAAACGCTATAAAGATGTAAAAGGCTACAGCCTACATAAGATAAAGGAAAAGAAACCTTAAAAAGCCAAAGCAATCTTTGGCTTCTTCTTCTCAATTATTTTATCTTATTTATTTATTTCATTTGGTTGTTTTAAGAAACCTAATAAACCAATATCCACAACGTTGTATTGTATCCTGTGTCTATAAATATATATATATATATATATATACAGGAATACTCTTTCGTCTAGCGAAATGCTCATCTATCGGTACAATTCATACAAGAGACTGGCACAACTTAAAAAAGAACGCGGTACAAGCCACTAGAGAGAGAAAGAGAGAGAGAGAGCTAGAGAGAACTCTCCCATCCGGCGGTTCAATGGTGCTGTACGGAAGAGTTCTCGTATATATATATATATATTATATAAATGTATTGTGCTTTCCTTGGCAATAAACCGATACTAGAGTTTTAGCATATGTCTGGTGCTCAGATTTGGATTTAGATTATTTGTGCATTTATCAAGGTGTTTGAATTACTTGAATTAAAAAAATATAAAAACTTAAAACGTGTTTGAAAAAAATATTAATATAGAGTTTGTTTTGTTTATTTCAAAATTTTATATAATTTTAAAAAATTTTATTTGAACTTGTCAATGTAAAATTATAAACTTTTAAATTTTAAATAATAAAACTGTGTGAATAATAAATATGAAAGAAAAAGATAAAAATTAAATTACGATTCTAAGATTTCGCGCCCTAAAGCATGCTTAGATACTTGCTTAAAATGTCCATGTTGCGGTTTAAAAATCCCTTGCCTTGGTTCCTACAAAAGGTGGAGGAAAAAGGAAATACCAAAATATAAAAAAGTTAGTACTATTGAATCTTGGTGGAGTAGATGCTAAGGAACTGTTTGTATTAATTGATCTGACTCCTAAACCAGAGAAATTAATCTTAAAAGGAGTGATTTACACTGTGTGTGTAAGATCAAGGATTAAATGTTTATTAAAAAAAGATAATGTACTTCGGCTTTAGACTTTATTTGGACTTTAAATTTAATTTTAATTAAATTATATTTTTTTATCTTAATTTTTATTTTTATAAATTAAAAAAATTATTATTACTTTTTAAAAAATCAATTAATTCTAATTTAAAAATTTTATCTCGAACTAACAAATCAAACACAAACAAAATAATTAACAACTTCTTTTTTAATCGTTGGATCATTTTAATTTTGAATTAGTGATATCAAATCTCTTTTGCAAGAATTTTTGTTAAGAACAGACAAAAAAAAAAAAAAATAAAGAGGAGCTTGGCATTACTTTTAATAGAAATTCTAATAGAAGTGGTTAGTCTGTTTTTAACAAAAATTTTAAAAGAGTGAATGAAATTAAACTAATTCAAAACACATGATGGGTTAAAGTGAAAAATTTGAAAATTCAGAAAATAAAATACGAATGATCTTAAAATTTAAAAGACATGGATAAAATTAATGCTTAGGGTATCCTTTCGTAATAAAAAACCAATTGTTTTAGAATAGATTTCCCATGTATTTCATACAAACATGTGGATCAAGTAAAGCATTTATCCTCCTTTATTTGACCCCAGTCTTTCAACGTGCTTCACCTGGGATTCCTCATTGTCCAAGCTCCTCATTCGCATAATATCACACTGCAAATAAATAATATATATATATATACACATATATATACATATCATAGTTGAACAACAAAAGAGAAATGACAAAATATCTAGTTATACCAAAGATACATATATTAATAGGTGACATGAAATGAGATTCCGTAGCAGCACCATATTCCATATTTAAATGCATGTTCTTTCATGAAATACATGTTTGTTCGGACAAATTTTGATTGTTAAATAATCTATTCCATCATACCTACTTTTTTTTTTTAATAAAAATCTCTAACCCGTTAACATCACCGTTTTTAGACTATTTTCTAATGATATTTAAAAAAATTTCTACAGTATTTTCTCTCATAAAAATTTAAAAATTTTTTTTCTATTGTTACAGACAATCCTAAGTGCATATTTATGAGTTGGCCACCGTAAGAAAAGTCGGAAGTAAACTCCTCTTTATGCTTTTTCTAAGATAACGAGGATTGGCTGATCTTCAACTCAACTCCCAATAAAAATGATTATATAGTTCACTTGCTTTTCTCAAATATATAACAAAAACAAAAACAAAAACAAAAACAAAAACAAAAGGAAGCAAAAGCAGAAAACACGACATTGACAACGAAACTAGTTTTTCTAATTTCTACGGACTAAACAATAAAGGTCAAAAAAATCCTCTGCACTTTTGTACTGAAAAGCTAGGGCTTAGCCGACAGTTTTATTCTGTCTCTAGGCTTGCTTTACGTTGAGAGTAATAGGTCTTCTCTATATGTTTAAAAAAAAAAAAAAAAAAAAAGGCAGTGTTTTCTGCCTAATAGGTCATTAGCTACCTGACTAATCAACTTTAAACTAGTAACTTGGATTAGTTGTCCTCTAATTTCCGTGTTTTTAAGCAAAAACAAGCTCACTGTCTATTCTTTATGTATGGGCTTTGGGCCCGCTACATTCAAAGGCCTTGAACTGATCAACGGCCCTTGTGGTCCAGACCCAAACTGGATAGGAAATAAGAAATTCAACTTCCACGGCAGTAGAAATCCCAAAAAATTAAAGTCAATAGCATTTTTTACGAAATTAAGCTTCCGTTTGGCTCTCTATTTTAAACATAGAGTTTTCATATTAGTTTTTTATATTTTTAAATAAATCAACAAAAATTATAATTAATTCTTAAAAAGTCAATCAATTTCAACTTAAAAATTCAATCTAAACCGGTGTATCAAGTGCAAGTTAAATAAAAAAAAATAGCAAGATTTTAAAAAAATTGAAATAACAAATAACAAATTTATTAGATAAATAACAAATCTACTTCCAATAAATAGATTATTTACCTATACAGTAATAACTGAAATTATTTTAAAAACATACTATTTACTTCAATTTTTTATTATAAATATATATTAGAGTTTGGTGATTTAAATTCTCTTTTGGCCCGGCTCGAAAGCTTGCAATGTGAGATTTGTTTTGGAGCTTTAATTATGAGATTTTTTTGGGACTCTGTGATCATAGCGAAGGGATCGGGACCAACCCAGTTTTTTCCCAGATCAGATTTTAGGGTTTGGGTATGTATATGATGTAATTTTAGGGTTTTATTATTATACTCTATTGCAGTAACCGCTTATCTTGTATCAATCTTTAATTTAGTCGTTTAATCGATTTCTTCTCCTCTGTTCATGGTTTTTTCCCATGTAGAATTTTCCACGTAAATCTATGTATTCTTGTTTTTCGTTTTCTTTGTTGCCTATTTTCATTGTTTTTTTCATATAAATATTTTATCTACTTTCCCTAAAAAAAAAATTATCGTTCAATACAAAAGGGAGATAATTTAGGAGCATACTTTAACTTGGGAGGCGACACATGTGACTTAAGCTTCGAAAAAGTGTGTGAGCTTGTTCGTTAGGTGCTTCTATGGATTCCTAAAGGACTCCTTGAAGTAAAAAGTCAAAAAGATAATGCTTGGAATAGATTCTCAAGTTTAGTAATGAGTGGTGTTTAAAAGAGTTGATCGCGTATCTCTTTTCATTCATAACTTTTGAGAGAAATGGTTGCATCACTCTTACGTTTTGTGAGATTTTCAACAATGTCACAAAAAAATCTCAAAATTTGGAAAGGTAACAAATACATTTTATACACGATGTATAGACAAGTGAATCAAGAACTTTTCAATGAAATCAAAAGATTCTGTATCAGTTTCACCTTCTGAGACTATTCTGTACATAACACATGCCATCCTATAATTTTGTCATCATTTCTGAACATCCTTCTCATGCAATCTCAATTACAAGAACAGAATTCTAAACAAGTGAACTATAATTGACAATCTAAACCCTCTCGAGTTCTAAAACCGGCTTCAGCAATCCTAGGAAGCATCTGTTTTTCTTAGGGACAAAGGTGAGACTTGTGAAATTCAACAATTGTTGTCTGTTTTCTTCAGCTAAAGCACATGAAAAAGGACAGCACACACTGAATAGAAGTTATTGTAAAATGCTTGCAAGTTGAGCTATGCTGGCCTCCCCCATTGATCACCGCTGCAACCTTTTCCGTCAAAATTAATGACGTCACCATGGCCTGCAGTTTAGATATTATAGCATGAGACCCCAAATCAGTCGTCCTTTTTATTTCTTTCATAAAAAATGGGCACGAGCTCTTATACCTATTCACTGAAGGTTGTGTGTGGGAACAAAGATAGGAAGTAGCTAGAAGCAGATTGGGCCCACGCTTGAGAAATATAGACCGATCATATGACAGGAAATTCTTAAATTGTCTATTTAGCTATACCTATCAGTTTGCAGGATGCGTTTTTCAATCAGAGATCAACGTAACGTGATAAACAAATGCTATATTTTATATACTCTCACCACCTAATATATTTATCATGGATATCTAGATTCGTGAAAGAACAAAAGTCTCTGTGACAAACCGTGAGAGTGAATTCTGTTTATCTCTGCGCCTTTGAGTTCTCTTCCATAGTCATTTAGCAATGAGATTCCAGCAGCCGTTATTTCAAAAGGGAAAGCCACAGGTGGCGACATTGGAGACTTTGCCAGCTTGATGAACCTCTGACCTGCAAGAGAGAAGAAAATTGCAAAATCAGCTGTAAGAAACATAAACGTCTTAATTTTCTCTGGTATATTTAGTTAACACTAAGAACTAAACAGTTCGCAACTCTGACTACTTTTAATCACACCATCTCAAGAATCATATAGTTCTACCATCATGAGGTTTAGATTCACTATGCCTAGTAGAGTGCAGTTTACAAAATGCGCACATGAACTTTTCTTTTTTGAGGCTGAAAAGGGTGTTAAACACTGCAAAGGAGTGACACCCACATGGACTTTCTGCTAACCAGGAACAATCCAAATAAAGGGAAAAAGTAGCAAACTCAATCCGATTTAGAGGAAAAAGTAGCGACTTGTTCACATGACAACATGTTGGTCAAGTGAGAGAATGCCTACACCGCAAACACTCATTTTGGTTAGAGGAAGCATCAAAACCAACCTGATTTAGCTTCAAGCACGAGACGTATTGTCACGGAATGAGCCCAATTAATCCCCAAAGCAGCAACAAGATGAGAATCATATCCTGCAGGATCCTCTGTGCTCTGCACTGCACAAAGTATAACTACTGTCTTACACAATTTTTGAGCGTAAGCTTTCACAATGTGACATTTTGAGCCTACCTTGGAAAGAATACTGGCAGCCTTCATCACGGGTTTGAGATCGCACTTGATTTGTAACTACAATAGGGATTCGTGAAATTTCAGCAAGCGATCTAGAGTAAAAGGAGAGAAAAAGAGAAAGAGTTATATCACTTGAGCAGAAAAGGGCATCGCTGATAGCAAGTAGGTTTAACATTTCCAATACCAAGAGATAAGATTCTTACTTGATAAAGGAAATATGCCAACCTAGTAAATTTTGTCTTGGGGCTCCCTGTCCGTAATCCCTGGACAAAAGATGATCACTACTTAAACCATATGATCTAAAGTAAGTGGATCAAACTTAATCTAACCAAAAGAGAGACCGGTCTCATTATTTGCCTGCAGCTTTGACAACAAATATCAAATATATCAACGTTTTAAGGGGTTTTCAGGTCAATAGATCATTCTTCGGTGCTATTAAATTTGGTGCTGGACATCACCCTTTTAAGGGATTAAGACCGTCTATGTAACAATGTTTGGATCGTTGAGTTAAGGTTGTTCTAATTAATCCAAAGTATGGAGGCGAATCAAATGTGAACCTTATGATTCTGAAATAACGTCATACGAATTACATAGAAGCTCAACTCACCCTGAAATAACAGCAGTCATACTGTCAATGACTACCAACTTCACCTCTTGCCGAAGAAGCGAATCCTTGATTTGTTGCAAGCTAACAGTAGATCGGATAAAATAAAATCAATTAAAAGTTGACAAGTCTTGACTAGGTGAGATAAATACAACAAATGAAATTGGAATATGTAGCAGCTCTTATATTAAATGGGATCTTTTGTACCAAAAGGAAGAAATGCTGCATTTTAAGATACCATATGAAGTTAACCTTTTGATTAACCATTAAGAGTTAAATTGTCCACTATGAAGCTAAGAATATAAGTCTTACTAGAATCATACCTCTCAGTAAATTTTGAAAGCGAAGTTGGCCGCAAAACTAGGATCCTTCCAGCCATCTGTGTCATATATAGAAAACAAATTCAGGGTAACCGAAACTGATGCTCTGAATAAAATAATTTGAAGTATGCTGATAATAAATATAAACTCTGCAGACCTCCTGTGCCATTCCTCTCATGTTAAATATATCAGGGAAACCTTGGACTCCAATTTCTATCATCCTGAGGAAAGAATCAAAATTCAGGAATTTCTGGGGAAAATATTGTCAGTAACTGATATCAATAGGTCCAATTCATTTACCTTTTTGAACTAAACTTGGATTCAACATCAATATAGATGACACGGCCATTTGAACCTCCATAAGCTGTCGGCAATGAAGCCAACAACGAGAGCTTCATACAAATCTGCAGTTTTACATCAATGGAAACAGTTTATGATTAAAAATCTTTGTTCAAACACACCAGATAATAAGCAAAAAACCTTGCCCATCATAATTAGAAAAATAAGAACTCCCTCAGAGCAAATGTTCTTCAGAAGAAGAAAGTCAAAATTCATTCATTTAATTCAAATCCTTGAAGCTTGCTTGTGGCTTCAAACTGGTATAGGACAGTAAAAGCCCGGTCACAGATTAAGTGCCTTAATCTTTTTTTAACAAGAGGAATAATATAAAAGATAAAACATACAACACGCATAAGATTTATAATGGTTCATCCTTAGTGTGTGAGCTAGGTCCATTTTTTCCCAAATCTGGCACTGGGGCGACCAAAATAAATGTGTGTAAACCCCAATATACCCCGACTAAAAGGCCGATATATGTACTAACTCCGATCATAATTTGGCTTCACACACTCGATAGCACTACCTACCTAGATTATCCAAACAACATCATAGCCACAACTTCTCAATAGTAACACAAAAACAAAAACAGAATGAAAAAAAGAGAAACATACTTGTGTTTTGCCGATCCCAGCAGGACCAACAAGCTCCGTCAAAACACCGAACGGTATTCCGCCGCACAATGCCTCGTCTAACCCCTTAAGACCCGTCGGAAGATGACCCGCATGGTCCTCTTTCTGCATTCGCTGCTCCATCAGAGACAGTGCCTACAAAAACCAACCTAAGACCACAATTCCGAGAAATTCACATAGAAAATTAAAAAAAAAAATCATTTTTTTTTCCTTTTGCTCACAGTTTGGTAGGGAGGGCAAGCGATTTCGCTAATGCGGGCTAGAGCGGAGGAAACTTCCGCCATTCCCACGTCCAGCAACTGCATCAGCTCGAATTCGGTTAGGGCTAGGGCTTCCTGAGAAGCAAAAGGATCAGAAAATGGGGAATTCATCTCGAATTAAGGGAAAAAGAGTAGGAGAATTTGAGATTTATCTGAACTAAACCCCGCCAAATTTGAACATCTGCTAGGGTTTTGAGAAAGGTTACCTGGGCGGTGGTGATGTTACGCGCTGCAAAAACGTTGGCCATTGATTTGGGCAAACCCATCTCCTTTATCAGCTTCTCTGCCATCTCTCTCTCTCTCTCTCTCTCTCTAGAGAAGCTCTGATCCCCCGTTGTTGTGAATGACTTGGTGCTTTCCCGCCAAATGCAAAACGCCCAACAGTCGGATTAAGTAAGATAATTATTACTTTACTTACTAATTTATCAATTACAGACATAAGACGGAAAATTCAGTCATTCTTTTTTTTTTTTTTTTTTTTTTTTTTTTTTTAAAAGAAGAATCTTTCATGGTGATTTCCCATTTTTTAAAAGAGATAAATATTTTATCTAATAAATAAATACTTTATTAGATAAATAATACATTTGTTAATGAATATACTATTAACTTATTTTAGCTTCAATATGTTATTTACTATATTCTTTTCTATTTTTTAAACTGAAGATTGGATGATTGAAACTCAATTAATTATTAAGCAAATAATAATAATAATTATTATGAAATTATTACTAAATTATGTATGCAGCTATAACTAAACTTGTTCTAAAGCTCATTACTGTTAATTTTTAAACAGTAATTAATTTTGAATGGGTTCTCAAAGGTAAAAAGGTGTAGTATACAAAAATTTTGTGGTAGGTTTTAAAAAACATTCCTCTGGCCTGGTGTTCCCTAGTATAGGAACGAACGTTATTCCACAAACGTTGTTTGGCTTTCTCCGCACCGCACAGCTCTGCATGTGGAACACGCCTTTTTTTTTTTTTTTTTTTTTAAGAGCTAATCCGGTGTGAAGCGACATAACACTGCTTACGTTGCTATAAAGAATATAAAATAGATGGAACACCTCCCTTTTTCTTAAAAATAAAAAAATATATTAAAAAAATATTTACTTAATATTTTGTAATAGTGGTTAAAAACATTAGCTGAAAATGGGTATCTATCACATTTCGGTACATGAACTGACCAAGTTTTTAATAGGAAACGGCCCTCGGTGTCGGTGTTCCATAAATATTGTGATCATAGATTTAGAGAGAGAGAGAGAGAGAGAACAAGAAGACAGAAAATAGAAAAGTGGTAAAGTAAACATGAGAGAGAGAGAGAGAGAGAGAGAGTAGGAACTATAGTTTGTGCTCTGTTACATTCTAATCTGAATTCACAATGGAGTCCAAGTCACTAATTTTAGTTAGCAAAATTTATTGAAGTTTTTAATTGTATATTAAGATTAGGTGTCTTGATTTCAAGTACTTAATTATCTTCTAATATTGTAAAATATATCATTTTTTTAATTAATTTTGTCTAGCTTTCAGATGTCAAACCCTTTTCACTCTTCTAGAAGCCATCTGTCTCATGAGATGGGTAAGGAAACTCAATTAAAGACAAGAGAGAGAGAGAGAAGAAAACATACTAGGTAGGTCCCTTAATTATCTTACTAATTCACATGTCGTTTTCTTGCTTGTCGTTTATTATGTTCAACTACTGGACAGCTCTTAAGCACGATTCTTGGATAAATTAATAATTTTTTTGTATATATACGTTTAAGATAAAAGTGCATGAAGGTGTGATATAGTTGGATACGAGATAACAAACATTCTTCGACACAAGAATGAAAATTGAGTTTTATTATCTTCAAAAACGATATTTGAGTTTTATTTTTAAAGAGGATCTCTGTTTATATGTTGGCTTTTTTTTTTTTCTTTTTTCTTTTTTTTTTTTTTCCAAAGAGCTATCCGGTGTGAAGCGACGTAACACTTCTTACGTTGCTATAGTGAATATAAAACAAAAATAGATGGGTCTTTAGATAAAACACCTCCCTTTTCTTTATAAAAAAATAAAGAATAAAAATTATAAAATTAAAGAAGAAGAAGAATAAGAAGATTTATTTAATATTAATAGTGCTTAATAACATTAGCTGAAAATGGTTAACCATCACATTTCGGTACATGAATTGACCAAGTTTTTAATAGGAAACAGCCTTCGGTGTTCCATAAATATTGTGATCATAGATTTAGAGAGAGAGAGAGAGAGAGAGAGAACAAGAAGACAGAAAATAGAAAAGTGGTAAAGTAAACATGAGAGAGAGAGAGAGAGAGACTGTGACATTAAAATCCGAATTCACGTTGAAGTCCAAGTCACTAATCTTTAGGCTTGTTTGGTTGTGAGTTTAGTTTAAGCTATATTGTACTTTTTTTATTATGATTTTTGTCTTTTTCTGAAAAAATATTTTGTCTTTTCTGAAAAATTATTATTGAAACTTAAAAATTTTAAACTAAACTCATTTATCAAATATCCCCTTTGTTAGCATAATTTATTGAAGCTTTTAATCGTATATTGAGATTAGGTATCTTGATTTCAAGTGCTTAATTATCTTCTAATCTTGTAAAATATAACATTTTTTAATTAATTTTGTCTGGCGTTCATAAGTCAAGCCCTTGTCACTCTTCTAGAAGCCATCTATGCCATGAGATGGGTAAGGAAACTCAATCAAAGACAGAAAAGAGAGACAGTGAGAGAAGAAAGGAAAAGAAAAAACACTGTGTAGGTCCCTTGTTATCTTATTAAATTCACACGACGTTTTCTTGTTTGTTGTTCATTATATTCAACTATTACACAGCTATTAAGCATGATTCTTGGACAAATGAATTATTTTTTGTATTTATATTTTTCCATATTTGTTTAACATAAAAGTGCGTGAAGGTGCGATACAGTTGGGCACGAGATAACAACATACTTCGACACAATAATGAAAATTGAGTTTTATTATCTTCAAAAAGATATTTGAGCTCAATTTTTAAAGAGGATCTCTGTTTATAAGTTTTTTTTTTTTTTTTTGTTCACTTCGGATATGTTCATAAATTGTTGGGGGGGGGGGGGGGGGTAGAATCTACAAGAGAAATCGTCCCTTTTGACTACAATAGAAAGCAATTTTATGTTGTATGTTTCAAATTTTTAATATAGAGACATATAAAAACTACAATTCTTGATGATATAAAAATAGACAGTTTCTACCGAAGAAGTTCACAAAAAAGCCTCAAAAGGAAACTTGGATAATTTTTTTTAAAAGAAAATTTGTAGAACACATCAAAAAGATTTGATAAACTTAATAATAAAAAGAAATTATTTTGGATATTAATAGTGTTAAACATCATAACTAACAAAAAAATAAATCTCACATGCAGATCTCATATTATATGACTCATTTTCTGTTAACATGTAATTTTAAATATCACTAATGTCCTTTAATGATATTAAAAAACAATTAAATAATATAAGTAATCAACCAACTGCATATCCTTACTGTTTCTCATCAAAAAAAAAAATTTTGGTTGGCAAACATGTACGGACAAAAAATCACGTGACAGGTGATAGACACACCACATAGCGTTTTTGGAGAAACAATAAATATATCGTAAAAAGTACATTCATGCTTTCAATATTATGTATAAAATTGGTGCTTTTAATATTAGGCCCCGATGAATAAGAGAAAAGGTTCCAACATGGATTTTTCCAATGCCTCTGAACATGCATGTGGTGTAGTTGATATTTATACGTAGGCACCGTATAAGAAACGCGCAAACGTTGAGGCTCTTTTTATTTTTTTATTCAGTTTCCTAAGTTTATGTGTTTTTGTTTAATTAACTGAAATTTCCTTTGTTTTTAATTGGTATAGCTTCATAATAATAATAATAATAATAATAATACATTATTCATGTCACCCAACAGTACTACACTAGTTTTTTTAAATGTTGTTCCCTTTCCTCGAAGCTCTTCCTACTTTACTTTAGCCGCCGAAAGTCTTTGGTGAGATTTTGCCGCCGCAAATCAGCATTCTCATGCTGTTCTCAAACAAAGAGACATACCCCCAATAATGTGATTTCGGAAATATATATATATTTATATATATATATATACAATTTTAAAGAATTATAAATTTTATATAACATGGGGCGGCATTTAGGAGGCAATTGCGTGGAAGACGACGAATTCAATTTCTAAAATATATTTGCTTGCTATTACTCTGCCTAATTGTCAAATCTTATCCTTCTAGGCATCAAATAAAGCATACAAAACCAGTGCACTATCTCATAGAATATATATATATATATATATATATATAGTTGTAAGCAAAAAGTAGCGCAGACGTATTGAGCTAATCGTAGGCTTTGAATGAAGAACGATTTTTTGGAAAATTTTGCGAGAAACATTCAAAGCATAGTGCATATAAATTTCAAAATTTAGGCACGTAAATTTGTTTCAGAGCTAACATTTGAGTATGCAGTAACTTCATCTTTTTATTATTTTATTTTATTTTTTAATTAATTTGTAACTTCTTGTTTTGATCAAAGAAAATGCAGAAAATGAATTTGATAATGAAGGGTTACATGTTTAGTCAAGAGGAAGAAAACATTATAATATAAACGTAGATGGTTATTTTTGATCGATTGATATGCTAGTTAAAACAAGTCTCGTTTTAATAATTTATTTCTATAATCAAGTCTTGTCTTTTATCGATTAAAAATCAGAAATAATTTGTAATAATAAAAGGATAATTCTATATATGTCACGTTATTTTATCTTATTGATGGAGCAAGTTTTCTTTATGGATTATTTGCAAAAATTAGATCATGAGTTCACGTTAAAAAAAAAAAAAAAAATCCCCATATATTGTATTGAACTGCTCACCCTCATAAAGCCCACTGCTAAAATCTAACCCTAATATAACGTGCCTTACCGTACCAATAATAATGATATGTATAAAAGTTCAAAGAACTCTGTCAGGATGAAAGAAAAATGATTTATTTTTAATATATGACATGAGTTTTTATTTTAAGTCGGGATAGTATAATGATTCAATCATTTTATATTTTATTTGTTAAATAATCTTCTAAAATTTTTATTAATATAATAACTTCGACGCGATGGAGAATAACTTATTGAAATAAAGTGTTTAATTTTTTTTAGTTTTGTTTTGAAATATCTCTATTTTTTAATAATATTATATATATGTATATTTTTAAAAAAAATAAATGTCTGTGTTACTTATTTTGTCGTTTTACTCGTCATTTTATTTTTGTATAGATCTTTTATTTTCTTTTATTTTTTTTATTTTAATGATGAGTAATTTTTGTTGATAAATGTGAATTACATTTAATAAATTAAAATTAGTTATAAACATCAAAGTAATTATAATAAATATAAAATATTTACTATAAAGATGATGGTTCATACTAAATAATAAACATAACACAAAATATTAACGATAAAAATTGATAAATATTCATACTTTTCATATAAAAAAACTAATGAATTCTTTACGAAAAAACCTATTTGTTTATGTAATCCATTATAAATCAAAAAGTTGTCATTTATGTCTTAATCAAACAAATTGATGAACAACACAATAAATAGAATCAAACTCTTTTTGAAAAATACTATTATTTATATAAATTAGTAAAAATGAAATCAAACATATCTTTATAATAAAGACAGATTCATTATACGAAATATTTTTTTTGGGATTTTTTATTCTTTATTTAGTTTTTTTTTCATTAATGTGAAATCTGATTTTGAGAAAATATTATCTTTTTTGGTTCATTATGAATATTTACACATTTTTTACAACAAATCAAAAAAATTTTCAAAATTTTATTTTCAATCAATTCTTTTTGCAATTTCATTAAATCAACTTTAGCCTTATTTGATAAACATCCTTATATTCCCTTTTTTTTTTTTTTTTTCTTTTTTGTAATTTCTTTATTTGTTAATTCTCCATTCTTTATGAAGGATAAAATTGTCTTTATAATTGCTCTTTTACAGATGTTTATGTAAATATAAAGAAAAATGGACATATTTCAAATCAATACATCCAATTTAGATATTTCTGTAAATAAATCCCAACTTATTTTTTAGTCGATCATTCAAATGTTCACAATGAAATACGATTATTTTACTGATTTCAATTTTTTTAGGTTATTCTTTTGATAAATTTCTCTCGTCAGAAAATGATTTTTGTTATGTTGGAATTAAATGAAATTTTTGTCTTTCTGTTTCCGACTGATGTTGCGAAGCATGTGGCACAATAGAACCAATACACAAAGAGAAAATACCTAAAACAAACATGGTGTTTAGTCTAAGCATCATTTTACTTGTCTTATTATATAAATGCTTAAATATTCGCTATATTTGTAAAATCAATCATAAAATACTCATTGAAGAGTTAAAATTTTGAAAATACAAAGATTACCACTCTCACTTTCTATTAAATACAATTTAAAACGTTATTAAACTAAAATATTAAGTAAAAATCAATCTTAAAAATCTCATCTCAAAAATCTCAAGAAGATTGAAAGATTTATATGATTAAATATTTGTTTGATCATTTCCAAATTTTTGTTAGCAAATAACATGTAACAATGATAGAGAAAAGTAATCTTCATACTTAAATATTTAATTGCTTAAGTGAATATTTTGTGAGTTATTTTCCAAGCACGTGAGGTGTTTTGCGGACAATTATCTACACACACATATATATATATAAGAAAGCTCAAAACGAGTTAATGTTCACCAACTTTGGTCCAAAAGCGTGTTTTGGTGTTTTGAACAATTACCCATACATATATAAGAAGGCTCAAAATGAGCTACTAAGAGAGAGAGAGTGAGTGAGAGAGAGAGAGAGAGAGGCTTTGGACAAAAGCGCGTCTTGGAGTTTTGGACAATTATATATACATATACAAGAAAGCTCAAAATGAGCTACTGAGAAAGAGGAGCTACAAGTGAGCGACCGTGTGAGAGGGAAAGAGGGAGATGTTTTTGGGGTTTTCTCACTGAGAGTCTATTTTGGGTTGCCAATTTCAAATTATATTTTAAAATTTTAACTTTATATCAAATTTTTATTATATTTTGTTTTCAAAAAATCCAAACTTTAAATATTAATAACTTTATTATTTCGTAACTTTCTTATTTTAAATCGAAATGAAATGATATTTATGTCAAAATGTTCGTATCGACAAGAGAAATAAAACAATATCCATTTCACATATTTTTTTCCAAACACATTTTAAATTTTTACACTATTTTTGTTATATCACACAACATTTTCAAATGTTTTCTCCTTCAACACATATTTCCAACTCAACATTTAAAATATCATCTTCAGATGTCCATCAAACGGGCCATAAATCCCAACACACGGAAGGGACAGAGGAGGGGGAGGGAGAGAGAGTGCCTTTTTTTTTTTATTTTTGGTTTCGTTCTTTTACGTTCATTGACACACGCTAGGCTGCAAGAGGGTGGGGGGGGGGGGGTGAAGTTTTTAATCCAATTTTCTTTTTCTTTTTTTTCCTTTCTTTTTCTCTTTTGGCCCAAATTTTTTTTTCTCATTTTAGTCTTATAAATGGCAAAAGTATCAACATTAATGTTATGATAGACAAAAATATAAGGAGGTGTCAAATTTATGGTAATCTTACATATACTATTTTTTACTTATATGCTTTTTCCTATTGAGATAAATTTTTTCAAATATGTCTAATCATGTGCATCGCACATGTTTTAAAACTAGTAAATAACAAAACGACAAAAGTAACATTTAAACTAAACACAAGGGCCATTTTGGATATTTTCAATGGGGTAACTTGTTACAATAGTCCCTGAATTTTCTATGAGGATGTCATTTGGCCACTGAACTTTTATTTTATATTGATTGATCCCTAAACTTCTTAAAAAGTCCTTTAACCTAATGGATAGATAAAAACTTTCATCTTTCTGTTAAATAATATGAATTAACTTCGAAAAGATAAAATTACCTTTCAAATATGTCTATTTTCATTTATCTAATTTTCTTTTGGTTGAAAAGTGCTTACTTTAATTTATCCCCAGCCTTGTGCATTTACACCAAGATTTTCATTTCTGATTTATCTAAAGCTCCGTTTGATGAAACGGGTTAAGTTGAAATTTTTAAATTTGAGTTAATTGACTTTTTAAAAACTAATAATAATTTTTGTTGACTTTTCAGAAAAAAATAAAAACTGAGATAAAAAATTTGAGTTTAAGATATGGGCTCGTTTGGTGAATGAGTTTGAGTTGGAAATTTTAAATTTTAATCGTAATTTTTGTTGATTTTTCGGAAAATATAAAAAAATTTTTTAAAAAAGATAAAAAATTTATTAAAAAAAAAAGATAAAAATTTTGAATTTTAACTCATAAACAAATGAGGCCATAATGTCGAACGGAATCAAAAAAAAAAAAAAAAAAAAAACTTGCGGAGAAAGAAACCTCAGACAGTGCCCAATTGAGCTAAGGACGGCCCCGCACCCATCAAAGAGTGCCACCAATGAAAAACCTCACCAATACATCCTAGCCCTTCATTTTGCCACGATTATGCAAAAAAGTCTTTGTTATTTTGGCACTCGAATGGGGCTTTGCTGGCTTTATCAACCCAATCGCCCTATTTAATACCAACCAACTCAAGTCGTTGCTCCTCCTCAGTCTACCCTCACCATATTTTCATTAAAAAAAAAAAAAAAGAAAACTCTCTCTCTTCCCCTCTCCGCTTCTTCCCTTTCTCCTCTTCTTCTGTAACCGATACTCTGCAGAAGATTAGAGTCTGCTTCTTCCCCATCCATTTCCAGAGTACAAAAACCTCAAAATCACATCTCTCTGTCTTTTTTTTTTTTTCTTTAATGGGTCACTTATTCTCTGTCTCTCTCTCTCTCCTTTTTTTTGTTTTTTTTCGTTGTCTGTTTCTTTGACGTGCTCTGTTTTCCGTTGCAGATGAGCATGGCGAGCATTTCCTCCACAACGGACAAGGACAAACAGACCAGTTTCCCACCAAAACGAGGCAAGATCAAGGCTCAAATTTTTGCGAGCCTTGTCAAGGCCGTCGTCTCCATGGTCTCCGGAGCCGGAGCTTCCTCTGCAGCAGCAGCCGCCGCCGCCGAGAGCTCCGCCTCCGCCACTCCTCCGCCGAGTTCCTACGACTCCGACGCCTAAACTATCGTCTGGATTTTCCGATCTCTGCAAATTTCTGATATCATCTCTCAGTTCTCTCCAGAACTGGGCCCTTTCCCAGCTCCGTTTTTTCAAGCTGGAAAAAGGACGTTTCATAGAAGCTTATGTATGGTATTTCTTTGTTTTTGTCGAAGGAAAATGTAAGATTAGAGATGGGTTTTAAGTTTTAACCGACTTCTGTCCTTGCACGACTTGTGTTTTTGTTAGTTTTGCAGGACTAAAATCCCATCTTATGTGTTTGTGGTTTGTTGTTGATTTTATTTTAGTTTGGGTGTTTGAGATCTTCCGATCTTGTTGTTGTCTCTGCAACTTTTATGGCAGAAGATGATGTATGTGTTCATACTGTTGGGGATATACATACATACATACATACATACATATATATATGTATGTTCTAGCTTTTTCTATGTTTGTCATGATGTAATCGTTGTTGTTATTGAGTTATAAAGTGGAATTTAAAGTTTCAGCTTGTTTTGTTCTTTACTTATCGGTTGTACTAAAAGCCAGAGTTTATTTTAGATTTTTTTTTCCCCTGCAATCCAATATCTACTTTTTGTTCTTTTTGCATCGATGATGTTTGCTCTTTCTCTCTTTTCCACTGTCTGGAATGTTTATAAATTATTTTATTTTATTTTATTTTAACTTATTTTACATATATTGGGGTGGAAAATTTTTTGAGGTTGGCAACGTTGTCTTACAGTAAGTTGTTTTACCCTCATTTTGTATTTTCTAAGCAATTACCTGATTCTACCACAAAAAAAAAAAAGAGGAAAAATATGTTTTGAATACCTCCTTATAATTTTGTTTACTCTAACGTTAAAGTTGAATATTGTAGTCATATAAAATGACAAAATTATTAACTTTAATATTATAGTGACTATAAATATAAAGAGGCGTCATATTTATAGTATTTTTGTATATTATAAAAAAAAAAAAAGTAAACGATTGAAAGAGTCTGCTTTTGTTATTGGATTTTCAACGAAATATTTTGGTTGCTCTTTTAGGTAGGATCTGGATCATAGAATTTAGTCTATATATATTGATTATATAGATTAAATTTATAAAGACCAATAACATAAAGGGCACTTTTGAGCAAAAGAGAGTCGTATTAAATAGTTGAATTTTTAATTAAGAAAAGTATTGTATAGTTAATTTTTTTTAAAGAAGGTGTTAATTATTAAGTAATAAAAATGATTGATATTGACTCACGAGGCGGGAAGGAAAGAGATAAGTCACGATATAAAAGGGTGAATTCATCATTAGTCAGCAAAAAGGTTGGATTCTATTCGCACACAAAAAGTTGGATTAAATAAAATATATAAAGTAATACATACAAGAAAAAGCGACGGACGCAACTTAAAAAAAAAAAAAAAAGAAAGAAAGTTGAAAATAATTTTAAAAAAGAAATTATGAAAAGGGAATTGAATCTACCCTTCTATTGTTGGATACGTGAAGTTATTTTTTAGTTTGAACACGTCAAGTGGTAATAATCACTTGAAAATCAATTGAGAATCTAAGAGAAAATGACGAAAATTATTTCCTATGTACTACCCATCATGTGTAATAATTAATGTAAATTTAGTACAACCCTCCCTTCTTCTTCTTCTTTTTTTTTTTTTTTTTAGAAATATGTAAAATACTATAAAATAAGATATTATATTAGAACCGTATTAAATTAAAACATATAAGTTTTTTTTAAGACTATTCTCGGTTAATAAAATATGTTTCAATTTGTTAAATCTAGTTAAAATCATATTATAAAATAAATCTGTAAAAAAGTATTAACACAATTCAAATTTAACCATTTCAAATCAAATCCGACAGTGTAATCTTTTTTTTTTTTTTTTTTTTCACATTTTCCTATAGAATTCTCTTATAATTTTTTTTATTTTGTTTTGGGAAAATACTTCAACCTCGCAGCCTAAAGAAAATATATCCAACAGACAAACAAGTACGGCCCAAATATATTTGAAAGAAGTCAAAACTCAAATGAGTTGGACACGGTGACCGTATAACCAATGTTAAAGACTAGACTAACCTCAGAGTTGCGATAACCAGGGAATTCTGCACGGATTTGTGTAACGTCCCTTTCGGAATTTGCTTTCTCATTTACGAGATTTTATGTACCCAACGCCAAGTCAAGCATTTTTGAGGCCTAAAATAAAAAATAAAAAATAAAAAATAAAAAATAAAAAATAAATTAAGGTGGTCTTTTCTATCATAAACATATCTTATTTATAATGCAAATTTTCACATATTAAAATTTGTCAAAACCATGTCAAAATAAAAATATATGTAAAATAGTTAACATTTCTATTGATTAGATATTTTTTTTTCACTTCCTATTATATAATTCTCATTTTTTATAGTAAGAATTAACTAAATATTTAAAACTTGTCTAAAACATTAAAAGAGAGAATTAAAGCTTATGTGAAATGTAGTTAGATCTCTTTGTTTTTGTTTTTTAAGATGTAACATATTCAATAAATTTTTCAGTACATAGTTTATCATAAATAAATTTTATTAATGTTCTGTAACAAATTAAAAGTCTTGAAAGTACGAGATTTGAGAAGTCTATACATAAACATATAAAGATATTTATTTGTGTTCAAGCCTATATTTTATTTATTACATGTATCTGTGTGGTATGATTTTCAAATCTATTTCTTCAAGTCTGTCAATAATATGTATATATATTCAAATTACTGGTTAGACAAAAAAAAAAAAAAAACGTAATTAGGTCTTAATTTTAAGTTTAATATATATATATATATATATCATGTAAAGAAATTGGGCCCTACATGGCCCAGGGTCCTTGGGCAAGTGCCTAAGTTGCCTTGTCATGTACCTTGTAAGGATTGAAAAAAAATACCCTTCAACAAGACTAAGATAGACTTGCAAAGGATGATTGGTATATAGCACTAAATATACCTGATATAGGGTCAAAAAGTGTATGTAGGGTCAAACTGAAAACAAAATTTTTTAATTATTTTTTAAATGAGAATACCGTTAACCAGCCGCTGAATCGACTCTCCAGCCTGGCTGATGACTGACATACTTTTCAACGGTTTCTAGAATTGGGTATAACTAATTGTTAACATCTATTAAGAGGTGTATGTGCGGTAGAAAATAAATTATGGAATGTGTTCGAAATTTCTTCCTTATTTCTCAAAGAACAGGACATGGACAGAGTCGGCGTGATCTAATTTTCACATGGACGGCCTTTTTTTGAAAGGAAAGGGAAACATTACACTTTTTTTTTTTATTTAAGTGGATTTAAACTCAGTATATTTAATTGAAATCTAAATGTGATATTACTGTTAGACTATATCTACAGCTATAATATTACTCTTTTATATTTTGATAAAAAATTATATGGTTTTGTTTTTCGTTACGTGGTGAAAAATTTCTTCAGGTTTATAAGAGTAGAGATTTGTTTGGTCCATGGATTTGATAGAAAATTTAAATGAAAGTTCAAAATCTAATGAAAGAAAATATTATAGTAAAAAGGTTGAATTTGATATCTCTATTATTAGACAAGACAACCTAGAAGGAGCCCCATCTTTAGTTCAACGGTTTTTTCACAAGTACCAAAATAGTCGCAAGAAAAACATATATTATTTTATCAAAATCTTCCATCGGATTCATCCCGTGCATTATTTTATTTTTGATTTTTGGTGTTACGTGTGATATTCCACGAACAGACATGACTGATATAAAACTATATATGGATGGCCGGCTACTAATTTCTTAACCTGAAAAATTCCTACAAAAGTGACCCTTTTGCCGAAAGACCTGCCAGGTATTTCTTTGGTCACCTTTTTGGGGATTTGGTTCCCCTTGCATTGCGGGGCCTTCCATTAATTACTTTTTTTTTTTTTTTTCCCCCGGTAACTATAGATCCATAGACTCTGGAACTAAAATTAAAAAAAATAAAAAAAAAGAACCTTAAAACTATTAATCGATAGATTAACAAAGAATTTTATAATTAATTAAACACCCTGACTCGAGTTGGCTAGAATTTGCTGAGTGATATATTCGTACGAGAAAAAAGGGGTCTAATCCATTTATTTTCACGAAAATGTTCCCCTTCACATTTGCTTTAGTAGTTGGCAGCGGAGTATTGTGTATGTATATATATATATATAAGGGCGTGTTTACTAATGAGTAATTCAATTCTAGAAAAATGAATAAAATTCCTGATTTTAAATTTCAGTGTTTACTTTTGTATTTGGGAATTAAATAACGTGGGTCTCACTTAGAAATATGGAATTAATTTCCTTGATAGTGGGAAATTTGTCTTCCACCTACCACCTACGAAAATAATTTTCTTCGTCTAAAAAATAAGAAGTAACTAATTTTATACTAAACATACTCTTATTCTTATTTAATTATTTTTTTTTCATTTAAGGATAATTTTGTAACTACAGCAAATTTATTCTCAATTCTTCTAACTTTTAGAAAGTAAACAACATGATAGAAATTAAATTCCTCAAGCAAATAGATTTTTTGATAATTTAGTAAACACTTTAATCTAATTCTATGTAATTTAATTCTTTTTTTTTATTTATGAAATTAATTTTCTATTTTTAGAGTTGCTGATAAGTAAATGTACCCTAAATATGTAGTTGTGCTATGATGATAAATGATAAGCTAAAATATTTATTATTTTCAATCAAATTACTTCAAATAAGTGTGAAAGGAGACCAATGCCCTTGGTCTCGTTTTCTCTTAACTAAAACAAAACAATAGAATAAAATAAAACAAAATGAATTTTTTTTTTTTAGAAGACAAACAAGATAAATCTTAGAATTTTGAGTAACATTAAAAACAACTCACACGACTTTACTAAACCTTGTCGTCAATTAGTTGGCCTCGATTGGGTTTCTTTTCTCTAATGAACTACTCCAGGCGTGCTTGTACTATTGACTTGATTGGCCCACATTGACTATAAAATATCACTCCATTGGGCCTTTATTTATCATAATTGTCCAATTGAATTAACCATTAACACTGTATCCAAATTTGAAAGCTTCATCAGTGCAGTTGTCCTTTTCTTCGAGCTTCCCCTAATAAATGTGTGTACGTGTAGTCCATCGTTCCATTTGGTTTATCAGTTTGAGTTAGAAATTTTAAGTTTTAATAGTAATTTTTATTGATTTTTTAGATAAGATAAAAAAATTTTTTGAGAAAAGGATAAAAAATTCAGTTCAAACTAATAGTTTGAACTAACATATCAAATATGCACTATGTATACGTAAAAATTCCAAAAGTAAGCCGTGAAAGAAAATAATCCAAAGCCGTGTTTTGGATATGACGCTAGCTTGACATGATCTTTATTGGCCCCTTTTATACATGGTGTGTATGTGTGTGTATCTATATATATATATATATATGACAGGTGCTTGACATGATGCGTGTCTCTGGTGTTTGTATTCTCCTATTAATGCCCTCGTCGATTTAACATAAAAGTTTTAGATTAAAATTGATTGGTTTTTTAAAAATTAATTATAATTTTAATTATTTTTTAAAAAAAATATTAAAAAAAAGAGATAAATATTGAAATAAAGATTTTTGGAATAAAATTTTTACATTAAAATTAATTGATTCTTTAAAAATTAATTATAATCTTTATTAATTTTTAAATAATAATAATAAAAAAAGGATAAAAATTAAAATGACAATTTTGGATTTAAAAAGAAAAGATCCAAGCAGATGCTGATTCTTAAACACAACTACCGTGGGAATTAATTGTCACGTTATCCAGCGACCGACCCCTTGCTAGCATTTTATCCCAACCAATTTAATTATTGGGACACGAGCTTGACTAATTAATGTTCAAGTAGAAATTAATCCTATAGGATTAGTGTAAAAATTGATTATAATTCAGAGCCTTCGTTTGATAAATTAGTTGGAGATGAAATTTTTTGGTTTAAGTTGATTGATTTTTTAAAAATTAATTATAAACTTTATTAATTTTTCAGAAAAAGACAAAATTTAAGATGAAAAATACAGTTTAATTGGAGTTAAATCTTAATATCAAACATAGTAAAGTCCTCGTAACGGGATTCTTCGAAGACTACAAAATTTCATATGCAGATTGATATAATCATGTAGGCGTCATCAAAATGTTTGATTTATGTCATAATTCTATATATATAAATCATGAGGTTAAAATATTAGGCAATTTCGCCCGGCACGAATGTGTGTTTTGTGTATGTATATATATTATGACGTGGTGTATTTGTGAAAGTTTAATCAAAAAAAAAAAAATTCCACTCGCGGCTGATAAACTATATAAAAAAATAGTATAAACTAGCGTTTTCCTATTATCTCCATTTCCGTAAAATAGGGTTAATTTGCTATAATATTTATAGTAGATAATGTGCGAAATCCCTATCTTGCCCCTCCATACCTCCACTTGTTATGCAATATCTGCCAACTTACAAAGAAAATCCTAATTAAATGTAATGAACGGATCCACCATGGATCATGGATGTGATAAAATATGAAAAAGACTAGTTCTCCTCCATCAGCCAATTCAAAAACAAAGGCCCAACAAGTTTTGTCGAGGAGG
The DNA here is from genome assembly GCA_025413485.1 of Ficus microcarpa. Taxonomy (NCBI): domain Eukaryota; kingdom Viridiplantae; phylum Streptophyta; class Magnoliopsida; order Rosales; family Moraceae; genus Ficus; species Ficus microcarpa. Next base: position 22,624,127 of record CM046377.1, on the reverse strand, counting down.
TTTATTAAACGAGGACCACCACTAATACACACACACACACACACATACACACACACACATATATATATATGAACTTTTTAGAGTCTCTTTTGTGTGGTCATTTTCAGTACTCCCAAGTGGTATTGATTGTTGTTTATGACTTTGCTTTATTATGTGGTCATTTTCAGTACTCCCAAGTGGTATTGATTGTTGTTTATGACTTTGCTTTATTATTCAGATTATATATATGTATGTGTGTGTATATATATATATGGTTTATCATCTTTATAACTTTGCTTTTATTATTCAGATTATTTTTTTTATCATCTTTTTTTTTTTTTTTTGCTCTTTCATTTTAATATTCTAACTCGTGTTTGACAGAGGGGAAGGATTAAATCGTTTGGACTTTGGCGTCGCAAATTATAGACGATGCAATCTGAAATGTCAATTATATATATTGCACTTTTTTTTTAAGGAGGTCGAGAATTAATATTCAGGGTTTGTTTGGTTGGTTAGTTTGAGTTGAAATATTTTAGTTGTAATAGTAAATTTTTTTGAATTTTCAGAAAAGATAAAAAACTTTTTGGGAAAAAGACAAAAAAAAGTACAGTTTGAGTTGAAATGAGATGATGAGGCAAACATATGCTCAATTTCAAACTAGGTAGTACTAGTTGCTAGGACAAAGGAAATTTAAGAAAGGACTCGGCAAGTATTATTGAAGCATATTATTATAACGTTAACAAAGGCACATAATTTTTGTCCTTCAATGGACTATGGGGTTTTTGTGAATTTCTTTGAAAGTGGGGGGTCCAAGTCACTCCCATCGGAACTCAATTACAGTATTACATAAGAAAATTGAGTTGGGTGGCCCATTTAAATAACCTAATATAATAAATAGTCTAATTTTTCTTTCTTTTTTCTTTTTAGATAAATAGCCTAATAATCATATTTGACCATTTTTTTCCGCTCTCCCTCTATACTTCTCACTTGTTTGCCTAGGGTGTTGCTATCACCGGAGTAGTGGCAGTGGAAGTCAGATCGGAGCAAATCGCGTCTTCCTTTCACGACTTCTAGCTCTAGGCATTGGTTTCGCGACGTCTAGCGACAGGATGTCAGAGATCCAGCGAGATCCAACACTTGCTCCGATTCTCACGGGTGAGTCCTGCCATCCCAATGCCCGCCGACGGATGTAACAATTGTGGCTCTTGTCGTTCTCGATCAGTGTCAGGCCTCACTAGTGGAAGTCGTGAAGGCAGTGCAGAGGTCCACGACAACAAAGGTTGCGGAGGTACCAGATTTGGCCGCTGAGGAAGGAAGATGGCTCTGTTCTGGTGAAGAATGGCTGACGGCGAGGGCGACGACCATGACAAGACGCCGACAACAAGGGCAGGTGGTGGAGAATTTCTACTACTAGTGCAAGTGGAGATCGAGGAGAGAGAGAGAAAGAGAGAGGAAGAGATATGGGTAAGTGTTGAGTGCGTTGGTGTTATTTTAATTATTTTTAAGTTTAAATAATTGATTTATCAATAGTTAATCATTGATTGACGAAAAATTAATGATTAATTATAATTGATTATAATTTGATGAGTAATATTATGATTAATCAATGATTGACTGATAGTCAACCAGTGATTAACTAATAATCAATCGATGATTAATCAATGATCAGTCAATAATTAACTAAGAAAACAAAGATATTTTAATTAATTTTTAAAAATTTAGGCTTTTTAACTAATTTTTAATAAATTGGGTTATTTATTCAAAAACTTATTAAAAAAAGATCATTTAGTTATAAACCCCTTCTATATATACATGTATATATACATATGTTGTTGAGTAGTGATAGACAGAAGAATTTTTTAATATAAAATTTTTAATATAAAATTTAATAAATTTGTCAATTTTTTAAATTAGTGCATGTAATTTATTACAGACTTGCTAATAAATACGTAAATAAATACTACGTAGCGATAATAGTCATGTACCTAACAATACGTAACATTTTAGGTTTTTCTTAATGCAAAAAAAAAAAAAAAAAGTATTGGAAAGAAAACTTTTTTTTGAAAGCGGTGTCATGTTCTAATGAAGTTATTAGAAAAAAAAAAAACGTACACTAATAAATGAAATTAAAAAATACTTATTAATAAAATATCCTTAGAACTTAACAAAAAGGAAAGAACCTCTAATGGGTAAATAGTAAAGCGTGAAAATCGCTATTATTGACACCGGTTTTGCCCGGGAATGTGATGTATTAGTATGCAAATGATTTTGTTTTTATGATAAAGAAAGACAACTTAATACATCGTCATCAGTTCAAATGATTTTGTTGCTAATTATAAACTAATTTTTAACACATGAAGGCTAAGTAAATAAATTATGAAATAGTCACAACTAAACTTGACATTGGAAACTAATCAGTGGCGGAAGGAGGTAAGGACCAGAGGGGACATCAATTTTTTGTTTTTGGTTTTATTGTATGCAAATTTTTGGAGCAAACTACAAGTCGTTTGCAATTGCCCCCCCCCCCCCCCCTCGAAACACTGGTATGCCCGCCGACTGGCCCATCCCTCCTCCTAAACTAAAGCCAGCCCATGTTTGTTGCTGAAGGCCCAATTAATAGCCTACAATTTTGAGTCCAATATGTTGGCCTTTGACATAATAATAAAAAAAAAAATTAAATAGCAGTTGTATCGTGGACGGCAAGAAAGGCTCTTCGATTTCAACTTCCGTAAACCCCAATATATATATATATATATATATATATATATATGTTGAAGGCTTGAAAGCTCAATTAGAGGAGAAATATCAAACTTCAACAATTTTTTCTCTAATTCTCAAGAGGATTTTTTTTTTTTTTTTAATATCGTAGAATTCGAATTTTTATATTGAGTTTATAAACTTCTTTTTCAATATTACATTCTTTCTCTTTTTTTTTTTAAATAAAAAAAATACTCATTGAACGTCATATTACCTTTCATTTTCTTTGGTCCTTTAATTATTTTTATGCAATTAATTATTTTTTGTTATTTGTTAACTAGCAACTAGTACTCAGTATCATAAATCTGAGTTCAGTTTCGTTCCTTTCTTTTTTTTTTTTTTTTTTTTTTTAATTCTAGCTTAATTTCAATATTTTTAATTCTAGTTTAATTTCTATTTGAAGATATTTTTCTCTTGATATAAAAAAATATAGATGATTGCGTTAAAATAATAGTGTATTATTTTGTAATAGGTACGGACTTGAGGAGATATTTTTGACTGTATACATTGAAAAGATATTTTTGATACCATTGACAACGAGACTATCATGCAATATTTTCAATGTATGAAAATTCACAAGGGACAAATGTGATGTAATTTAGTTAATGATTCCAATTTTCAATTTTATTTAACTCTTAGTTTATGCCCCTGAAACAAAATGGCTCTGCTACTGAAACTAATTAAAGTAATTTTTAAGACGAAAGCTAAGTTGTTTTAGTTTGTTGATATACATTTTAAATGGATCTTGTCGTAAATAGCATGACAAATTCCATGAAAACCTCCAAAGAAATAGCTTTGTTATAGTACGAAGGACCATAACATATAACACTAATACAAAGAAAGGAAAATTTATTTTAAATACCACTACTAATAGAAGGTGGATCTTATCCGTAAGTCTTTATCATGAGATCCACTTTTTATTAAGGGATGCTACTATGATGTCCTTTTATATTTGTTCTAGTAATAGAGAACCAAAAAGGCACCCCCTCAATCGCCTAAAACCTTCAAGTTGCCCTTATGAACGTGTATCACACAACTCGGATTGCCTTTAATTATATATCACATGAAATTCATACACATATAATTAATCTTTGTTTTTAATGAACTTGAAAACAAACACCCCCGAGATCACAACTTCCATCTAACCGCATTCACGTTTTCTAAATCCGGTTAGTAAATATAATATGAATAGTTTATCATGGGGAATTTGATCAATTCAAATAAGATGCGTATTGTGTCGGATAAAAGACTGCGAACAGGCCTTCTGGCCACCAAGGACTCACATGCAACCTAAGACTCACATGTACGTTCAAAACATTCTCTCTTTAATATTACTCTATTCCAACGTCAATGAGAACATTTGGTTCTGAAAAATATAATTAAATCAATAAATTATATATATGAAGTTGGCCCATTAAAAGTTGACATTGGTAAATGATTAAATAAACGTTTAGGACGAAATTAGTCAAGATATAATAGTGTTACTTGTTCGAGGAGTGTCATATATCGCAATATTACTAATATATAGTTGTTTTATCCTTTTATTTAATTGCTAACTTCGCAAATACACTTTCCACTTGACATCTATATATCTACTACACCTTTTCTTTCTTTCTTTCTATTTATCATATATTTATTTATTTATAAATGCAATTTAACTCCACAATTAAGTACTCTAGATTGTGTCCAAGATGCTGCCTTTTAATGACATGCTTCATTTATAGTCCCACAAGCTTATTTGATAACATTATTAATTACTAACTGATATTTATCTTGACTTGAGAATTGATGCCTTGTCAGTTTTATATATATGGTCCCGAATTATTTACACTCTTTTTTTTTCCTTATTGAACACGAATTATTTATACTTATCAACAAAATATATGCAGGAGATATAAGACTTGGGCCTTGTTCGTGGAAGGAAATTCTACGTGAAGCTGGTAGAGTGGCATCGGGAGGATTAATGATTTTTTTTTATTGGGTAATTTTACTATTATTAAAAAACTGAGTTTCCTATTAAAAAAAAAAAAAACTAGATTCGAACTTTAGGTCCCGTTTGGAGGGTTGGTTTAAACTTAAGGTTTAAATTCAAATTTTTGTCTTTTTCTGAAAAAGTTTTTTGTTTTTTTTTAAAACGTTTTTTGTCTTTTCTAAAAAGTCAATAAAAGTTACTGTTTAAACTTAAAAATTTCAACTCAAACTCATTCACCAAACGGGCCCTTAGACTACACACTTGTATATTCACGTACCCAACCACTTGATCTAGCCTCAAGTGATTGCATCGGCCCATCAAAAGGATTAATACTTTTTTTAAAACTTATTATTGTTTGGTTTATTAGAGGTACTTAAAAAAAGAAAATAAATTACGTGAAAGATTCAAAATCCTTGACGGTACTCCTATATTAAATATACCGGAGAAAGGGGAAACCATATAAACCTTTCCTCTTTATTCTTCTCCTCTAGGTTATAAATATACTTTAATTTCTTCCATTTTAATTTCTTTATCTCTTACCAAACAACCTAAAAGATATATCCGGTTTTCATCCTTTCCCTTTTGAAGCTACGTTAAAAAAGATTGTAACTTCAATTAGGGGTTAACTCACGAGTTTCTGGAAGTTGACTGTAATTAAATAGGTCCTTATAATTATATATTAATTTTCAAAAACCTATTTGGCCACGCACCGCGTAAATTAAGTCAACTTGGAGTTGCTTTTGGGAGTATATCTAATAAAGTGGTTCCATTTTTTTTCATTTAAAATCTAGATCCTTCTTTATTAAAAAAAAAACCTTTTCACCCAATGTCAGCGATATAATAATATATTGAATATTGAATTTGGTGTGTGTGTATGTACTCCTAATAAAAGAAACATTACTCCTTTAAAAAATAAATATAAAAAAAATATAATCACGACAGATAAAGCTAAAGCTAATGCTTTTTCTTGTTCTTTTTTATTTTATTAAATATAAAATAAATAATGTTTGAAAAATTACTAGTGACGAAATATTGTCTAAAAAAGCTTGTTATTTTATTTTTATTGTAAAAATAAGTACTGTTTTCTTATTAACTAGTGACGAAATATAGCCATACTCACAAGTTACAAGCCTTTACTGACCGTGCAAAATTAACAAATATTGTGAGAACTTTTGGTTGTTATTTTTGCCGATACAAGTCCATCGTCAGATTTATATGGATAAGGAAAAGAGAAATTAAAAACAAAAACTATTTTCTTCTGCATAGTGAAGGGCACCAATCATCAAGTGCGAATGATGAGGACATCATCTAACACTGTCAACCATTCATTTTATTTTATTACGTAATACAAAAATCAGGATTAATATAAACATGATGAATAATTTAACAACTATTTATAAAATTAACCCATTTTTATGTTTCCACGGTCTGGCGATTTTGGGTGGTTGATTTTTGATCAAATTATCCACCGCTAACCATAGACGTCCCTTCTCATAATTGTATTTAATTTGTTTTTGATCTTTAACTGTGTAGTTGGACGTTCTAGTGGTAGTTTTATAGGGTGTTTGGTGTGTAAGTTTGAATTAAGATTTTTAAGTTGTAATAGTAATTTTTATTGACTTTTTAGATAAGACAAAAAATTTTTCAGAAGAAACAAAATTTTTAGTAGGATTGAGTTAAGCTTTCAAACAAGCTCTTACTTCAAAAACTTGCATACAACAGAACCAAAAACAAAAAATTCGCATAACATGTTAGGTTGATTTTTATCTGTGTAGGTGGACGTTTGATTAAAATTATTTTGTATTATATTTATGAAAGGACTAAATTTTATATTATATTAATAAAGTGATATTAAAATTTGTGTGATTAAAGATGTTTTTCCATTTGATTTTTGTTTTATTTTTTCTTTTCAGCTGACATTTTGGGTTTTGTTCCTGACCGATGAAACTTGGCGGTTATTTGTGACGGTGAAAGACTGCAACTATCAAGTGTGAAAGACACGACGCCGAAACCTGTCCCAAACATGTGTCAGAAATTTGATCCAAAATTCTAATCCAAACGACTGTAACTTCCCATGTTCCACCTATGGGCATCAGTACACGTGGAACTTGCAAACATTTCGCGCTCTACTGCAGGCAAAACTTTTCCAAGCCTTGCTCGCCAAGCAATAGCCAAACGAGTGAGCTGAAGAACTCACTGCTCCGTGCTCAGTAAGTCGCAACCGCTAATCAAACTCCCGATTCTGTCTATAAATTCTAAACTCTCCACACAACGATTCCACACAACAACTCTCCAAAACCACCTCTCTCTCTCTCTCTCTAACTGTGAGCCTTCCTCTCTCTAGCTTCTTCATTTGAGATTAGCGACATGGAAAACCTATGCCCCAAATTGAACCATCAGCCGAAGCGTAACCCTAATCCTCTTCCGAGGCGTGGACAGATCAAGATAAGAATCATCAAGTGCCTCTTCAGCTTGGTGGCCGCGATCGGAGGTCGAAAGCGCGGCGAAAATGGAGGACCGCCAGGCCCCGATCGCCTCTCCCCCGGCGGCGACTGCGGCGGCTTATGCCTCTGATAGTTGTCGCTGATTTTCGGACGATCTGTAGCTCGTGATGTTTTGTGATTTCAGGGTCTTGTGGATGGAGATGTTTCCGAGTTTTTCGTGTAGAATTAAAGGTTATTTATTTATTTATTTTAAATTTGAAGAAGAAAATGTTGGAAAGTAGGGATTTTTCGGGGGAAATTCGAGAAGCGGGTAGTTCTTTTGCTTGTTGTAATTTAGTTGCAGAAGTAATGTTTCCCTTTGATTTTTCGAGTAATAACATGTAAATAATGTTCAAATTTCTTCAGGCTTTCTGATGAAGTTCTCTCTGCCCCTGTTTTCTTATTCTTTTCATTTCCATATATTAAATTTTGCATTTTTTTTTTTTGTATATTCACGTACCCAACCACTTAGATCTAGCCTCAAGTGATTGCGTCGGCCCATCAGAAGGATTAATACTTTTTTAAAAATTATCATTGTTTGGTTAATTAGAGGTACTTAAAAAAAGAAAATAAATTTTGTGAAAGATTCAAAATCCTTTACGGGACTCCTATATTAATTATACCGGAGAAAGGGGAAGCCATATAAACCTTTCCTCTTTATTTTTCTCCTCTAGGTTATAAATATACTTTAATTTCTTCCTATTTTAATTTCTTTATCTCTTACCAAACAACCTAAAAAATATATCTGGTTCTCATGCTTTCCCCTTTTAAGTATACGTTTGGCATTACATCTTAAACTCAAAATTTTCTTATCAGTTTTTTTTTTTTTTTTTTTTGTGAAAAGTCAATAATAATTATAATTAGTTTTTAAAAAGTCAATCAACTCAAACTTAAAAATTTTAACTCAAACCGTTTCCTCAAACGGAGCATAAAGCTACATTAAAAATTTTGTAACTTCGATTAGGAGTTAACTCACGATTTTCTAGAAGTTGACTGTAATTAAATAGGTCCTTATAGTTATACATTAATTTTCAAAAACCTAATTGGCCACGCACGTTTTGGGAGTATCTAATAGAGTGGTTCCATTTTTGTTCATTTAAAACCTAGATCCTTCGTTATTAAAAAAAAAATAACTTTTCATCCAATGTCAGCGATATAATAATTTATTGAATATTGAATTAGGTGTGTGTGCGTGTGTGTGTGTATGTACTCCTAATAAAAGAAACATTACTCCTTTTAAAAATAAATATAAAAAATATATAATCACTACAGATAAGCTAAAGCTAATGCTTTTTCTTGTTCTTTTTTATTTTATTACATATAAAATAAATACTGTTTGAAAAATTACTAGTGACGAAATGTTGTCTAAAAAAGCTTGTTATTTTATTTACGTTGTAAAAATAAATACTGTTTTCTTATTAACCAGTGACGAAATATAGCTATACTCACAAGTTACAAGCCTTTATTGACCGGCAAAATTAACGAATATTGTGAGAACTTTTGGTTGTTATTTTTGCCGATACAAATCCATCGTCAGATTTATATGGATAAGGAAAAGAGAAATTAAAAACAAAAACTATTGTCTTCTGCATGGTGAAGGGCACCAATCATCAAGTGCGAATGATGAGGACATTATCTAACACTGTCAACCATTTATTTTATTTTATTACGTAATACAAAAATCAGGATTAATATAAACATGATGAATAATTTAACAACTATTTATAAAATTAACCCATTTTTATGTTTCCACGGTATGGCGATTTTGGGTGGTTGATTTTTGATCAAATTATCCACCGCTAACCATAGACGTCCCTTCTCATAATTGTATTTAATTTGATTTTAGTTTAGGAGGAGAGGTGGCCGGTCGGTGGGCATGCCAGTGTTTTTAGTTGTAGTTTACTCCAAAATTTTGCATACAATAAAACCAGAAACAAAAAAATTGCATGTCATGTTAAGTTAATCTTTAACTGTGTAGGTTAATTTTTGATTAGAACTATTTTATGTAATATTAATGAAGTGACTAAGGATCCGTTTGGTAAATGAGTTTGAGTTGAAATATTTAAGTTTGAATAATAACTTTTGTTGATTTTTTAGAAAAGATAAAAATTTTTTTTCAGAAAAAGATAAAAATTTAATTTTAAACCTTAAATTTAAACTTACGTAGTAAACGGGTCTAAATTTTATATTATATATTAATAAAATGATGTTAAAATTTATATTATTAAGGTATTTTTCTATTTGATTTTTGTTTTATTTTTTTTTTCCTCAGCTGACTATTTGGGTTTTGTTAAACGCCGCCATAAATTTCATCGTATTTGTCACAGTGAAAGACGGCACATCGCCGACACCTGGCCGAAACATGAGTCAGAAATTTGATCCAAAATGCTAACCAAATGACTGTGACTTCCCAAGTTCTAATGGATCACCAGTACACGTGGAACTCCCATACATTTCGCGCTCTCTTTATCCAAGCCTTGCTCGCCAAGGCAAACGCGTGAAGTGAAGAACTCAGTACTCCGTACTCAGTGAGTCGCAACTGCTAATCAGACTGCCGAGTCTGTCTATAAAATCGATACTTCCACACAGCGATTCCACACAACAACTCTTCAAAACCACCTCTCTCTCTCTCTCTCTCTCTCTCTCCTCTCTCTCTAAGTCTGAGCCTTTCTCTCTCTAGCTTCTTCATTCGAGATTAGCAACATGGAAAACCTATTGCCCAAATTGAACCATCAGCCGAAGCTTAACCCTAATCCTCCTCCGAGGCGTGGACAGATCAAGATAAGAATCATCAAGAGCCTCTTCAGCTCGGTGGCCGCGATCGGAGGTCGCAAGCCGGGCGAAAATGGAGGACCGCCGAGCCCGATCGCCTCTCCCCCGGCGGCGACTCCGTCGGGTTATGCCTCTGATGCAGAGTCTTGACTGATCCTGGATCCGGTTCGTCGTTGTCGCTGATTTTCTGACGATCTGTAGCTTGTGATGTTTTGTGATTTCAGGGTCTTGTGGATGAGTCTTCCATTTAGAATTAAAGGTTCTTTCTTTTTTTTTTTTTCAAAATTTGAAGAAGAAAATATCGGAAAGTAGGGATTTTTAGGGGGAAATTCGAGAAGCGGGTAGTTCTTTTGTTTGTTGTAATTTAGTTGCAGAAGCAATGTTTCCCTTTGATTTTTTGGAGTAATAACATGTAAATAATGTTCAAATTTCTTCAGGCTTTCTGATGAAGTTCTCTCTGCCCCTGTTTCTTGTTCTTTTCATTTCCATGTATTAAATTTTGCGTTTTTATTGTTTTGGTTCTGCACATAAAGAATTCAAGTTGCTGAATTTGAGCTGCTTAAGGATTCGGACATACTTTTACCCTGTTCTTGGCTTAAGATTTTGTTGGCATCTTGAACTTGAAAATCAGTACAAATCGGTCGCTTAGTGTTGGAGGAATTTCCCCACATAGACCGAGTCACGACACGTTTCAGTTTGATTATGTTCAAGACTGTCCAGACCGTGACGTATCAAATTGAGGACTCCGACCACTCACATGGCCGAGCAGGAAAAGTTAAATGCGATAATTCTCGAAAAAACCTAATGAATTTCCACCACCACAAGGGTCTAAAAAAAACCCAATAAATAAGACACTTTGCATAAAACAAAACACTTTGGCTCCATAGGAAGAGGAACTCTAGAACAGGTCCCTCTAGAGCGGCTGGGGCAGAAGGGTAAAAATTCTGCTCTTCTTGGAACGCCCATGGCTGCTGGGGACATCCAGACGACTTTCAGTTGCAAGAGAGAGCAGAACGCGGTGGAGAGAGGCGGAGGAGATGGAGGAACGTTGATGTGGAGAAAACCGCTCCAACATCTGGCGCAGTCTGTGGGAAAATCTTTGGGATTTTCATGAATTTTGATGTTAATCCACTGATTTTTTGAACCCATTGCTCCATTTTTTCGACTGTTTTTTCAGATCTATGTCATGAGATGCCCAAAAATACTTGTTTGGCTGGGGAAAGGAAAAAAAAAAAAAAAAAAAAACGAAAGAGAAAGCTATTCTCTCCTTCCATTGGTATTTTTAGATTCATTATTGAGTTTCCTTTTGCTCCGCACCTTTTTTTCTTTTTTTAGATTTTTGTTGCAGGAAAAAAAAAATGGCAAGAGGAGATGTGGAAAATTTTCTCTTCCCATGGTGGACGGTGTGCAAAGTCTGAAGAGGGCAAAACTCCAGGAAAGAAGAAATCATCAATCGTGGCCATCAAGCCTTCGGCACGATCGAACCCATGACCGAGGGCGGTGGCCGTTGCTCACCATTGAGAGTGGAGACCAACCATCATGGCCCCCAGTAGCTTTGTGTCACCGACCGTCGAGATAGGGCGCTAGCAGTAGGCCAGTCTCCTCAGAACGCCTCAGAAGCCAGCCAAATCGGATCGTAGCCGAGGAAAAATGGGTATGGGCTTTTTTAATTCATGCCGTTCGTAGTTCTGCATATTTTTTCTTCTTTAACTTTGCCAGTGCAATGCCTAAGATTGAACATTCTCATGAGGTTCCAATCTTTCTTCTCTTGATTTTGGGGCTCACGAGATTCAAAGTATATTAAATTTGAAATTAGATCTCGACTTTGGCGTGACTACGGTAGTTGAGATGCTAGTTTGGACAATGTGGGTCAAAATGGTCAGAAAGTGACTCATGTATATACCATGGATTCAATGCTCAGATGGGTTATTTAAAGTTCAATTCCCTAGGACCCATGGAAATGTAGTTGATATAAGACTTGACTATTTTGTATTTTCTATTTCATTCAACTAATAGCTGATATATATATATATACACACACATACAAAGTCTCATATCCGATACTATATGATATCTGGTCTGTGAATTTCAGTTATTGTAAATGTAAATTCATATAAAATAAAAAATAGTTAAAGTGAATGCGAATTTTCCTCATTTTACATTTCATTCTGCATGAATTCACATTTCTAGTAATTGAAGATTATATTTGTCGGATACCATTTGACACTGGATACGAGACCGATTCTATATATATATAAATGATTAGACTAGCATATAAGTGAAGATGGACATATGAAAGCTCTATAAATAGCCACCATTTTTTATTGTGATTCTGTTGTTACTTTGAGAATTTTGCAAGACAAACCAGGATTTTGTTGCTCAGTGAATTGTGGTCGTCGCAAACAACGAATGAATAACCTCCAAACTTTAGCAGGGCAGTCTCAGAACTTCCCAGAAGTGAATGAATTCAGATCATGACCTAAAAAATGGGAATTTAATTTTTTTAATTCACATTTTTTACAGCTATGAACTGCTATGATTCTTGATTTTGACTGGGATTGGTTTTACAAGCTCTAGAGATGTGAAGTATATTGAACTTGATATTTGAATAATTATCATTTCGTATTCAGCCAAAGGCTTTTTCTATAATTAAGACCCATTTGAAACTATATGTCTTCCAACCTATATGTTCTTTTCATCTAATTATGATAGAGAATGAAGTTGAGAATGAAGATGTTTACTAAACAGTAAGACTTGGTGCTACCTGTTTTGTTCATTCATGATTAATGAGTATATATATACACTCTACATTACATGAGGAAGTGCCCATGAAATCTTGAAATAGACTCTTTGTAGTGAAAACCACCATAAGAAGAATTCTCTTGAATTATTATGATGCCTTGGGTGTTTGAGAAGATTTACTGATCCTTGAGTATTAGTATTAATGAATTTCAATTACCTTGATGATAGAAGACAGATGATATCTGGTTCTGAATAGCAATTAAAGTAGAAAGTTATTATTTTTACTAGGTTATAATTGATATGGGCTTAGTTATTTTTGCTAGTAGTGACTCTTTTGTTCTGTTTATGGCAATACACACACACACGCACGCACGCACGCACGCACTTGTATGAGGAAGTGGTCATGAAAGCTTTATGACAAGATAAGCATTTTGAAGTAGAGCTCCTATGAGAAGAATGTTCTTGAACCATTATAAAGTTTTAGGATTCTAAGGAAATTAAGTGATCCTTGAGCACATTTAGAAAAAGAGAAATCTTACTACCATTAACAGTAAAAGTTAGATAGCAAGATGATGTTTTGGGTCCAAACGGGACTTTATTTATTTTTGCTAGGGCTGCTAGGAATTGCTGGTTTTTTCCTGTCTTTTCTTTGTTTTTCCTTTGTTCTCTTTGTTTTGAAGATTGCTCGTTGTCTTCCTCTGTAACTGCTTTTGTTGTTAATAAAAGCTTTTTCTTAAAAAAAAGAAAAAAAAAAAAAAAAAGCTAGATAGCAAGACAAGAAAATTATGGGGGAGGATGTTTCTATTAAATCCAAGAAGTAAGTCTATGAGAGCTCGTTGGTGCCTGAAATTGATGCTATGATGATTAGGAGTAGTTTGCCTTATTATATTTGATGTTTAATGCCTAATCTTATTTCTATTTTGGCCTTTGTTTTGGCTGCTGTTGGACTTGCACTTTTTCGACTCTTGCCGTTGTGCTGCTTGTGTTTGCCTTGGCAAAGGCAAAATTCATCTTTAGCAAAAAGAGGTAGATGACAAACTTGAGATATAGTCTGTACTAATTCCTAGGAAAGCCAAAAATGTGGAGTTAGTACCTCATGATATTGGCATTTGTTGGCATTAAGGGACTTCCAAATGGAACAACACTTAAATAGTAACTCCTCGAGGGGCATTTAACAAGCCGTATGATGGTTCCCGTTGTATGTTTTGAACTATTCTGGCGTATGCATGACTCTACAGTCTTGATTGTTGCTTATATGACCTCATCAATATGCAAGCGGTTTTGAAGAATTTGATGGTGTATGATATGCTCAATACATATATTTTTCTGGTATGAGACTTTTATCTTGTTACAAATGTTATACATTGCTAAAATATCAAATCCAAGCAACAGAAGTGATCATAGTTTAAGACTAAATTTCATTTTCCCTTTTTTAAAGTTATAGGAGTTTGAATGTGTTTGTTTTTTGTTGATGAATGATAAGCCTTGAAGGAAGGTAATGTTAAAATTGTCATGTAACAGGTTGTGAGGTGCCAAGAGCCTCTAATGCCCTCTCTCAAACACCATGGGAGCTTCAAATTGAACTTCGAAGTATAAAACGCTTTTGAGTGCTTCAAGTTCTCTAGACAGAAAAATGAAAGCACAAGTTGTATCAAGAATTCTTGCATTTTGTTGTTACCTTAAATCTTTTGTGGACAGGGGTTGGGCAAATTCGCTTGCTTAAGAGGATGGACGTGGAAAACAACAAACAAGCTGCAAGGAAACTTTCAGATCTGAGAATAGTGATGGAAATGTCCTTCCTAAAAGTGGATCAAGCAAATCCTGCTTTAATAATTGTAGTCTTACTTTAACGTAATGTTGTTCAAACCTACGTAATAAGACCGAGACGCAGATCGTTTTGAGGAGCATCAAAGACTCATTTGGACCGAATTTAGAGGTGTAGATCATTTGAACACCTCAAACACTTAAAATTAATCAAGTCCCAAGGCCATGGCCGTTGCCTCAGCTTGATTATGAATATTTGAGTTTTGCAAGGACCTCGTCCACTTTCCTCTTATTGCAGATCAAACATCAAGGTATTGAACTTATTTGAGTACCTTCAGTTACCTAGACCGAAAGATTAAATTCAGAAAATATTAAAAAGAACTTTGAGTTCTCTAGACCGAAAGATAAGGTACAGGTCGTATTGAGTACCTTGAGTTACCCAGACCGAAAGATTAAGATCATACTAAGAATTTTGAGTTTTGTAGACCGAAAGATGAGGTACATGCTGTATCAAGAATCTTGAATTTCAGACTGAAAACAACAGACTGAATAAAGTGTGGAATTTCTTTAGATCAAAATTTGAAATATCAAATAACAATTGCATCTTATCACAGCATGATCACTCATGACACTTGGGGGCATGCACCAAAAAAAAAAAAAAAGACAAAAACAAAAACAAAAACAAATGTATGGGAAAATATTATTAGAAATTTAGAAATAATGATTGAATTCACGCATTAGGCTCGAATGGAAAAAGACAAGTTTTCCTTGACATCAAGGAAAAGGGGGCAAATATTGAGGGATTATTCATGAGATTTGTCTCCTAACCGGTAAGTTTTCTTGACCCATGTTTCACGTCTCTTCTTCCGTTACCTCTAGGATCTTTTGTGATCAGGTCCTAACATCTCCATTTTATTTAAAAGTAATGATAATTGATAATGAAAAAAATTAAGGGATCCTAAATTATGAATAATAATGATGATGATGATGATGATGATGATGAAGAAGACTATAAGCATGCCAAAAGAGAATTTCATATTTAAAGGAGATGGAGGAAAATCTCCAACTCAGAAAGAGAAGATTAATGATCTTTTAAAGATTGTGGAAGCTGCCAACTGGAAATGTAGGACATAAGAAGGGATTTAGGTTGTTCTTAGACCCCTTAACAAGAGCTAGATTTAATAAGATCGGGAGGCTGATTGTTTTAAGCATCAAAGACCAGCATATCAATATTGAAGGTTCAAATCATCTTGAATTCCCTTATGAATCAAATCAAAAGTTGCATATTGCACACTATTTCAATTATACTTTTGAATCAAATTTAAAAAAAAAAAAAAAACAGCAAAAAGGGGCAAATGTAAGAATTTTCTCGTGGGGATTGAGATTATAATTGCAAGCACTAAAGGTCAAGATTGAGACTGGTACTTGTCTTCTTATGAGATCTCATCCATACGTTTGAAAATACTTACAACAAAAACCAAAATATGCTTAGGGGCATGCATGCCAAAGTGTGGCAACATTTTTCTGTGAATTCTGCGATCAAGATATATATAACACATGTAGACCCTTTAAGAAAACAATATCTTTTTCCTCAAAAAAAAAAAAAAAAAAGTTATTGAGGAAAAGGGGACAGATGTTGGGGGGAATTTCTCCACATAGACCAAGATCACGACATGTTTTAATTTGATTCTGATCAAGACTGTTGAGACCGTAAAGTACCAAATTGAGGACACCAACCACTCTTATGGCTGAGCAAGAAAAGATAAGTGTGATAATTCTCCAAAAAACCCTAATGAATTAATGACATGTCTCAACCATAATGGTCTAAAAAAACCTTAGTGAATAGGACACTCATACATAAAAGAAAACACTTGACTCCATAGAAAGAGGAACCCTAGAAGAGGTCCCTCGGGTAGAAGGGCAAAAACTATGCTCTTCTTGGGATGCCCATGGCTGCTGGGGACATCCAAACGACTTTCAGTTACAAGAGAGAGTGGAACGTGATGGAGAGAGGCGGAGGAGATATAGGAACGTTGATGTGAAGGAAACCGCTCCAACACTAGTTCAAAACAAGTTTTAGTTAATGCTTTATTTAAAAAAATAAAAAAAAAATTTAGCATTGATTAATGTGAGAGATTTGGGGCAGGATGGTACATTTTGTTTTGTCTGGCTGAGAATTTGACCTTTTTTTATTTTATTTTTTTTGAATGGCGATAAGGAACAAAGTTGATAATTTGACCATGTTTGTTGAACTAGACAAATTTTTAGTGTGACTAATGACATAACATATGATTAAGATGTCTTGAGCTTTCTATCTTTGTTTCTGATGAAAATAAAACAATATAAAATTAGGGAAGCTTTTTGGTTTTTCCCTTTTATTTGTTTTTCTTATTACTAATATCTACGTGGCATGGCATGTATATATGTTTATACGTGTGTGTGTGTATATATATATATTGGTAATGTCTTACTAACTGCAATTACCCAACAAAAAAAAAAAAACAGTCTTACATATTTTATAAAAGAAAAACAAAACAATATTGGACCTGTTATAGTTTTAACTGGATAAGAAATAAAGCTAAATTCTAAAGGAAAAAACACATGAGAGAAACCATTGTTTCAATATAACATAAATAATTAGAATTAGACTAATATAACAAAAAATTTAATTAAAATTTATGTCATGTTAATTAAGGGTGAAAATTTTATATCATCTTAACTAATAGATAAAAAAATAATTATTTAAGTAATTTTCTCAATTCTTCAATTCTCTCCCCTCTTCCTCTTTTGTGTCTCTAAGCCGTGTTAGAAGGTGGGGCATTTGGAACGTCAAAAACGCGTGAGCTCGACCTTTCATAGTCTCAACCGTCTTGTCCAAAATATGGTGAAGGTTTTTTTTTTTTTGGTTGATAATTGGAATTGATGCTTGGTTTGATAATTTAACTCAAATTTAGATTTTTCATCTTAATTTTTATTTTTTTTTTCTAAAAAATCAACAAAAATTATAATTAGTTTTTAAAAAATTAACTAATTCTAACTTAAAAATTTCAATTCTAACCGTAACACTAAACAGAGACCGAGTATTTTTTTTCTATTATTAAACAAGAATCAAACGACAAAAAGATGCAAATACAGACAAAGAAAGCCATGCTCTATTAAAGACGAAAAGCTAGAAGCAAATTATTGCCACGAGTAGTAAAATGGCGGCTAGTCAGTTAAGTCATTTGCATTTGAAATTAACAAAAGCCAGCGTTTTTCTTTTTAATTTTCAACGTCTGTCATTTTTTTATTTATAGATTTTATTTCTTTTTTAATAATATTTTATTGGAATAGAAAGATAAAGAGGATGTTAAAGGGGTGTCAATTTAATCAGGATGTTTTGGTGTATGTGCTAACTTTTATTTCAATCCTCATTTGTTCAAAAAAAAAAATTTATATTTGGATGGATAATTACCAAAGACCAGCGCATCTTACAATTGAACTATAAAGGAAATGAAAACTAACATGAACAAGAGGGTTAGAATTGGGAATTAAATCTCTTCAATTCCAATTTTCTTTATTCTAGAACCTTTCCCTGTTCTATTTACCAAAATATCAATATCATGCCATATACACGTATGCATACATTAACACATAGGCGTAAACATAATACATGTATACACAATACACATATATACGTGGACACACATGGAACTCAATATCCTAATACCGCGTGCGGATGTCCTATGTTAAGAGCTTAATATATTAGCTTCATCAATTTCTAAGAATATTACACCCAACCCCCTTACACTTGGGAAGTCGGAATGATCCCATATTCTTGCTTATGATGAATTCTTTTATTTTATTTTATTTTTATTATTGTTATTATTATTATTTTTGAGGAAACCTAATTAAAAGTCTACCATTCTTAATTATGCTAAAAAAATTCATGAGTTTTGAAAATTCTGGTATATTTGTAATTTGTTGTTTAAGAAAATATATTTGTGTGATGGTATGAGCCATAACGTAATGTGTGGAGTTCTCTCATCATATTTTTTTATATATTTTTCTTATCATGTATGTGTATGGAAATATATATATATATATCTGTAAATTTTTTTTGGGGTAAAAATATATATATATATATATATATATGTAACTTGATACAAATAAGACCGGCCTTATTTGTTTCGGCCTAGAGAAGCTTGGCTTACCATTGGCATTGAAGAGTCTTATAACAGCTGTCCCTACCTTAAAACGCCACCTGTAAGTGTACCAGGTCAGAATATTGGTTGAAATTGTAGGTTAAAACAGTTTTTCTGTTTATAGTCTTTGCAAAGTTAAAAACAGAAAAGAAAAAAACGAAAATATTTATTAGATCTCCAAAAATACACGAACCTAAACTGGAACTCAGTTGCGTTTTTCGACTTTATTAGTTTTTAAAAAAAAAAAAGGAAAAAGGAAAAAGAAAAAAAGAAGAGAGAGAGGGAGAGACTAGTATGTGCATTTAAAGATGATCAGAATGATGAAGAGGCTACATTCCTCTGTAACCGGGTAAGATGCAACCGGGTCATCTGCCCTTCACTGTTGGAGTCTTGCTTGGGTCTCAAGCTAAGCCCTTTAAAAAGGGGGCAGCCCCCGTAGAGTTTCCATTTCAAGCCACTCTCTCTCTTCTCTTTAAGACTCTCTTCACTCCTCGCAGTCCAAACCCCTCTCTTTCTCTCTCTCTCTCTCTTGACCGGAATCAGGCTCCGATTGCTTCGATCCCTCTTTTCGATTCCCCTGTTTCCGATTCCCCTCTGGTTCCAGCTTTTCGGTATCCGATTACCCCCATTTCATCTCTCTCTCTCTCCAAACTCGGTACTCCGACTCCGTTCCCAAACACAGTAATTCGATTTCCCTCATTCCCCCCTGTTTTCTCTACGCCGTCCCAATCTCTCTCTCTCGACCGAAATCATACTCCGATTTCTCGAACCCTTTTTTTCCATTCCCCTGTTTCCAATTCACCTCTGATTCCAGCTTTTCGGTATCCGATTACCCCTGGTTCATCTCTCTCTCTCTCTCCAAACTCGGTACTCCTATTCCGTTCCCAAACACAGTAATTCGATTCCCCTCTGTTTTCTCTAGGCCGTCTCAATCTCTCTCTCTCGACCGGAATCCTACTCCGATTTCTCGATCCCTTTTTTACCATTCTCCTGTTTCCAATTCACCTCTGATTCCATCTTTTCGGTACCTGATTACCCCTAGTTCATCTCTTTCTCTCTCTCAAACTCGTTACTCCGATTCCATTCCGAAACACGGTAATTCGATTCCCCTCTGTCTTCCGCGACTTCTCGTTCAATTCCGAGTTATGGAGAACGAGAACAGACCTCAACTTCCCCCCAAGAGAGGACAGGTTCTGTGGCGGATTATCAGGAGCTTCACCAAATCGGGGAAGCCCGGCGACGTCGGAAATGGAGGAGCTTCTCCGAGCTCCCCCTCACTGACCCCAGCTGGGACCCCCTCCGATGTCCAATCAGAATCCTCGGGACCTCTTACTTAGCTCTGGTGAAGTGAGGTCCACCGTTGACGAGAAGTATACTTGAGGGTGTTGTGATCTGTTGACAGGGTGTGGGGAGAATTTCGTAATTTACATAATTTTTTAAATTTTTTGTTATTATAATAATTATTATTTTGTTCATAGGGGAAGAAATAGAATAAGGATATGTTGGGGACTATTGGGTTTGAGAGGAAATATTTGAGGATTGTGTAGTTGTGGTGGTGGTGGTGGTACAGACCCCCCCCCACCTTTTTTTTTTTTAATTTCCTTTTCTTTTTAATTCCTTGTGACCCTATGCTTTGTTAAAGTTCAATTAGAAATATTGACAATAAAATTTATGTGAATATTTATTTGACTCCTTTTGCTTTTTGTCGGAACTTTCTTAAACTATAACTTTCTGTACATGAGGATCTGAATTATGTTAATTGGGTAATCGAGCAAGAAAAGCGATACATCTTTTTGTTATTTGCTTCAAACAATTCGTTGTGGATTCAAAGGGAAAAAAAAAAAAATTTGTCGGTTGAATTTTGATTCCGTTGAATGGAAAGCTCGATGTATGGACTTTTGTGCTTAAAAGTTCTGAAATAATTTAAGAAAAATATTAATTTTTGAACGTTTTTAATTGAATTTAAGGGTTTTTCCCCCTTTTTATTGGGGTTTTTTTTTTAATCTTTGTTGTTAAATTTGTCATATATGGTCAATTTGGTTGTAAATTTGTACCAATATACACTAAATGCTAAATTTGATATTATATTGTCATTAGTTGATATTTCAACTTTTTCATCTATTCATTATAACTCTATCATTTTTAAATTATTTTAATACTACAATCTTATTTTCTCAAATTTTAAAGCTTAACTATAATTAAAAGTTAGATATAATATTAAAAGTAATATTGAAATAACATATTATGTTTGAACATAAATCTCAAATATGAGATTTTCAACACTATTTTATAACAATAAAAAAACACATTGATAATCACAGCTCTTCTCTTTTTAGAGAGTATCAAATGAATGAAGAGATGCTTAATTTTAGTAATAAGGAACACAAGCAAGAAGTAGAAGATGACTTTGGAATTTTTTTAGTTTCCTTTTCCGCGTTTTAAGATAAGGTCTAAGATTGGAATAAAAAGGATTAATGTAAGTACATCACAACGACTTATTATCGTTGTGACTTGTGATTGCCACAAAAAAAAAAAAAAAAGACAAGAGAGAGAGAGAGAGAGGGAAAAAAAAGGGAAAAAAAACATCGTTTAAAGCCAAAATTTTGCTCGAGTAAAAAAAAAAAAAAAAGGGTATAACAAACGGTTTCTTACTTTCTTTTTAGATATATTTTTCTTACTTGAAGAGGCATTCATTAAAAAAAACAAAAAGAAAAGAAAGCACAGACGACAACAAGCTCTTGGCTCACTACTTAGCACTTTTGTTTCACTTTTTAATTATTGTTTGAGTCTCTAATATGACTTGGTCGTTTTTATTCTTTATTCTTTTCTTTTCTTTTTTTTTTTTTCCCAAGGGTTTTTGTTCACTTTCCTTTTGATGATATAAATCCCCCAACAAAACACCCAGCAAAAAGAAAATCCCAAATTCCAAACCACCAACCAAACATTTTTATTTTATTTTTAGTTTTTTTAGAAATCAGTGATTAAAAAAATTTCTGACCAATTTTAAGACCTTTAGAAATGAAAGAAAGGGGTTAAAAAGAAAAAGGGCAAATTATACTTTTCTTTTATGAATTTTAGACCTTATTATAAAATGTCTTATAAATTTTATTTTATAACATTTTTTTTTAATTTTAAAAAAGTTTATTAATTTTTCCCTTCAATTAAATTTTTGACAAAAAAATACATCTAATACTCGTTGAAAGCATCGATTAGGGGTATTGAGTGTATAATTATGAAATAACATGTATTAACAACACTCATGGTACTTGTTATCCTTATTAAATGATTACGAAGTTACCTATAAAAAATAATTATGAGAAAAAAATGATAATCAGCTCAAATTATTTACTTTTTTAACTTAATTATAAATATTTCACATTTAATATCCGTAATTTATATTATAAATAAGTATTATGTGTATTTTTTTCATCAACAAATTAATTGACGAAGAAAATTCCTAAACTTTTATAAAATTTAAGAGAATAGAATATAACAAATTAAAATTAAAGAGACATTTTGTGATAGGACATGAAGCGAAATTCAAGGAGAAAAAATGTAATTTATCTAAAACATACAGAGAACTGAGGCAGCAGAGAAATTAAAAATAGTCGAGGGACCCACTTCTGCTGAGGTGGAAATTTTCACGCGATGCCAACCATCCGGAGCCAGGAAAATTGAGGTGCTAAATTTCATGTAAATCAATTTTTAGTCACATCAAAGTCACACACAATAAATAATGATAGACTGATAGTAGTTGAATGTATGCTTTTATTTCTGCACTTTCGAAATGCGACTTAAATTTGGTCCCATTTATTTCTCATCCCCTCCTTGCTAAGTAATCTCGGAGAATGCTAAAATTAGAGGCTAATTAAGAAGTGGGTAGTTTTTCAACCGTCATGAAAAACTGCGAAGGCTGTTTGCCTAGAGTATTTTTTATTTCTTTATTTTTCCTCGCTTTGCTTGAAACTAAGGGTAGAACTATTCACTCTGAAATCTGAATCCCTTTTAAGGTAAAATCTGCTAAATTGTTATATTTTTCTTAGGGTCCGTTTGGTGAATGAGTTTGAGTTGAAAATTTTAAATTTAAATAGTAACTTTTATTGACTTTTTAGAAAAGATAAAAAAATTTTTCAGAAAAAGATAAAAATTTGAGTTTAAACTTGAGTTCCAAACGAAGCCTTAATTTTATAAGCTTGTGATGTAATTTGATGGTTAAAAATTACATTTTTTTTCACCGCACAATTCTTCCTGTCAAAATCCATCACGAGAGATTAGCATTTGATAGTCTGCACATCCAACCACATCAAAATACTTTATAAAAGCATTAGTCGAATTCTAATCACGGTGACATGATTATGAAGCCAATATTCTTAAAACATGACAGATTAATTCTTTCACGACAAAGTTCAAGCAAAAAATTTTTTTTGTTGCAATTAAAAAAAAAAAAAAAAAAAAAAAAAAAAAAAGGAAGAAGAAGAAGAAGAAGAAGAAAAAGATGAGGAAAAGATGGCTTTTAATCCTCTTCCAAGGTCAACAAGCAATATAAGAAAAAGCCTAATTATCATGCAGCTGTGTCCCGACCATTTTCCTTTCATATTTACCAAAAATTATTTATCCACGTAATCAAAAGCATAATAAAGCATCTTTCTTGACTAAACATATACTGGTTACGTCATGCATGAACTAATCATAATGTTACTAAATTATCATATTTTGCACCTATAGATGATATGCAGCAAGAGTCTTTTGGGGATAAAAAATTCTAGCTCGGGCATGGAAAGGTATATCTATATATCTATATATATTTATATGTAGATTTTGTTCCAAAAGAAACTAAACATGCCATTAATCTATTAGGAATTTGGTGGGTCTTTCTTTTTTTCTTTTTGGGCTATTTAATTCATATATTTAATGTAAGAAATATCTTGTGTGCAGTATCACATAATATGCGATATTTATAACTTCTTATTCATAAATTTACAATAACTAATTAATTTGTATGTAACTTTTTATTTAGAATCTTATCACATGATAGTATTTAGATATTTATATAAATGACAAGTATTACCAAATAATATTAGGCTTGAATCACTTAATTGGTATAATATAACACAAATCACGTTATAATTAAATACAAGAGGGGTGTTCCCTAATAAATGTATATAAGTGTGAATATGTTCTTTTTTTAACTTTGGTAGAAAAATCTTGGCTTAGATTGGTGGCCACGTCACCATCCATTGCCCAAATATTTCCTCTTAAAGATAGGACATAACTCCATTAAGTGATGTGTGGAATGCTATAGTGTGAAACGTTATAGTACATAATTATCTCATTAATTAGGACGTGTAGAAGCTCAAAATTAATTGGTCCAGTAAGATGATGTTCATACATGTCTTGAGAAGATTTTCTTCCAAATTATTGCCAATGATACATTGAATGTAGAATTATTACCTTTATTTATTATTAAAGGTCTGTTTGGTGAATGAATTTGAGTTACAAATTTTAAGTTTTAATAGTAATTTTTGTTGACTTTTCAGAAAAGACAACAAAAATTTTTAGAAAAGACAAAAAAATTTTTCAGAAAAAGACAAAAATTGATATGAAAAAGTACAGTTTGAACTTGAATGTCAAACGAGCCCTAAGCTGCATGTTCTGTGTACTTGTTCCCCAAAATGGAAATTTGAATTGTTTAGGAAATCTCGGATAAGCATAGAAATTAAGGAGACGTTTTCCTTTGATTGCTTCCTTTGTACGACTTTTTGAACCATATAAATATATGCAATTTAAGCATGCTTAGAATATTATATACCATTTCACACTATTACGCTTTGTATAAAGACAAGGTTGTCTGTTTGGAGACCATTTTTTGTCTCTTATACTTTGTGGAAAATAATATATTGAGTTAGAAGTTATTAATGTTGTACTTGTCAAAGTGATAGTATATCTGTTGTTTAGCCCACAGATTGTTAAGGTTTTAATATCCGTTTTTATATACATGTTTAGTCAAGAAGCTTCTCTAAAATTAGTAACCAGAAGTTAAAACATCAATATCTGTATACTACAGTGATTGTATGGTAAAAAAAAAAAAAAAAAAAAAAACTCAATAAATATTTAACCGGAAGAAAAACTGAATAACCAAAGTAGTTATATGACCAATCAAAGCTATGAAAAAGCCTATAAACGTCAGATAAGTTGGTTGAGTGTTTGTTCTACTCATAAAAAATTGAGTTCGAGTTATTTCTTACTCATGTATAGATTCGATTATTTTAAAAATATAAAATAGATCACAATTAAATGATCCCAGATTATCTGAAAATTTCAACCCGAATGAAAATAGTAATTATTCGCTACCATGGGGATTGGTGTCAGTATTGCTTATGCAGCTCTTTTGTCATTAGTCTACACAATTGACCAGAAAGTTCTTTAACAATAAATAAATAAATAAATAAATAAAGAGAAAATTCAACCACAAAATTATCACAATCTTTCAGGGGATAACTAAAAGGTCAAAAATTCAGAAAAATAATTAATTATTTCTTGAAAACAGAGATGCCTGCTATCAGTCAGGGTCAGCTTTCACGTGTGGGTTTGGGTTTTTCAATATTCTGTGCCGAAAATTGATTTCTTTTTTTTTTTTTTTTCTTTCTTTCCAAATGAATGGGAAAAAGAAAAGAAAGAAAAAAAAAATTTTTTTTCCTTCATTGCTTTTAAAAAATCTCCATATCCCATCAAGATCCAAAAATTAAATTTTGTCCATTGCACCCAATCCAGTTCATAGTTCCATTTTCTTGTCTTTTGACTGCCTCTTTATATATGAATATATTTTTTTTACAATTTTTTTTAATTATTTATGTGTTGTAGTATTTAATATCTATCTATTATCTATTTTATATGCTAAGTGCTTGGCAACTTTTTGTCAATATTTTGTTGACAATAAATAATAATGCCCATTTACTTTTGGCTTAACTCTCTTATGCTTGGTCACTGTTTTACTTCGACTAAAGGTTATAGAGTTGGAAAGTCCCGTGGGCCCCGCTTCTTCTTGGTTTTCTGTTTGACTTGCATTTATGGCGCGTATGCAACACTCTCTGACAATATCTCATCTGTCCAACTGGAGTTGCATCTAGGCTTCAATTGGGGAGAGTAACCGTGAAAGACAAGAGGATAGGCCTAGGAATTTTATTTTATTTTATTTTTTCAAATTCCTGCAAGTTTTATATGTTTTATTTCCACGAGTATTGGCTTCATCATATATATGTATCATAGACATGTACTGAGGAAAATAGTAATAAATAGAATATTTTACAGGTGTCTTTTAAGTTTAAGTTTAAGTTTAGTATGTATTTTAAAAGATAATAAATTATAATATATATTTTTGATAAATTTTTAGACTTCTTTGAATTTTCTAAAAAATTTCATATTGGCGATTGATTTCGAACAATATATTTATATACATAGTTTCATATTAAAGAGCGAGAAGAGGAAGGAGAACGGGTCTTTTGATAGTATGTGATCATAAATTTGATTATGTTATTTATTTTATATTTAAAATTTTATGCTATAATTTACTATTATTTTATTTAAAAATGTTATTTTGTTATTTCTCCCATGTGTTGAAATGTCCATTTAGATGTATTTTTTAACTTTTATATTTAAATAAAATATGTATTTAGATTTTTTACATTTCAATAGTCATTTGTGTATTTAAAAAAAAAAAGAGTTTATGATATGATTGCTAAAAATAAATTAAAAAAAATATATTAATAGTATTTTGAATTGATTCACTGGACATATGAGATATTCAAATATATGTTGGATTGTATTGTGATACAATGTACGATAGATGAAGTTGAGATTGGTTTCTGTGTTGTTGAAGAATAAGGACATGTTAATGTCTCATTTGAGAGCGGAGCATTGGATTATCCTAGAAAAAAAAAGAAAAAAAAAGGGAAGGAATATCAAGACTAGATATCTTATTAATTATTTTAGGTGGACACTATTTTTCTTTTTCTATTATTATTTCCTTTTTTTTTCTTTTAACATAATTAAATAACCGTTTCTCATGAAGTAATATTTCACGTTAATGCACGTGCCTTAATTTGTTGTTTAAGAAAATATACCGGTAATTGACTTGGCTTTCTCTTTGCAGCACGTTTATTTATCAGAAATTTTAAAAATAAAAAATTAATTTCATAAAAAATAATTAAATTATACGGAATTAAATTTAAGTGTTTATTAATATATTAAGGAATCTTGTTGCTTAAGGAATTTAATTTTTATTATGTTCTTTACTTTCAAAAGTTAGAATCATTGAGAATATATTTATTATAGTTATGAAATTATTTTTAAATGAAAATAAATAATTAAAGGAATATATTTGATGTAACGCTGAAGGAGTATTAAAAGGACAATCAATAATATATGAAACTCGTCCCAATGAGACTAATTCAATGGTTGAGAAGAGAAGTTCAGATATTTAGATTTCATATTCGAAAAATTGAAGGAATTTTTAAAAACATAATTAAAAGAGTACTAATCTCATGTATCACAAAGAAAGAAATCAAGATAGCGGATTTGAACTTTCTAATTTTTAGAAATGAAAGGAGTTGAGCATGAAAAGGCTATGAGTTCCAACTAGGTCTTTATTGTTTCCAGGATGTGTTGTCGTTTTTGTAACTTACTCTTTATATTTATTTTATTTTATTTTATTTAGAGTTACTGTCTTATGTAGGACGTTTGTTGATTTGATGAAATAGTGTCGTTTTTCCAGAGTTATTGCCGCCGTCAATTAAGAACTTGTCGTTAATTTGAGGATGTGTATATATACTGCCAGAACCTATTGTCGTTCTCCTTTTTAATGTCGTTTTGTGGTGGTGGTTGTTGTTCTCAGATGTCGTTTTATTTATTTTTCCCTCAAAAATTTTTTGTTTTCTTTTTCGTAGGGGAAGAAGAAGGAAACGTTGTGACTAAAGGGTTAGAGTGGAAATGTTGAGGATTGTGTGGTTGTTGTGGTGACCCTATGTTTTATTAAACTTGATTAGCAAATAATAATATTAATTTGAATATTTATTTGACGCCTTTTCCCTTTATCTGAATTTTCACATTCTACAACTTCTTGTTTAAGAGGATCTGAATTCTGTCAATTAGGTAATTGAGCAAGAAAAGTGATATGTTTTAATCACTTGCTTCAAAAAGCTAAATTGATGTGAATTCACAACAAAAAAAAATTGTTAGTCTCATTTTGATTCCTGGGCAAGTTGAATGGATCCGTTTGGTGAATGAGTTGAGCTTCAGATGAAATGAAATTTTCAATTTTGAGTTGAGTGGACTTTTTAAAAAGTAGTTATAAACTTTGTTTATTTAAAAAAAAATAAAAATTGAGATGAAAAATTTGAGTTCAGTTTGAGTGAAGCTGATTCACCAAACGGACCCATAGATTTTTGTGCTTTAAACTTCTGAAATATAAATTTATTTTAAAATAAAGGATTTAACTTTGAACGTTATTATTTGAATTTTGAGGTTTTTTATTTTTTATTTTTTATTTTTTGAGTTGTGACATTTGGAACAGGATAAAAGGGAAGGGGTCACATAGTAATGTGAACTCTATAACAATATTGATAGTCACAGCTCTTCTCTTTCTAGATGGAAATGTTCTTACCATAGTCAAGATAGAAACTTAAGAAGTAGAAGACGACTTTGTATTTTATTAGCTTTCTCGAGGTTAATTTCCGCGTTTTGAGATAAGGTCTTAAGATTTGACTGAAAAGGATTGCTGAAAGCCGTAGATCACAAATCGAATGCTCAGTATGTGATTAAGCCGATGTGTGATGAGAAGGAATGAAAATGAGAGGGTGAGAAAAGGTTTTATTTTTTATTTATATTTTTGATGTAATAGGATAATAAAATCAATGATGTGATTGAAAATCTAGTTTGGTTGATGATAATCTCGGAGAATGCTAAAATTAGAGGCTAATAAGTGGGTAGCTTTTCAACCATCTTGAAAAACTACGAAAGGAACTCTTCTTTTTCCATTTTGATACCAACCGTCTTTTTTATGATTAGATTAATTTTTTAATGATCTAATATATGATTATCTACATTAAAAATTTTACAGCGCATAATACACAAGTACTCCATTAATATCTTTGATTGCTCAGCTAAAAAAAAAAGAAGAAAATTTACTGGTAGTATAAAAAGAACAATGGAAACCATAGCAATTTGATTTTTTCCCCTCACTTTTCTTGAAACTAAGCATAGAACTGTTTACCCTAATTCTCTTTTTCCTAAAATTTTACCCAAGCTAAAGTTGAACTTAGTAATTTATTGGAGATGTTTATATCTTTATTAGAATATGTTAAATATATTTTGATATGATTCTAGTATCATTTGATGGTGTTAATATCGTATTACTTCAGAATTTTTGGTAACATTCATCACGAGAGAATTAAAAATAACACATTTTTTTCCCTCTTCAAGGCTAACATTGCCATTAATATGATTGCTTGCGTTCGTTTGAGTCCGAACACATTAAATTACTTCACAAATAGCATCAGCCTGCTTCTAATCACGGTGACGTTATTAGGAAGCAACTAATAAACTTGAAACGTGACCGGTTAAATGTTACATGTTGAAGTCAAGCAATATATATATATATATGTTGCACCAAAAAAGTTATAAAAAAAAAAAAAAAAAAAAAAAGAAAGGAGAAGAAAAACATGGCTCTTCCTCTTCCCAAGTTCCATAAACATAATCAAAAGCCTATTATCAGACAGCTGTTTTCTGACCATTTCCCATATTTACCAAATGTTCTTCATCCACGTAATCACTCATAATCCATCAAGGCCCTTTATGGAAGCTTCCACACGCATCTTCTAAAATTTCCAGATTCCTTAGCTTCCACACATCTTGTTTTGTGTTCTTTTAATATTAACCATTTCCTAAACAAAATATAATGTAGTTAAGTCTTCTATCTCAGACTCTTAAGGCAGTAAAATAGGATTAAAAAAAAAACTATATTTTTACCCCACCGGTAAGTATTGCAATTTTATTAACTGTTGAATTGACTTCTATGAATATTCAAGTTTAAAGTTTATAACACGTAATACTGACCTATCGGTAAGATAATTAAAACAACAATGATAAAAAAGTTGATCCAACCGTTAAAATAACAACACCAATTGATAAAGATAATTAAAAGTACAATTATTACCGAAAGTTTTTCATTCTATGTATTAAAAACTCTTGGAAGTCTGTAATTCTATGTATTAAATACTCTTGGCTTCTAGCGTTGACTTAAATCCCCACAACAAATTACATTGTATTTGCTATTAAAGATAGAATAGAAAGACGTGTGAAATTCACAGTCCAAAATTATCTTTTTACGACTTTTAGAAGCTCAAAGAGTCTCTTGTTTTCATTGTCTTGAGAGAAGATTTTCTTCCCAACTAATCATTCATCGAATCTAGTTACCGTGAGTCAGTCCATGTTCTGTCTACTATTTGCAGAAAAATATAGGATAAGCATAGAAATATAATGGACATTATTTCAAAGAATATGAAAAAAAAAATTTGGACTGCCTACAATGTAGACCTTTTCAAATTATTTATGATTGATGAGTACATTTATTGCAGCGTGAAGACTAGATTGCCTGTTTGGAGACTATTGTTTTCTCCTTACTTTGTGGAAAATAAGATTGTGAGTTAAATTAAGTAATTTCCTTGTATATATATAGTTTTCAAAGTCATAGTTCTATGAGTTGTTAGCCCACAATTGTGAAAAATTTAGTCTGTGTTGTATGTTTGTAGAGTACTTTTCTAATTTTTTTAACGTCGCTGTTGGAAAATCATATCAAAATAATAATAATAATAATAATCAAAATTATAATGGTTTCGAAAAATAATCATTAAAGAGCAGCTTTTCACGTGTGGGAAGACTTGGCAGTCATACCCTCTAGATGCATGGGCATAATCTTCTTGCCGACAAATTAATTCGTCAATATTATGTGCAGCAAATTTTATTTATTTATTTTCCAAAGGAAAAGAGGGGAAAAGAGTCGAGATATTTTCTTTTATTATTTTCGAAAATCTTGCTAGCAACCGAGAAAATGATTTTTGATCACCGCCACCCATTAACATGAAAGACTCTTATTGGGCGATGATTGTACTTCATGTCGTTTTCTCTAGTTATGCGGCCGCCGTTAAGAACTTGTAGTTTGAGGATATGCATATTGTCAGAACTTTTTGTCGTTCTCGTAGTTATTGTCGTTTTTAGGGTTGTCGGTTTTTAAAGTTATTGTTGTGTTTACGTAAGATGCGGTTATACCACTTTAAAGAAAAAAAAAGGGCAAGATGTGGTTATATTATCTGTTGTCGTTTGGTTTTCTATTTTATCGGACGTGTTGTCGTTTTTGTCTACTAATATCTACGATTTTTTTTTTTTTTAAACACTTTTCTTTCAACCTATTACCTTTGTGAAAGCTAAGAGGAAGCAACTATATTTGAGAACCTTGGACTGAGATAAACTCATGAATATTTCGTATGATTTAGACAAAGAAAGACGTAGAGTTCATGCCATTTCCTTCGTATTTATCCTTCATTTTCTCAGCAAGCCAAACAAAGAGGTTTCTTTTCTCTCTCTCTTTTTTTCCCCCCTGAAAAGTTGTGTTTTGAGAGAAGATGTCATCTTATAATTTGCTGCCGTATGCAGATGAGTTGTTGCTTTTAGAGCTGTTGTCGTTTTATATTATGAAGTTTGAGGATATGTGACTGTTTTTCTAAATTGTCGTTTGTTGAATTATTGTCATTTTTAGGCAGATTGTTGTTTAAAGAATATGGCGTCGTTTTATAGATTTAAATTCAAATAACAACAAAAGTGATCTCATGGATAATGTTTTCTAGCGTTAATTTGGTGTTCCTCGCCTCCGGTTTGTTCGTATTGATTTATTGTCGTTGTTTGTCAGTTTTTAAACTCTAAGATAGATTTACAAATATGCATTCCATTGTCGTAGATGAAATTATGTTCTAATTTCTTTCGTTTTTTGATAAATTGAAGTTCTTGTAGTTGTTATTGTTCTAGAAAATGATGTCGTTTTATAGTAGATTGTCCTTTTTTAGTCGAAATTGTCGTTTGTAACCTGGTTTGACGTTTTTGTTAATAGTTGTCGTTCTTGCGGTCGGTTTTCGAACTCGTTGTCATTTCCTGAAGAATATGTCGTTTATGTATTGTTGACGTGGTGAAGTTTTTTGTCCTTTATGGCACAAGTTGTCGTTTTGCATGATGATTGTTGTTACTAGATTTTTTGCCGTTTACGGCTTTATGATCCGGTTAGAGGAATGGAGATGAGAAAGAATGGAGAGAGTGAAGGCTGGAGACTTTAGAATAAGTTAAGATTGCATTATGTGCCAAGTTCATGTTAGCAAATCATAAAAGGGTTATTTAAAAAAAATTTAAATTTAATAAAACATATAAGAGACCAAAGTTATTTACCATTGATCAAATATTGATGTAAGACAAAATACAAATAACAAACTACAAGATTAAGTAATTAAGTATCAATTTGTAATTAAAATTTAATAAAACAAAGAAAATCGTAACAACAAAGGAAATAGATGAACAATTATATTATCTCATTATATGAAAAAAATAATTATTTGACAACAAAGGTCTCATAATTCAAATAAAAAATTACTAGAGTTAGCGATTAATTGTTAAGAAGTATTAAGAGAAATTAATTATATGTGCAATAAATAGTAATCATAGAACTTTACGCTGATAGTTAGGTGTCGATTTAAAATTAGACATAGTACCAATGAGACGCAGAATTTTCTCAAATTGCATAGAATCTTAGTATAAATCCTATTACAACGTCAAATCTTAATTGATGATTGAATGTATGATCTGCAAATGTTGGTGTGCATTTCGTTTATGACGTATTGATCTGCTATGTCACATGTTAATGTATACATTTTCACTTTATCAAGTACAATGCTAATTAAAAGTGAAAAAAAATGACTAATTAAGCCTCGTATCAACTTCTCCAGAGAGAGGACAGAAAATCATAAACGGAATATGATCGATCAAGAGTGTGGTTGGAGGATCGCTCCCTTAACTTCTTATTGGTCGTGTGCCATGCGTACAATCTACAAAATCAAGACTAAAAATTCATAACTTGCCAAGCATTATTTCATTTACAATTGTGACATTCAACAGAATTAGGTTAACGGCATATTCAAGTCGGATCACTTTATAGAACAAGTTAAGCGCTAATTCTCTTGAAAGTACTATTTGAAAATATTTTCTCTTTTGTAGTGTATTTTTATTTATTTATTTATTTATTTTTTCATAAGGTGGTTGTCTATATACTAGAGGCATATAGTAATATCCAAATAATAATAATAATAATTGTTAGGCATATTGTAAGAATCTAATGCTGCCTAAAAAGTTATAGTAAGAATCTAAGATAGCTAGCTTTTAATGTTTTATCCTTTCTATTTTGTTTATATTTTTATTTTTTCTAATAAAGTAGCATGCAGATAACTTTTTAATTTAGTAAAGTTAGTAAACTGTAATAGTAAATATTAGTATATTACTAATTCTATGAAATAAAATCCAATAATATCAAAGTAAACAAAAATATAATAAATTTGTATTTTATAGAATAATAATGTCTTAAAAATGTTGTGGGTAGTAATTTTGAATTAAATATGGGTGTATAATAAGTAAAATCAATATTTTTAATGTATAAAAAAAAATCGACATTATAAAATTAATTGGGGTAGTGTGCATTTCCTACATATATAAAAGAGTAGAAAATTTTCTACTGTTCATTTTTGGTCGTCAAAAACGGTGCGTTTGATGCCTTCTTCATTTTTTGCTTTTTGTTTTTGTTTCCTTCCTTTTCTCTGCTGACCGCCTCCCACGTGTTGCAAGTGCAACTTTTTCAAGAATTTGGACATTAGAACCCGAAAATACAAGCAATATAATGCACTTTACAAAATTGCCATTGTACTTGAGAACTTTGTTTTTTAAAGTGTTTTTTTACTTCGTAAAAATATCAAAGTTATTTTAGTATACATTTCGTATTTCATTCCATTTTGAATTAAACTATACTTATAGTTGATTTTTTATCTTTTTATAAAAAGTTCAATAATAATTATAATTAATTTTTATAAAATCAATAAACTTCAACTTAATATTTTATTTTATTTCAAATCAACCCGTATATTGATCAAGTTCAAAATGTATTTTAACATGATAAAAGAGCTAAAGATGAAGAAAATGTAGTGAAGGAGAAGGTTTTTTTTTTTTTTTTTTTTTTCCCTCTTTTGGTTAGTGAGTTAAATTTTAATTTTTTTTCATTCCATCACTGTTCTTCACACATCAATTTTTCTCTAAAAATCATTTTTTTACTGTAAAATGCTATTCAATTTCTGCTTCATTTTAATCTCACATTCTCTTTCTTGTAACCTTTTTCTAATTTCACTTTCTAATTAGTCAAAAACGCACCATTTAGGTGCTTTTTTTTTTTGCCTCCTTTGTAGTTTGTCCTTCCTATAGCAACGCACTGTTAAGGTTTTTTTTTTTTTTTTGGGATTTTTGTCCTTCTTACAGCAACTAAGCTGACATTTACTTTTTACTTCTTACGTATTGCACTCTTGTAAGAGTTTTGAAACTTGAACTTAAAAGAAGATTATTTAATTCAAATTAAGTTTTGTTTACTGTAACTACATATTTATTATTTTTTAATACAAAACGTCTAAAAAAGAGAGAGAGAGAGGGTGCTTTTTTTTATTTACCTTTTACTTCATTATAATTTTCAAAACGTTTTTGTTTTC
This sequence comes from Ficus microcarpa, assembly GCA_025413485.1. Taxonomy (NCBI): domain Eukaryota; kingdom Viridiplantae; phylum Streptophyta; class Magnoliopsida; order Rosales; family Moraceae; genus Ficus; species Ficus microcarpa. The sequence continues at coordinate 22,589,641 of CM046377.1, read as the reverse complement.
TTTTTCCAATCATTTTTTTTCTAATTCAATATTTTTAATGATTAAAACCTTTTTATAACAAAATGCAACTCTACATATTTTGAAAAAAAAATATAAGTTGATGTTATTTCTTATTTATTAGAATGTTTACTTTGTTATTAATTATTTTATTGAAGTTTAACTCTTTAACTTTGGGTTAATCCATATTTTTTTATAATTTCTAGAAAATATTTCTTCATATTAAACGTTACGAAAATTTTCATCACGATTCAACACGTGCAACGCACGTAGCAAAACTAGTAGAAAAGAAGTGTGAAGATTTAAAGAAGGGTGAGTCAACTTCTCATCAGTTATGTCTCGGGAGTCGAACCACCAATTAGTGTTAGGTAGGTAAAATGAGTCAAGGTAGACTTTCCAGATAGCTGGAATCCTGTGAACTGGCAAATGTACGAAGGAAAATGTATATACTTAATCAAAGAAGAAGGGTTTGTTTATTTTTATATCTGATTTTAAATTAAATTATATTTTTTATTATCGTGATTTTTATCTTTTTTTTTTTAAATTTTTTATCCTTTTTGAAAATAGTTTTTTATTTTTCCTGAAAAGTCAACAAAAATTACTATTAAAATTTAAAAATTTTAAACTAAACTCATTTACCAAACACCCCCAAAATTAAGCTAAAATCATGAAACTACAATTATAACTTCCATTATACAAAAGAAGGAAAAAGTTCTTTTCTTATACATACATTTTTCTTATTTAACTAGGACAAAATCAACGCGTAACGAAAATTCCAAGAGAGATATATTGGAACTCCCAATAGTTAATTGAAAAATATTCGACAAATTAATAAAACAGATTAATATATCTAGATATATATATATATATATATATACACGAATAACAAATGACTCTCTAATGTCATCTCCACACATTGGGAATTTTCTTCCCAATAAGTTGACGTGAATAAATTTTAGTCATGATACGAGGGCCCGCCTTTTGGGACAAAACCGTAAATGATCTCTTTAAAAGAGTAAATAAATAGGTAAATACCACTATGAATTTTGTCCATGTCATGTGAAGCTAGAAAATATGGCTAAAGACCAGAAATAAATTGGCTTTTAGAAAAGTTGAAAACCACACACTAGCTAGTGATGAGTTGATTCTAATTCCTTCATTGCCGAATATTAACATGTATTGGTTTCATAAAAAGAATAAAAATTAATAACTTAATAACTTTAAGGAAAAGAGATATAAATTAATTAAAAATAATATTGACCAAACACTATATAAACACACACAAGATTCAACTAATTTATCATAAGCGTTGTCTTCATTAACATGAAATTAAGATTTGCATTTGTAGAGGTCAGTCGGGTATTGATCCAATATTAATACAAAGATGAAATATTATGGAATAAATCCATCAAAACCGTTGTTGATAGTGATAAGTGATTACGAAGAGAACATGACAATTGTAAGCTCTTAATGATGGTTATTAACGCCCGCCTTATTCATTGAAAAGAGAAGAAGAGAAAATCTTAGGGGGGAAAAAACAAAAGGAAAAAACCTCAAAGATGCTATGAAAGGTTCACGTTGATCATTTCCAAATTACTGATGTCATGTTAGGATGTTTGCTAATTTTGTCATTTATAGGCGTATTTCCATTGATGAACTATATGTGAACACATTACATACATACATGCATGCATGCATACATACAAACATACATAAATACATTGACACACATGTTTGTATACGCAACAGATTAAGTGGTTAACTCTAAGTATATTTTCATTACACTAAGTTTGCATAATTGACTTTTCGAAGTTCTAATTTCAATCTCATTTCACAATTTTGGTTTTTATTTTTTAACTAAAGAAATAATTTAGCCCTGCATTCTTTTTGGCCCACAAACTACGTTACCATGTATACTACAAATAAGGAGAAAATTACTTAAATAACCATTTTTTTTCATTTATTAACCAATATGACACAAATTCCTCATTCTTAACTAATATAACACAAATCTTAGTTAACTTTAGTTTAATTTTATGTTATATTGATCTGGTGTTAATGTTGTGTGTCATGTTAGTGCAATAGTCTCTAAATATTTGTCATTTAAGTGCTTTCCCCACAAAGAAGTGTGTAAAATGCATATATATACTAGCCAGAGGTACGTACTTTTGTAAAACAATTTTTTATTTTTTTATACGTGTAAAATTTTTTTTGACTTTTAGTTTTCTTAATTTAGCATTAGTTAAAAATTATAATAGTAAAGAGGGAGCATATTTTAGAAAAAGAAAGATTTATAGTTGCAATTAGGCAATAAAATTATGTGGAATGATGTGCGTGGGAAAACATTATTTGAGAGAGTTAGAAGAATAAATATCTCAATGCAACAAATTAATTAGAAGAAAAAGGAATTTTATTGAAAACCATTTAAAAATGTAAGATCTTGACGGGTACTAAAGCAAAAGAAAAAGTATTTAAAATGAAAACACACAAAAGGACTAACAAATTTGACCAAGATTAAATCTATCAGCTTCGGGTCAAATCGGAAGAACTATAAGATTCCACCACTAGAAAGTGCCTACTTTAAAATAGAGAAAAGAAAGGAACTCTTATTCATATAAGACATATATATATATATATATATCTATAAATATATGCATATGTTTATAATACTTTAGTCCCGTACATCTTTACTAATAATTTACACTTCCAAACCATACCCGCACACAAATTGGGAAAAAAAAAATTAAAGAAATGGAAATAGAAAGAAGGCCTAGAGAAGGTGATGAATTAACTAGGTTGAATGAAGCATCAGTTGAAGGATCTTTGATTACCTTCAACTCATTGATACAAAAAGATCCGTTGATCCTTAATAGGATTTCACTTACCACCTTCAATGAAACTCCTCTACACATAACTGCTTTATTGGGCCACCTAAATTTCACTAGACGACTTCTTCTCCACGAGCCGAAACTTGCTTCCGAATTGGATTCCCACAACCGTTCCCCTCTTCACTTGGCGTCGGCCGAGGGCCATGCCGAGCTAGTTCAAGCATTGCTACAAGAAAATCGTGGTGGAGATCAAAGTATGTGCCTAGCCAAAGACCAAGATGGGAAGATTCCGCTCCATTATGCCGCCTTGAGAGGTCGAATCGACGTGATTGAGCCGTTGATTAACGCGAGAATGAAGCCTGATGGACAAACTGCAATGCATTTGTGTTTTAGATGCAACCACTTGGAGGCTCTTCAAGTGTTGGTTCAATCACAAGGCACATATGATCAGGACTTCCAGTTGATCATTAACTCGAGAGAGTATGCTCAAACACTATTTTGCATCTAGCTGTGATGCTAAAGCAAGCTGAGGTAAGTTTTCGTCTTTTTATTTTTTTTATTTTATATATATATATATATTTTTTTTTTTTAATTTGTAAAATAGAGCAATTTCGAGATCCATGTTATCCAACTAAAAAAAACATTGTTACAAAATTTATGTATGTAAGTAAAAGGCGCGGTGGTTATAAGTATAGTTTAACGGTAATTTTATGCTTGACTCTGTCTTAAGATATAGAGTTCAAATCTGTTATATGAATACTAATAATAAGGGTAGATTTTATTTTAAGTGCAGCGTTATATATAAATGATACATCTGTTGCATGCAGACTGTAAGATACTTGCTCTCAATAACTGGAGTGAAAGCAGAAGCTGATAATATTGTGAACAATGGAGGTCTCAAAGCCTTGGAGCTCCTAGAACACTCCCCAGGAACAAACTTCATCAGCGACAAAATCCGACATATATTTAAGGACTCCTTGGGCGATCACCCAAGAGGACGGCAACTTAGCTCATGAGAAGAAATTGCTAGCCAAATCGCCTAAGTTAGGCTTCGGGTTCCTGAAAACGAAATTGGATCAAAATAAACCTTAATTATCCATTATATGATTACTAGTTCCTGCTAATAAAAATTTTTGATTTCGTCACTGTTGATAGGAGATCATAGACCACGACAAGGGTGACAAGGTCATATTTGAATGTATCAAAGAAGACATGTGCTTTGCCGGAACCTCAATTCTAGCGAGGGCTTATTGGGGAGTTTTGTACAAGCATTTCCTCATTTTCAACGGCATCTCTCTTTTGGCATAACTCATCATAATTCTTCTACTCTTGGAGCTACTTTCCTTATAGATATGGCCATGGTTATCCTTAAAAATATGACTAAACATCTTTTTGAGGAGATCTTGAAGGTTTTGGATTCTACATCGATGTCGTTGCTTGTCCTCATCATTTTGTTCGATGGTGTACGATTTCTGTATCGGATTGTGAAGATAAGTTGTGGAGCGAGACTAAATCAACGAAGCTTGCAACAACAGATGGGAAAGGGATCAAGAACGATGTCCTAACTATGTAGGACGTAAAGGTTGCAAAATGGCATCTTTCTTTTGCTAGTGTTTCAAATAAAGTTTGTTTGTGTGGTATATGACTTTACTCTTTTTTACTTGTTTTTCCCTTAAAAGTTTTAATGGATTCGATTGAACTTTATAACTTATGATAAAATCAGGTATAAAATTATTTTTAAATTATGCTTACAATCATATTAGACGTCGAGTTTTTGAAAGATCTTTTAAAAAAAATTTTTTTTAAGAGATAAAAAGCAAACTCAAATGCACATATTTCGTAGGAGAGACAGGAAGTCAAAAAATAAGAAAAATTGGGTTTTGCAAATAGACACCCTACAAATCATTTAGGAGCAGCTTTTCACGTGTGTACGCTTCTTTTTATTTATTTATTTATTTATTTTAAGGAATGAGAAAAAGGGGGAAAAAATAAAGAAATTTCCTCTGATTACTTTTGAAAATCTAGTCAGCAACCAAGAAATGATTTTTGGTCACTGCCAGCAATCCAATGTAAAGTAATGAAAGGAGTTGAACATGAAAGGTCTAAATGGGCGATGAGCTCCACGGCGATCTTTGTCGTTTATAGGATAGATTTTCGTTCGTCTAAGTTAACTTTTTGTTGCTGTCTTTGCAGGAGGTTTGTTGATAACCTCTCTCTCTCTCTCTCTCTTTTTTTTTAAATGGTTTGTTAACTACTTGACATCATGAATTAGTGTCGTTTTCTCGAGTTATCGCCGCCCTTAAGAACTTGCCGTTTCAGTATATGAAGTTTCGAGATATGTTGTCGTTTCATAGAATTATTTTAAATAATCCAAGTCACCAAGTCACTTCAGGATATGACGGTACATGCTATGTGATTATTTTTGTCGTTTTTGGGAGAAATTGACCTTCTTGTTTAGCGTTTGGTGTTCGTTCGCCGCAAGGCTAGTTCGTATTGATTTGTTGTCGCTGTTTGTCAGTTTTTGAACTTTAAGATTATTCTATTGTCTTGGATGAAACTATGTCCTAATTTTGGTCGTTTTTTATAAATTGAAGTTCTTATAGTTGTTGTTGTTCTAGAACATGATGTCGTTTTACATTAGACTGTCGTTTGTAGTGGATGTTGTCGTTTGTAACTTGGTTTGACGTTTTTGTTAACTGTTGTCGTTCTTATGGTCGGTTTTTTAACTCGCTGTCGTTTCTTGGAGAATATGTCGCTTAATGATAGTTGACGTTGTGAAGTTTTTATCCTTAACGAAACACGTTGTCGTTTTGTACAATGATGCCGTTACTAGATTTTTTTTATTTTTTTATTTTTATTTTTTATCCGTTTACGGCGTTAGGGTCTATCTTTTCCCTTTTCAATTTAAACCCTCAGCCACTTTGGAGAAAAAAGTTTTCTTCGATCTGGGTTCAATTATTCAATAGGTTTTAGAGCTTAATAAAGTTACCATACATCATTATACATCACGGTCAGTTTCCTAATTTTATAAAATTTAGACATTTATTAAAAAAAAATATTCAAATAGACTCTTTACCCAACTGTCAAAAACTAATAGTTGTTTATTTTTTTCTTTTTTGTTTTTTGACTTAATAGTTACGCATGTCATGTCTAACAAAAATGGTGTCGTGACTTAATTATAAGATCTTGAATGTTAAAATACATTATAATGTATCACTTAAGATATGGATTATAAAACCAAGTTGAAAAACTATGGTCTTCTTCTTTAACATTTTGCAACTACAAATATGATCAACTAATTATTACTTGATTACGAATTCATACCATAACGTATCGTCAACACAGTTCTCTTGACTACCGTTTTTTTTCCCCCTCCTCTTTTGATATAGTATGTCGAATCAATGCAATGTAATGCTTCGAACATAAAATTTGTTTGAACTGACTTGAATATAAAATATTTATTAAAGAAAATTTTAATGTTAGGATCTTTTATTTTTTATATCAGCAGGAATTGTTATTTTAGTTGTTAGATTAAATTTTCAATTGTTTGATATATGATTGAACTATGTCCACTACAAATGTTTAAGATGAATGCTCATTGATTAAACAATTAAAAAGTTAATTTAAAAATTTAAAAATAATTCTTATCAGTAATGATTATAGTTATGCATGTTATGTCTAACAAAAATGGTGATGACTTAATTATAAGGTATTGAATGTTAAAATACATTATAATGTATCACATAAGATTAAAATCAAGTTGAAAAACTATGGTCATCTTCTTTGATATTTTGCTACTACAAATATGGTCAATTAATTATTACTTTATTAAGTATTCATACCATGACGTATAGTCAGGACAGTTCTCTTGATTACCGTTGTTATTATTATTATTATTATTATTTGATATTGTATATTGAATTGATATGGAGTAATACTTCAAACATTGTACTTGTTTGAACTAACTTGAATCAAAAACATTTTTTAAAGGAAATTTTGATGGTAATACCTGTTATTTTAGTACTTGTAAGAACTAGTATTGTAGCTGTTAAATCAAAATTTTCTCAATTTAATCTTGAAGCAGTTTTATATCGTATATTATTAATTTATAAAGAGGACATTTATTAATTAAAAAATTAATAAAAATATAATAAGAGGTTGTACAATAAAAAGGACATATTTATTTTTCCAACGTTGGGAGAAAAGTATGACCCTACTTGAGGACATTGGTGGGTGACTATAACTTCTAAGGAACCATTTGAATGAGATGGTATAAGGTCTCATCACACTCTTACGGTCTGTGGTCAAAACACGAGAATTTCTTTGTTCAAATTTCAAAAGATTCAAACCAAAAGCTACAAAAGAAAATTAAAAGAAAAGAAATAAATAAAGAATTTCCGACAAATGGACCCTCCTACCCACACCCACCACATAACTTTCTTTCCGTTTCCTTTCTTCGTCTTTAGCCAGCTTTTTCTTCCCTTTGCCTGCCATATTTGATTTTATAGTCTAGACGGTGAGTGGAGAAAACAAAAAACAAAAACTTGGGAACTTTCTCATCTTTTTCATAGAAGAGTCACCGGAGAAAATGGAGACAGAGAAAGAGTATTCGGAGAGTGTGGCGGTGAAAGGGGTTTCAGCGTACGGAGGAAAGTACGTACGGTACAACATTCTGGGCAATCTTTTCGAAGTCTCCGCCAAGTACGTCCCTCCTATCCAACCCGTCGGTCGCGGTGCGTACGGCATCGTTTGGTATGTCTTTTTCTTCTTGTTTCTTTCTTTCTCTTTCTTTTGGTTTTTTTTTTTTTTTTTTTTTGGGTTTTCTTTTTCTTGACTTGAGCTTCATGGAATCTGAACTTTTGCTTACTCTTTTAGCTACCCTTTTCGCCTTTGATGTAGTTTTTGTGCTAGACGGTATTGTTATCTTGTTGTGTTTTCACATACTGTTTGTTTAGTTCTCAGAAAAGATGGGAACAAAAGGTGAGGGGAGGGAAAAAAAAAAGGAGGTTGAATATTCTTCGACTGGAAAAGGCCTAATTCAACTTTGACTAGTATTACCGACAGAGAAGTTGATTTTCATTGGATTGAATTGCTTGATGAGAAGTTCAAGATTCATTTTTTTTTTTTTTTTTTTTCAATTTCTTGGGAAGTTTAGAATGTTTTCATTATCTGAGTTGTATGAATTGAGACTTTGTTTTGGCAAGTCGGGAGAGCTCTTTTTTTATTTTTATTTTTTTATAATATTTATTCTTCGTAAAGACTTATGGTTACTCAAGCTTTTACAATTCAGTAAGATGTTTTTGTTTCCTTAATGCAGTTGTGTGACGAATTCAGAGACAAAAGAGGAAGTGGCGATAAAAAAGATTGGCAATGCATTTGACAACAGCATAGATGCCAAGAGGACTCTCCGGGAGATAAAGCTCCTCAGTCACATGGATCATGAAAATGTACTGATTTGGAGATCAAGAACCTCTTGCGTTTTATCATTTTTATATATGATTTGCTGTCGCTTTAGCATTTTTCTTTTTAAAATTTCATTTTCATTGATAATTTTGTTAAAGGGAGTTATGTTAAGGATATCGTGTTTGCCTCATAACTTGTTATACTGTAAGCAAGAGATTGTGTAATTTTTTATGTTACAGATTGTCAAGATTAAGGACATAATAAGGCCAGCAGATAGGGAGAAGTTCAATGATGTTTACATTGTATATGAATTGATGGATACCGACTTGCATCAAATTATCTGCTCCAGCCAGGCTTTGACGGATGATCACTGTCAGGTAAAAAGTTCTCTTTCCCTCCTGCTAATTAATAGCATTTTTACTTTGAAAGATGTTCTATGTGCGTTCTTCGAAAAAACTACTTTGTTGCATAAAGGTTGTTAGTTTCAGATGACTTTTTCTAGCCATTATGCAGCTGTCATAAGATATTGACACATCTTGTGATTACCATAGAACCTAGAAAGGGTATCTTTCGACTTTCGAAGCTTACTTGGTTTCCTGGAAAATCGGTTGTGCTGGCTAGACATTCGTTTAAGAATATCACCTGCATTGCATGCAGAACCTTGGATTCTCGTTATAGGCAACATATTATCACTCTGGTGGCATGTTGTAGTCCTAATTTTGTACTGTGATGATTGTGTGCACAGTTTCTAGAACATTGTGATGCCAAGCTGTAGATTGAAAATTCGAAATCTAAATAAGCTTTTACGATGCCCTGGGCAGTATTTCCTGTATCAACTATTGCGTGGATTGAAGTACATACACTCTGCGAATGTCTTGCATCGTGATCTGAAACCGAGCAACCTGCTTCTCAATGCAAGTTGTGACCTCAAGATTTGTGACTTTGGCCTTGCAAGAACTACCTCGGAGACCGATTTCATGACTGAGTACGTGGTAACTCGTTGGTATCGAGCACCAGAGTTGCTACTCAACTGTTCAGAATATACTGCTGCTATCGATATATGGTCAGTTGGCTGCATTTTGATGGAGATTATAAGAAGAGAACCACTTTTCCCTGGTAGAGACTATGTTCAGCAGTTGGCTCTCATAACTGAGGTACCTCAATTCTCTGAGCATTTTCTAGTTTAATTGCTCTAACATGGCAAATTACGACATGGCAAAACTTGCTGATTGTTCTTTAAAACAGCTGCTAGGTTCACCGGATGATTCCGATCTGGGATTCCTTCGAAGTGATAATGCTAGGAAGTACGTTAAGCAGCTCCCTCGTGTCCCCAAGCAATCCTTTGCAGAGAAGTACCCGAAAGTATCTCCTGATGCAATCGATCTGGCTGAAAAAATGTTAGTTTTTGATCCAAGCAAACGCATCACAGGTACGTCCCTTCAGCATTTCTTAACACAACAGTGAGATATCATTTGATCTCTCAAGAATTTTCCTGAAAATCTATCTTTTCTTCTGCTCATGTTTGCAAAGTTGATGAAGCACTGAATCACCCATACTTGGCAAGCCTTCATGAGATCAACGAGGAGCCCACTTGCCCGTCTCCTTTCGTCTTTGATTTCGAACAGATATCCTTGAATGAAGAAGACATAAAGGAGCTAATATGGAGGGAATCGTTGAAGTTCAACCCGGATAGTACGCTGGAGTAGTCATACCTTCCAGCAGTGGTCCTTAATCCTTTGTTTCTGTTGTTCGTTAGCTAGGGTCGTGGATTGAAGGATTGGTTTTGGTTTATAAATGTAGAATATGTCATTGAGTTTTCTATAGGGAGAGAGGTTCTCCCTTATATTATGATTTGAGAGGATGATAGAATGGGGTTGGGAAGTTTCTGGATTCATTTTGAGAAGAAAATGGATACCCTGTGGTGGGTTGGTCCGTTGGTGTGCATGAAAGAAGGCTTTTGATCTTCTAGCCTTCTTTGCTTCAGTTCAGGCAATGTTTATATGTAAATCGCATAAATATTCCAGGCTAACGGAAGAGAGAGAAAAGGGTCATAATAAACATGTTGCTTGAGATTTTAATAAATTGTGTTGACTGAATGCATATGTTTTTTTTTTTTTTTTTTTTTGGTGCTCTTTTACTTTTTTTGGCCCCAAATTTATGTGAAATTTACCCTTTCCCTTCTCGAATACTAGTTTTCTTTTTTAATCTCCTTAAAACAGCAAACTTTAGCCTTTCACCAAAAAAACCAACAACAGCAACAACAACAAACTTCCGTAATGACATGCCGTTTACTTGGCTTAAAACGACAGCACCACTTGATATAATACAATATGTCGTTTGAGCGAGTCTTGACTTGAAGGACAATAAAAATTTATTGTAAACGACATGTCTTTTATAAGTTAAAACAGGAAACCTTGAACGAGATTAGAGGTAGAACAGGACACCTTTGTCGTTTCTGGGTTTTAAAGGATAGGCGACGCAAACTGCAAAGATAAGAACGTCGAGTTTACGTCTCAAACGGCATCCAACTTTTAAGCATCAAACGACATAAAAATTTCTAGCAAATGAGAATTTTCTATATTTCGACCAAAAAAAAGGCCGCAAATATTGCTCTACATTACATGTCGTTCTACTTATAGAACGACAAGACAATTTAGATGACAACACCGCTTAAACGCATGTCGTTTTAACGACAACAAACTTTTAAACAACAAAGAATAGGGTAACACAAATGACAGAAAATAATGTCATCATTTGTCGTTTTAAACGGCATGTCGTTTCTTTAATCAAAACTCTCTACTGACAGTTCCTATCAAACGTCGCAATCACCAAACTACCTCTCCGGGCTCTCGCGCCGAATCCAGCATTTTCCCATTCCATTTTCCCGAGAAAATCCTCACCATGATCCCCCGAATTCTCAGGAAGGCTTCGCAGAGCCAGAACAAAGAGTCACTCTTTACTTTTCTCTCCGCAATCTCGCGCTCATTCTCGTCCCAATCCACACCGTCCGTATCAATTTCCTTCATGTTTTTCCTTTTTTATTTATTTATTTATTTTTTATTTTTCTTGCACCATATTAAGAGCTCAATTGTGGCTGATTTAGCAGACCTTCGTTTGGTATCGCCTTCGACATCGACGGCGTCGTTTTACGCGGCGAAGCTCCCATCGGAGGCTCTCCGCAAGCTCTCAGACGATTGTACGACGACTCAGGTCCAATCTTTTTCTTATTGCCCAACGTCATCGAAAGTCTTGAATTTTTTGCTGGTCTTTTACCATTTTTTTTTCCCGCTTTTTGAGTGGACAGGTGCTATGAAGATTCCGTACATATTCCTGACAAACGGTGGGTCGTTTGTATTTTTCAGTTAACCGAACTACGAATTCCGAATTGCATTGTTTGAAGCAATTCAGTTTCATTTTGTTATTTTCTTTTGTTTAAGTTTAATGTTACTACGTACAAACATATTTTCCAAGTTGGGAGTTTTTTGGTCTGAATAAACTTTAACAGGAGGTGGTTTTCGTGAATCTGTAAGAGCCCTTGAGCTAAGTGAACTTCTGGGTCTAAATATTTCACCTTCACAGGTAATCCAAATTTTATCTTAAATATTTAAAATGACCCCTTTTCTTAGAATCTCCATATATACATATATATGTTTATACACACACATATAAGTATTAGAGTTCCATTTTTGGTATTGTTAGTTTTCGGGGATGTTTGTTGTTTATTGGATTGTCTTCTTTTTGTCAAGTTTCTTGACTGTAAACCCTTTACGTATTTGTTGAAAACCTGTTGACTATTGACTTAAATTAGTAAATAAAAGGTTGCTTTTGATCATCAAACTCTTAAAGGATTTCTTTATCTTTTCAATTGAATAAAGGTGACCATCTCTTTTGATTGCATCATATTGCATACAGGTTGTACAAGGCCATTCACCTTTCAAGCAGTTAGTCGGCAGGTATCCCACGCACGCCTCTTGTCTAAATGAGGACTTGTTCAAAATTTAAAAAAAAAAAAATTTTTTTTTAAATGATTTGGACGATATAAGTTTTTCCTTGTCTGACTCCATACTTTGCAAAGTACTGTAGTTCCACTATCAAGTGGATTATTTTCTAACTTGAGTTCTGATCCAATTTATACCTTTAAGGCATTGGGATTGAGAAATACCTACACCTGATTCAATTAGAATAGGCACTGTGACAACGGAATAATTAGTCCCAGGTACGAGAATTAGCAAGATCGCGAGGGAAACAAAACACAGGGAAAATCTTTTTATGGCCGACATTAATTAAGAAAATATTCGGGATTTCATAAAGATTACATTATAGTTAGTAAACCAAGTATCCGTCTTTTGGTAGATAATCAGTCTCTGTCCCCTTTTGTTGATTGATGGTGCTACAACTTCATATTCTGCAGGTTTGAAAATGAACTTGTTATTGCTGTGGGGAAAGGAGAACCTGCTGCAGTAATGTCTGAATATGGATTTAAGTAAGGTTCTTTCCTGCTTATCCTGGCTTAACGGATTTGTGCTTCCATTGATATATTTCAATTTAGTGTTGATTGTGAGATGAGGTTTCGCTCCTGATTCGCTTTTGTACTTGAACAGAAATGTTCTTTCAATTGATGACTATGCATTATGCTTCGACAACATTGACCCATTGGCACCACATAAGAAGTGGACAACTAAGCAGGTTTCCTATCAGAGTAGCAATACCAAGGTGACGGACCTTAGAGAGAACATATGCTCACAGAGAGTTCAAGCAGTCTTTATAGTTAGTGATTCTGTTGACTGGAGCAGGGACATTCAGGTTAGTGTAGAACATCTATTTTGTTTTGTATTGTGTTTATTTTTTTTCAAGGGAACATCTAGTTTTCTTGTCCATAAGAATTTGAACCATACATTTACCAGAGTGAGTAGATTTTGTAATCATCTTACGAAAAAATAAAATAGGTCGTGTCAACTAGCTACAAGAGAGGATATGATTCGTTGCTGAAGCTGCTTCTGTAATGATACCCTCTTGCCTAATCTAGGGTTTAATGATTTAGAATGGGGGTATGATGCATTGCAGACTTGCCCGAAATCTTCAATTTTTAGACTTCCAGGCTTCCTTGTTCTGTTAGCAGTTTTCAAACTCGTATAGTTTTTTTTTTTTTTTTTTTTAATTTTATTTATTTGGGTGTGGGGGATTCGAACTCTGCACCTTTAGGTGGCGTTAGGTGTGGTATTAGCGCTAGACTATGCTTGCAAGCATCAAACTTGTATAGTTTTCTGTTTTTGAAAAACATGATAATAATAAAAACTTAGTTGTTCGTATTATCAGTTTCAAAAGTTTCCTAGTCTAAATTGTCTGGATGAGTGTTGGTACCAGGTGCTCTGTGACATATTAAGAACTGGAGGTCATCCCGGTGGGGAAGTTGGACACCAACCGCCCCTGTATTTTGCACATGATGACCTTGCTTACCAGGTTGGTTCATTTCTCCCTGTGTATTGCCCATTTACGATGCTTACCATAATTTTGAAATTTGATTTTGGGTGTCCATTGCAAGTTTGTTGATTAATAAAATTGATCATCTACTGATGAGGTGTCAACGAAAGATAGGCTGCCTTTCCTTCCGAGCGTTTTGGTATGGGAGCTTTCAGAATTGCATTAGAAGCTGTTTTCAATAGGTAAGGCCACATAATATACAAATGAGGTCTGGCTGAACTGAAATCATATCGAAAGATGATAACCCATTTAACAAAAGCTTGAGCTAACTGTCGATGACCTGCATTTTCTTTAGTTCTCCCTTTCTGCTTACTTAGACTGTAGCAATGACATGAGTTTAAATATGCAGAATCCACCCTCATGTTCTTAAGTACACGACTTATGGGAAGCCAAATCCCTCTGTATTCAAGAATGCGGAAACTTTGCTCGAGCAACTCGTGTCATCTATGCACCGCAATGCTCATGTTGCCGATCATATAAATACTGGAACTCACCATCTCAAAAGGTTGTATATGATTGGAGATAATCCTTCAGTTGACATCAGCGGTGCGCGGAAGGTATGTCTCTGAGACTTTTGGAATTTTGGTTCCATAAATCATCTAAATTTAAATGTGATCGCAGAATACATAAGAACATCTAAAATTTCAGGCCGGACATCCTTGGTTCTCTATTCTGACAAGGACTGGAGTTTTCAAGGGAAAAGAAAACCATCCCAAAATTCCAGCTGATCTGGTAAGGTTTCATGAAGCCCTCTTTTTCTGTCCTTTTTCCAAAAAGAAATAACTTGAGTTGGGTGGGGAAAAAAAATCTACGACGAACTTATTGCTAAGCAACCAGAATTAGACTTCTTGAAAATTTTCGTGTTCAGCCGTGGTCTTCACTGAAAACAAAATCTTGAAATACTTTTGCAGGTTGTTGACACCGTGGAAGAAGCGGTTGACTATATTTTGAGAAAGGAGTGCGCTTCTTGAGTCTGGTATTACCCTTTTTCAATTATTTTTTGAATGTGATCGTTGTGAAATTGATTTAAAAAAGGAAAGTGCGACGCGAAGAAATGGGATTGTCATCTGAAATTGACACCCAGCTACATCATTCAAGTTGGAAACAACTCATGGTACAATTGTTTAGCCATGACCTTGTTTTCATTGAAGTTATCTCTCCATAGTAACGTTTCGCCTCTAAATTTCAGTCGCTTTGGTTATACTTAAAAATAACAAGTCATGCACAATACACAAGTGAAGAAAATAACAAGGGGGATAAAACCCCGTCAAGTTTGGTTCTTTAAGGCCAGAATAGCCGACAACATTTGTAGCAATTCCTGTCAGGACCTATTTGTAATCTATAGTTGTTATGATCGTAATTACATGAGTTTTAGTCGGCTATATTTCATAGCTATTGGTTCTCACCTAAGCATGGTCTTGTGCCAAATAAATGATCCCAAAGTATTCGACTCTGTGGCTTTAAGTGCAATGCAAACGTCGACTGACTACAAGTCGTTGAAACATATTCCTCCGGTTTTGATTCAGAATTTTAGGACTTGCTTTGGTTGGCTTCCTAATTTCCCGAGAGCCTTATCAAGTGCAGCGTGGAAATTGTCGAAAGGAACCAGTTCCATTCTGCAAATGCAAAAGCCTCCTTATTAATACATTCTGTAAGTGAAGTGATACAGCAGACATAAAGTATAACTAGAGAGACAAAGCAAATAAGTTACGGTCAGATAGCATACTCGTATCTCAACTTCCCTTGTCGTGCCAGGTCCAAGAGGTATTCTATCATTTTTCTACACTCGTGAACCTTATCTGTTCTCAGCCATCTCTGCAACCAGAAACCCCTTAGAGAGAGGTCCTGTAAACATGACGTTATAATCAACCCCGGCATGTTATCAGTAGCAGATATAAAGGTACATTCAAACAGGGGAAAAAAGGTGGGGGAAAAAACTAATATACAAGGACAATAATAACTATCTAATAGATAGAGCTAATGGGCATAACTACTTTTCATGATATAATCATGAGGAAGCTGGTTGCCGAACATGGCTTGTCTGTCCTACCTTAGACTTTTGCCACTGGACGTACAAGTTAAACCGAGTGGGTTTTAAAATATTAAATATGAATATGTAAAAATATAACACACACAACACTAATCAATCTTTGTTTGCCTTTAGATTTTCAGTCAAATAAAAACTCTATATTGTCTACCATCTTCTGTTATAACAAGGGGGAATATGAGGCTAACCTTAAAAATGAAAGATGTCGTAGATACGGTAATAGGTTTCTTAGACATGCCACCATATGTTACCATGGTTCCTCCCTGCCTGTAAGTAAAAATTTGTTTGCGTTATAAGAGATATTTAATTTTGAAATATGTTAGGTTTGAAGAACTTGAAAGTGATTTTATTGCATATCACACACCTTAAAAATTTGAGAACCAAAGACGCAGCATTACCACCCACACAGTTAAAACCTAATGCAGGTTCAGGTATATTGGCCTAGCAGGTAAGCAAAAAACATGATGAAAAAAGATTAGATAAATGAAAATAATGGGAGAATAAGACTTTAATAGGACATAAAAAGCAATAAACTTTGTTCATTAGTGACGAAAAACCTCTATATTTCAGAGAAATATGCTATAATGAGACTTTAAGGATGATACCAGAAGACCCTTGACATTTTTCACTCCCAATTGACTCTCAGTAAAAACTTCATCAGCGCCAAGTTTTGCAAGTTTTTCTTTCACTTCATCTGAGCCAGGCCTGTACGAAGCACAAGGTGTTCAACTAAACCAAGAATTTTGATACAAGCTTTCTTCCGGTTGAAACAGCTGAGTTCTTGAAAGGACTCACTGCTTAAGTACGTTTGCAATAGTAGTGGATTACATATATATATATATATATATATATAAAATAAAAATTCAATAAATAAATAAAACTATAAATTCTCAAGAAATTGAACCAAAGATTCCAGATTGCACCTATCCCTTATAACATTGATACTATGGATGCCACGGTCTCGTGCAATCTGAATGACACATTGCCCAACAACGCTTGTTGCCCCATTTTGGACGATAGTATCTCCTAGTTAAGACCCAAAGTAATATATTCAGCCAAAAAACAAAGTAACATAGGTAAATTGGTAAAGAAGAAGAAATGTGCAGATGGTACAAATGGCATCACCCGAGTTTAGAGTAACAAAGTCTTCTAGCATTCTTAGAGCAGTCAAGGGATTAACAGTAGTTGTTGCAGCATATTCCAGAGGTGTTTCTTTACTAATCTTGTGCCATACACTCTGATCTTTCACAATGTAAGTCTGCCAAGTCCCTAAGCAGAAAAATAATTGTTATTGTCTAGCAAAGGACAAGCAAATCACATGGTATATGTTGTATTGGAACTTTGGTTTCCATTTGCAAAAAGAGACTTTCAATGCACACGATAAATTCTTATGTATTTTGTTCGGTTGAGACAAGACATTGAGGAAACATGTTTTCAGTATCCCATGAAGCATTGGCGAGACAAAAACTCAAGTCTATGACAATCCTGTACGGTTAAACTCAGTAGGTTTGTGTACCCTTTTCTTTTGTTTGACATGAGCATTACTCCAATGCATTTTGTGTGGTACAAAATGGAAAAGAAGAATCATGTTTTTGGTTTTAGCCAAAAAAAAAAAAAAAATCATGTTTTTGTTTTCCACGACTTGACTTTTCACTATTAGAATGTTTGGGAGAGGAATAGGAAATCCAACCTAAGCAGTATAACCAAAAAAGACCAAGACAGCTTGGTTTATCATGAAATTGTCTTTGCCTAAAGCTAATTGCAACAGTCAAGGAACATTTCACATCAAAATTCAAATCCCCATCCCTACTTCTCTTTCTAAAACAGATAGAAAAGGAATGCCAATTTTCACTAGTCCTCTTCTGTTCCTTTCAATAACTACTCAAAAAGAAACAGCGAACATTTACTGGTAAAACAAGTCAACGTGTTTAACTAGCAACGTTCTGTCAATTTCGATTTTCAAGTTTCCATAAGTAAAAATTGATAACATAAATAATGTTAGTTATCAAGCAAATTCTAAGAGAGTACCAGAAGAGGGCGGAGAGGGAATGACCCAATCTCCGGGTGAGAGATCCTTAACAGCAGAACCCACTGAGTAAACCTCTCCAACACCTTCATACCCTCCGACCGCTGGCACTTCGGGTCTCACAGGATACACCCCTGCAATGTTTAATCATGCAATATTACGAAAGCCATTTCATTTTATCCAAGCTCGAAAAAATAAATAAATAAATCTTTAAAAAAATTCATGTTTTGACTCCTCTTAACTGTTCGACATTGCTTTCCAAACTTGCTGTTAGCTTCCTTGGTTCAGAAAAAACTTTCAGTCAAAGCCAAATTTTGTAACTTCTAAGTTCTCACAAAAGCTCCTCTATGTGCTAAGTTAAGTAAACATCACTTTTACTAACATTTTTAAAAGTTTAGTTCTAAACACAAATTGCAAAATCACAGCTTTTATTTCTCGTCTTCTATGACGTACATTCGAAAACCAAATGCAATGCCAAACGAGCCAAGTAATTGGCTGCTGAAAAATGGATATATATATATAACCACACAAAATTAAAGTCGAAATAAAATCACCTTCAATACGATTGATATCTGAGGGGTTGATAGGAGCAGCGAGCATCCGAACACAAACATCTTTCTCCTTCACTTGTACCGAAGGTAATTCTACCACTCTTCAAACAACAACAGCAACAAACGATTATCAAATACTAAAATCAATTCCTACTTTCTACAGAGGAAAAACAAATTGAGAAGTTTCCGAGGTTGATTAAGCGAGGATCTGACCTGGTGACTGCGTCGGGAGGACCTTGTTGGTCGTAGACGACAGCCTTCGACGGTGGCGACATGGTGGCCGAGAATGTTCGCACGGTTAGGGTCTGCGGACGAGAAATGAGTGATTTTCCGAATGTTGTATGGAAGAGAAATGGTCCGCCATTTCTGAGACTTCTCAAAGACGCTGATCGGACCAGCGACGCCATTGCTCCCTCTCCGACGAGCTCAGTTTCGATGGGTTTTGTTGTATTCAGTTTTGGTACTGAATTCGGGTGTGTTTCTCTCCTCAACGACGTCGTTTCTTTAGTTTCCGGAAAAGTGTTGTGCTTTTTAGGATGGTTTGGTTTGCCGGTTGAAAATTCGACCACCTTATGTTTCAATGGTAAAATTATAATTTAATTTTTATCTTTTTCTTCCAATTTTATTATTTATAACTTTTTATTTTAAATTTTAAAAATTCATAACTTTATATATATGAGTTTAAATAAGATAATTTTTTTATATAAATTATATAGAATTTTAAGGTAAATAAAACAAGTTTTATTTTGATATTTATTTTTTAAACACATTTTAAATTTTTACATTTTTTTAACTTTAACAATTCAAATACTTTATCAAATACATAATTCAATTTAAACCCAAATTTTATAATACAAACCTCAGCAGCAAACGTATGTGAAATTTTTAAATTGAAATTGATTGATTTTTCAAAAATTAGTTATAATTTTTATTGATTTTTTAAAACAAGATAAAAATTAAGATGGAAAATTTGAGTTGGAGATGTCGAATCAAATTACTGGTTGGAGATAAAATTTTCAAGTTACAGTTAATTAATTTTTTAAAAACTAGTTATAATTTTTATTATTTTTTAGAAAACAAAAAAATAAAAATTGATATGAAAATTTTAAGTTAAAGATGGTACACCTAATGCACCTTTACTTTTGAGAATTCATAATAGGATTAAATACAAAAATCGCCCTCCATTTTTTGCTCTTTTCACAAATGACATATCTGTTTTTAAAATTATTCAATGCCATCTAATTTGCTATTCTTCGCAACATGACACTCATTTTTAGTTTTTTTTTTTTTTTCTAATGTAGGCCAGCAAAAAAAAAAAAGCCAAACAAATAAATAAAAGTGGTTCGTCTAGTTATTTCATTAAAGGGGTGTTTGATATTCAATTTCCACTCCAATTAAACTGTACTTTTTCATCTTAATTTTTATCTTTTTCTGAAAAATCAATAAAGTTTATAACTACTTTTTAAAAAGTCAACTCAACTTAAACTTAAAAATTTCAACTCAACTTAAACTCAATTCATTCACCAAACACCCTCTAAGTTAATATTTTATTAATGTATCACTTTTACATCAATATTTAACAATATGTACGACTATAATATTGCAATAATTGAATGAAAACATTGCCATTATTAAAAAGAAAAAGAAAAATGATGGTTAGGACAAGAATATGTTAAAAAGGTAAAATTATATATAAATATTAATCAATCAAATAAATTAATTGGAAAGTTATCTTTATATTCTTCTCCATAGAATTGAGGGAAAAAACATGAAAAAAAAAATTTTTTGTGGGGAAAAATATCAAAGGGAAAGATCAACCTTTTATCCACGTTGATTAAATAACATAAAATAATAATTAAAAAAAAGAAAAGAAAACAAAACAACCTTTCTCCTCAGAAAAAATGCTTCCTTTGAAATTGAAATGTAATGATTTTGAAAATTTAGAGAGAAGAACGTAGTTCTCACTCATGGAAATTATATATACTAGAAATCTACGGTCAAATTTCAATTAGGATTAGATCATAAGAAAATCTACATACAAAAATTATTAAGGGTCCTTAGACATTGCATGTACATAGGTACAAAACAATCATAATCAGAAAACATAAATGATAAAGTGAAATAAGAACAGTAAACATATAGCAACAACTGAGGTTTGGAGAGTTTCACCAGAATTGTGCTATGACCTCTAAGGCTTGAGTTTCACTATATATGAATTTTAAGTACAAGGTTACATATTATAAGGATAATATTGCAGAATAACAAAAAGTAAAAGGCTAAAAGATCTTCAAGATATAAGGGGTCTTCCTCTTTTTATAGAGGAAAAGTCATGGATCCAAGTTTTTAAGACAGTAATAGGCGGTTCCCCACTACCCTTAATAATTCGGAACGTGTGTAAGAACGTGGAGTCACGATTGATCATATGTTTAGCGATTATGGAAGTCGATCTTCCATAATTCATCGTTTGCTCAAGTTGAGTGTTGAACGATGAACCAAACACCATTTGTAACGAACAAATTGGGCATGCATCGAGTAATCAAATGTCATGTTCGTCGTTCGTCATGTTGAGCTAGATGTTGAGCTAATCAAAACACTTAATAATTTTATGGACTTTAAGAGGTCAAGGAGACCAATATTGAGTGATCGATGGATCATTGTTCGACGTTCGTAAGTCCCTTATGTGGAGTATTGAGAGTCGGACATTGGACAATCGAACATCAACGTTCGATGTTCATCAAACAAAGCCAATTGTTAAGTCAAACACAGCATATGCCAAGTGATTGATGGACAGATATCACATGATCGATGGACCATAGTTCAACATTCGTCAGTCCTTTCACATAAGGATGAAGAATTAGATGTTATGCGCCAGGCCCACGTTTGGTTAGAATCTAGGCTAATGAATGCATAGTAAACAATAAATGGATCATGGTTCGTCGTCCGTCGAATATTGGTTGAATAAAAGACGGAATTAATTGACTCAATCGGGACCATGGAACCCACTTAGAATGATTGATGAATCATACTTCAACGTTTGTCATACCATCGGATAATAGAGTCAATAGACTTGCAAAACCCAAGTCAAATGGTCAAGAGACCACGGTTCGATGCTCATTGCTAGTTGATTTGTCAGTTATACCATAACCTGAGCATTACATAATAGAGAGTTGAAATTTGACCTTAACAGAAGTACCACTCATGGTTCTCTAAGATAAAGCCAACATGCACACATTATGGGAAGCCAAAGTGTTAAATGATTTTCATATTTTTCAAAACAAATTATATGATTAAAAAAATCAGTGATAAAGCATAAAAGTTTAGCTAAATAATTTATATATTTTTAATATATTTTTAATGTATTAATCCAAATTCGCCAACATTTTTTTTTTATGAGGGACAGATTCATCAAACATTGAAAAGCTATTATTGCAATAAATGTAAACTATATATTTTTGGGAATTGTAGCTATATTTTTATTTGAAACACGGAGTGTTTCATGAAACAACAGAAAGAAACATGGACATTCCAATTAGGATTATAAATCTTGCTCAGAAGTAGCAAAGATAATATTATCAATATTTCCAAAACAGAAAAGAGATACGAATCTTGTTCTAGACCTTTGCACATGATATATACTAGTGTTTTCAAATTTTATGCTGACAAAATCTTCAAAATCTTCATTTCCGACAATGAACTTATTCACGGGAAAATAAAAAAAAGTGAAGGAACGGCTAAGGGTTTGTTTGATATGTTAGTTTAAGTTAAAATACTTTAGTTGTAATAGTAATTTTTGTTGACTTTTTAGATAAGACAAAAATCTTTTTTCAAAAAGACAAAAAATTTTTTAGAAAAAAAACAAAATTTTAGTTTGAGTTGGTAGTTTGAACTACCTTCCCAAACAAACACTAAAAAAGTAGATAAGATTCATTTCAAAAACTTTATATTAAAAAAAAAAAAAAAAAAAAAAACCCCAAAGAGAGAAAATGAAAGGAATATTCAAATTCGGATAAGGCTTCGCATGTGCCCCTACCGCTAAGGGTCCTCACACGAGTCCCGAAAAAAAAAAAGAAAAAAGGGAGGGACAAAAAATGGACCCAGAAACGACGCCGTCTCTTTGATTAGGGTTTCCAGTACGTCACCGGGCACACGCAAATGGAAACCTTTAACTAGCACGTGAGATGTGCCACGTGTTCGCTCCGAGATCTGAAGGGATTCAGAGCAGTCCCGGACCTTCGAGCTTTAGATTTTGTCCAGCTCAGACAGACCAATGGCCGTGATTATGTCCACGTGGATGAACACACTGATTCGTTTAACGTGGAATTTCATAGCCGCTTCAGACCTCCATTTGTGACACGTCAGCACCGGCGAATAATATCTTCTCTAGCCCACGCTCTTCGATACTTTCTCTCTCCTCCCTCCTCCACCCTTTATCTCTCCTCTTCTTTAATTTAGCATTTTCTTAACCAGTAAAACCTCTTTCTTTCTCCAAAATTAAAAAGCTATCATTTACATTTTCTATTTTTCGTTTATTCATTTTTAATCCTCAACAGAAATGGAAAATACATGAGAACAATTTAGAAACTGTTTTTTTTTTTGTTTAGATTTTTTTTTGGGCGTGAAAATGATCTTCTAGTTCTGATCTCTCTCTCTCTCTCTCTCTTTTTCATTTTTGTTCATTTTTCTGGTCTGGCTGAAATCGAGGTTAACAATGACGGTTTCTTCCTCATCAGAGATGCTCTAAAGGTCTCATTTTTTTGCATTTTTTTTCTTATTTAAATTGAATTTAATTCTCATGTTTCTTCAATAAATTTGCCTTTAATCTTAGTTGCTCTGTTTGGTTCCCAAGTAAAAATAATAAAAGTTTTGGGATTTCTTACGTTTTTTGGTATTAAAAATTATTGCTTATTTTAGCTCTTTTAGTCTTTGATTTTGCTAATTGAACAGAGTATACTGATTTATGAGCTTGTTCTAATTTCTGATTTTCCTTCGTTTTCTTTCTTCAATCAGACAGGGTACTTTGCCTCGTTCCTGCAAAGATGTTTATTTTAATTGAAACCTGTGTTGATTTATCTCTCAAGATTTTTATTGCTATTTAACTTTTCTGAATTCAGAAGATTATTTCTTGATGGTTTTGGATTCTTTAGATTTACGTTTCACTAAAATTTAGGGCTAGTTATGATTATTATGATAATTTGTTGATGGTTTAGTTTGTATATCAGAATATTATGATGAACTGAGTTGATTTGACTTGGGTCCGGCTCTGCTTTGCCTTTTTCTGTTGAGATTTTGTATATATATGTGTGTGTGCGTGTAGTTAATTTTGTTAAACTAGATTACAGTTTGCAATTGCATATATATACTTTCTGTTCCTGGTGTGTGAGTTTTTGTTTTTGTTTTTTTGTTTTGGGTTCATGGAATCCTGCATTATTGTGCAATGTTTGGGTTTGACCAATTTGAGTAAAATGGATTGCATCGGCAGAGGTAGATTATTGAGAGAATAATACATATGTCTATTCCGTGTGTGCAATTGTGTGCATTCCACATCATTGGCCTCTTTGAATCTGGTTGTTGGGAATTGTTCCAGGCCGAGAGATTTCGCCTGTCAAAACAACCATATGTGTTTTGAGCAAAAGGAAGTTAGTAACAGGGTAGTGGATGAAGACCAAGGTTTGGGGACGCCGGAGGAGGATGAATCAAGAATTAATGTCAGTCAAGATGTGAGTAACGGGCTTAGAGCAGCGATTCAGGTCGCTGACGGGTCCACCGTACTGCAATCTGTGTCTCAAGGACCTGTGGTACATTGGGAAAGGTTTCTCCCCATCAGATCTTTGAAAGTTTTGCTAGTGGAAAATGATGATTCCACCCGCCATGTCGTTAGCGCTCTACTTCGAAATTGCAGCTATGAAGGTTTGTAGCTCCGTTTTCATTAGGACTCCAGGTCACCTTTTGCTAAACAAACAAGTAAAGTTTTGCAAGTCTTAAATGTTATCTGGGTGCTTAATGATCATGGGATTCTCTGTAATATGTGACTCATTAGTACGAGTCTATTCCCTTTTTATAGCTTTCAACCCTTTTTCCTTTTATTCATTTTGTTAAAGTTGTAATTGATGGAAACCCGTCACTGCAGAGCAGTAGGAAAGTCAAACACCTGGATATCTTTGTTTTTGCAATTCCTATGTTTGATTGATTTTTCTTAATTATCAAGAGGTCCAATTTGATTCTCTTTAAGGTTTTAGTTGGTTTTTATCCTACAGTATGAGAAGTTATAAACGTGACAGTTTTTGTGATATAGTAAGCTTTTGGATGCTGCTTTAGATCGAAGGAGATATTTGTTGATGGAGACTTTTCTTTTATATGACGAAACAAATAATACATCCGGTACCCATAAAGTTAACTTCCATATTTTTGTTACTTCTTTTTGCACAAATTTTCTTTTTTTAAACAGTTAATCCAGTTTCAAATGGCCTTCAAGCATGGAAGATCTTAGAAGATCCAAATAATCACACTGACATTGTCTTAACCGAGGTAGTCATGCCTGTTTTATCTGGAATCGCTCTTTTGTGCAAAATTATGAGCCACAAGTCTCTAAAGAATATTCCAGTGATCAGTAAGTAACGTTCCTAATGGCTTTCTTATTTTTTGTATATGAGGTTCTTGCTCCCTTGATTTGTTTCTGACGAGGTGTTTTACCACATCTGTTGAGCTGTGAACACAGTGATGTCATCTCATGATTCTATGGGACTAGTGTTTAAGTGTTTGTCAAAGGGCGCAGTTGACTTTTTAGTAAAACCTATTCGGAAGAATGAACTTAAAAACCTATGGCAGCATGTTTGGAGAAGATGCCACAGCGTGAGTTGCTATATCTTTATACTTTTGGCTTTAGCTTACCTCAGGCAATAGCAGCTTCAAACTGGAAATACACATTTGAATTTGTTTGAGGGGTTCTTGTCCTTTTATTGAAATTGCAACTGCACTGTTGCTGTTTTCCCTGCCAGATTGTTGCCCCCTGTTATAGCCACAGATTTGACTCAAAAAGTAGTCCTCTATTTACGAATCGTGTTGTAATGAGTTTATAAAAATTAAATTGACTTTGGAACAGAAGGGCTGATTTTTGTCCCTCAAGTTGGATTGATTTCTGACCTTTTTCCCCTTCAGTCTAGTGGTAGCGGGAGTGAAAGTGGGACTCAGAACAGAAAGTATGCAAAATCTAAAAGCAACGACGAGTCTGACGACAATACTGCCAGCAGCAAGGAGCAAGATAATGGGAGTACTGGTCTGAGCATCCGGGATGGAAGTGATAATGGAAGTGGCACTCAGGTAAATTGTAGGCTTGAGATATTTTGATGCAATTTAACAAGTAAATATGTTATAAGACGGTCATTTAGAATTTATTTCAAAACAGGCATATCAAATTGCACATCGTGACGACTAAAATTTTGTTTTCTGGAGTTGAACTTGTCTCATACATACCATTACAGCGTGACACCAAGCAATTTTGATTATACCAACCAATCTATCATTTTAAACTACGTTCCAACCATAACTTTCATCATTTTGCCTTTTTAGAGGATGCCATTGGTTATTTCTTTGTTGTTGATGCTATGGTGCGACTTGAATGTCATTGCTAACCGTTTATTATTCAGTTTCAAATCTTAAAACTGGAATAACCATATGGACGTATTTTAATTAGAACTCAAGGGCAGCAGCCGAAGTTCACAGCTCCATTCCTATGTCTCCTGGTGGTCAATCGGCTGATGCTCCTGATAGCACATGCGCACAGGTGATCCATACTAAGCCTGAAAAATGTAGCAATAGGCGGGTGCACTCTGCTGAAACAAAAGAGTGCTATGAACCAGGCGAGCAATTCGGTATGGCCATATGAAATTATCCTCATGAATTTACTCTTTCGTTTCATTAATTGAAGACCATTATCTGCCAATTGTTTTATAGATAATGTTGCAGTTGGTAAAGACTTGGAAACTGGAGTAACTAGAAAACCAGATTTACAATGTGAATATCAACAGAAGAAGCTATCTTTCCCTCTAACAAGCAAAAGGCAGAACAAACAGCTTGAGGTAGATAGTCAGCTTGGAGAGGTGGATCGCCATGGTGAGAATATAAACAGTAGTCCAAATGTCAATCGCACCAAACCACAGTCTGAAGGCAGAATCTTTGGCACTCCAAATGGCATTTCCGATGTGTCACAAATCAAGGGAAAGTGTGATTCTGGAGAGCAACCATCTCTTGAGCTAACTTTAAAGCGACTGAGAGGAGCAGGAGATGTTGGAACTGCTGCATTAGATGACTTTAACGTTTTGAGACATTCAGATTTATCAGCTTTCTCAAAGTAAGTGTATAACTTGTTTCTGATAAATTCCATTGTTTTTTGTTGTAAACCTACGTATGACATTTTGTACTTTCCCTTTTTTGTGCAGATACAACACTCCCTCTTCTGCGAATCAGGTAATGTACCATTGTACCTTAGACAACGTCGAGGTGCCTTCAATAAATGTTGAAATGTCGTCTTTAATTTTTATGCTTCCAATCACCATGCAGCAAACTGTGATATGAATGGATTGTGTCCTTAATTGACCTAAAAGGAAAAATAATATGGGCATTCCTCTTCTATACGGACGCGAACTTTCAGTGTTTCTCCTCAGTTGGGGCACAGATCCTGACAGAGAAGAAGTAAAACTTGATTTCCAACTTTGGCTGCCTAATGTTATTCCCGTTTTATAACAGGCTCCCACCGGAAACGTAGGAAGCTGTTCTCCATTTGATTCTAGCTCAGTTGCACCAAATACAGGACCATCACACAACTTTCCATCTCATTCAAATAGCACTCCTCCGAACCAGCAATCTAACGGGAGTAGCAACAACAATGACATGGCCTCCACCAATAAATATGTTGTCCCCAAACCCGAAGCTTTCATTGACAAGCCAGAGCCCACATCGGGCTTCAAATCTTCTCATTCTTCCGCCTTCCAGCCTGTGCAGAGTGGTTGTGTTTGTTTATCTCCTCAAGTGCCTCCTGGAAAGACTGACGATGGAGAAGTTGACCCAGGCCAAGCACCACTGAGAGGCTCTTACAAACAGGTCCAAGTCCAGCACCATCATCATCACCACCATCACTATCACCATCATGTCCACAACGTGCAGCAACATATGCTGCAGGCCGAACACGATGATCTCTCTTTGAAGAAGATGGCAGCATCTACTCACCAATGTGGATCCTCAAACATATTTGGAGAGCCTGTTGAGAGTAACGCTGGAAACTACAGCGTGAATGGGAGTGCTTCCGGTAGTAATCATGGGAGCAATGGACAGAATGGAAGTAGCACTGCCTTGAATGCTGGACTGATGAATTTGGAAAGTGACAATGGAGTAGCGGGAAACAGTGGAGACGGCATTAGCATGAGGAACGGTGGGATCGCGGTAGATGAAGACCGGGTTGCACACCGAGAGGCTGCATTGACCAAGTTTCGTCAGAAAAGAAAAGAGAGATGTTTCGAAAGGAGGGTAACTCACTTCTCTTTGACTGCATTCTTTTAGGGATCAATAACACGCTCTCTATACTAGCAAGACAGACAAATAAGTCACATTTCACCTTCTTACGGAGAACTCGTATGAGTCTAACATGTTGAAACAAGTCTAATTCAAGATGTAATGAAAAACCATATTCCTTTTTAGGAGTACCCTTTGACAAGATTCAATACTTTGAGGTTGTGCCCTTGTACATCTCGCGGTCGCTTGAATACATAGAAAATTTCTTAGATCAGTTCAAAACTAATGACTTTGGAGGACTCGTGAAGGCTTTTCATCCGCTGAATTTTCTAAATTGAGATGGTTACAAATTTTAATGTTTCATTCTGTTATGTATAACTCAAACCAGATGACAAGACAATAATTTTTTCTATATCATTCTTCTTCAGGTTCGATACCATAGCAGGAAAAAGTTGGCAGAACAGAGGCCTCGAATTCGGGGACAATTTGTTCGACAGATAGCGTATGATTCCTTATAAGATCGATCCTGGTTTTCATGATCTTTGCGAATTTATGATTTATCTACAGCATACATTCCCGAAAAATTGAAAAAAGATCATTGGTGGTGCTTTGTTCTCAGGTCTGACATCAAAGCAGGAGAAGATTGCGAGAGCCAAGACCTCAAATCTGGGGACAATTCTGGCAACAGTGTACAATAGCAGGAGCTAAGATGAAAATGGCTGACCAACCCTTTTTCCTGACAATGCTTGTGGATTTGCTTCGAGAGTAGAACTTGCTGCCTGCCTATAGAACTTATTAAATCTGCGGGCGAGGAATTTATAGCTACTGGGTACATATAGTGTGCGTAAATTAAGCTTTTTCTTTTCTGGAACTGTTATCAAATTTCTACTTTCAAAACCTGACGAAGATGCTCCGGACCTTATCTTATGGTTTTAAACTTGGATAAACCTCTTGGAAGAGGCCACCCTTCTATAGGTTGATGACCTCCTTGCAATAAACCATTCATGTTTGTGTTTTCTTCCACTTTGTTTTGGCCCTTCAGAAATTCCCTCTCCCTTTTTTTTTTTCTCCGTTCGTTTGTTCATAAACTGTGATGGAAAAACAGCTCAAAATCAAGCGATGCATACACCGATGCGGCGAAGATACCATGTGAAATTGCCATGAGCCTACAATCATTGCTGCCCGTGACAGGTAATTTTTCTCATACAGGAGGTTTTACTGATTCAACCATTGCTGGTGACAGATGATTGAACGGATTTCAAATCAATGGATGCTGTATGGTTTAAGAGTGATTTTATTCACCTCGACAGGATTGAGTAGAAAGTCTTCTTAGATGGGACCTATTACTTTTGAGTATTATTCGAGCAAACCTCATCGGCTTACATAAATGTGGCTCGAAACACCTTTGCTTTAATGGATGGACCATATTCTGTTCCGTGATGCAGTGCTAGATTCAATTTTGATGGGACATTGTTACCGATGAGATTGGACAGGTACCTTTGAAAACGATGATGGATGTTGGGTGGGTTGGAATTTGGAAAGATAACAGGCAAAGGCCTGAAAAAAAAAAAAAAAAAAAAAATCACATCAAAGGGATAAGCCTTTAAATTTGTTAGCTTAACATTACAGTCCTTTATTCAATTTTAAGACTTAAACAAACAATGAGATAACGTCGTTTTGCAAAAATAATGTAAAAATTGTTTAACCTCGGGAGTATGTGATTGATTAACACCTAATATTACTTGTTACTAATCTGATCTAAAAAAATATAGAGCTACATATAAAATGTGTCTTTTTTCCCCCCACCTAAACAAACTATGAGAATTCTTGGATAGGGCCTAACATCAGATTTTCATCAAATTATGTCGGTTTTGTGTATTTTATTTATACTTTGATGTGATTTTTAATGAGATTTAATGCACATAAACATGCATCGTTTATATGGAATATATATATATTTATTAAAGAAAAAGTTTGAAAGGGGACAATCAACGCATGACCCCTTAAATGGAATATAAGTTGAAGGTCCTATGGACAGGGCCTACCATTCAATCAGTAGCGTTTCATTTTAATGTTACTGAATGTGTTAACGGTAACATTGTGTAAGGGTGAAAGCGAACCTCTATTGATCCATTACAATAATCTTTTATCGTTAGGCCATCACACTTGGTGATTGGTAGAACG
Source organism: Ficus microcarpa (assembly GCA_025413485.1). Lineage (NCBI taxonomy): Eukaryota > Viridiplantae > Streptophyta > Magnoliopsida > Rosales > Moraceae > Ficus > Ficus microcarpa. The sequence continues at coordinate 22,559,620 of CM046377.1, read as the reverse complement.
GGGTTGAAATTTTAAGCAGCTCAATCATATCACATTTTGAGTGTGTGTGTGTGTTTGCTTATGATGGGAATTTGGGCGGTGCTTGGAATTGAGAGGTGGTGGGTCTTTACCAACAATCACGAAACGGGATTTCAAGAAGTGGAATATGGAATAAGAAAAGAAGAGAAGTTCAGAGAACAAAACCTTCCCGTTTTGGTCAACAAATCCCACTCGCCACAATTCTGACAGGGTGCGACTTTGAGCTGCAAAGCTCGTGGCTTTTTGTCCGGTAATGGGGCTGCACACAAACGCACGCACACACACACACTGTTTTTTTTCTTTTTACAAGTGTATGGAAAAATGTGAGCTCGGATTCTCTTGTTTCACTTAAAACCAGGCCTACTTTCTGGACAACCACCAAAAAATTAAATTAAAAAAGGATTTAGCCCACTAATCATATTCTAAAATAATATGGATTGATTTTTTATGTCTTTCTTAACAAAATAAAATGGATGCTTTCAAAGGGCACCCCCCACCCCAAAAAAAAAAAAAAAAAAAAAAAAGGAAAGGGTCTGTATAGCCTGCAAGGCTAGTTGGAAATGTAGCTTTCCTTGGAACTTTCGTCTTAGGGCCTCTTAGGCACACCAACTCAACCCACTCAACTCAAACTTTTTTTTGTCTTTTTCTCAAAAATTTTTTGTTTTTTTTCCAAAAAGTTTTTTGTCTTTTCTGAAAATTCAAAAAAATTTACTATTGAAACTTAAAAATCTCAACTCAAACTATTCCACCAAACACCCTATTAAAAACGCCGAAAAGTTTAAAAATGTTGATATGGGTTACATTACAATATAGCATGTTCTAATTTTACTCATTAATCATAATTAACACCAAATAATAATAATAATAATAATAATAATAATAACAACAAACATATTGTTTCCAATCTCTTTGCTGTGGCATCAGTTTAAAGTTGTTTCCCAATTATTCTCTAATATTTCCCTACATGACACGTGATCTTTTTTGTTACTTTGGTCATTTGAAGTCTTGACTACTTTTCTTTTTCTTTTCTTTTCTTTTTTTTCTTTCTTTTTCCTTCTCCGATATAATCCAAGTTAGGTTGATTCAAATTCTAACCGAGCGTCATTATCCTTTCAGGCCTTGGAGTTAGGGTAGATGGATCCGGTCAAACTCAAATCAAAATTTAAAAAAAAAATACTAAATAACAATTTTTAACCTAGATCTAATGATTAAAAAACAAAACTTACGAATAATATATTATTTTCAGATCTACCCTAGAAATCTTGTAGCTTCATAGTATAATTACTGAACAACTTTTGGAGCTCTCATAGTTGACCAAAAATATTTGGTAGAGGCCTTGGGATGGTCACATGTCAGAAGCATATCAGTGAACTTTTAGGTCAACAGCTGATCCAACTTTGATGGGCTCAGATACCTTGGTCTCCGGGGAAGAAACTTTTGCATTTTTCATAAACAAGAAATGAAAAAGATAAAAATAAAAAAATAAAAAATAAAAGATAAAATCATAAAAGAAAATAAATAAGAGAAGAAAAAGATAAAGATAAAAGAAAAAAAAAATGATGAAAGCGAAAAAGAGAAGTAAACAAAAACAATGAGTTAACTCATGGTGAAAGGTGAAAGAACATTATTTGCTTTTTTTATATATGTTAAGATAAGATAAGATTAAAATAAATAAAACCATATGTATAAAGAGGTATATTTTTCATGAAAGAAATCGTGGCTTACCAAGAAAATCTATCTTACCCGATTTCCTCATCACCATGCAACTCCCTTCCCTTCTGATTTCAGAAATCTCCATATCTTGCCTCTTGATAAGAATATATACACACACATAAATATATATGTCTGTATCTGGATAGATTTTGAGTATTGATGTTATTTCCGATCGTTATCATGCAATGCATTTTAATACACATATATGTATATATATATTCTAAAAATAGACGTGGATTATCAAATTTTTTATTATTAGATTCTACATACTAAAAATTTAAAAACAACTCAAAATTCGACAATTTAAATCGAGTCGATCGTTATTAAGGCTTGAAAAATTATCTTCATGGCATCGATGATGATATCGTAACAGTCCTATTTTGAATTTTGAGACAAAAAAAAAATTATATTTTGAATTATCGTAGCATAAAATTTCCTGGTCACTTTCTTTAAATAAAAAAAAAATGCCAGTCATTGTGGAGTATAGTTGAGTAGAGACTGTAGAGTAGAGTAGTATGCTTTGCAACGTCCAATGCGAGTCTAGTTCTTTTCTTCTCTTCTCTTTTCTTTCTTCTTCTTCTTCTTTTTATTTTTATTTATTTTATATATATATATATTTAATGCAATGCGTCTAAAAAGCTGAACCCAAGAACAATTTTAATTCATTAGAAAACCAAAAAGTTTTATTTGTTTAGTTTTTTTATAGCAAAGCAGGCATAGGAAAACAAAAGTTGCCCCTTACTTTCCTTTCCACGTTAATTTCTTGATCTTATCCCAATAAATAGTTACAATGAAATTTTTAGTTTAGAATTTTCTTAACAAGATTTCAATTTAAAATGAAACTTTTTTTTTTTCCCCTTTGAAGGGTAGTTTCAATATAAAACTTGAACATTTAAAAGGGGAAAAAAAAAAAAAAGCACAATTGTGAGCTGCAAATAAGTACCAATCAAAGAAGTGGTTAGTAATAAAGAGATACCTTCGGTTGTCTGTACAAACAAAGAATGAAGAGCGTGAGAAATGATTGCTTTGCTTAAAAATAAAAAAATAAAAAAATAAAAAATAAAAAGGGTGTGTTTGGACCATGGTTCGCTGTAGATAAGATTTTGAGTAAAGTGCTGTGCTATGCATTAATCCACCTTCACCTATTTCTCTGACAATTACTTAAATTCTTCTTCTTCTTCTTCTTCTTCTGGAAAGAAGTTTTTCTTGATTTCTTTCTAAATATTCATTAACTTTTTCTTTACTTATAAAATAGTTTATTTTAAGCAACTAACAATTTTCCCATTAGGTTATTAGTGTTTAGAAATTCCGGGACGTCTTTGACTCTTTGTACCTGTCACATTAGTAGACAAAAAGTTTAATAAAAGTTGTTATGTAAATTTATACTTTAATTGTGATGGACGGTTACCCAACTGTCTGTACAATGTCATTTTAATATTAAAAAAAAAAAAACGAAGTCATTTTACAATAAGATTTTTTTTTTTTAATTATTGGTAATATGTAGCTTGTGAATGGAATACATTTTTAACCGTAATTAAAAATGGATAAATTACTCATTTTGTTCCTAAATTTTTAATTTTGTATAATTTTGATCTCTAAACTTTTTTTTTAGTTGAAATGCCCTTAAGTTTTTAAAAAATTGCTACAATAGTTATTTCCGTCAATTGATAAATTTAGTAATTTGATCAAAAAATTGTGCTAACTATGGATTACATCAAAAAATTAACGGAAAGGACTATTGTAGCAATGTTTTTAATGGTTTATGATCATTCCAACGACAAAAAAAAAAAGAGAGAATATGGTATGTCACTAAATTGTTAAAATGTTATTATAATATTCATTTCTATTAATTTTAAAACGGAATTCGTTAGTAATTTGATTAAAAAGTGATGTTAACTAATGAATTCTATTTAAAAATTAATACGAAGGACTATTGTATCAACATTGTAATAGTTTAAAAGCATTCCAGCTATCAAAAAAATTTAGGAACCAAAATTATATAAAATTAAAAGTTCAGGGACGAACCTAGCAATTTACTCAATAAAAATTTATAACATGCAATACAGAACTGTTCCTAATCATAAATCAAATTGTTGAAGTACTAAACGGATGATTAAAACAATAGTTAATGGAAGCTAATGGAAGTTTTATCGTAGAATTCAAATTCTCAAATGTATATGTGTGTGTGTGCGTGTGAGAGTATGAGTTGATCCTCTCAAAAGATCACTATTCTTCCGTGAGAAATGTAACGTGATATTGTTTATAATAACTTTTGTTACGTTCTTTAAATATAACAAGAAAATATCTAGTTATCTCGTATTATTGTTTTTACACATGTCCAATACTAGAGCTATTTTGAATATCTCTATAAAATCTGAAAAAGGAATATCCTTCTGTTAGGATCAGTCATATATTATATAGATATATATACACACAAATACACGCTAGCATCCTTCTTGAAAAATGGTCCTTATCAAATGTGATAATCAATTTAATTGAATATGTATAAGTAACTGTAATTATTGATCCACGTGGCTTTTTCTGGGCCGGTTATTTTGGATATGGAGGAGTATGTAACGTGACAAGTACGCAATTCCTAGAAGTGTTTGGTACTAAAATTGTAATCTCATTATTGTTTTTCCTTTGTAATTTTAACGTTAATGGCTGTTGTCATTTTCTTTAAAACGACATCTTCACATGAACCTATAAGAAAATAACACTCAGACAAGACCAACATAACATCAATAATGTTTTTAGATGAAATATAACCAAAGTTATCGAATTAAAAAATAATCATGATTTATTTAACATGTTCAATTTTTACCTGCTAAGCATTGAATAAAACCCATGATTTTATTAATGCCCAATAATGTTTAATGAAACACGGGTCTATCATGTGTTTAAATGCATAGTAGTTGGATTCAAAATTAATGCATTGGATTAAAATATGATTATAATAACCAAACTGGCATGTGCTAAACATCTTCTATATCACTTCATCCCTGCCATTTACTTGAAAAATAAATAAAAATTAAGATCAATATACTAAATAGATAGAGTTTTACACCCTACCAAAGAATTACTGTATTCACATACAAAATTTCTTAAGATCCGTTTGGTGAATGAGTTTGAGTTGAAAATTTTAAGTTTGAGTTGAAAATTTTTGTTGACTTTTCAGAAAAGACAAAAAAAATTTTTAAGAAAAAGACAAAAACTTTTTTAGAAAAAGACAAAAATTAAAATGAAAATTTTGAGTTTAAATTCGAACGCCAAACGAGACCTAAGCTTTTTTTCCCCTAACTTAGCAAACAACTGATCTTGTATACATATTTCTTTCAAATGAAATGTAACATTAAACATCTATATATATATATACATATATATATTTTTTTGATGAATAATATTAAACATCTTCATGAGAGATAAACCAAGTTTTGGACAACATTAGAACAAAATTTAATTTGTCTCAAGTGACAACTCCATAACATTATCCAGCTGAAAACTTCGCTTTTTTTTTTGGGGGGGGGGGGGTACTTGACTTAGTAAACAAATTAAACCATCACAATCGTAATGCTCTAAAATTAAATAAGAAAAAAAAATTAGAAAAGATCTGACCCATCTTTTTCCACCTCAACGGCATATAGGCCAACTCTTTTTCGGAAATGTGCATTTAATATACACATTAATTTCCTCTTGTTTTCTTTTTAACTAAAATCTAATGATTTTCCAAATAACTCTGTTTTTTTTTTTTTTTTTTTTTGGGGTGCCAATTTACTCAACTGTCAAAGCAACAACTACAACACTAATAATTGTTTCCAAGTATACTACAACCCAACGACGTCGTCTCCGTGCTCGGCCTTTGTCAGAGGCTCTTTGTCTTGCCTCTTCCAACTCTTTGTAGTTTTCTTGCCCTCTCAGTCTTGTCCATCATCTTTCTCATAATCCCCCTGTTTTTCCAACTTATTTATTTCCCCTCATCATTTTCTTCTGCACCTCAACCTTAAGGAGGCAAGCGTAAGTGTGTTGCACTGAAATTAAGAACAAATGAAATTTGAAGAACACCCAATACTTAAAAACATGGAATTGAAAAAAAGAAAAAAAAAAAAAAAATATATATATATATATATATATATATATTGCCAAGGAAATACAAATTCTGAACAATGCATCAAGCTTGTTGTCTGTGAACTCTGGAAAAGTAGACCACTGACAGAGCCAATGTCATCGGTGGTTTTCAGAAGATCCAATTTCTCAATCTCGCTTTCTCCTCTTTTTTTTTATTTTTATTTTTTATTTTGCACATTTCGAATGATAAACCGCACTTCAATTCCTTCTCTATATGTTGTTTACTTTTGACCAACAGTTTGATCCCCAATTGAACACAAGATTAACTGATTTATGGTGCGTTTGTCTCACCATCTTAAACTCAAATTTTTCATCTCAGTTTTTGTTTTTTTATGAAAAGTCAATAAAAATTATAACTAATTTTTAAAAAACCTACTAACTCAAACTTAAAAATTTCAACTCAAACTGTTTTACTAAACGCATCCTTAAAGTAAGATAAGTTTTAACTCCACGTCACTGTCCTTTACCTTCTACTAACCGTTAATTGAAGAATGATCCATAATAAAAATGGACGGTCCTCTAATTTTTCATAAAAAAATAGTAGGCAGTCTATATATATATATATGTACTATGTGTATGAGTGTGTCCAATTCAATATGAATAGATAGGCACACCACTTAAAAATAAAAATAAAAATGTGCGGTGTACAGTTTCTGTCACAGGTTGCTCTATATATTGAATTGGGACATGCTAGGTATCTCTCATTAAACAGCTATTGACTATCCTCTCTCTCTCTCTCTTTGTGAAAAAAGTTGTTGTCTAGTTAAAGTATAGTTTATGATAGTGGTACGCACACACATACCCCACTAATTTGAAGAACTACTTGATCTTGGAGTAAATACAGATTCAACTAACTACTTGTTCTAAATATAATTACCTCTTCTTATTTTTATCTTATTTTTCACTTTTGCATCTTTGGATAGGCATCAAGCTCTGGAAGGCCAGGTTATCACACATAATATATATGTATATGCTTTTTTCAAAATGAATTTAATAAAAAATAAATTAAAAAAAGTCCATGCATGAGATCACCAATCACCACCCCTTTACCACCATTGGCTTAGTTTCCATCAGATGATCTTTGATTCCGCAACTTAAATCTCCATGACAAACACTTCTCCCTAGGCCCTAAATATATGTTTTTTTTTTAGTTAGAAGGGGATTAATGGTATTCTCGCACCTCTTTTAACATCATTTCATAAGTATATTGAGATGACAAAGGTCTTGATCATAGATACTCAACAGTTAATACCTTCAGATTTTAAGAGCTCCAGTTGTACATAATCTTTTTACCAAATGTCTAGAAGTTGCATGCACGAAAACTCAAACTTAAGAGTTAGTATAAAAGAAGACCTTAAATAAGACTTTTTTGTCAGCATGTCATTATCACTTGTGATTAGGTTCTAAATACTTTTAAGATTAATTATCCGTTTTTTTTTTCCCTTTCAAATCTAATTCAAATTGAGATTCAAAACAAATAATTGGGTGACACCTGCACATTTTGCTTTGTCTCATTGAAACATGCGAATCCTCTTAAGACCAAACATATATAAAAATAAATTTTGGTCTCTCAAGTTAATTTATTCAATAATATATATTTTTTCCTCCTAAAGTTTGAGGGGGAATCAATTAGCTAGCCAAACTTCCATAATTAACTGCCCAAGTGTCAGTTCAGATCTTCCTTCCACGACACTTGACAAAAAGATATTTTAGTCCTTGTGTATTGTTTATGGGAATGTTGTGTGTTTTTATGTTGCCAAGTGTTATTTGGGGATATGTAACTCTTAATTTTCTTTTCGAAAATGACCTGACAATGTTGGAATATTAGACTAGTTTATTGGTCAATTTTCCGAACAGTGGAATTTTCTAGATCAATCATGCCGCAATTTTATATAAAAGAGTGTTTTAATGCACCGACCAAAAATCATAGGGAGATTACACTTTTTAACACGTATATTGTAAATGAAAAAAAAGTCTGTTGGTCTAATATGAAATTGTTGATACCTCTTTCGAGTTTATCCACTTCTCCTTTTCCTTTTCTTCTTACATCTTTATTTGTCACTTTCACGTTTTTAACTTTTTCTTTTTTCATTTTCCGGAATATTTATTAATATATACTTGTTTAAATTTCCCTAGCCTGATTATGTGGCTTTTTACTTGCTTTTAGTTTTTCTTTAAGTGAAGTTTGCTCAAACCAATGGCCATTTATTGGTGCATGTTTATGCATGATACACATAAACAAATATAATTATTTGCCCTCTAAAGGATGGATGAAGTAGTTAGGAAATCGTTATCTGGACTCTCATTGAGAAAATAGTTCAACGTTCGAACGTCCTACGTTGTTTTCGGATGTCCTTAGAATGCCACCCTTACAATCTATCTAACCCAAAGTAGTTTTTGTCTGGATTGGATTGCGTAGGTTTGGACCCACGAACTACCCATGTTTTGATTACTTGAAAATTCATACGGTAGGATGTAGGAACTATTATTTTTATTGTTGACCATATGATTTATAAATATTTATATTAAACATTTACTACATCTGATATGATATAAATTTACTCTCGTTAGATAGATCAGATAATTTAAAAGTTAATTTAACGATTAAAATTATAATTTTTACCTGTAGTGGAAAATGACATTTTCCTACCGTGAAAATCCCTTTCAATTTATTATTATTTTTATTTTCCGGTAAGCAGGTGAAAAAGCTTCCTCACTGGAGAGCGGCATAATGGCGACGCAAAACAATTTCAACAAAATATTTGTGTCACGTTTTAAAACGAATTCTTTCATTTATTTATTTTTCAATTTGGTGTGGTTCATGGACTGTTGTTTGTTTGTTTGTTTGTTTTGGGCATTAAAAATAAGAAAATTCGACAAAAAGTCAAAATCCCGATAAGGCTTTGGAAAAAATAGTCCTTGTTGAGAAACGAGACAAGGTGGCGTGACAATCTCTCAAACGGCAAATTCAGTGATAGATAGAGGACTTTGAAGCGGTGTCGAATTTCAGCGGTCTTACTTTCATTATGAAAGCAAAAAATTCAAAGAATGCTTTTCTTCTCTTTCTTTCTTTCTTTCTTTTTTTTTTTTTTTTTTTTTTTTTTTTTAACTTATTTTTCAAGGCAAAAAATACCAAAACAATATAACAAATCTGGACGGGACATGAGCCAAAGTTATACTGTAAAAGAACCTTTTTTCATGGAAATCTAGAAGGCAAAGAGCATCCAAAAGAGCATAATTACGATCATGTTTGGAATCTTTAAGGAATAATCACTAGAACTTCATTATTGTTTTTATTTTTTTTATTATTTTTATTATATATATATATATATATATATATCTATCTAAAAAGTAGAAATTTATAGTGTTCTGAGGCTCCTATTAACTATCATCTTAAAAATTGATTGCAATCATGTATGAAATAAAAATAGAATTTATCCGTTTTCTTATTAACTATCCTTTTAAGTCCATGCACATAAGGACCCCTTTGGTGGAGGTATATTTTTTTTAAAGAAATTAGAGATGGAATTTTGGAGATATTTGAATTGTAATTGAGATAAGTTTGAAAATGTGTGTTTAGTTAAAAAAGGCTATTTGGAGTTAAAAAGTATGAAAACTTGAAATGTTTCTGTAAAAAAATCAATATGGATTTTATTTTATTTTTTTCGAAAATATATACAATTTGAATGAAAAAAATCATGTAATTTAGACTTGAAATAATCAAGCTATGGATTTTAGAATTTGAGTTTGCTGTAAAAATTTAGACATGTGAATAGTGAAAATAAATTTTGAATGGAAGAAAAAGACTAGAAAAAAAAAAAAAAACGTTTAGAGATGTGTTTAGAAAAGTTCTCTAAACATTCCTAAATGATACAAATCTAAATAATCAGACTTCATATATGAGAGAAAGGCATAAAACGAGCAGCAATATTGGTTAAAACTTAAAGGTGGAGCGTGGGCACCCTTTAAGACTAACCGTAGGGGAACAAATTTTCCATCTCGTGACAAGATTAGAGGGAAACTCATGTGTTGCAAAAATCAACAATTTTACATCTATTGGTGAAATGTTATTTTTCGTTAAGGAACCACGACGTAAAAAGATTTGACTTTCATTATCGAAGAATGATTACATTGTTACTAATTCAAAGCAAGTACAACTGTTTGGAGGACTTTATTTGTTTATTTAATTCATTTTTAAGGGGGGAAAAAAAACTACTAGGAGAAACTTTGGGCTAAAACCTTTGACACTCATAAATGAAGGTGATGATTAAAATAAACTGGAAAATATGACAAAAATTCCCATTTATATCTTATTATAATATACATATATATGATACACACACACACACAACGCAAGTGTATATTCCCGAGAATCTGATAGAAAATAACAGAGGCTTCCATTAACTTTCCCAAGAGGCTTTAGAACTTGTTGAACCCAGCTATAGCTTATTAAACAGCGCGTTCTCTTCCCAAATTCACACGTTCAAATTTAAGAGATTAACAGCTGTGATCGTCTGCGGTCAATACCACCTGAATCTGAAATCCCACATTCCAACATTCCATGATTCATTCTTGGCTGATTCTTCTTCTTCTCCCCCCCCCCCCCCCCCCCCAAAAAAAATAAAAACACGTTTTTTAATTAATTTTTCAAGGAGTTATGGTGGGCGGAGTCGTTGTAAGCGTGGATCACCGCTCAACCTTCGATCTTAGCTGAACTGTAAAAAATAAATATTAAATACTAAATTATCAATAAATAAATAAATAAATAAATAAAGGCTTAAATGGGCCACGCGTTTGGCTGGTGGGTCCCACAGAACAAAAAGACGACGTCAGCGAAGGGACCTACATTTTTTCAAACGTTGACCTTTTCGAAATCGGACGGCCAACAGCGCCGCGTTGTGATGTGCAAGTCACAGGCAGGTAATGCAGTACCAAGACAAAAATTGTTTTTTTAAAACAACTTGTGGGGAAAAAAAATAAAAATAAAAAAGGAGGAGAAAATAAAAATTTTAATAATAAAAGTGCAAAGGAGGGGCAAAAAAAGAGGGAAGAAAATCTTTGGGTTACGGAAGAAAAGGACAAAGATCTGTTGCTAACCAGCTCGCATCCAAGAATCGCCGTAGAGCAATCAGATCGCGCCACGTCATTGGGCCAGTGCTCGTTCGGACACGTAAAAGACAAGACAATAATACCATTTTTTTGTTTCTTTTTTGCCTTTCCAATTTATATATAATATTTTAAATTTGTTTGCACATTTTCACTAACCAAAGATATTCAATTAATTTTGTGCGTCAATACATAAATAAAGGAAAATATCAAGCATAAAGGCTGTAAAAAGGAAAATTTCAATTCTAAATTGTCTTCTGGTATTATTTTTAGTAATAATTGAATTTTTTTTAAATCAGTAATAATTGAATTTCGATGAAATTATATACACAGAGAAAATTTAGCAACCTTAAAAAAAATGACAATTTAGCACAGCTTACTAAATTTTTACTCTTAAAATTAAGACACACTAAAAATAGATCGATCCCTTGCTGATAAATAACGACTAAAAATCATTTTCTTATTTGTTTTCCCTTTTCATTTCTAATTATATTTCTTTTTGTAAATAAACTTCTTTACAAGTTAATATCTTTTCTTTTCTTATCATCTCCTGCCGAAAAATTCTTGAGGCAGCATCACTTATAAATAAATTGGTCTCATATTAAGTATTATATCTTAGGATTTACACTGTATTAGATAAATTTAATGTTGTCGATATCGTTTAACATTATTCTATAATGAAATACAATAATACTTAAAAGATATTGATAATATTAAACATTAATAATTAATATAAAGAGTGAATCTTTATAATAACTGATCCACGAATAGACCCACTGGTGTTTTATATAGGTAGCGGCTCTAAACATTTTTCTGATAAATAGTTACTCAAAAAAGTTTCAAATTAAATTCTTGACGCCTAAACGACGTGGCGTTTTCCACTATGAGTCTTTTATGCAACCAAACTATCTTATATCTGCTTTTCCAAATTAAAAATTAAAATTAAAAAAAAAAAAAAAAAAAACTCTTGCCGCTGCTTAAAAAATAAAAACTTCAAATGACGAGACAGCCCTCAAACGATAACGTGGCATCATCTCATTGGTTATCTTGGGAGTTGTTAGGCTTACGAAATACAGGGGAAACATTTCCAAAAATTTAAAAAGGGAAAGGAAAATAAAATAAACTGCTCAGTATCGTAGAAGAACTCTCTCTCTCTCTCTATCTCTCTTTCTCTCTCTCTCTCTCTCTAGCTCTGTGTCGGAGCTTCGCAAAAAAGTCTCACATTTCCTCTGTTTTTCATGTTCGGTGCCGAAGCTCGTCGTCTTTTATCTGTTTTCGCTGCGTAGCCAAGGAAAATCCCAGAGACAAGAAACGAAAAAAAAAACGACGCCGTCATGGGGTGTTTCCCTTGCGCCGGAAAATCGAGCAAAAGATCCGACAAGGAGACTAGAATCGTCAACCGCAATAAAAAGTCAGACGATCAGACGGCGCATGGTATGTTCATGACCCTTTCTTCATTTACAATCAGGTTACTGAAACGTTCCAACTATGAAAATGTTTTTATTTTTTATTACTTTTTTTTTTTTCGAAATTTGGAATTTGCCTTTTTTGTTTTCTTGAATTGTGTTTGGTGATTTTTGGGCATCCGTTTGGGTATGGGTTTGTGGGGGAACTCAATCGGGAATAGATTTTCCTTCCATTATTTCCTTTTCTTTTACTCTCTCTCTCTCTCTTTTTTTTCCTCGTCGGTGGAACTCGTGACGCAGCTGGGTTTTCTTGTCGTTTTATCTGCCCATTTTGAAGGCTCTTAAATTTTCACTTTTCTTTCCGAGCCGTGCTGTTCTTTCAAATTGGCTTTTTTCTGGAGTGTATATATATATATATATATATTTTTTTTTTTTTTTGCTTTGGCGAATTTTGTTTTTACCGCTTCAGGGTTTTAACTCAAATCGTTTGGATTACTGGGTTCTTTTATTTCTTTAGTTTTTTTCTCATTGGGTTTATGTTTGATACTTTGTGTTGGAATAAAAAGGGCAAGAATTTGCGCTACGATTGAAAATGGGCGTCAAATAAGCAGTTTCGATTTTCGATCTTTCTTTATATTTGTTATTAATATTTTTGTTTTGTTTCTTTTGGTTTAGTGCCCAAGTCTGCCAATGGAGTTGCTGAATTTACTGCTTTTGTTTGTGTTATTTTTCCTTAGTACTAATTCTTTTTTGTTTGTTTGCATGGTTGGCAAGTTCCAGTCCATAGTCCCAGTTCCTTCTGGTTCTTGGTATTGATTTTTCATTTATTTATTCATTTCCTATGTTCTTGTTATTTTCTTTCAAATTCTTATGTCATCGGTTTGCCAAAGAATCATCTCTTTTGGTCTCTTCTTACCATCTGCTTTGTTTCATGTCCTTTTCTTCTGCCTTGTATCTCTCATTCTCTCTCTCTCTCTCTCTGTGTGTCTGATCTTGTATTTCCTGTGTTTTCCCTATGTGATTAGGTTCTGTGAAGATTAGTCCTGATGTGAAAAGAGATTTGAATGTAAAAAAGGAGGTCGTCTCGAAGGTTGATCAGTTACCATCGGATGTGAAGAATTTGAACTTGAACGATGACGTCCGCAAATGCCCACCGGCGAAGACGATTTCCTTTGAAGAAATCCGGATGGCGACCGGTAATTTCAGGCCAGATTGCTTTCTGGGTGAGGGAGGTTTTGGCAAAGTTCACAAGGGTCACTTGAAGAGCATTAATCAGGTTGCTCTTCTTATTCTGATTCAAAATAATGCCTTATTAACAGCATATCTATCATGAATTCTTTCATATTGTAAGAAGAGTGGTGTGGTGATTCAATGGTGTTGTTTTTGGTGTGTAGGATGTGGCTATCAAGCGACTTGACCTAAATGGACTTCAAGGGGTTCGGGAGTTTGTCGTTGAAGTACTGACGCTAAGCCTTGCTGACCACCCTAATCTTGTTAAATTAATGGGCTATTGTGCTGAGGAGGATCAAAGGATGTTGGTTTACGAATACATGCCGTTAGGATCTTTGGAACACCATTTGCACGGTATCTAACTGGACCAACCCGTGATCTCATTGTTCTGTTACTCTTTCTTTGGATCAAATGCGATAAAACCCGTGTCTCTCTCTTGTAGATCTTCCCCCCGGTAGTACACCGCTTGATTGGAACACAAGAATGATGATAGCAGCTGGAGCAGCTAGAGGGTTGGAGTATTTGCATGACAAGATGACACCTCCTGTCATATACCGTGACCTGAAGTGCGCAAACATTTTGCTCGGTGAGGGGTATCATCCGAAGCTATCTGACTTTGGCTTAGCGAAAGTCGGTCCAAGTGGGGATCAGACTCATGTTTCTACAAGGGTTATGGGAACATATGGATACTGTGCACCAGATTATGCAATGACAGGTCAACTTACATTCAAATCCGATATATATAGCTTTGGGGTTGTTCTTTTGGAGCTCCTCACAGGAAGAAAAGCCATTGATGAGACAAGAGCTCCCCCGGAGCAAAACCTGGTTGCCTGGGTAAGACAATCCATTCCTACTCTCCATCCTCATATCGAAATTTATTGAACTAGTACCCTTTGAAATATACAATCTTTTATTTTGCGCAATTGTGTTATGTCGGAGTCAATCCAGTCGGGTTTCTGCTATTGCAGGCACGGCCATTGTTCAAGGACCGGAGGACATTCCCGCAGATGGCCGATCCATTGCTGAATAAACGATATCCTATAAGGGGATTGTACCAAGCTCTAGCTATTGCAGCAATGTGCGTTCAGGAGCAGCCTAGCATGCGACCCATTATATCGGACGTGGTTACGGCTTTGAATTACATTGCTTCGCAAAAATACGACCCGCAAACCCGTTCAGTCCAAAGCTCCAGAAGGGACCATGAGATGCAACGGCATACTAGTAGCAGCTGTGGAACAGAGAGACACTGAAGATAAAAGAGGTCTTTCTTATTTAGTAGAATAATAACAAAAACAGTCCCATCAAATACCCTTTTGCGGTTAGTATATGACGTAAGAGCGCCTGGTTATCAATTTTTGAAGTATACAGAAGATAACAGGTGCTGTTTTCTCCCCCACCTTTTTTTTTTTTTTTTTTAAACTTTTATTTCTTTTTTTTCCTCTCGTTTCTCGTTCACTGTACATGTGAGCTGGAGTTCTTGTATGTAAGATGCCTCTCTATAGGAACCCCCATTTTCCCATTTTGTTTAATTGGCCTTCATTATTAATAATAAATCACCTCATTCTATTAAATTAAGTTCTGTTCTTCATTCCTTTGATGTGACACACATGCCTTTTTCCTTTAGTTTTTGTTTTTTGTTTTGTTTTTTTGGTTTTTATTTTGGCTGAATTGAGCAAGCCCTTCACGGAAAGGGACGAGGCAAAAACAAACGACAAGGCTTGATGAGCCATTGGAAAACCAAACAAAGACATACAGCAGCAGTCCATTTTGCCCACGTTTTGGGCCCATAAAATAACAAAACCGAGAATTCCTTCAAGTCACTTTTACATCACAACACTTGCCGATAATGTTTTTGTCTTTTGTTTTGTTATTTTCTGACACAATAGCCAAGAATTCTGGACCCGAATGTCATCCAACCTACTGTCTCACTACTGACTCACCATGAGGAACATCTGATTTAGCCACATAAAAAAAAAAAATTGAAAACCAAAAAAAAAAAAAAAAGAAAAAAAAAAGGAGGTTCCATTTGGAAGAGAAATGGTTGAGTGGAGTGTATGAAGCCAGCTCAAGACTGAACTGGGTCCATCAAGTTAAATCCAACTTTAGTCTAGTTTGTCTTCATAGTTCTTACCAAAACCCAAGCCCTTTGTTATTTTTTCAACTTTGTGGGAGTCGAAAAGATCGTCTTGTGGGGACTGGCTGCCCGTGTTAACATTTATTCAGAGAAATGGTTACATGTGTCTGATTGAGGGACCAAAAAAAAAAAAAAAAGGAAAAAAAAAGAAAAAGAAAAAGAGACTAAAAAGGGGAACAAGATACCAACGGGAATCTGCTTTTTTAATGATAGGTGAGTCTCACCTATTCCATGATTTTCAACTTTATCTCGTGGCGAATATATATATATATATATATATATTTGTATATGTACGTATGTGTGTATAAATAAGAACATGATATGTGGTACGGACAATGTTGAAAATTGTTGGTGTTTCTGGAACAATGGTCGGCTATAATATTGCATTGAGTGTGCACTTATCAAAATGATATGACAGCATTATATAGATATATAGATATGATGAAGCTCAATTTTAGTACGGGGTATACCCATTACTTAACAAGGGAAAAAAGTTGGTATTGTATATTTAAAGTGTAAAAAGACTGATCTTATCATTAAAATTGTCTTCATATGTCCTTACAGAATTTATTATGTTACTTAAGGTTTAAATATATATATATATATATATATATATATATATATATAGAACAAGCAAATAGGATGTTGCAGAATTAAAACTTGATTTTTAACATTTGTTCCAAAGGAAAAGCCTGAAAATCGAATTGTTAATATGAAATTGTCCATTAAACTGTTAGTGTTTGATAATTAATCATCTAAACTTATTTTATCGTTGTAATGCGGCTCAAATTGATGCATGTTTGCCTTAGTTTTTTTGGGACTTTGTCCCTTTTATTTTTTCAGTTAACCCCCTATTTCCCTTACTAATTTAAATTACACTATCAATTTTAAACCATACTGGGAAAGGTTTTGACAGGTACAGGGGGCTAATTGTAAGAACTAAAAGTTCAGAGGGAAATTTTTCCTGAACATGAAAAGTTAAGGCGGGCAAAGTGCTAAATCAAAAAAAGAGAACTGTATACCATAGCCATCGCAGTCACGTGCACAGCACGTGCGGAAGAACTCTCCCGCCCAAATCTGTTAGAAGTCCTAACCAACCAAGAAGCCTCATAACAGATTCAGTAACATTCATCAACTCCACTCCCAAACTCATCTTCAACCTCTCTCTCTCTCTCTCTCTCTTCCGGTCGTGTTCATCAGCAATGGGCTTCAGGTTTTGGTGGCCTCCGGCGTCGGAGGAGGTCATGACGAGCCCGCCGGAGCATCAGAGGATGGAGCCTTGCGACGGACTACCGAAGTACTATTCACGTTCCAGCGTCGGAAAGAAGGAGATCGGGCCGTCGCGCTCGCGGCTGGCTGGGAAGTCGGTCCACGCCGTCCCCTTGGTTGTCCTGCTCTGCCTCTTCATCCTCTGGTGGTTCTGTTTTCCAGGTAACACACTATTCCTTCTCAAAATCTTGATTCATTTACGCACATTTTTCTTGATCACACAGTTTGTTGTTATTCTTGTTCTTTTCTTGCTTTTCCTGTCGTTTGAATTCTTGTGATTATTGTCGTCAAATCTGTTTTCTTTGGTATGTATGATACTATGATTATTATTCTCTCTTAATTAGTTTCTCCTCTTTTTTGACCTTTAATTTCTTATCTAAATTGACAATTCTCTAGGTTTCCTTGTGCCGTATAAAATGACTGTTTGTATATATATATATATATATATAAATAAGAAATGGATATTAGTTTGCGATTTCTTTTTAATTTTTTATTTCCTAATTGAAATTTGCACATGTTTACACAAATTTCAGTTAGTCTGGAGATGAAGCAAAGCAGAATTGCAGCCATGTATCAGACCGACAATTCATCTTTCAACGACTGTGCTCATCTGGAAATTGCTGTTCTCACAGAAGCTACAATATCCCCAGTTCCCGCTATTGCTCCTCAGAATTTCATAGGCCAAAATGTGACTCGTCAACAGAATCCGCAATTCGAAGCAACTAAGAATCACCGTCACTCATCAGTTGCACCGCCACCATAACATCAACGCAGGTTTCTCAGAGAATTTGTTTCTTTCGGTATGATTTTAGATGTCTAGACATTGATCAGATAGACACATAAACATGAGTCGGCCTAGATGATATACTTAGTGTGTCAAGGTTATACAGACAGATACAGCACATTGAGAACGGTTTGTTTCTTCTTGGATTTTCTGGATGTGTCAGAGCTAACAAATAGTCACTTTCTCTGTGACACAATCTTTCACTCTTTGTGCCTTTTGCAATATTGAGTTTTATTCCTGTATGTCTTGAGAGATAAACCATACAAAAGACAAGAAGTTGCAAGAGAAAAAGTAGTCCTATGTTTTTGTACTAATTGTGTTGGTGCTACAAAATTACAATTCGCTAATCTCACCTCCTCGGCAACTACCCACCCATAAGTACATTGTTGACTTCTTATGTGATGGCAGAACTCTACAACAATCTCTCCTCGGCGACTGCATAAGAGGAAGATCATAAATGTTTCAGTTAGTAATAGCATCAATATTGATTAAAACTAAAAACTAGGCCCCTGTTTGGATCATAGGTTCAAACCTGCAAGTAAATCTATTTTGTGAGAGAAAGCATCTGGAAAAAAAAAAAGTATGAAAAGTGGCTGAAAAACAGGGCGCCAAACAGGCTATATATAGATTTCAACTTCTTGATTGTGTTTGGAGTAGCCTTGACAATGATATCTTATGACAGAAATAGAGTGCAAAATGTTTTGTTTTGGTGTGATTTTCAAGCTTCACTATTTAGAAGCCTTTACAAGCTCTCCGGATTAGATTAAGAAAAGCTTTCACTTCTCTTGTGATCTTGGCATACCAATTGTGTTTTGAAATGTGAGACACTAATCCATCTTGGCATTTAAATAACATGATTCTTAAAAGCATATAGTTTGTCAAAAAGAACAAAGTTACCCTTTGCCAACGAAGCGGGTCAGGCCTTTTCAAGACTACAATGGAATCGATCTTGTCTGGCGATTCCATCTTCCACCGGCAAGAAGGGTGGCGAGATCTGTCCCGAGCATAAACCCCGAAAATTTGCCTTTTCGATCGATCATATCGGACAGTGTTCATGTAGAAAATGAAGGGCTTCTGACAAGGGTGCTTGGTGACAGGCCTAGTGTTGAAGGCATAAGCAGTGTAATCGGCTCTGGGGTACCAATTGAGGAAAGTCCTTGTGGGCATCTCTAGTTCTCTTGGAGAGAGCACTCCCCTCAGGATTTGAACCACGTAGCCCCATGAGACGGATATGGACCACGACCGGCGCTTGTCGTAGCAGATTGATTGCTGCATTATGCTGGCCGAGTCTTGCTTGACGGATTGGAAAAGGCGTTGCAGGGCTTTTACTCTGGTGGTGCGTGGGAAAACTGGTTCTACAACATCAATGTGGTGAAGTGACAACAATGGAGTCACCGGATGGGCTCCTAGAAGGCCTAATAGGTCTCCATACACATCATACTGCATCACAACAGAACACCCAAAAAAACAAAAACAAGTCACTTTGCCTTGTGATTTTGTAGCAAACCAAGTTTAAAGTGCAAAGTGACATTTGCCACCATTGATTTTTTAATTAACCACGGATTCACATGTCAACTTGGAGGTCAAAATATTGCAGATTAACATATCAACTATGGTAGTCTTAGATGTTATTTATCATTTTCAAGCAAGGACAGAGCCACTCATGACCGAATGGAGGCTTCTGTCTTGTGTAAACTTCTAACTTTTTCAATTATACTTTTAGACGGTGTGCACATATTTCTCATTTTATTCCACTAAAAATTGATTATCTTTATATAAGTCGTCTAAAAATTTTATATTTTAATGCATGTCCTACTGTAATAATAAGCTGACTCTATCACTGTTTTCAAGGTCTTAATTTCACATCTAATAAATACCTGATGAAATCCAGCTTCTCTGGTGAGCGGAACTCCGAGCTCAGCCATGCAAGCCTGCATGCGATCATCACTCCCATACAGCCCCGGATACCGCTGAATGCACTTGTCCTGCATCTTCTCCAGCTCCTTCGCCAGCGGATAGCTTATCGCGAACCCGCCACCACCATAAGCCATCCCATACGAGAAGTAAATGTTCTGAACATGGCTCTCCGACGAGCTCCCCACGTAATAAAACTGGTTGTGATCATACTTGGACAAGACCCTCACCAAGTTATCGACGACGAAAACGGTGTCGTCGTCGCCCATCACGAACCACCTCACGTCCCTCATCCCCAGCCTCAGCGTCTCCGCCACCACCCTCGATATCCTCAACGCCGATCTCCGGCCCTGTCGGTTCGTGTACTTGAATTTGGACGTGTCGCCGGAGATCCGGATCTCCGGAAGGTCCTCGTCTCTCCTGATCCTCACCTTCTTGTCCAGCCACACCACTCCTCTCGTCTCTTTCGGCCTCCACCACGTCTTGATGTACTCCTTCCTCTTGTCCCACAAGTTGGACGACGCGGCGATGCCGAAGACGATGTGTTTGAGCTCGGTGTCGTAGCGGAAACTAAAAGGCCCGCGTATCGGGACTAGTTTCCGCTCGTCGTCGAGGTAATCTTGCGGATCATAGTCTTGAGATGAAGAAGAAGAAGAAGAGGAGGAGGAGGAGTTTGTTGGGGGATTTAGGACGGTTGTGGTGGTGGTGGTGGTGGGGCAGGAGTCGCGGGAGAGGAAGAGGAAGGAGTAGAGGATGTAGAGGGAACAGATGGCGAGGATGAAGAAGGTGAGGGTGGTGCGGAAGCCGCCGCTGTAATGCGGCGGGGAATGGCGGTTTTGGGCGGAGCCCATAGTCATGGATGGGGTGGTGGTGCTCGGCCAGTTGGAGGAATGTGTCGTTGGGAGCCTTTTGGTGTCGTTTGAGACTTTGCCTCCTCCCGTAATAATTTGTTTGTTAATTTGGTCAAATATGTGGTGGTTTGATTGGTTCCAAGCCAAGTGTTGCATGTGGTGATGGTAGACAGAACCGGCTCTTGCGGATTATTAGGAAATTTTAGACTAATAATTATTATTCATGTAATAAAGTCTCAAGAATTTGAAACTAAATAATATTTTATTAGATTTGAAAGATATTCGGCTCCGCTTGTTAATAGCTCCGCATTGAGGAACGACCTCCACGTTTACAAAGTTGCAACATATCTTTAACCACGAAGTTTGAAGGCCACTCTCCACGGCTAGATTTTTTTTTTTTATTTTTTTATTTTTTTTAATCTCTTCACTCAAAGATTATACTTTTTTTTACGGGGAAATATATATATATTTTTTAAATTGAAAAATATGATTCTTGATACTTTGGGAGGAAAAAATGTTTGTTTTTTTTAATTGGTTGTTGAAAAAAATGTGAATATATACAAAGCAACAAATATATATATATATATCAAAACTTTATAAAATATTTTATGGTTTAAAACGGCATTATATCAATAAATCTGATGAAGTATTTTTCATCTACACTATCAAAAACTTCTGAAAATAATTAGAAAAAGGTAAGGATTAAGAGACTCTCTTGTTTTGGGCAACTATGAACTCTTTGTTAATTTTTTTTCTTTCCACGTTTTTATTTTTTATATTTTAGTTTTTTGTTATGTTTAGTTTTGGAATATAACAATGTGATGATTACAGACATAACTTAATGCTAATATCATATTTGATTTCATCAAAACACGGAATTTAAATATCCCACCCCAAACTATTTAAAAAAAAAAAAAAAAAGAACGTGCTTCAAGTAAAAAGGATCATCTCTTTTAAAATTTCTAATTTACGCTTGGTGAGTTTAGTTTATTGATTTTAATCACAATACATATTCCAAGCATTAAAAAAATATATATATCAAAATACATACGCGTCCCACTTTTACTAATTAGTATACCTATCTTAAATGCAAAGCTGCAGATAAACATATCTATCAAAGTAAAAATATATATATATATATATATTTAATTACCATTAGATAACCACCATGTTTTTATACATTCTAAAACTAAACGCATGATATATTATTATTATTATTATGACAATATCAAAATGGTATCTTACTGTTTTATTCCATCACTATAGATAAATACATTACTTGTCCATCACTATGATATACTGTTTTCTTTTTCCAACGAAAATAACATTATTTTGAAAATATGAAAATGGTATCTTAATATTTTGAAAACAAACATTTAAAGAATCCTAATGTTGTTGTTGTTGTTGTTGTTTTTTAATTGAAAAAAGAACTGGTGATGGTTGAATCCTTTTCAGGTTTTCCAATTCTAGAGGTAGAAACATTTTCCTAGATATGGTAGAATTATCCCAAAGTTGTTTATTATAGAAAATTAAATAAGAAAATAATAAGAGTAATAAGAGAAGAAGAAAAAAAACACAAAGATATTTAACGTCGATGTGCATCCACAGACTAAGAACAAATAATTCATTAGTGAAAAACACTATGAATATATTCTCATATTTATACAAGTTTACAAGTATACAGAATTTTATAAGTTTCCTAATACTAACAAATCTATTAAAATCAAAACTTATTCTAAATTACAGTAATTACAAATAAATAAAAATTTTAAATATAAATAATTACGTACAAAATAATAACTTTCCCTAATACTAATACTAGTTTATTAGTACGTCAATTATTACTTTTTGAAAATATTGTTAAAAAAATTACAAGTCCTAAGATCTTTGTCTCAATCCATTCTACTTTTATCTAATGAACTGACACTAGTTATCTTTTCCCTTCTAATCAATTAACTCCAAATTAATTCATGAAAAATAATAATAAAATAAATCTAAAAAAATCTAAAAATCCCAAAACTAAAAAATTCCATATCCATTTCATTACATATCAATATTATCAATATTTTTGAGACTATAGCCATGACTAATAATAATTGTATAACTAAATACATCATAAGATACAAAGTTCAATTTCCCCATCCAAAAATATATATATATCAGATATTTTTTAGAGTTTTAAGGGGCATTTGGAGTACCAATTGCAATTGGAGTTTTGAATTTTTTTTTTTTTAATTGAGAATGAGTGTTTGAATAAAATTTAAACTAAAAATAAACTTTGATGTTTAAATAATGTAAAATCTTAAAGGGTTTCAGGAATATGTATATATATGTGTAGAATTTGTCTGTACGGGACGTTGTACTTGTGAGTATCTATAAATTTAAAAAAAAAAATCATCTCTTTCAACTTAAAATTAAAAAGTTATGAATTTTTAAAATTTGAATTTTTTAATAATAAAAAAGGGAGAAAAACATATGTGGATTAAGAAGGTGTGTTTGAAAAATAAATTGATCACTTCCAAAAATAAATAAATAAATAAATTGATCAGCCAAATATAATTTAGAAAAAATTAGAAAAGTTTTGGTCGCAATTGAAATACCGGACGCCCCATTAAAAACTGCAGCTTTTAAGAAATCAAGTAATTAATATTTTTTAATATTAACACCTTCCTTGATGGTTAAAAAAAAAAAAAAACAAACTATGTGTGGGAAAGATAACTTGTCAATTGTCACAAGGTTGATTTCATAAATAACTCTTAAATTATATACATTGTCTTATATATTAGTCTTTAATTTTTTATTTTATATATTACACTTTTTTGAACTTTTTATTGTTAGGCCAACAGTACATCTATCGATATTTTGTAAAGAGTTATACAAAAATTGAATACTTTATGATCACATAAGCTCTAATTATATATAAAGCTTTAATTATAATAAAGACATAATCAAATATATTTTGAAGGAAATTATACATGAATTAAAGATGTTTTGGAAGTAAATGGTACTTTAATCACATAAATATAGCGTAAATTTTAAGTCATAAAGTTATTTTAGTGGTGCAGTTTTCTTATCAAAAATATATTTAATTATGATTTTAATTTATATTAAAGCTAAAGTGTTTAATTTTCATTCAATTTTTTATAAAATATTGATATATAGGCCCATTTTCATAATATTACAAAATTTTAAGATAATGTGACATATAAAAGAAAAAGTTAAAAACTAACTTTAGGCTACGAGTGATTAAACAGAAACTTTCCTTGCGATGGTCAGGATTAAAGCGGAAACATGACACTATTCGTTCACGGTCAGGATTAAGCGGGCCGTTTGCGATTGCGGGCAGGATTTAAGTGGCACTTTGGAAAATGTTGCTTTCCTGAGACTTCACTTTTTTTCCTTCAAAAAACGAAAAAAGAAAAGAAAAGAAAAGAAAAAGTTATCCCCGGAGACTTATTCAGTACAAGGTACATCTCAGTATTTCCTAGTAGTATTTGATTAATAGAAAAATAGGCTTAGACAGCGGCTTAGAATAATAGGCTCAGGATTTTTTAATAATAGAAAAGAAAAAAATGACAGAAAAAAAAAAAAAAAAAAAAAAAAAAAAAAAAAAAAAAAAATTTAAATGAACTCAAATAAACGAGGTCTATACTAGAAAAGAAATGCACTGCAAGGCACGTGCATTGACGTGAATTATTAATTGAAATGAGTACTTTTTTAACAGAAAAATAGTTACCCTCGGAAACTTATTTAGTACAAGGTATATCTTAGTATTTCTTAAGCAGAGGTCTCTGCCTAATTTCACCGCCAAATTTGAACATGGAAAACTATCAATCGTAATTGAAAAAAAAGAGGGGCTTATATTCACACTCTCAAATCATAACACTTATCAATATTACACAGACTTCCTAAACTAACACTCTTTTAATTTAACTTTATTATAATGATAGTCCAACAAAAATTAACTGAATACTTTTTTTTTAGAGATCAGAACTTTTTAAAATACATAAATTATCCTCAAAATAATATAAGATAAATTTTAAATATTTACGAAATGCACTAAGTATCGTACAACCAACTCATGTTCAAAGGAAAATTCATTTTTGATTTTTGATTTTTGGGTGTGATTTTCAATCTTTTTAATCGGATTTGGACCTTTTTCCAAATTTGCAGACAAAATTTATTGATTTTGTAAAGGCTTTTAATTGCATACATGATATAGTATAAATGTTCCTTTTACTAAAAGTTGTTAAATCATTATTTTTCTATATAAATTAATAGCTTAGATTCAATTCTTATCAAATATAATATTTTCCTTAGAAAAAAAAAAAAAAAAAACATTGATAAGGTACAAAACAATACATTTGATATTGTATTACCCAAAAATTGTAACAATTCAATATAAATTTGATAGTGTTGAGTACTACTTATCTCAACTTAATGTAAAATACTCCACTGATATTATACAATTAAAAATGTCAAATTTCCTTAAATTTAAAGATTATTTATTGAAATATTTTTTGATAATCAAAAGTCCAACAAGAAGACAATCAACATTAGCATACCTTCTAAGCGCTTTTAAAAGAACTCACTAAATACTGATATGAATATCAGCTGATAGTCCTACCGACGAGCCTTGTCTCTCGACAAAGAGCTTTAATAAAATATTTGAATATCATAGTAAAAAAAGGACATTTTGATGATAAGGTATGTTATTTCGCCATATCAATAAAATAAGTTGATAAATCATTAGATTAAATTATTATAATAGTTGGACTATTGACTGAGCAAAGAAGAAAGTGTGAGATTGACAAAGAAATAAGAGTAGAGAGAGTAATCTTAAAAAAAAAAAAATTAATAAAAAAAAGGGGGGACAGAGAGAATTGTAAAGTGTGAGGGAGGGAGAAATCATACTTTGCTTTCTACAAGTCTTGGAAAGAATGCCTCGATATGTGTTGAGAATCTGCACAAAGTATGGAGGACATTTATAAAAAAGTCTCTTTTTCTCCCTCTAAACTTTTCTTTTTGTCCTAGGGTTTTACAGTTTTGCCTCTCCTTGTTTGGGGTCAGAGTTCGGTGGTGCCTTTGGGCTAACCTCCGAATTCTTGACCTGTATGGAAGAGATTTCATCACCATAGGAAATATCTAGGTTGCAACGTGGCTTTTCAAAATCGTTTTGGGATGGATATGGCATGTAGAAGACGAGAACTTGTTGGGTGCTTGGTCTTTCAGTGAAATTTCTTCTCAATAGCTTTGTTTGGTTTGGTCTAATTGACGGGCGCAGAGGCCGAGTTGTTGCCGATGATTGTATCTGCGGTGGTGAGATTTTCCTAGTTTATTATAAGAGTTTAATTTTAATAATAGTGTCTTTGTCTTCGCCTTTTAGATTTAATGCTTTAATGTTTTATTTTATGTTATAGTTTGTAATAATAGTAGTGGTTTCCCTATCTTCCGAATTGGTTTGTTACATGCTAGATCTAAGTTTGTGTGGTGTTTTAGTTCTATTAGATATGAATATAGACGAATGTAGTGGTGGCCTTAGTGTTATAGTTGGTAGTCTCTCAATCGATTCGGAGTTTCCATCGATTGTAGAGAAATTATTGAAAAGAGCCTTAAATGTACTCGATGGTGTTATATTGAGATACTATTCTATTTTCGGGTCTCAGACATCCGTTTTCCCTTTATGCATCATCGGAATGTATCGATAGTATCAGTTTTTGTTGATGGTTTTATCTTTGTAACGCATGGTTAATCTCATATGTTTATAATTTCTATTTTGAATTGAATGTAATTTCCCCTTAAAAAAAAAAGAATCTACACAAAGTCTTGGATTTCCAATTATAACCTTATGTTGAAGTGGAGAGGAAATGAAAGAGGGTCAAAGAAATCAAATTGAAGAAAGAGAGGAAATGAAAGGGAAGAAACACTAGTATAGGAAAGAGACAAAGTGGAAAAACAAAGACTGCCAAAAAGTTACGCCTAAGCACTTAGCGTGTCGTCCCCAATCTAGGCTTTTGTCATCTAAGGCAGCGTATCACCCTTGTCTACTCAGAGGAACCCCTCAATCTAGGTTTTTATATTTACTAATTTTATTACATAAAACAAGCCAAAAAAAAAAAAAAAAAAAAGGCCTTTATGTATTGTTAAAAGATTAAGAGATACAAGCAAAATAGAAGGGAAAAAAAACAAAGTAAAACAAAGAAAAAAGAAAAATGTCACACGGTGATCACATTGGGACCGCTACATAGTGACTATTGGAGATAATAGATTTATAATCTATCATATATCTATATCTCTAATGTTAAGAGTTAACTTTTTATATATAATGTTAAGAATAATAAAAGAGTTAACTTTTTAATTTTTGTTAAATTAATTACTGTTAGAAAGAAAGAATGAGAGAAGAGAGGATAATGAGAGGAAATGCTTTTGATTTTTTATGATTTTTTTAATTTTTGTTCAATTAATTACTGTTAGATTATTAAAATACCTTATAGTTACAGATTTGGATAAAAGGATCATAACGGTTAAAAAATAAAAAGAAAATTTAGGGTAATTTCCGTAAAAAAAAAAAAGAACTAACCATCACTTTAAAAGAATTCAGGACTATTTATGTCAATTACTCAATTATATATAATATATATAGATATATATATATATACAAATATTGACCTAAAACGAAAGTAGTATAATATATATTATATAACATATAGACACACATATATATATCTACATGTGTATATATTATATAATATATATGTATCTATATAGATATATTTATATCATATAGACAAATATAATCTATATGTAGATATATATACATATATAACATATATACATATAGTACATATAGTAAAACGAAGGAGATATATATATATCTATATGTATATAATATGTCTACGAAAGGATATATATATATATTTATATGTATATAACATGTAGACATATATATATCTATATGTATATAATATGGCTACGAAAGGATATATATATATATATCTATATGTATATAACAAGTAGACATATATATTTATCTATATGTATATAAGATGTAGACATATAGTCAAAACGAAAGGATATATATCTATATGTTTATAACATGTAGACATATATATATATATCTATATGTATATAAGATGTAGACAGATAGTCAAAACGAAAGGAGATATATATCTATATGTATATAACATGTAGACTTATCAAAACGAAAGGATATATATATATATATATCTATATGTATATAACATGTAGACTTATAGTCAAAACGAAAGGATATATATATATATCTATATGTATATAACATGTAGACATATAGATATATATTTCTATAACATGTAGACTATATAACATGTACATATATATATATATATATATATATATATCCAACAAAGCTGTGAGCTCCGTTCCATTATGTGCAGAAGTAGTCGATTCTTTCCAAACAAAACAACACTGGGATACGAATCAATCGATCGAGTAAGTATTTTTTTTCAGACATTGTTTGCGCATCTGTTTGGCTAATTTTGTTGGTTTTGAAATGCCATGTGGTTGTTAAGGCATCTGATAGAATTCTTTGTTTATGTTTTCAAACTTTTGCAGCCAAGAACTGAAGCAGAGCAAAACCCTTCAGTTCCGTAGTTCGTGATGTCTTTTCATGAAGTCATCGTCTTTACGATCACCATAGCAGGTGTGTTCATCCAGGTGGAGTTTCAATCAAAAGGTTCGTCCCTGTTGGAATCCCACTATTGGATCATGTCCATCTTTTTTGTTGCTTTCTTGGTCTTCGCTGCGGAGTGGCTGAAGAGTAGAACTATACTCCAGTCCCACCTGCTGATGGTGATAATGTGAATCATGCCGGAGCTCTGAGCGAGATCAGCCTCGTGTCAGGGATTCTAGCCTTAGCTTTGCTGTTTCTGATCCTCCACGTCGTTATAGGGTGTGCTATTCTCGTCTTTTTGGCTATTTATGTGATAAAGAGGATTATCTATCAACCAGTCAAGGATAGACTTTTTCTTTACCTTGACAAATTGAAAAATGCAATAAACGGCAACTAGGATGAGGAGATCGATGTATAAACTCCACCCCAAGCAATTGGGGGTCAGTAACTCGTACACTTGATCTGCTAGTTCAGTTTGGTGTTTTTGTTTTTGTTTTTTGTTTTTTTGTTTTTTTAATTTTTCAAGTTAAAAAAAAAGGTTGTAATCAAAAAGGTCTTCGGGTGCTTACAAAATTGTCGCAACTTTGTAGCAGTGACCCTTGGACTTACACATATCCTGTAAGATGTTTTTCTTTGTTCTTATGTAAGATGTATTTGTTTGTTATTCTGATTATTCTAGTTCATTAAAAGAGATTCTCCTTTTGCTTGAGTTCTAAATTGTTCGTCATTGAAAGTAATTCCTCATTTATTGGTGGTTTGTTTCCTATATTTTTTCCAGATAAAAGTTCTCATGACAGAAGTTATGTACTTTTTTGACACTTAAACCTTCAACAATACTATTATTAGAATACACAAAATATCCCCATAAAATCCTATTATGAGTAAAGATGACAATAGAGCGGGGTAGAGGTGGGTATGCTTCCGCATTCCCTTTTTACCTCTCATACCCACTCTCATATTCACCTAATTTAAGGTGGATATGGGGACGGGAAATCCTAAATAAAAGTTTTATATCCTTACCCTACTCATATACCCATTAAGAGTATAAAAGAAAATAAAAACAAATTGCATTAAAGTACGGACAAATTACGTTTTTTCCCCCAAAATTTAGGCGTTGTTGTTTGAGTATCCTATATTGCTTCTTTCATGAATTGACTAATTGTGTACTCTGCATTACTGATTTTGTTTAAGCCCCCATTCAGTCTTGAATTCTATCCCCTATGTAAAATGTTTTTGGTAATCAGTGTGTAAGCCGAGTTTTAAACGCCTTCTCCCTTCTTGCCGTGAAAGACTTTAAACTGAAAAACCATTTCTAATCTTAATTTTCTCTCCTCACCTACAGTTTAGAGCTTTCTTGGATGCCAAGAAAATCTCAAGCAATGCCGAGGTAAACTCCTTTGTACATGTTTTCCAAATGTGGATTTCGGCTGACACTTATCATTAAGATTGTTATCTTCTACAGACTTTAACTCGTTGGAATATTGCCTGGTAAGTGGAGAAGACAGTGAACACATTTGACACTAACTAGGTTAGGCATTTGTGACTAGTATGTTTTTTTTTTGCCTAAATTGTACAAATCTATATACCTTTGGGAGTTGAAAGTGTCGTTTTCACAAGAACTGCTTATTTCAGTGTTCGTTTTCACAAATCTATGGCCTCCGTTTAATTTCTAAGACTTCGAAGACTGGCCTCTGTTCAGTCTGTGATTTCGTCGCCAGACTTTGGTCTACATTCACTAATTTTGTCGTGATAATCCATTTTCGTATTAGTCTTCTTCGTCTTTATTGAATTTTTCGTTGTGATTTCTTCTGAATTCTCTGTTTCTAACCCTTTTTCGTTGTAGTGAAGCCATCTAACTGAATTCACTGTTTCTGTTTTCAAAATTTTTGTAGTGAAGCACGGAAGTCGAGCGAAAGCCTTTGGTTCCGTTGTTCATGATGTCGTTTCATAAAGTCATCGGCTTTACGATCACCATACTAGGCGTGTTCATCCAGCGGGACTTTCAAACGAAAAGTTCGTCTTTGATGGAAACGCACTATTTGTTGCTTTATTGGCCTTTGCCGGGACATGGCTGATGAGTACTTCTCAAGTCCAAGCTGAGAATTCGAGTCACACTAAAGCTATGAACCAAATCAGCCTTGTGCCGGAATTATTGCCGTAGCTTTGCTCTTTCTGATCATCCATGCCGTTATCGGGTGCGTTATTCTCATTTCATTGGCTCTGTATTTGATAAAGAGTATTTAGTCTTATAAACCGGTACACGATGCACTTTTTCTACTCATTGCCAAATTAAAAAGAGCAATATGCGGCCAATCGGATGAGGAGAACGAAGAGACAACACCCCGAGCAACAGGGGGTCAGTAATTGATTGCGTGTTTTTGTTTTGCTTTTTTGCTTGTGCTGCAATAACCTCCTTGGATATTCCCGTCTTTCCAGCCATGGATTTGGCTAGTCTTTAGCTTTCTCTCCATTCCGCTGCATCATATTCACTGTTAAATTTTTTCTTTGTTCTTTCGTGAGCTGTATTTGTTTGTTGTTCTGATTATCCTAGTTAATTAAAGGTGATTCCCCTTTTGCTCGAACTCTAAATTTGTGGGTCAAAGTTTTGAATTCAGTAAAAGGAGGTTCAAGTTTTCTCAACACGAAGGTTATGGATTGGATTGCGGATTGAAGATTTTTCAATCCGTGTAATATATGAATCCGAACTGTATATATACATTTTTCCTAATTGTTTAAACTAAAAATTCAATTACTTGTGTGGTGATGACTTGTGTTTTCTTGAACTATTTGATGTTATATTATGTTTATTTTAATTTCAGAGGCTCAATCTGTAAATCCATGAATACAATCTACAAATCCAGTGTTTTGGATTGGATTGGATTGGATTAGGAGACTAACAGATTGGTAATGAATTGAGATTTTCTCAATCTGGAAATTACGGATTGGATTACAGATTGACCCCTAATCTGATTCGTGAACACCCCTATATGTAAGGGTGTGTGTAATTCCAGAAATGGAGCCTCTTGTGACGTTGTAATGTTTTTGCAATGGATGCTCTTATCTGCACGTGTTTTTTTCTATGCTTTATGAGTTATTTGGTATCAATGGTGACTGATGCAAAAATTACAACTTGCAAGACTATTTCCAATGAAATGTAAGTTAATTTCTTCTCTGATCAGGATCCAGGTGTGAAGTATACTCATATTGTCTAATCTTAAATGAGGCTTGGTATTCTGATAGATTTTGTTAGACATTAACAACACTCTGGAGGGTGGGAATATTTTTAACTGATAGTTCAATCAAGGGTGCAAATTATGATGTTTAACTGTGACCAACTATTTCATTTACATTAGGTGTATCTGCTTTCTTCATGAATTGACTAATTATTTAAATATCCTACATTACTAATTTTTGTGGTTGAATATCATATATACTTCTTTCATGAATCGATTTAAGAGTCAATTGTCAAGTTTTTCATCGATTTAATTGTTTGTGCTCTGGATTGCCAATTTTGTTAAGCCCCCATCCAGTCTTGAATTCTATCCTCTATGATTATATGTTTTTGGTGATCAGTGTGTAAGCCGAGTTTTGATTGCCTTCCCTCATCTTTCCACAAAAGACTTTAAACTGAAAAGCAATTTCTAATCTTACTTTCTCTTCTCACATGTAGGTTAGAGCTTTCTTGGATGCCAAGAAAATCTGAATCAATGCCAAGGTAAACTCCTAAGTTCATGCTTTCCAACTAGTTGTCTTACTTATATTAAGATCTTTTCTTGCCAATGCCTAAGAACTCTAGCTACTTTCCTTTTCAATATGATTTGGATTTCAGGTGATACTTTTCATTGAGGTTGTTATCTTTTATGACTTAACTGATTGGAAAATTGCTTGGTAAGTGGAGAAGACTGTGAACTCATTAACACTAATTAGGTTAGGCATTTGTGAGTTGTATGTTTTTTGGCTAAAATTGCACCAATGTGGTTTCACCAGAGCTGCTTATTCCCATATTTGTTTCTTTCATACTTCTGGTAAAGACAATTGTTCAACCAATTATTTGTTATCGTGTTTCACGTGTAAGGTTAGCCACTACCAGTCCTATTGTGTACGCATTTTTAATTCGATTTTCCTCTTGTTCACCTGTGAAGTAGAAGAAATCAATAGTTTTGGTTTCCTCTAGCACAGGTGTAGAAAAGCATTGCGGCAGTCTAGCGTAAATATTCATCAGCATAAAAGTTATATAATCTTGCTGAACTTTTCTGTATTCTGGGGAAGGTATCCCTTATTGTTTTAGCTGTTTAGCTTGGAGAGTGTCTAAAGCAACTAATGATAACTGCTAACGAAGATTAAAGTGCTCCAGATATATGCATAGTTTAGTGTCACTATCTGGGGAACTGTTTGTATATTAATTCTAGCTTTTCCTTTTTTCGCTCTGATAATCTAGCTTTTCTTATTCATACTTCTCATTCTTTATAATCTTCCCCCTCTTGGATCTACTGGTCTCATTTAGGTCTATAGATTACTTTACTTCACTCAATGTTTCTTTCTTAATCTTTTCATCTAATGGTCCTTTGACTATCCTTCTTCATAGAGGTCCTCATGACCAAATTGAGTCATGCAGTTAATATTTTGTTCCTCTTGCGCGTTTCAAGTACAGATTGTAAAGTGTAAAATTCTCTTTGGTTTCTTTCTTCTCTGAACGTTGGCTATTATTTACAGGTACCATTTGGAGATAAACAAACTATTCTGGCTTGAAAGTAACTGGTCTATAAGTTCTGTTCAATTTGTTCATTGATAAAAGGCTTAGTCATGCATGTTGTGTAAACTTTTTGCAAGAATTTTCCGATCGAGGTTTTCATTAACATTGGTTACGGTTTGATAGTATTGGATGGTCAGTTTATCAACACCATCTTACGCTTTGAGTATATTTCCTTTGATTTTCCTGGAGTTTGAAATTTTATTGGTATAAACTGATCAAGAAATTCCTCAGGTATGCTTTCTCATTTTATTATTTGTAATTTATTTAATTTGGGAAGTTCCAATCTTGTCTTGCATGGCAACGACGATTTGATACTTGATCGTGAATATTTCACTTGTGACACATAGAAGAAAGGCTTTTCCTCAGGTGATCAAATCAAATCATGGAAGCCACCAGATGATGATCATGGTTGCTCAAGTCTTTAACATTCATGCCTGCAATCAACTTTGCAGAGAGCTCATTTCCGTGGGGGCGTGGTGCAGTTTGGACATCGTGACTGCTTAGTGTTGGCTGCTATTGCGAAGAATCGGAGATAATTCAAAGGGACGCTCTCATGCACACATAGCTGAAAGCATTGCAGTCAGGGATGGCTTGCTATATAGCTCAAGAGTTTGGTATCAAAGCAAAATTTCTGTATTAAGCAATGCAGAAAACTGTGGTGGAGGCAGTGCGGTTGGGGAAGCCTTTTCTTGTTCTCAAGTGTCTCTTCTCCGGTTAGTCGGTATTAACCAGGACTGATGAGATCCCATAGTGCATTTCTTATGGCTGTACTTAACACGACTATAATGCAGAAACTAATTAATTAAGTACTTGTTTTCGTAATTGGCTTTAATGATCTTATATTCTGTTTTTTCATATCTTGTGCTTCGAGTCAGAAGAATGTTCGTCGCTACTCGAAATTTATGTCCCTCCTTTAAATATTAATAGATTCATCCTCATTCTTTCTCCTTTTAAAACCAAATTAAGACGGGCATAATTCTAAAAGAGAACTGTGGGCACAACGTTTAAAACGCATCCTTAATTTTTTATTATCGAGCATAAAACGGAAGGAAAGCAAATAAGCAAACACAGGTAAGATTTATAGCGGTTCACTTCATACACTCAACACCCATATTAAAAAAAAAAATAAAAAAAAATAAAAAGAGAAAGAAAAGAAAAGAAAAGAAAAGGAGAGAGTCAACAGACCATAACCCCCAACCAAGACCACCTGAAACCTCCATATCCGTAGTTGTCTTCGTAGTTGACACATTATGGAACATAAACTATACAGCTTCAATTCAAAATTTTGAAATGGCTAATAAATTATAGTCATGTGAAGTAAGCATGGCATTTGAATGATCTGGAATTCTTAATGTTGTCATTAGGTCTAATAATTAAAAACCAAAATTGATCTAATCTAGTTTGATTCTTAACTGGAAAATGCTAGGGGCATAAACTATAATCCCAACTTTTAACATATGAGTGGTCAATTTTTTTTATTAGTAAGTGTTTAAAGTATTGTCATAAAAATTGATTGTATCTATCAATGAAAAGATAATAGCTCATTTCTACGTGAGTTAGTACTTAAAAATTGATATTAGAGTTAGTGCCCTTAATATTATTTTTCTAAAAATTTTTAATCCAATCTAATATAAAGATTAGACTAAATTAGATTGGTCGATTTTTCAATCTGCACTGAATGTTTTGTGATTTGTTTTTGAGTTATATGCAAGAATGTCATAAATTTTACACTTCCTTATATTTATGTCCACCATAACATCAAAGTTGATAATTTTAATATTTTGAAATGATAAAATTATCAATTTTAATATAAAAATGAGCAAAACTAGAAGAAAGTATTCAATAAATGGTTCTACACCTAGTTTTTTCTTTGTTTCCTAATGCCTTGGAAAAGGTTTAACCAAAAATCTTTGTAAAGAAGGCCAAACCCAAACGCTTTCGAAACTCAAAGGCAATGGTCCGTATGGTGAAATGGTTTGAGTTGAAAATTTTAAATTTGAGTTAGTTGATTTTTTTAAAAACTAGTTATAATTTTTGTTGATTTTTCAGAAAAAGACAAAAACTGAAATGAAAAAGCGAAGTTTAGTTTGAGTTAAACCGTTTTACTAAACAAGTCTAATGTGGGCCATATTGGGCTAACATACTCGAGAAAATTTAACCACTTTTGTGCATATATTTTTTTTAAATAATAAAGTAAATTGAACACACATAGATTATATGCATTTTTGAACATTTATGTAATTATGTGTGATGATATGATTTTAGGAAAATATTTTGTGAGGTATTATTTGTATTTGCTGAACGAAAGCTTACACGGGTGTGTTCATGCTGTAGGTAACACTGGTAGATAGCCCGTCA
Organism: Ficus microcarpa; assembly: GCA_025413485.1. Lineage (NCBI taxonomy): Eukaryota > Viridiplantae > Streptophyta > Magnoliopsida > Rosales > Moraceae > Ficus > Ficus microcarpa. Next base: position 22,524,308 of record CM046377.1, on the reverse strand, counting down.
CTTAAATGTTTTCTGGACTGATAAAACTGTGCGGAGGCGATATAGGAAGGGAGTGAGATACCACCACGTTTATAAAGCTCAGTTTATTTTCTCAGAATATAAAGCTCAACTTTTAATTACAAAATAATTTTATAATTACAAAAATCAAATTGAACAAAAAAAAATCCTAAACTTAGTTTCTAGCAAAAAAAAAAAAAAAAAAAAAAATCTAAAATCAGTTATCAAAAATAAGTTAAAAATTGTTGTAGTTATAAATATGTCAATTAAAGATAGGAGACGAATTTAAATTAAAAAACGGGGTTAGCAAGAAAGTTCCCATAAATGATAATAAGGATATTTCTTTTTGGTGAATTTGAACTTTTTTTGTGAACATCTATAAATCATATACTTCAATAGAAAATTAGAATAGGTGATCTTTTTAAATCACTTAATCTAATAATTTATTATTATTTTTAGATTTAATCAATCGATAATTGACTATGTAATTTGGTGATCTATGTGTATGGTATTTCAATTGAGCACGACCATTGACGTAATTACTTACCCAAAGACTTGCAAACTTTGTATAGACTTAGCAAAGAAGCCAAACGAGGTTCAGATAAACTTGCAAACTTTGCATAGACGTTGCAAAGAATTCAAACGAGGTTCGGACTTGCAAACTTGCATAGATGTTGCAAAGTCACAACGTTGACGTCCCCATTGGGGAGCCAAATTCTCCAAATTCTCACGTAAATGTGGTATCTCATTTTAGAGCACGTGTTACTTTTCAATCACAGAGTGCCTTTGCCCTCAAGAAAAGGAATTAAGTGAACTTATAAATTAACTCTATTAAATTGTAATTTTTAGGTAATTATTGACTAAAAAAAAACTCGTAGATATTTATAAGCCACTTTATTTTCTTACTCCTCACTGATGTGGGACTCATCATGTGGCTATCTGTTTTTTTTTTTTTTGGGTTTTTTTTGTAGATGGCATATATCGCTTGGTTGGAAACAGAAAGAGCCCCAAAGGGTCAAACATCTCCTGTTGTGTTGAGCCATGTGACTTTCCCTTGAAGACATTTGAAAAAATCCCGGAAGGATCCTAAAAGCCATATAAATCACCATGAAAATATTCCACCAAGCCAAGATAAATAATAAAGAATCACTGCGGAATTTATGTTCAGCAAAGCTGTCAGCTCTTCTTCCTCTCAGTGCAGAAGCAGTCTGTTCTTTCCAAACAAAAACTAAGCTGGTATACGATTCATTTTTGCTCATTTGTTTGACTAATTTTTTTGTTCTAACATTGCATATGATTGTTAAGTCATCTAACTGTTTTCAACTGTTTCTCATCAAGTACGGAAGCCGAGCAAAAGCCTTCAATTCCATAGTTTGTCATGTCGTTCCAAAATGTCATCGTCTTTCTGATCACCATAGTAGGTGTGTTCATACAACTGGAGTTTCAATCAAAAGGTTCGTCTCTGTTGGAAACACACTATTGGATCATGTCCATCTTTTTTGTTGCTTTATTGGCCTTCGCTGCGGCCTGGCTGAAGAGTACTACTCAAGTCGAAGCTGCTGATAATGCAATTCACACCGGAGCAATGAGCGAGATCAGCCTCGTGTCAGGGATTCTAGCCTTAGCTTTGTTGTTTCTGATCGTCCACACCGTTATTGGGTGTGCTATACTCGTCTGTTTGGCTCTGTACGTGGCAAAGAGGATTTACTCCTATAAACCAGTCAGGGATAGACTTTCTCTCTACCTTGACAAATTGAGAAGAAGAATATACGGCCAATTGGATGAGGAGATCAATGAGCAGACACCACCCCAAGAAATTGGGGGTCAGTAACTGAGATTCTGCATGCTCTTGTTCAAATTGGTGTTTTTGCTTTGTTTTGTTTTGTATAGTTTTTTATTTTTTTCAAGTTAAAAAAGAGTTATACTTGTCATGAAATGATCATCAAGAAGGGTGATCTTTATAAAGGAGGGAACGTAGACATGTATAAGCATTAGTATGTGATATGATTGGTAAAAGTAGATAGAAAAAGAGAATGTATGTATAATTTTTTGAATTGATTTATTGTTCAAATGTATTTATATTAGAATGGAATATATAAGAGGTATCCAAACACACATTGCATTGCATTGAGATATAATATATAATGAATATGCCTTCTAAACGCATTATAAATTTGTGGCTCAAAAATTGAGATCAAGTAAAAAGAGGTTTGAGTAAATAAATGGAAAAAAGGTACATATTTGTAAGGGCTTTTAATTACAAAAAAGGAACCTGATCTTGTGATGTTTTCGCAACGGATCTTTGACGCGCACATTTATGTGTTGATCCTTTTACAAGTTATTTGAGATCAACAGTGACTGATGCAAAAATCACAACGTGTAAGTCAAATAAATGACCAAACAAAAACGTTTCTTAGAGCGTGAAATGATGGTGATAATGAAATTGAAATTATTTTGTATCGATTATATTCATAATTATGTTCCAATGTGTTGATATTACTAAATTAGTATAAGTACTTTACGAGAAAAAAGACTTTAGAGTTTTTTTTTAATTTACATGAAGTTATAGCTTTTTAAATATTATCTAAATGCAAATTTGAATAGGATATTTATTAGTTAGAGGTTTTCAATTTCCTCAGTTAAAAATTTTTATAATTCTAATTTTTGTAGTACGAATATGATTTATAAAAAAAAAATTCTATATTTTTAGAACCAAACATAAATAAGTATTAAAATTAAATGGAATAAAAATAAGTAAACTAGTAAACAGTCCGAAAAGTCAGGGCGTTACATTTTGCTATATGCTAGATCTAAGTCTGTGCAATGTTTTAGTTTCATTAGATATGAATCTAGACGGATTTAGTGGTAGCCTTAGTGTTATAGTTGGTAATCTCTCGATCAATCCAAAGTTCCATGGATTGTACAGAAATTATTGAAAATAGCCTTATATGTGCTCGATGGTGTTATGTTGAGGTACTATCCCGTTTCCGAGCCTCAGACATCCATTTTTCCATTATGTATCATTAGAATGTATCGATAGTACCGGTTTTTGTTGATGGTCTTATTTTTGTAATGTAAGGTCAATCTCACATGTTTATAATTTCTTTTTGAATTGAATGCAATTTCTCCTTTAAAAAAAAAAAAAAGAATATGCACAAAGTCTTGGATTTGATGTAGAGAGGAAATGAAAGAGGGTGAAAGAAATCAACTTGAAGAAAGAGAGGAAATGAAAGGGAAGAAACACTCGTAAAGGAAAGAGACAAAAGTGGAAAAATAAAGATTGACGAAAGTTACGCCCAAGCACTTAGCATGTCGTTCTCAAAGGGTATATTTTGTATGCAACCCCCGATCTAGGCTTTTATATTTGTGCACCCTCGTGTACTCAGAGGAACCCCTCAATCTAGGCTTTTATATTTACTAATTTTATTACATACACTTCGTGCGTGCGGTATAAATAAGTAAAATATATATTAAAAAAAAAGCCTTTATGTATTGTTAAAAGATTAAGAGATACAAGCAAAATAAAAGGGACAAAAACAAAGTAAAACAAAACAAAAAGAAAAATGTCACATAGTGATCACATTGGGACCGTTACATAGGGACTATTGGAGATATTAGATTTATAATCCTATCATCTCTAATGTTAAGAGTTAACTCGTTTATATATAATGTTAAGAGATATATAAATATTTAACTCTTTTAATTTTTGTTAAATTAATTACGGTTAGAAAAGAGAGAGAAAATGAGAGGAGAGCGAGGAGAAATGATAGGAAACGCTTTTGATTTTTTATGATTTTTTTAAATTTTTGTTTAATTAATTACTGTTAGATAATTAAAATATCTCATAAGTTAACGGATTTGGACGAAAAAAACCATAACGGTTAAAAATAATAAGAGTTTATGATCATTTCGATTAAAAAAAAATCAGAGACCAAACCATCATTTTTAAAAAAGTTAACGACTATTTATAATAATTATCCAATAATATATATATCTATATATTATATAATATATATATGTATATTATATAATATATAGATATATAAATATAGTCATTCCGAAAATATATATAGATATACCTATATAGATATACATATATCTATATATTATATAATATATATAATCATTCCGAAAAGGTCATTTTCATACTATTCATATAATATACATATGTATACTATATAATATATAGATATATGTATATCTATATATGAATAGTATGAAAATGACCTTCAATGACCTTTTGAAATCATTTCATTTACCTTTCGAATTCATATTTCTCTAGAAATATGAATTCAAAAGGTAAATGAAATGATTTCAAAAGGTCATTGAAGCTAAGAAATGTCGTCTAAGAAATGAATTCAAAAGGTAAATGAAATGATTTCAAAAGGTGGTCATTTTCGTAGCATTCACATATAGATATATATATATATATATATATAAATCAATAGAGCTGTGAGCTCTGTTCATTTTGTGCGGAAGTAGTATATTCTTTCCAAACAAAAACAACGCTGGGAAACGAGTCAATCGATCGAGTAAGTGTAATTTTTTTTATCAGACGTTGTTTGCGCATTTGTTTGGCTAATTTTGTTGGTTTTGAAATGCCATGTGGTTGTCAAGGCATCTGATAGAATTCTTTGTTTATGTTTTCAAACTTTCGCAGCCAAGAACTGAAGCAGAGCAAAACCCTTCAGTACCGTAGTTCGTGATGTCTTTTCATGAAGTCATCGTCTTTACGATCACCATAGCAGGTGTGTTCATGCAGGTGGAGTTTCAATCAAAAGGTTCGTCCCTGTTGGAAACCCACTATTGGATCATGTCCATCTTTTTTGTTGCTTTCTTGGTCTTCGCTGTGGAGTGGCTGAAGAGTAAAACTACTCGAGACCAAGATGCTGATGGTGATAATGTGAATCATGCCGGAGCTCTGAGTGAGATCAGCCTAGTGTCAGGGATTCTAGCCTTGGCTTTGCTGTTTCTGATCATCCACGTCGTTATAGGGTGTGCTATTCTCGTCTTTTTGGCTATTTATGTGATGATGAGGATTTACTCCTATCAACCAGTCAATGATAGACTTTCTCCGTACCTTGACAAATTGAAAAATGCAATAAACGGCAACTAGTATAAGGAGATCGATGAATAAACTCCACCCCAAGCAATTCGGGGTCAGTAACTCGTACACTTGATGTGATAGTTCAGTTTGGTGTTTTTGTTTTGTTTTGTTTTTTATTTTTATTTTATTTTTTCAAGTTTAAAAAAAAATGGTTAAAATCAATAGGGTCTTCGGGTGCTTACAAAATTGTAGCAACTTTATATCAGTGACCCTTGGACATACACATATCCTGTAAGATGGTATTCTTTGTTCTTATGTAAGATGTATTTGTTTGTTATTCTGATTATTCTAGTTCATTAAAAGAGATTCTCCTTTTGCTTGATTTCAAAAATTGTTCGTCATTGAAAGTAATTCCTCGTTTATTGGTGGTTTGTTTTCCTATTTGTTGCCAGAAAAAAGTTCACATGACAGAAGTTGTGGACTTTTTTGACGCTTAAACCTTCAACAATACTATTATTAGAATACACAAAATATCCTCATAAAATCCTATTATGAGTAAAGATGATAATAGAGCGGGACAGAGGTGGGTATGCTTTCGCATTCCCTTTTTAACTCTCATACCCACTCTCGTATCCACCTAATTTAAGGTGAATATGGGAACGGGAAATCCTCAATAAGAGTGTTATATCCATACCCTACTCATATACCTATTAAGAATATAAAAGAAAATAAAAACAAATTACATTAAAGTATGGACAAATTAAGTTTTTTTACACCCGAACTTTAGGCCTTGTTGTAAAATATCCCCTGAACTTCAATTTGTAACATTTTTTGCCCTTGAACTTTGGAAAGGCAGGCCCCCAAGAAAGGGTCAAACATCACCTCTGTTGTAAAATATCCTAAATACCCTTTAAATTCATATAATCAGTACGAAAATATGTTTAATATGGTCACTGAAGTCAATATTATTTAATTGTTTGGATACACAAAGACCCCAAGGGTCAAACAAACATCTGACAATACTAGAAAATACCCCTTAAAAATTATAAAATCATTTGTGTGGATATACGGTGAATGTGGCATGTCATTGAAGTCTAAGGATTTGTTTGGTACGTTAGTTTGAGTTAAGATTTTTTAATTATAATAATAATTTTTGTTGACTTTTTACATAATATAAAAATTTTTTTTCAGAAAAAACAAAATACTTTTTAAGAAAAGAACAAAAAACCAATTCCAACTAATAGTTTAAACTAACATACCAAACATGCACTAATTCTTTTTGGTTTGTAAACATCCCGGAAGGATCGTCTAAAGGCAAAGCAGCAGATTTTCCTTTTATGAAAATAACTCTTTTATTTTGATTAATCGTCAATGGGATGTATTTGTAATTTCTACAAAATATAGGGGTTTCCTTAAAAACAAAAAAGCCAACAAAAAGCAAAGCGTGGAACAATCAGGGGGGATAATTTTCCACGAAACCACATGCCCTTCGGCACCTACTCATCGGCGGAAAGGAAGTTTTGCATCTGGCGGCCAGGATTAAAGCGAGAACTTTGACCTCTGACTTCATTTCCATAGTAAGCTTAAAAAAAAAACCCTCCCGAAAAAAGCCCTAAGTCGCCGTCGCCGTTGCCGTCGCGTTTCAGTTTCGCTCCGTTCATCTTCTTCTACGCCGTTCAAAATCTCCGGTCATATCGTCAAAATCTTCGTCGTTCAGGTAATACTCCGATTTTCTATGGCCTCTGTTTAATTTCTAAGACTTCGAAGAATGGTGTCTGTTCATTCCGTGATTTCGTCGACAGACTTTGGTGAGGGTTTCGAACTTTCCACAAGCTTCAGCTCCAGTTTGGTCTACATTCGCTAATTTCGTCGTGATAATCCATTTTCTTATTAGTCTTCTTCGTCTTTATTGAATTTTTCATTGGGGTTTCTTCTGAATTCTCTGTTTGTAGTCCCTTTTTCGTTGTAGTGAAGCCACCTAACTGAATTATCTGTTTCTGTTTTCAAAATTTTTGCAGGCAAGCACGGAAGTCGAGCGAAAGCCTTTGGTTCCGTTGTTCGTGATGTCGTTTCATGAAGTCATCGTCTTTACGATCACCATACTAGGCGTGTTCATCCAGCTGGACTTTCAAACGAAAAGTTCGTCTTTGATGGAAACGCACTATTGGATAATGTCCATATTTTTTGTTGCTTTATTGGCCTTTGCCGTGACATGGCTGATGAGTTCTTCTCAAGTCCAAGCTGAGAATTCGAGTCACACTAAAGCTATGAACCAAATCAGCCTCATGTACGGAATTATTGCCGTAGCTTTGCTCTTTCTGATCATCCATGCCGTTATCGGGTGGGTTATTCTCATTTTATTGGCTCTGTATTTGATAAAGAGTATTTACTCTTATAAACCGGTACACGATGCACTTTTTCTACTCATTGCCAAATTAAAAAGAGCAATATGCGACCAATCGGATGAGGAGAACGAAGAGACAACACCCCGAGCAACAGGGGGTCAATAATTGATTGCGTGTTTTAGTTTTGCTTTTTTGCTTGTGTTGCAATAACCTCCGTGGATATTCCTCTTTGTCTTTCCAGCCATGGATTTGGCTGCTCTTTAGCTTTCTCTCCATTCCGCTGCATCATATTCACTGTTAGATTTTTTCTTTGTTCTTTCGTTAGCTGTATTTGTTTGTTGTTCTGATTATCCTAGTTAATTAAAGGTGATTCCCCTTTTGCTCGAATTCTAAATTTGTGGGTCAAAGTTTTGAATTCAGTAAAAGGGGTCCAAGTTTTCTCAACACGAAGGTTACAGATTGGATTGCGGATTGAAAATTTCTCAATCCGTGTAATATATGAATCCAAACTGTAAATATACAGTTTTCCTAATTGTTTAAAATAAAAATTTAATTACTTGTGTGGTGATGACTTGTGTTGTATTGAACTTGATGTTATATTATGTTTATTTTAATTTTAGAGGCTCAGTCTGTAAATCCGTGAATACAATCTACAAATCCAGTGTTTTGGATTGGATTGATTAGATTGGATTGGATTAGGAGACTAATAGATTGATAACGGATTGAGATTTTCTCAATCCGGAAATTACGGATTGGATTACGGATTGACCCCTAATCCAATTCGTGAACACCCCTATATGTAAGGGTGTGTAATTCCAGAAATGGAGCCTCTTGTGACGTTGTATTGTTTTGCAACGGATGCTCTTATCTGCACGTGTTTTTGTCTATCCTTTATGAGTTATTTGGTATCAATGGTGACTGATGCAAAAATCACAACGTGCAAGACTATTCCCAATGAAATGTAAGTTAATTTCTTCTCTGATCAGGTTCCAGGTGTGAAGTATACTCATATTGTCTAATCTTAAATGAGGCTTGGTATTCTGATAGAGTTTGTTAGACATTAACAACACTCTGGAGGGTGGGACTATTTTTTACTGATAGTTCAATCAAGGGTGCAAATTATGATGTTTAACTGTGACCAACTATTTCATTTACATTAGGTGTATCTGCTTCCTTCATGAATTGACTAATTATTTAAATATCCTATATTACTAATTTTTGTGGTTGAATATCATATATACTTCTTTCATGAATCGATTTAAGAGTCAATTGTCAAGTTTTTCATTGATTTAATTGTTTGTGCTCTGGATTGCCAATTTTGTTAAGCCCCCATCCAGTCTTGAATTCTATCCTCTATGATTATATGTTTTTGGTGATCAGTGTGTAAGCTGAGTTTTGATTGCCTTCCCTCATCTTTCCACAAAAGACTTTAAACTGAAAAGCAATTTCTAATCTTATTTTCTCTTCTCACCTGTAGGTTAGAGCTTTCTTGGATGCCAAGAAAATCTGAATCAATGCCAAGGTAAACTCCGAAGTTCATGCTTTCCAACTAGTTATCTTACTTATATTAAGATCTTTTCTTGCCAATGCTCAGGAACCATAGCTACTTTCCTTTTCAATATGATCTGGATTTCAGGTGATACTTTTTAATGAGGTTGTTATCTTCTATGACTTAACTGATTGGAATATTGCTTGGGAAGTGGAGAATACAGTGAACACATTAACACTAATTAGGTTAGGCATTTGTGAGTTGTATTTTTTTTGCTAAAATTGCACAAATGTGGTTTCACCAGAACTGCTTATTCCCATATTTGTTTCTTTCATGCGTCTGTAAAGACAATTGTTCAACCAATTATTTGTTATCATGTTTCACGTGTAAGGTTAGCCACTACCAAACCTATAGTGTACGCATTTTTAATTCGATTTTCCTCTTGTTCACCTGTGAAGTGGAAGAAATCAATAGTTTTGGTTTCCTCCAGCTTGATTTTGGTTTCCTCCAGCACACGTGTAGAAAAGCACTGTGATAGTCTAGCGTAAATATTCATCAGCATAACAGTTATGTAATCTTGCTGAACTTTTCTGTATTTTGGGGAAGGTATCCCTTATTTTTTTTACCTATTTTGCTTGGAGAGTGTCTAAAGCAACTAATGATAACTGCTAACGAAGATTAAAGTGCTCCAGATATATGCATAGTTTAGTGTCACTATCTGGGGAACTGTTTGTATATCAATTCTAGCTATTCTTTTTTTTTTTTTTTTTTTTTTCGCTCTGATAACTCTAGCTTTTCTTATTCATACTTCTCATTCTTATAATCTTCCCCCTCTTGGATCTACTGGTCTTATTTAGGTCTATAGATTACTTTACTTCACTCAATGTTTCTTTCTTAATCTTTTCATCTAATGGTCCTTTGACTATCCTTCTTCATAGAGGTCCTCATGACCAAATTGAGTCATGCAGTTAATATTTTGTTCATCCTGTGCGTTTCAAGTACAGATTGTAAAGTGTAAAATTCTCTTTGGTTTCTTTCTTCTCTGAACGTTGGTTTTTATTTACAGGTACCATTTGGAGATTAACAAACTATTCTAGCTTGAAAGTAACTGATCTATGAGTTCTGTTCAATTTGTTCATTGATAAAAGGCTTAGTCATGCATGTAGTGTAAATTTCTTGCAAGAATTTTCCGATCAAGGTTTTCATTGACATTGGTTACGGTTTGATATTATTGGATGGTCAGTTTATCAACACCCTCTTATGCTTTGAGTATATTTCCTTTGATTTTCCTGGAGTTTGAAATTCTATTGGTATAAGCTGATCAAGAAATTCCTCAGGTATTCTTTCTCATTTTATTATCTGTAATTTATTTAGTTTGGCAAGTTCCATTCTTGTCTTGCATGGCAACGACGATTTGATACTTGATTGTGAATATTTCACTTGTCACACATAGAAGAAAGGCTTTTCCTCAGGTGATCAAATCAAATCATGGAAGCCACCAGATGATGATCATGGTTGCTCAAGTCTTTAACATTCATGCCTGCAATCAACTTTGCAGAGAGCTCATTTCTGCGGGGGTGTTGGTGCAGTTTGGACATCGTGACTCCTTAGTGTTGGCTGCTATTGCCAAGAGGCAGAGATAATTCAAGGGGACGGTCTCATGCCTACATAGCTGAAAGCTTTGCAGTCAGGGATGGCTTGCTATATAGCTCAAGAGTTTGGTATCAAAGCAATATTTCTGTATTAAGTAATGCAGAAAACCGTGGTGGAGGCAGTGCGGTTGGGGAAGCCTTTTCTTGTAAGTGTCTCTTCTCCGGTTAATCGGTATTAACCTGAACTGATGAGATCCCATAGTGCATTTCTCATGGCTGTACTTAACACGACTATAGTGCAGAAACTAATTAATTCACTACTTGTTTTCGTAATTGGATTAAATGATCTTATATTCTGTTTTTTCATATCTCGTGCTTCGAGATCAGAAGAATGTTCTTCGCGACTCGAAATTTATGTCCTTCCTTTGAATATTAATAGATTCATCCTCATTCTTTCTCCTTTTAAAATCAAATTAAGACGGGCATAATTCTAAAAGAGAAGAACTGTGGGCACAATGTTTAAAACGCATCCTTAATCTTTTACCATCGAGCATAAAATGGAAGGAAAGCAAATAAGCAAACACAGGTAAGATTTAATGATTTATAGCGGCTCACTTCATACACTCAACACCTACATTAAAAAAAAGAAAAGAAAAGAAAAGAAAAGAAAAGGAGAGAGTTAACAGACCTTAAACCCCAACCAAGACCACCTGAAACCTCCAATTCCGCAGTTGTCTTCATAGTTAACACATTAGGGAACATAAACTAAACAGCTTTTATTCAAAATTTCCAAATGACTAATAAATTATGGTCATGTGAAGTAAGCATGGCATTTGAATGATCTGGAATTCTTAATGTTGTCATTAGGTCTGATAATTAAAAACTAAAATTGATCTAATCTAGTTGGATTCTTGATTGGAAAATACTAGGAGCATCAACTCTAATCCCAACTTTTAAGTATCAACTTATGTAACATATAAGTTGTCATTTTTTTATTAGTAAGTATTGAAAATATCGTCATAAAAATTGATTGTATCTATTAATAAAAATATAACAGCTTACCTCTATGTGAGCTAGTACTTAAAAATTGATATTAGAGTTGGTGCCCTTAATATTATTTTTCTTAAATTTTTAATCTAATCTGATAAAAAGATTGGATTGAATTAGATCAGTCGATTTTTTAATCGCATTGAATGTTTTGTGATTTGTTTTCGAGTTATATGCAAGAATGTCATAAATTTTACACCTCCTTATATTTATATCCACCATAACATCAAAATTGATAATTTTAGTATTATAAAATAATAAAATTATCAATTTTAATATTAAAATGAATAAAATTATAAAAAAAGATATTCAAGATACTCTACACCTAATTTTCTCTTTGTTTCCTAATGTCTTGGAAAAGGTTTAACCAAAAATCTTTGTAAAGAAGGCCCAACCCAAACGCTTTCAAAACTCAAAGGCAAAGTCTAATGTGGGCCACATTGGGCGAACATACTCGAGAAAATTTCACTGGTAATCACATTTGGGTACCAGTTTGATTTTTTTTGCCACTTTTGGGTAATCTTGCACCTTTTTAACATTTCAGAAATTCTTTTGAGCATATCAAAAAAGTGATTTAACAATAAACAGTGACATTAATGTCCAATAGATATCATGGAGGAGTAGTCATTTGTGTTCTTCTCCCAACATACTCAAGGAGGAAAATCTTAAAATTATGGGCCTAAAATACTGGATTTCAGTTTAGGCCGAAGATGAAGAAGGCCCATGATTCCCCATCATCCCATGCTTTACCTTTCCTGTCTATTGGCTTTGGTAACTCAGAGTGAGCTGGGGCCACTTTTCTTCTCTCTCTCTCTCTCTCTCTCTCTTTTTTTTTTGGTATCTATCCAGCAGAGTGGGACCGACCCACGAAAAGGGCAGTACCTAGCCAACAGGGTGTGTGTGATGTGACTGCCCCCAAAAACAAAACAGCCGTGAAACCAGATAAGATTATTTCCAAAAGTGTTTCACGTGGCTCCGGGTCCTACCACATGTGGGACTGCCACCCGCCCCAATATATCCCTTTCTATTTCAGGCTAATCTCATGTCTCAACAAAAAGAAAGATGCAAAATATTTATCTGCTAATCATGTCAATTTGTGATCTTCATCACAACTCATCATCTCTTTTTGATACCATTTTTTCAATTTTTTAAGTACTTAATTTGACAATTAATTATTAGTGTGGCATGTGAATTAACTTGAAACATATGGTGATCATTTAATACGAAAATTAACTAAGGAAGACGTGTTATGATTTAGTCGTAATGTCCAATAACATTATGTTATATAAGGTGTACTTTCTCTTTCCTTTGCCCACTACAAATTTGTTCTCATTGTCCCAAATTTATTAATGAGCTAGCTTTCATAAAGTTGGACCATGCTAGATGGGGTTGAACCTATATTTCATCCCCTAAAACGCCCCCATTAATTAGCAAGACAATCTTAACCATTTCATCATCAATAATACATTCCTCCTCCCTAGAAAAACATAATAGTAGGAATACGTAGTCTCTGACTCTCTGATCATCCGTGGTACTTTTCCAAAAGACATAACTTTATAGTTACATACATATGCTATTAATTGATTGAAATGTAACTTTATGTGTAATATGATATTATTTGAAGATATTAATATAAATAGCATGTATCAACAGAAATATTATAAATTAATAATGTTAATGGTACATACGATTAACTTAATATTATAAGCATCCTTTTTTTAGCAATGTCGGATATAAGGCCAAAACCTATTATAACAACTTATGGTCTATTACTATATATATCTTCCACCACAGAGCCCTGCCAAAGTGTGCAACGTGGTCGCTTCCTGGGCGTTTCCAAAAACGACCATGCTTTTCTGCAACTCACCAAGATACTGTATGTTGTTGCCACGACCCTTTTTAGCTTTTTTTTTTTTTTTTTTTTTAATAATTATTTTCTTATTTTAATCGGTGCAGATTAGGTTGTAGATATTTTTATTTTTATTATTTTTTTTTTCCAATTATTTCCATGCTTCCATGTCTGATTTTGGTCTTATTGTGATAGACAAGAATTTGCTCCTCTAGTGAGACACTGCGACGACAAAGAGCATTGTATAGAGACCGGAGAATCGGCTAACTCCCAAAAAAAAACGTGTTGAGAGACTTTGAGACTAGGAGATTTTGCTGCCTCTCTGCCTTTCTGATTCTGCTTTTGTTGTTTCTTGTTGCTGCCAACCCATTTCCAGTCTGTCAAATACACACTCAAAAATCACCATTCACCGATCAGTATCAGCGGTAGTACCACCAGTACTAGAGGTAACATTTCTACATATATATATATATATGAATTTATGTAAACAAGTGAAATTTCTCTTCTTCTTTTTCTTATTCTTTTTTTTTTTTTAATTTTTTATTGAAGATGGTAATTAACTGGTTAGGGAAGTGTGCGAGAGGCATGTGAGGTCATAGGTGTACAGGGATGGGAAGCCAAACCACCCTCGTGGATAATCATTTAGACAATTTTCTCTCTTTCCCCATAATTTTCGTCTCTTTTTGCCCATAAAAAGTCCTTCTCTGAGTCTGATCTTCTCGTCGCTTCTCTTTCTCTTTCTCTTGAGTTTTGCAAACTTTGGTTTTTCGTGTTACATCTCTGTCTTGCTCGTTGGAAGTTTCACTCTTCTGTTTGACAACTCCGGTCGTTACAAAACAGAAGAAGCATCGTTTTTCTGCAGTTTTTTCAGCTTCACCTGAGGTACTTCTTAATTCAAGTTCTGTAATATAAAAAAAAAAAAAAAAAAAGTTCTTCTTTTTCTTGGTCCCTTTTTTCCATGCACACCCTAAAACTTGAGTAGTCTACACAATATTTCCATTATAGGAATTGACTTGTCTGGAAACTGCCGTTTCTTTTATGTTGTTACAAAAGTTGCAAAGATTTGCATAAACTAACTTCTGCTTCCTTTTGTCAAGCCAGTGAAAGATTTATTAATTTTTTTTTATTTGATTGTCAGGTTTATAGTTCTCATTTATTATTAAGAAACTTAAAAATTCTGGAATTTCGAATTTGAGACCTCTTATCTAAACTCCTTCCCTTTCACCGACCTACCGGGCTTCTGTTGTTTGTTTTCTGTTGTTTGTTTTCTACTGGAGTGTCAAGTCCCGTGTTTTATCTTTATCTTTCAGGCATTAAATAGAACTTCTTTTTCAAGCGGCCATATTAGTTCTTCTGGTCTTACACATTGAAAATTCCAAAAAAAGAACTTGGCAGAAACTGAACACCAAATTTCTGAATATTGTCATACGTATAACTGTATTACACTCACTTCACTGCCTAGTAAAAATAATAATAATAATAATAGTAACACAAATAAGCGTAGAATGCGGAGCTTTGTCTTGGTTTTTGCTACAAACTGAGATGTTATTTATTTTTATTTATTTATTTATTTATTTTTGTTTTTACATTATTTTTGATTTTTTTTTGTTGTTGTTGTTGGTCATTATCGTATTACTTCAGTCACCTAACCTGTCACCTTCGGACAATACTATCCTCAAGGAGTGTGAGGTGATAAGAAGCTCGATGTTGTGTGGTGGTTTACTCAACATGGTCTTGAAATGTCAGAAACACCCCTGGCACTGACAAGTCATGTGCAGTTTGTCCCTCTAAGTAAAAGTGTCAAGAGAAAAATTAATCGAAACATTTGTGCTTGGGTTGGACGATACACTCACTCAGGAAGAAGTCCAACCGGTGAGGAGGAGATGGGGTGACAATTCGTGGATTGATAAGCACCTTTTCTTGCTCTCAATCTCCACCCACTTATGCCAAAACGTCATTATCCGAAGTCCCGAATCCAGTTCATAAATCTGCCCCCACCACCCTTAGCCCCACACACTGTTACTACTCAGACATAGAAACTCACCGAAATTGTCCGATTGATTTTAGGAGGTTCTTCTGTTGGACGCCCCTACCATACATGTTATTCATTTTCACCGTATGATTTAATTCAGATAATATCTATAAAAGTGAGTGTAATACGTATTGTACTGTTTAAGTTGTGGCATTTTACAGTCGAATTTTCCGTATGTAAATATTTAGTGGTCGATTTAGGTAGTGGTTTAACTATTACGAGCTCGATTAGGATTGTTGAATCTTCAATATCCAAAAAGCCGTTTTAATTACCTTTTTGACTGATAGACAGCATTTTTTTTCCCACTAGTGTGAATATATACCTTAGGACATATATATTTATATATATATATTCCTGCCTTCCAACTACATTTATTACAGTACAAGATCATATATATATATATATATCACTGAGAATCTACCAGGAAATATATGTTATAATAGTATTCATGTAAAAATCGCATATTTATCTAAATATCAGATTAAATTGTTGCATATCTTCTTCATGCAGAGAATATGGACAACAATTCAGATAAGTCATCTTCCAAATCAGCAGCTTCCACCGTTCCTCCTCTGCCGAGAGACTCCCGGGGTTCACTTGAGGTCTTCAACCCTTCTACCTTCTCAACCCGACCGACGAACCCGGCCTTCCGGTCCCAGCAGGCGTGGCAGAGCTGGGCCGACTCGAGTGGCAGCCCCGAACACGACCCGAGTAAGCTGTCCTCAAAGTCAGGCCGGACCGAGGAGATAACCTCATGGATGGCCCTGAAAGACCCGGCACCGGCACAGGCACCGGCACCGCAGTCCACGCCGCTGATGCAGCGGACGATCTCCGCCATAATCAACGACAAGTCGTCGACGTCGTCCTCCGTGGAGGCCGCGGGAGGCGGCAACGAGAGCGGCGTGGCGGCGCAGAGAGCCGCGGAGTGGGGGCTGGTGCTGAAGACGGACGCCGAGACGGGGAAGCCGCAGGGGGTGGGGGTGAGGACGTCCGGAGACGATCAGCAGCACAATAATAATAGTAGTGGTAGTGGGGCCCACGTGAGGGGGAATTCGAGGCGGAGCTCCAACAACTCGGTTCGGACCTCTGGGGAGATGTCGTCGGATAACGAGGGGACAGGGGCGGCGGGGAAAGAGAGAGGGTTTCCGAGGGTGTCGGAGGATCTGAAGGACGCACTGTCGGCGTTCCAGCAGACATTTGTGGTGTCGGACGCTACTAAACCCGACTACCCTATTCTATACGCCAGTGCCGGCTTCTTTAAGATGACCGGTTACACCTCCAAAGAAGTCGTTGGCAGAAACTGGTACGTAACTTAACTAACTATTATTTGTTAAACTGTAATAATGGTCTAAACATTTTTTTTAAAACCTCTTTGAGTAATTCTATGATCTCAATCCTATAAACAAAAAAGATTAGTAATTTTTTTTCAAATATATAGTAAAATAAGAAAAATTAGGATAGGTGATTTTTTTTAGTCACCCAATCTAATACATGGTTCAACTTTTTTTTTTTTAATTTAAAAAAATAGTTATTTATCATTTTTTAGATTTGATTAATCAATTATTGACTTATGATCAATCAGTGATTGATTACAAAATTTGGTGATTGATTAATGATCAATCAGTGATTAATTAAAAAATTTGATAATTTACATTATGATTAATCAGTGATTTACTGTAAGTTAATAATTGATTCACTATTATATGATCAATCATTAATTAATCATTTAAGATAATTAATTAATCATTTAAAAAAAAGATTTTTGAATTAATTTTTAAAAACTTCCACTATTCGTTAAAAAACTTCTTTAAAAAAAACACTATTCAATTAAAAATCCCAAAAAATAATAATAGACGTGGGGTCCACAATGCAGCCGGTTTATGCAAGGGTCGGGTACGGACCCGGAGGAGTTGGCGAAGATAAGGGAGGCGTTGCAGGCGGGGGAGAGTTACTGCGGGAGGTTACTGAATTACAAGAAAGATGGGACCCCCTTTTGGAATTTACTCACCATTGCTCCTATCAAGGACGAGACTGGCAAAATCCTTAAATTTATTGGGTTAGTAACTCTAGTATAATTTTTCTTATTTGTTTATTTTATTTATTTCTAGAATACTTTAGAGGTTGAGAAAATATCTTATTCTCTGGTGAAAATTATGGTTGGTTAGATTTCGTTCTCACGTGGGTTGGTGTGGAATATTGTGTAGAGACAATCATGCATCCATGTGTTCCCTGCATTTATAGCTGTGTTTTGTGTTCTCTTAGGGTCCTCAAATTGATAATATAGATAATAAAGTTATTTGCATTTTTACTTAATTTCAATACAAATTTCTTTTAAAATTTAAGTTTAAATTTGGATATAATTGAATTAAGGTTCAAATTTTTAAAGAAATGATCAACAGCGATCAACAATACTCTTCTTGGACTATAATGTGTAAGTTATATGTAAAAAACCGTTCAAATTTTTACGAATTTGAGTAAAAAAGACTTAATTACCAAAAATTATAAATTCATAAGGCTGATTATCAAGAAAAAAGGTTTAGAGACTAAATTATCAAATTCAAAAAATTTAGGGAATATATATACAAATAAGTCTAGATAATATCACTTCACATTGTAGTTTTGAACGATGAGATTATAATATTGAAAAAAAGTTGAGAAATATAGAATATTAGATTTGCTTTCTCATCTTGACTTATAAACAAATATATATTATTAGTGTAAAATGAAAGGTTGACGATAAGCTACGTGGTCGATTCTGAACTTAGCTTTTGTTAGATACTTACAAAATTTAAGCCGTTAACTGTCCAAAATACAATTTAGGGGGTGTTTGGTTCGCGAGTTCATCTCCGTTTCAACTCAAATTTTTTTTGTCTTTTCCCAAAAAGTTTTTGTCTTTTTCCCAAAAAGTTTTTTGTCTTTTCTGAAAATTCAAAAAAATTTACTATTACAACTAAAATATTTCAACTCAAACTAGCGAACCAAACACCCCCTTAATGGCTACAATTTGGTACCTCTCTCTTTGTTTGAGCAAATTATTAGGAAGTTTTTGATCCTTTTCACCTCAGTACTGTATTTTTTGATATGCATTCACTAAATCTTTGTTTTTCTCATGGACATTGCTGTTACTCATTGTCACATCTTGCTGCTGTATGATATGGATTCTAAACAAATGCTGAATGAGACATTTTTCGACACAGATCGTTACCTCGAGTCCTGAGACAATAATTCATGATAATTTTGTTCTTGAAGCCAACAATTCATACTAGATCTTGGCAAAATATGCTCAAACACCTTAGTGACTAAGCTTTTGGATATGTCCTACGGAGCACACCACATGGTTACTCATCTCACCAAAAGAGGAATTTGGAACAACCTTGTGTTTGTGTCCCCATGTCTCTTTAATAATTTAACCATCTTTTTTATATTTTGGTTCCTCTTCCTTTTCTTCCAACTGGGCCACTTAATTTCATAAATGTCCCCGGAATTCAACAATCTCATTTTGATACCAAATGGGACCATCTTTGCATAAGCTTTTCGAACTGTGCTTTGCTGTGTTGTTTTATACCGTCAGATCATATCTGTCGACGGTGACGGGGTGATGACAAAGATGGGGAATGTTGTGCACAAGGAATTTTTGGCAGTCATAGTGGAACATAGTGATACTTATTCATTATCCTTTAGGCTAACATGTTGATTCTATATATATATATATGTATGTAAATATAAATATATAGGATGCAAGTGGAGGTGAGCAAGCACACAGAGGGATCCAAGGAAAAGATGGTCCGTCCAAATGGATTGCCTGAATCTTTGATCCGATACGATGGTATTACAAACATCCTGTTACCGCCCCCTCTCACTCTCATTTCAGATTCTCATTGGTGCATGCATTAATTATTGAAAATGAAAAAATATATATATACATATACATATACATATACATATATTCGTGTGAGTCTGTATAGCATTGTGGGATGATTAAACTTGGGTGGGTGCCACATTTCATATATTTTGCAAACGACAATTATATTGCATGTCATGTCACTCGTGACCGTGTTCAATATTGCTTCCATTAGAGTTAATAAGCGTGCAATAATGTCCAATAATGATACTTCTTTAGTATTAATTGTAATGTGTATGGTAATTTAGAGACCGAACTAAAATCCATGTCGTTTTGTGCTTTTACACAAAAAAAAAAAAAAAAAAAAAGTTCACCTGATATATAAATTCATATCTGTCTGTTGAATCCTGTGTTTGTCGTTGACTATAAATTTAAAAGAAAGTTACGCACTATTTATAAGAAACTTTTTGAACATGATCAATTCTGGATATATCACTTGTTTCTATCAATATTTCCTTACTGTACCATTAAGAGAGAACTTATAATGCAAGGCATACAAAACTCTATATATATATATATATATATTATGTTTGTTCTCAAAGTATTGTTTCTGTTTGGACAACACTTAGTGTATTAAAGGAGTTAAAAAGTGTGAATAAAATGGGACTGAAGTTGAAAAAAAAGTTGTTAAAAGATGAAACTTGAGCTAACTGAAAGCAGTCAACTGCAGCTCGTCAGAAAGATATGGCAACCAGTTCAGTGAACGAACTAGTGCTGGCGGTGAAGAGACCCCGAGCGCTAAGCGAATCGACGAACCGTCCCTTCATTAGAAAATCAGGAGGCGGCAAGGAAGAAGAAGTTGGAACGGACCAAGCTCCGGCGAGGAGAAAGTCAGAGAGTGTAGCTCCACCAAGACGGAATTCCCATGCCGGTACTCGAATCTCAATGCAGAGAATCAGTGAAGTTCCTGATAAGAAACCGAAAAAATCTAGCCGCCGTTCTTTCATGGGGTAACAATATCTTCAAACCAGCTCTAACAAGACCTTGCTTGATCGAAAATTTTATTAAAATCAATTCTATTTGATTGTATGTCTCAGGCTTATTAGGAAGAGTCAAACATACAATGAGAATGTTGATCAAGATGAAAATATAATTGTGGTGGATGATGTGGAGAGTGATGAAGATGATGATCAGGAGGGGCCAGAGGATGTGGATAGCAAAAAGAGACAAAAGGAGATGAGAAAGGGTATCGATCTCGCAACCACACTCGAACGTATAGAGAAGAACTTTGTCATTACTGATCCCAGGCTTCCTGATAATCCCATCGTAAGATTTCTACTAGTCAAAGTCGATTGTTTGTTAATATTCTCGACTAATTATTCTGCTGTTCTTGATTCGAGTTTTTGAATCAGAGATTAACAAGACACAAGATGTGTGACACTAATGCTCTTCAACGTTTTTGTTTTTTCAGATCTTTGCATCTGATAGCTTCTTGGAGCTCACGGAGTACAGTCGCGAAGAAATCTTGGGAAGAAATTGCAGGTACATCCTTAATTTATTTAATAATTTGTTACAAGTGATTCTTAAGTAAAGTTAAATTGTAAGAAAAATGAAAATTGTTTTGGTTATATGTAGGTTTCTACAAGGGCCTGAAACTGATCCGGCGACGGTGAGAAAAATTAGAGAGGCAATTGACAATCAAACGGATGTCACTGTACAGTTAATTAACTACACCAAGAGTGGTATGTTCCGTTTCCTATTTCGAAAAGATTATGAAAGAAAAAATTTTACTGGTTTTCATATTGTAGTTACTTCTTCTTTTGTGTACTTAAACCAGGCAAAAAGTTCTGGAATCTGTTCCATCTCCAGCCTATGCGTGATCAGAAGGTCCTACACTTTCTTTATAATCTAATGTTTTATGAAAATTATAATAAACAGCCAAGCCAATCATAAAAAAATAAAGAAATTAATTAAGTACGGAATTTTTACTTTTTTAACAGGGAGAAGTACAGTACTTTATTGGGGTACAACTAGATGGTAGTCAGCATGTTGAGCCGCTTCGCAACTGCATTCCAGAACAAACGGCAAAAGCGGGCGAGAAATTGGTCAGAACTTTCTTTCCTCTATTTATGTATTTGGTTTATGTTAGTTATCCAATTCCCCGGCCAACAATAGTTTTATATTCTCACTCCCCCTGACATGCGGGCTGAACAATGGACGATCGTATGGATGAATATTAATTATAAGGCCCGTAACATGAATAGTCAATTTTAAGTTTGTAACACATTAAAGGCTCAACACGTTATGACATTTCGGTTTGTTTTAGCGGTTTGCTTTATTCTTGGATTTACAGGCAGTAAATCAGTATTCATCTATATTGAAATTTGTTCGTTAATTAATTCCTAAACAGATTAAAGAAACAGCAGAAAACGTTGACGAGGCAGTGAGAGAGCTTCCGGATGCCAATAAGGTAATGTGACCATGGTTAATCATCCTCTTTTAATCAAGGGTTTATGTTGGGTTCGGTTCTAAGAAGTTTTCAAATCTGCAGAAACCAGAAGATCTATGGACGAACCACTCAAAGGTGGTTCATCCGAAGCCTCATAGAAAGGATAGTCCTCTATGGAAAGCCATTCAAAATGTACTATTCTTTCAAACTCATGAACTACCACACATAACGTCAAAGATTTACGAACACTGGTTTTTGAAGTCATATACTATTCTTTCGAAGTCATCTACAAGTAATCCTGATTTTTGCAGATTCTGGATAGTGGAGAACAGATAGGACTGAAGCATTTTAGGCCTGTAAAGCCCTTAGGATCCGGTGATACTGGCAGGTTTGTCTCTTTTCTTGTCATGTTTTTTCACCCCGAGCTTTGCATTATCAGTAAGACGTCTACTTTGGGAAGAATGGAATATTAGTTGCATCATAGTTCTGATTCAAGTCCATTAGTGAACATTGAGCTGAAAAATAAGCTTAGTGAAGTTGCTAAAGATTTAGTCCACCTTTTTATGCATTTTGTTACTCCAACCGGGCTTTGATCGTCTCTCGGAAAATTGTCTCACTTGGCAGTGTGCACTTGGTGGAACTCTGTGGAACTGGTCAGTTGTTTGCCATGAAAGCTATGGATAAAGGGATTATGCTCAACCGTAACAAGGTAATAAAATTGATTTTTCCATTTCTTTTTTTTTTTTTTTCGATCTCTTCAGGTGAATGTAGGTTTTTAGCTTGTGAGTTGATCGGTCTTCGTGTTTTCTATACACGATCCCTTTTGTTTCTGCAGGTGCACAGAGCTTGTGCAGAAAGAGAAATCCTTGACATGTTGGATCACCCTTTTCTTCCTGCATTATATGCTTCATTTCAGGTTTGTAACTCTAATGAAGTATCGGTGTTAAAGTCAACTTATTTTTGGTATTTTTCACACATTTTGAATGTCCCATCTTAGTTATTTCTCTTTTTTGTATTTCCTGCTTCTACCAAGGGAGAATTGAAAAAAAATGTTGGTTACTTTCATACAAAAATTCATGACTTTCTGGCTCTTCGTCCTTCGCAGACCAAAACGCATGTTTGTCTAATTACCGATTACTGCCCTGGTGGAGAACTCTTCATGCTTCTAGACAAACAACCCACAAAGGTCTTGAAAGAAGATGCTGTGAGGTAAGTTTAGCTAACAAACTGTAAGTAAAGAAAATTCTTGAGTCATGATCTTTAGTAGATCGACTCGGTTTTGAAAAAATGTAGCAATAGCATAGTTGTTTGAGTTTCTGGCCTTGCCATTTTGAGGTCCATTCTAAGTTTCCTTACGACTCGTACGTTACGTTATTAATCTTATCTAACATATAGTTATGGATGAAACTACTTAGATTTTATGCGGCCGAGGTAGTTGTCGCTTTGGAGTACCTTCACTGCCAAGGTAAGCTTATAATTTGTGGTTTTCACTTTTATTTCTACAAACAAGACATATATATTAATACAGGATATAAATATACTGTGTTTCTTTGCAGGGATAATTTACAGGGACTTGAAGCCCGAAAATGTATTACTCCAGAGCACTGGCCATGTGTCGTTGACGGATTTCGATTTGTCATGTTTGACATCTTGCAAACCACAGGTTTCTCCTTTTTAACAAAATTCATCCTTGCTATAGAGAAACTGCTTCTGGCTTCTTGACATCTTGACACTTCTTCTCTATCTGCTTCTGGCCTAACTAGTTACTGACAAAAGTATTTTTCCTCTGTTCAGCTTCTAATTCCAGAGACAACCGAAAAGAAAAAGTCACATAAAGCTCAACAGACTCCAATCTTCATGGCTGAGCCCATGAGAGCATCAAATTCCTTCGTCGGCACTGAGGAATACATAGCTCCGGTTTGACACGCTATCATTTTTTTTTTTCTTTATATAATTTTCTCCCACGCAAATTATGCATGCTTTTGTACACATTTCTGGTGAAATAATTGCTAGTCCTGTACTGCCATAGAAAAAGTGCTTAAAATTCTGCTACTAAAATTACGATTCCGTATTAATGTTTAAGGGCTTCTTATTATTGATTTATCTTATTTTTCCAAATAACTTTGCAGGAAATCATTACTGGGGCAGGTCATACTAGTGCAGTGGACTGGTGGGCTCTAGGTAATTTTTTTTTCTTTTTTCTTTTTTTGCTCATTTTAAATCTTTTACAACTTTGTTCTCCTTTCATTTTTTTTTTTTTTAATTTTTAAAACACATTTCTTTTCTCTCTAGGCATTCTTCTGTATGAAATGTTTTACGGATACACACCCTTCAGAGGAAAGACAAGGCAAAAGACATTCGCCAATATCCTTCACAAAGATCTTAAATTTCCAGGCAGCATACCGGTATGATATCTCTACAAACAGGGGTACAAAAAGTACATTTTCATATGTTATCATCCACACAGATTTATGCACTATGAACAATGTTTGAAATGTATCCAACGGTCAATTTGAAACAAAGACTTTGTGCTCCTTATATAGACTTCAGACTCAATGTGAAAACTCCAACGAACTTATAATATAATATAATATAATATAGAGAAGTGAAAAATCCTAGAGAGACCCGATTCGTGATTTGGAACATTGAAAATTTTCGTGTTGCGGTTTTTGCAGGCAAGTCTTCAAGCAAAACAACTAATGTATAGGTTGCTGCATAGAGATCCCAAAAACAGATTGGGTTCAAGGGAAGGAGCTAATGAAATCAAACGACACCCGTTCTTCCGGGGCATCAACTGGGCCCTAGTTCGCTGCATGGTAATACCAAAGACTTCAATTTACAAAAAATGTATATGTGTATACAAAAAATGTATTTGCTCACTAAAATCATCGTATCGTTCTGCAGGACCCTCCTAAGCTTCAGGCTCCTATCTTTGAGACAACTGAAGCCGAAAAGGGAGACAGAACTGTATTGGATCCTGAGTTGGAGGATCTCCAAACCAATGTCTTCTAAGAGGTATATATTTATACACACACACACACACACACACACACACATATATTTACCATTTTATCACGTTTTCAAATTGAGAAAATTAAATATATTTCTTCACACCAAGATTTTATTTATTTCCCTTTTTTTTTTTTTTTTTTTTTCTGCAGGTTACTATTCATGAAAATGAACTGCATTTCTTAGCAAAATCATAAGGAGATGGCGAGAGCTTAAAAATGTATCATCTTGTTAAGGAACAAAAATGTGATTTGCTGAGTTTAGTGATCTTGGAAGATTAATTAATGGCAAGTTCAACAGCTAAGCTAGGATGTTTTGTTTTGTTCATTTGTATTTAGGAAGTTGAGGTTCTTGTTGGTCTTTTTTCCACGTGCAATTGTTTGTAATCTATATTTATTTTGCAACTCTGGAAGCATCCTTGTTTTATAACAATCTGGTCTGCTTATGTTTTTTTTTTATCTAGATATAATATTTATATTATATTAATTCCAGCAATACAATACATAGGTGATCACAGTAATTTTCTTTCACTAGTGGATTTGGGTTTGTGCTTAACTTCTTTTAGAGGCATTTGATTTTAAAAAATAAAAAATAAAAATGCATATAGTAGCTCATAAGATAATGATATTATGTTGTTGAGTCACCTTAATTTTGTTTGTTTGTTTATTTATTTATTGTCAGTTGTTGAGAATGTTTTGTCACTTCCTTTGACTAAATAAAGACATAGATTGTCCTTTTGTTTGACTTTTTTAAAAAAATAAATAAATAAACATACAATTAAATAACATGTTGAAACTGTGACTACTCCTGTGTTAGTAGTCTTGTTGTTCAAGAAAGATCAAGCATTGCTGCAACATATCAATCTTATGATTTTTTTGGTATTAACAATGAAAATGATGCTGCAGTAAAAAGGAAAGTCAGTACAAACTTATTATTACAAAAAATCGTATTCAACTTAAAGGGATCGAATGGGGTTTTCTCATAAAAGTGGGACCGAATAGAACTCGACCCAACCCGTCGAGTTGAGTAGGATTTGTCAATATTGCAAATAAACGTGTGCCCTCAGAAGTACAGTGAAGCTTAAATATGCAAGCGCTATGCTGCCGACAGACAATACCAAAAGTAATAAATACATGTGTCTATGACTACATTGGTGGCTGTGGTTTCACCTTCCTTGTGGACTACAATATTCCTTATATATATATTCATAAAGTCATATATATATATATATTTTCACTCTTCATAAATATAAATTCCTTTACATCTCCCTCATAGAGTCATAGGTCGTATGATTTGACAGCAAATTTCACCATAAAATTAGGTTTGTTTTGGAATGACAGAATGAATATACTAGTTATTCTCCTTTAAAAAAATACACACACACACATATATTAGTTAGTCCTAGCTTGCAGCTAGTAATATCACTTACGTAAGGTATAGTTGCCATGCAATACTTATGTAACTCCTAGGGTAAATGCTATAGGTTTAGTCACTAGGATAACATGTTAGCATTGAAAGACATAATTGGAAGGAGATCAAATATCAACCGGGGACTAATTCAATGCAAGATTGCCAGCCTTTGTTTGGTTTCTGCTTCAAAATGAAATTTTTAGATTGGAGTTGGTTAATTTTTTTAAAATTAATTATAATTTTTACTAATTTTTTAAAAAATAAAAAAAATTAATATGAAAATTCTAAATTGGGAATGACGAAATAAACGCTCTGAGTTTAGATTCACAAAAATTATCATTTATGTTGATATAAAGTGCATTTAAAAAAAAAAAAAAAAAAAAAAACACATTCACACACTCAACACCAAAAAGAAGCTAGTATCAAGCCTCCAATATTTTTGTCTTTGTAATTATATTTAAGAACTGAAATTTCCGACAATGAAAAAATAAATGAAAATATGAAATGCCGACACTGATAACATCTCATCATTGCGTCAGAAATGTAATGCCAACAATTTTGTAACATTCAACAAAACCTTAAGGGCCTAGACTAGAGCCCTAGACCTGTAGTTGGAGTTTAGTTGCAGCTTTTTCTTCTGTCTAATATTCCGTCCACAGTTATTGGCTGCACACTCACTTGCACTTAGCATTTGCATTTGGTAATATTAAATATGGTCACTTCCTAATAACTCGCCCTACCTGTAAAGGTATCTTTAATTAATGGTGACTCTCGCCCTCAGTTTTTGCCCTCGGAGAAGTGCAACTAATTACATAGAGAGTTTTGTTTGTCAAGAATTAGTCGCCTCAATTACAAATTACCAAAAGTGATTATCACAAAAGTTGTATTTAGAAATGTTCACGTTCAATGTTAATAATTTGCACTAAGTTCATGTAAAAATCAGTATTTCAATCCTGCGTGAAAAGAATAATTAGACTCCGTAATTTAATCCAGTTGTAATGATGGGAAGAAGAGTATTTAGAAGCCATCGAGCGATCCTAGAGAGAGACACACATGTCTTCTCCTGAACAGTTGGGAAACACTAAAACACTGTAATGAAAAGAAAGAAGAGCACAATCATTATTTTGGAAGAAGTGACTCCGATAAGACTATATATATATATATATATATATAAAACAAGTTGGTCTTGGTGAGATTGAGATGTGAATGAGAATTAATTGGCTCTCTATGCCAGCAAACAACATCTACACATCCCACATGACATTAGTCTTATTATAGCTGACATTTTCTTCGCTCCCACTCTGCAGTGAAAATCATTATTTTATGTTATATAAATAATTAATTAAGGACGAAAGTTTCTGGATCTGCTGTCTTGAAAGAGTTAAACCTATTTACCCATCACATTGATTTCCTCGCTTTGTATCCTAGTGGAGAGGATCTCCACCAAACCCTACTCTTTGACTCCGCAGGCTCCAAAAAAAAAAAAAAAAAAAAAAAAAAAAAAACCGACCCAAGCTTTCAAAAAGGAGAAAAGAAGAAAACCAGACCCGAAAATTTTATGACATAGTGGGACTACTAAGGGCTAAGGTAGTGTGTTGGTTGGGAGTGAGAGAATGGAAATAGGAATGGTGATAAGAATTGAATAGGAATGCAATGAAGAAAAAAAGTGAGGTCTTTGTTTAGTTAGGGTCCGTTTGGTTCACCAGTTTGAGTTGGAAATTTTAAGTTTCAATAGTAATTTTTGTTGACTTTTCAGAAAAGACAAAAAACTTTTTCAGAAAAAGATAAAAACTGATATAAAAAGTTTGAAATGAACCAACGAAACAAACGGGATCTTAAAATTTCGTAACACTATAGAATGAGAGATCTTACGTCAAATGGATGTTTTTGTGAGCTGCTATAATTTTCTTTTCCAAATAGAAAGTGGTGTAACATGATGTGATGCACAAATTGGGTCCCATAATACATCACTAAGAGAAAGCACTTCTTTTTAAGGTTTTTATTCTCTTAATAAATTGCGGGGAATTGAATTTGTTTCTCTTAGTAGAATTAGGTTAGTCATTTTTTTTATTTAATTAATCACTTTTAATTTATATTGTAAACGACGAGGATGAGAGATCGAATGACACCAATAATTTTTAAAAAAATATATGTATCTTTTATGATTGAATTTCATTTCGACCGTCAATGTTTATAAATACATGTTTTTAATTGTTTAATTTAATCAAAATCATCTAAATATAAAGCAAAAAAATTATGCAAGACATATAGTTTGTAATAAAGATCTAACCTTCCAAAAACAAAACATAATTCTACAGATAATGTATTTATAGATTAGAAATTTGCACTTCTAAGTTGTTAGTCTTATGTGTGCTTTGCTACAGTGTTTAGCACTATTAAGCAATAATTCCTCCCTATTTCAAAAAAAAAAAAAAAAAAAAAAATCCCTCCGTTCTAAAGAACCGTTTTTTTAGGTTTTCTAATCATTATTATTAAAGTTGCAAAAAACTAAAGCTGAGAGTGAAAGCAGGCTAAACTGAGCACTCCCTCCCTCTCAGTCCAATTTTCCCTTTTTTTTTTCTTTTCTTTTCTTTCTTTTTTTTTTCCCTTTCCTTTTCTTGGATTCCCACTTTATTTTCCCTCCTAGTTTAGCAATTTATTTTCGCTTCACTCTATCACTTTCAGCTTTTTCTTTGCTTTCCTTACTTTCTCAGCAAAGTTTTTAATCCTTCTTCACTCAAAAAAATTATATTTTTTCATTTTTCAATTCAATCCCAAAAAATTCTTCAACCAAATTTCGTTTCTTTAGTTGATCTTCCCACATTACACTCCAATTTTCCCGAGAAAATTTTAATCTTGGCCATTCTGAGCTCATTCTCCTCAGTACCACAAACCTTGATTTCAGCTTCAATGGCAGCCGAGAACTCACTGAAATCAAGAGAAGTCTCGGCGATGATAAAGCAGGGCTTCATATCAGATCAAACAATGTCGTTCTCTCCCTCCAGATCCATCTCCAGGCTCTACTCGCCATTGTCGTCGCCTTCCAAAACCCTCTCCTCCTCCTCCTTCTCGCCGCCACCTCAGCCACCGTCGCAGTCGGCCTTCCCGCCGTCGCCGGCGAACTCGCACGCTCACAACCAGACGCTCTACGAGATGATGTCGGAGGAGCAGCACCGCGAGTTGAGGCTCTCCGACGACAAGCGGCGGAAGCTCCACGAGAGGGTCGCGAAGCTCCTCGACGACGCGCAGTTCCGGACGGCCTCCTCCACCTCCTCCGGCGACGTGAGTCTGACGGTTGTCGCCAGGGACGGGTTTAGGGTTACCATGGACGTCCACAAGAGCGTGCTTTCTTCCAAGAGCCGATTCTTCGCCGAGAAGCTCCGACTGGAGCGCGGCATCTCCCACTCAGTGGAGATCAGCGATTGCGACGACGTCGAGGTGTACGTGGAGACCGTGGTGTTGATGTACTCCGAGGATTTGAAGAAGAGGTTGATCGGCGAGGAGGTCTCCAAGGTCCTAGGATTGCTCAAGGTATGCGTTTTTTGTTAGCCTTGTGTTTGGTTATCGAGAAAATTGGAAATGTAAGATCTGAGCTGTAGCTTTCTTCTGGGAATGGGTGATGGGTGATGGGAAAATGTATCCACAAATGGTGGGAAATGCTTTGTTTTTATTTGTTTGGATGACTTTTAGGCTTTTCTGTTCTGTCCGTTACTTGTCGATTGCTTGATTTAGGAAAACTTAGGAAAATATTTAGAAGAGGACAAGACCTTAATTTGGAATCTTCAGTTTGGTTTAGTACGAAAAATACATCTGAATTTGGTAATGGAACAGTTTGTTCAAGTGGTAATGCAAATGAATTCTTCTGAGTTACAATTTAGATTTGTGTAATTTGCATACATTTTGTATTGGATTCAATTGGGAGATGCGAAAGAAGGTGATGATTATGGGACTTAATCATCTCCTAATAAGAGTTTAAGCATATTTCCTTATTCTTCACTTCGATTTTCGGAAAAAACATAAAACGTGAAGCTAGGAACTCTTCATTGGAATGGATATACAAATAAGAATTACAGAGTTTGATTCATTAACAACAAAGAATAAATATTTTCATGTTTTTTCCTCACCAAATATCGTTCTGTTTGTAGGTATCTGCAGCTATCATGTTTGATTTGGGGATAGCGTCATGCTTAGAGTATTTGGAAGCCGTTCCGTGGTCCAAGGATGAAGAGGAGAAAGTCGTTTCTAATCTTAGCCAACTACAGCTCGATGACTCGGCGAGTGAAGTGCTGCTGAGAGTGTCGTCCGAACCATCCACTTCAGCGCAAGCGGACGACATCCTATTGAGATTGCTGACCAGTGTTCTTCAGGCGAAAGATGATAAAGCTCGTAGAGAAATGAAATCTCTTATTTCCTGTCTGTTACGAGAAGACGCGCCCAGCAATTGCAACAGGCTGGACATCTCTAAAGACACCCTTTATTATCTTTGCCATGGGTGTATCAGTTCTCTTGTCCTATGCCTATCAGAAGCTACAAGTATTGAAGAAACTCGCCGTGATCGGGGAGTTTTGATGGGTGAAATAGCTAGAGAGGCCGACAATCTTCAATGGATTGTTGACATTTTAGTGGATAAAAAGATGGCAGACGAGTTTGTGAAACTGTGGGCAGATCAGAATGAGCTTGCAAACATGCATTCGAAAATCCCCACCATGTATCGGCACCAAATCAGCAGAGTAACCGCTCAACTGTGCATAGCAATAGGCAGAGGACATATCTTGGTACCGAAAGATACCCGATTTTCTTTGCTTTCCACATGGCTTGAAGCTCTTTATGAGGACTTTGGATGGATGAGAAGGGCTTGCAGATCAGTTGACAAGAAGTTGGTTGAAGATGGACTCGGCCAAACAATTCTCACACTGCCGTTGCCTCAGCAACAGACCATTTTGCTTAATTGGTTTGATCGGTTTCTCAATAAAGGAGACGACTGTCCCAACGTCCAGGGGGCATTTGAGGTTTGGTGGAGAAGAGCTTTCATAAGAGAATATGTGTCCGAGCACGACAATTCTCAGTTACAAATAACAATTTGCGATTATCCCAACTGAAAACCATTGTTATAGACGGGAAAGAAAATAACGAATTAATTTACTCGGAAGTATATAATTACAATTCTTTTTCGTTGGAGCTGCATGATTTGTTCTGCTCAATTTCTTGCTAAAAAAATGCGAAAATTTGGATCCTGATATGAACCTAATTTTGAGATAAAAATAATTGTAGAGACAATTCTGGAAGTGCACTATTTTCTCAAGTGTTCTAATTTTACAACACCTTTCCTCTATAGAACTAACTAGCTGCTATAAGGATAGATAAAGTAGGAAAGACAACATCCATAACTAATCAAAGACGGACCTGGCGAGACTTTAACATCATGGAAGGAGTTAACTAGCTGCTTTAAAATGCCAACCGATCTTCACATGGAGGTACTGCAGAAAGAGGAGCTGAACAAAATCTTGATTTACAGATCATCCTGGCCAGAGAATGAGAACGATTTCCACTTTTTAGCTGCATATTTTCTCAACACGATCGATTCCTGAACCGGGATGAATTTTGTATATATCCGCTTTAAGTTAAGAAGAAAGAATTGGCTTTGGCCCATAAGATAGTTTAGGAGGCACGTCAACTCTGAAACAGGAAAATACAACTATTAGCTTCAAGAGGGTCCTCAATGAAAGGGGGAAAAAAGTGAGTCTGAACTGCAAAATCCAAAGAAAAGAAAAACAACTGATAATAGCAAAACCATATTTTTAGTTAAGAACACAAATCATACCACGCAAACTTAGCAAACAAACTGTATATTTCGTAAGTCAAAAGGTGCACCCGACAGATATGTTCAATTTCAGAACGGCGCTTCTAGATGGGACCGGGAGAGAGCTTTGCCGTTATAGTGTTCATTAATAGGTGACAATTTTAGCAAGATGTGTGAAATCGATTTCAACTGGAGGCCAGAACTGTTCATATTGTTCTAAGATCTAAAATTCTACGCAGCATCATTATCGTGTTGTTTTCCAGTTACCGAGTAAACCGGCCATAATTTGGGATGTGTTTGATTTGCAACCTTTACTTTAGCATGCACATAACTTGCAAATGCACGTGCAACTTTGCACATTCCTTCTTACCTTTGTCGAACTTTGAGCATTCCTGTGCCGATCTGCATCGGTATACCCATGATAATGCATTCACTTACTCCTTCAATCTTGTCCTCCCTTCCATTCACAGAAGCATTGAACAGGTGATCGGCTGTCTTCTCGAATGACGCCAGCATCAAGACACTCTTGTCCATTTTTTGAATTCCAAATCTTGTGATTCCAAGAACTTCACCCTGTTGGGATAAATCATAACAAGATCACATTGCATCATTTCCACATATGTCTAAATTTTCAAAAATAAAATATAAATAAAAGAGTGAAAAAAAAAAAAAAAAAAAAAACTCACCCTAGATGTCATCACATCTGCTAAAAGCATCATATGCCGATTATCTATGCTCATTCCGTGACTTCTCATCGTATACTCTATTTCGTCGATGATACAGGTTCTTGCTGCTTCAATTCCAAGTGTCTGCTGCACTTCAATGATGTGATTACTTTTGGTTTTACGTCCATCCACTCCTTCAGTGCCCATAACTGCCAGAAGGCCCGTTCTAAACAACATATTAAAGACAAAATTATATATATATATATATATATATATATTTAACAAAAAACTAGAAATCAGATATCATATGTGGAGCTGTTTAACATAGAATGGAATTCAAAATGGAGAAGAAATAGTTTCCTCTACTTTCCTCTGATGCTAATATTTGGATCTTTATTTTGGGAGTTTTCAAAAAAAAAAAACAAAAACTGAAAACTGAACTGAAAAGCTTGCTGGTTGTTGACAACTAGCAACTGCTTCCACGTGCTACAAGGGATACAATGACACTTGTGAGAAGCAAAGTGCCAAGATCCTTCATCAGCTTACTAACAGCCACAAAACAGGTGTTTTGACACCTAAACAGCCAGCAAAACAAGGTGTTTTGACACCTAAACAGCCAGCAAACCAGGTTTTCTGATGAACAGATGTTTTGACACTAAACAAGCCAACAAATCAGGTGTTTTGAAATCTAAATAGCGAGAAAACATGTGTCAAATAGCTCTTTTAATCTCTGACAGCTGTCTTGGATTCTAGGAGCTGGAGAACTCTATAAATACCACACACCTTAAACAGTTTAGAAGGCTAGGCAGCAGAGAAAAATACTACAGACCAGCCTTAGTAAATCAGCCATTTTCTTACTCCTCTCATAACTACTTGGCCATTCTTTTCTTATCCCTTCTCCTAAATAACAACTCAACCTTTCTAAATTCCAAATCTGACTCCAAACACCTTCTAAAACCTTAGAACTCCCATTTTCTTTTTCTTTGCTTAAAGGAACGAGATCAAGAACCTAGTCCAAAGGCTATTGAGCTACAAACCCCAAATATTAGAGTTATGTTTGTGGTACAAGTTTCATTTAATAAAATTTTGTATTGATTTTTATTTATCAGTTCTTTATTTACTTTTGAGCACCTTACATTTCTCGCTAGTTTCTTTCATCTCCCGTTATCTGGTCCTTGTTCTATTTTCAGTTGTTAAGTTGATCAATCCAGTTATCTGGTCCCATTTTATTTTCTACTGCCAATTATCTGGTCCTATTACTTATTTCTTGATTCCAGTTAGCTGGTCCTTTTCTTTTCAATTCCCTAATTTATTTTTATGCACTTATTAGTTGTTTAATGCAAGTTATCTATATTATCTTTGTTATTGAGATATAACAAAACATAGCTCACAAATTACCACAAACAATCTTATATATATTATTGACAATATTCTCCCCAAAAATTTTCAATTTTACGTTTTGAGGGTGAGTTTCTTCTCAACAACCATGTTGCACTGTATCAGCGAAAAAATGTTTAATCAGCAAGAACAACCTATTTGAAAAACTAAATATGAACCACAAGAATAGCATGGAATGAATTTATTGTATGTGAAAAAACAAACACCAGATTTGCATGAATCTGAAAATGGTTGAGGCACAATAACATGCTAATTGAGACTAATTTGATTGTGAAACATAGCATTCCTCTCAAATTGATTAAATAATTTAGAACACAGAACTTCGACAACAAACTCACCCCTCCACCAGCAATTTGTATTTGCATATCTTCGTTATTTTATCTTCTTCCTTACTGATAACAACACGCTCAGCAGTTTTTATACCCTGCAAGTCAAACAAAGGTATTAAATAAATATCTTCCACAAGTACTTCCAGCCGAAAAGAAGTATGGATGAAATTTCTAAGGACTTTTTATGAACCATGGTTCAGTATCACCTTTACTATAATTTTCGGAAGCATTGCCCTAAGATTGTGGAGATGAAAATGAAGTTTGCTTCTATCCGATTCGTAAGGAAGGATTTCCAACTTCTTAAAATCCAAAACCCTGACATGCTGCAAAACGTACAATTGTACGTCAGTTTTTAGATATCTAATATACAAGCCATATAAATAAGTATGGAAGAAGGAGATGTTCACCTCTTGTTTCAGTTTGATTCTTGGGGTTTGTAATATCGCATCTTGGACAACATTAGCATCTATAGACAATTGTGCATCCTGAATCCTATCCATGTCAAGTGTGATGAATACTGATGCTACTCGAGGAGTCAGTACAGCCTTAATACTCTTAGCAACCTGCAGAAGGATCATAGATTATACAACGAGAAATATTAACCTAATGACTTCTTTGATTTGTACATACCAGAACATTTTCCACAAAAGCGTTCTTCAACATTAAATATAGAAATTAAAATTTTATCAATAGAACGATCGGCAATAATTTCGCATTTAATATTAAAAATTAATAAATAAATGCAGTAACGAAACTATTTAGTATATTGTTACATACCTGGCCTAAACTTATTTTCTCCATCCGACCTCTAACTATCCGCGCGACATTAACGTTATTATCACACTCTAGTATTGCAGTGATAATGGGCGTGCTAATCCTTTTTGCTCCATTAATTATTTCTTTGATACGAGGAACTCCAAGTGTGACGTCTAAGAAAGAGTTAAAGATCATAGTTAAACCAAGCAGTTTAAATGGCAGAATGCCGAGTGAATTTATGACTATATCATCCCCGGTCACTCTAAAGAGAAAAGTTAAAATACTCACTCATGCTTGCAACCCCGGCAAAGTGAAAAGTTTTCAAAGTCATCTGAGTCCCAGGCTCTCCAATACTTTGAGCTCCAATTGCTCCAATTGCAGTTCCAGCTTCCATTTTTTTGGAATGATAACGCGAGATACAAGTATCAAGAAAAACCTGAAAAAGGATGAATACATCACACGCATAAATACAAATTTATCATTTTTCTACTGGCATAAATCCTTATGATAAAAATAAAAAAATAAAAAAAAAAAACTTTAAAATACCATAATTGCATCAGTACAAAGTATATTCATGAAATAACACTACGCAATAAGTGAAAAATTGTTAATTTGTTCAACATACACTACATCCCTGTTAACAAAACAAATGCACAGCATGGCCAATTATGTCACGGATTCTTTGCACTTCCAATCCATGTCCAACAATAAAAGAACACAAACTGGATCTACACACACGTCAACTATTATTAACATCCTGCCAAGGCTCAACAACTGCATTTACTAGACCAAACTGTTTGCATATTCGCAACATTTTCAGGTGATACAATGAAACTTTTGAGTTTCAAATGCGTCTTATTTGACAATGAGGAAGCAGTATCCCCCATAAAAAGAGAAAAGGCCCCCCCCCCAAAAAAAAAAAACACTAACAAGAAAAGGAGAATAATTGCTAAAGCATCAAGAAAACAACGGTCAATACCTCTAATTGTCTAGCAGTAGCTCCAGTTATCTGCTGGACAATCTTTTCGATAGTTGCAGAATTTTCCATCTTCACAGTTTCCACAGTTGATTTGCCCGTTTGCCATGTTCTTTTCAATGACTTTACATATTCGTCCAGGAAAGATTTCAGAGAGGTTTTGAACGCGGCTGAACAACCTCCCTCAGGTGTCATATCATGTTTAGAGAGCCTGCTTTCAACTAGTTCAGACACCTTTTCAGGAGACAGCTTCTCATTTCCTTCCTCAGGGCACGTGGCCTATAAACCAGAATAATAAACTCAGTATACAAATAATGACACCAAATTAGAAACTGTAAACAATTCAAACGTTTCAGACCTTGGCTTTCAAAAACAGTCGCTCAAAATTTAATGGAGCTCCATTTTTTCCTTCCATATGAGCAGGATCCATGCCGTCATCCCCATAACGGAACTGAATTATACATCCACTTGCGTTCCGTACCGTGCTATCGTAGTGGACAAATAAGTCCTCCAAAGCTTTTATCAACCTACGGGACATATACCCTGTGTCAGCTGTTTTCACCTGCAATGGTCCATGAAAAAATCAGTAATAAAATGTTTTGAGGTCCAAATCATGCCTTCTCATTTGGTTAATGACAATTTGAGCACCTATAATTAATTTATGAAGAAATTTCTTTAACGAGATATATTGGAGTAAATCATGTAAACACTCATTGTGAAATGTAAGTAATATTTTAGTTAAACCATTCTTATAGAAAAACCATGCCTTGGACAACAGAATGCAATGAGCCTTCAGACCCAAACGTTTTACCATACACAGATGGACAAATGCTTTTAAGGAAGAACCCAAATTTTCCTGTAATTACAATTGTCTTTTTCCTTTTTTTTTTTTTGGGTGATCGTCAAGATGTAACCTCGATTTATATTAAGTAGTGAACCCAGTTCCCCTTTGGCACAAGTGCGGCTTAAAAGCCATGACATTCTAGAGTAACTCGGTGTGGATGGCCCCTGGGGTCTCAAAACTTACTAACAATTTTATCAGACTAGTTACAATAGATGGCAGATCTACAGATTATCAAAGCCCAAACAGTACCTACAAACTGGCATAGTTTAGCTATATCTAGATTGAAATAGGGTTTGAAAATTAGGCATTGAGAAAAAATGGTAAAACTTGATCGCAACGGAGCATGATCAAAACATATCCATATAGCATACGCACCGCAGTATCAACAAGCCCTTCTCGTCCTCCCATAGTGTGGAAAAAGAACTCGGTGGCTGATAAGCCATCATAGAAGGAATGAGCAACAAATCCTTTAGCCTGCATTAACAATGGCATAATAAGTCTCAATTATAGAAATAAAATAAAATAAAACTCATTTGCCTTAGGAATTCATTTTAATCTCACTATTCTTTGATTTCTAAAATAAAGCAAGGGAGAACAAGTCATTTTAACCTGACTATTCAATGATTTCTGAACACAATGATCTCTCCATACCGGAAAGCTATTCCATTCTACGCCCAAATCAATGAGCAAAGCAAATCACGAATAAATGAAAAAAAAGCCCACTGTTCCAAAGCCACTGAAGAATGCAGGATTGTGGCAAGAATATTAATGCATTGTATAGGTTCCTGGGGCAAGGGCAATAAAAGTGGTCTTTCGTGTTTCGGCAAATGGAATGTGTGCTTGCTTTCGATTATCATTTTAATAATATTCATAGTTATTCATTGACAACAAATGCTGGCATGCTTAAACCATAGATCATTCGTACCCAAAAACAAAAAAAACAAAAAAAAACCCTGCCAGGAAGAAACCTTACAAGTTGATCCCTCATATCAGGAATTATTGAGAGGGAGGGGGGGGGGGGGGGGGGTGAAGAAGAACAAAAAGCTACAGAACTTACTGCAGGGGTTTTATCTTTTCTAGGGAAGTGAGGAAGACTTCGATCTATGAACCCATTGGGTGCACGACGACCACCAACCGACTGCTGACCGACACAGGCAACCATCTGGCTGATATTAATAGGAGATCCTTTGGAACCACACTGGGACATGATCAGTGGACTATTCCTCCAATGCAGTGATTTCATCAACTATTCAATTGAAAAAACAATAATAATAATCAAGGAAAAATGAAATCTCACTTCAATCCAACTCTAGAAGTGCTATCGGAACAATCAGAACCATGTGGGCAGCTTCTATGGAGTTTTTTCCTCAAAGAGATGAGCTCAGACTTTTAGACGGAAAGTCATAAATATCATCTCAAAACTTGACGGGAAGTCATAAATAAACATCGTATCTTATTCTTTATATGAGACGGAAACTCCATCTTCATGGATGTTTGCTTACCAAAATTAAGGCAACAACCCCAGCTTACAGACATAAACAGATAAAAACAGTTGCGTGACAATAAATGCAGAATGAAAACCCCAAGGAGACGCTTATGTTTAGTCAAAATCATAACCTCAGCTGCAGTTTTCTCTCGAATATTATTCAATTTCTGAGTTATCTTTGCCTCCAATGTTTGAGCAGCATCACAGCCAGGTTCAGGTGGTAGTTTTCCTTCATTATGTAGCTTTATTTGCTCATCGCACTCATTAGCACCTACATTAATTATCTGATCTATCTGACCTCGCAATTTTTCATTTGGCTGGACATCATCAATACCAATTGAGAACCCATGATTACCAATCCACCGGGCACTGTATCCAACAAGAGAGCAATATTACTTATCCATTCACTAATGACATGGGCATATAATAATTTCAATCATCAAAGCCTTATCTAACTAGGCTACGTACAATAAATATTATCCTTTAACAAATATACACGAGTGATGAAGATTAATCAACTACTTAGGAAATGCATTCTAAATGAGAGACGATTGAATGGACATCAACTCATCTACTGATATCATATCAAATAAATATATTTGTTAAGGAGCATGCAGGCATAATTCATCATCAAATGAATAAAAAAAGAAAAGAAAAAATTGGTCTGACTCTCAGATTACGAACTCTCAAACCACTACTGGAGTGAAAGCATCCCATCTTGCTTCCTGATTTCCAGTCTAAAAAATCACCAACATATATATTCATATAGTGTCAAGGAATAAAAAAAAGTTTAAACAATTTAGAGTGATGGTTAATCCAGTTGACATTAGATATAAGAAACCCAAAGTTGGCAGAAAAAGGAAAGAATACTAGCAAAGAAAGAATGAATATAAGGATGTTAAAACACTAGGTAAAAAGGAAACCTTAATTTAGCCAGGCGATTCATGCAAGCAGCAGCAGCATGGGCTTTGTAATCTCTGAGAAGAACGGAATAAAGTCCATCCTTATTGCCATTTCCTGGATTGGCATTGTGTAATATATTGCTCAGCAAACTTCAAACAACAGATAAATCTTACTGTTTTTGTTAAAAGCATTTACTTGCAAATAACGATGACGATGATGATATTTAGGGTAATCATCCCG
Organism: Ficus microcarpa; assembly: GCA_025413485.1. NCBI lineage: Eukaryota > Viridiplantae > Streptophyta > Magnoliopsida > Rosales > Moraceae > Ficus > Ficus microcarpa. Next base: position 22,484,804 of record CM046377.1, on the reverse strand, counting down.
TTTAGTCCTTGAACTATTAACATTCTGCCATTTGTCCCTGAACTTTTAATCTTGGCAAATTACTCCCTGAACTTTTGTTTCTTGGAAGTTTAGTCCAAACACTGATATTGGCGAATGATTTTTCAAATTTAACAAAGATAATTGTGTATCAATTGCGTATTAACATGAAATTTTATAGAAATAGTTAAACCAAGTGTAAAATTTCCTCTTTATTACTATTATAAACCCTTGAGAGCAAGAATATTTTGCACGTATGTGATATAATTGTTTCAGACTTTTCACTAATTATGTGATAGTAATGTGATTATCTCCATTAGATTTCAAAGAGCTTCTGTCAAATGTAGTGTCAAGTACCAAAACTGTCAAAATTAAAATTCAACAACCCAGGTGACAAAATGTTAATTGTTCAGGGCTAGCTAGGCGAATTACCCATATATTCTTTTCAAAAGACAAAAATTGGGTGATAAACTTAAAAGAGTTTAGAAAAATTTACCTAAAGTTTTAAGTTTGGAAAAATTTACCTAAAGTTACCTTCCCAAGTTGCCCGGATATCAATTCGCTGTTACGGAAATAGACAAACCCATCATTTGGACACATAGTTTCAAATTCTTCCTTGTCTTTGGGCTTGCTGTAGTTTTTCTCTCTAACGGTAAGATTCAAAAAGACTCTCACATTTGCATTTGGACGCACTAGGACGCTAAATAATTGTTTTCCGGTCCAAAGTTCTACTGGCTGCAAAACAACAATTTCTTCTACATCAGAAATTAGAATACATATGCAAATATTAGGGATGATATTTCTTAACTTGTAATGATACAAATTGCAAGATGCTCAACCACATTTATATAAAAAAAAAAAATCAGATAGACATTCTATTCCTCCCTCGACATGATAGCAATGAACAGAGATGCCACAAGATTTAATCAAACAAGAAATTAAAATAAATAATGTATTTTATAACAAACAAAATTTAGCAAAAGAGAAAAAAATGAACACGCCCATGGCTGTACTCAAAGGTTTGTTAAACATGTCAATTATAAACAAAGACATGAGTCTGGCTGCATAGAGAAAACAATTAGGAGCTGGACAAGGGCTGAAGGCGAAATTTCGCAAGAACAGTGGCAATGAAATAATGCCGAGGACACAGTTTTCAGTTCTTCAATCATGAGCTCAGAGTAAGCACCGCTTGGAATATTATGCTTCGTTCAAACTATTTTTTACCTAATTTTGGTGTGTGTGTCAGGCTCCTACTTATATATATATATATTTCCAAATTTCCAATTCAAATTGTTAGCAAGTGTCTAATTAAGAAATACCATAAATGATTTTCATATTCTATAAAAGCTAAAATCCAAAGATTGTAGAATATTTATTGCTTGTCATGAACAGGATAAAAAGCCCACCATGGCAGAAATTCAAGAATACGATAGAATTGGAAGTTCAACCTTAATCACAGCAGGTGTTGGCAAATCAACATGTTCCATGGCGTCCCCCATGTATGAACACATGAGTGAAAAGGCTGCACGGTCGTAAAAGGTGTCCTTCCGTGTAATCAAAAAGGAAGATGTGAGAAAATCTTGGGTAGAAGCAACCAAAATCTCTCCATTTTTTGGCGTACAAAGATTGTTTTGGACCTGTCAGAACACGAGCATATTATTGAAAAAAACAATATGCTAGAAAAGTCAAGAGAGGAAATAGGCCCAATGACCCAATCACGAAAAGGTGCCACCCTCAACAACGATGCCGCCTTTCAACAGTCCTTAGTCAAATCCCAAAAAGGATCACTTAAAGATCAAACAAAATTTCAGCATGCATACCTTTTGTTGTTAGATAGATATTAGCGTAAAAATCCAAGAAATTAAATATAACTAACATATGATGCGACACAATGCCCTGAGAACATGGATCGAAAAAGTGGTGGGTGTGGAAACTAATTACCCCCATCAACAAAATTGCCTCTGTTCGAGCCTCCTCTGTCTGTGGGACATGCATGTTCATTTCGTCACCATCAAAATCAGCATTATATGGATTGCAAACTGACTCATTAAACCTCAGTGTTCTCCAAGGCATTACTCTTGCCTGCAAGCACAAATGATCAAACTCATTGCTTGTATTTGTATGGTTATATTCAGATTGGTAAACAATGTTTAATGCACTTCTCATAGGCATAGCTTAACATTTCAAAGACACATTCGTTTCCACAGCACCACACAGAAGTGGTCCACTGGTTTGAACATCTACAAACATATTTTAATCAACTTGTTGCTGAAGGTAACACGTAACAGAGAGAGGAATACTAGTGTCTGCTCCATGTTCAAACTCAAAACAGTAGTTGCGGGTTGAGCCTGGCTCCCTCCAAGTGAATTTTTCAAATGGTACAAAATCCAAGTGTCCATGGTTACGAGGTCAAATCTTCTTAAGTTGGTAATATTTCTGTTGAACGTGTAACGATATGTGCTTCACGTTACTGAGAAAAATAAATTACGAAAAGGAGCTTTCATGTGCTATGTGAAGCTCAATCAACTTTGTCAGGCCTAAGTTATTAAAATAAAGCAAATATATTAACTAAAAATCAGTTATTTAAAGAGACAGCAGAAGAACATGATGTAAAGCATGTTACAGAAAAGTAAATTCAAATATGCAATTACCCTATGACACATGATAGACATCCGATGCAAACTTGGTTGTCTGTTGAAGAGAACAATGTCCCCATCCTCTAAGTGACGTTCCACTATGTCACCATATTTCAATTCATCAGCCAAACGCTTTCTGGAAACTCTGATAGACCTACAGCACAAACAATAAATCAAACACTAAAAAATGAACAATTGATACATTATCGCAACAGGTAAAAAACAGTATTTGATCCTTGCCATGTAGAACCATCAGCACGTCTGAGCATCCTTGCACCAGGATATTTATCAGGACCGTTGCTGACACACTGCCTCAACTTTTCTATATTGTGATGAGAAACACGTTCGGGGTAAGTTAAAATACGAGCCATTCGTATTGGAATTGCAACCTAAACAGGAGAAGCATTTTAAAACATAGAAATCAAAAAGCAATGGCAATAACAATACAAAATCAAACATTTTAAGCTTATGTTCAACTCCTAACCTCAGTAATTTTCAGGTTGGGATCAGGTGATATAACTGTTCTTCCAGTATATTCAACACGTTTCCCTGATAAATTCCCACGAAATCGTCCTTGCTTCCCTTTAAGACGCTGGATAAAACCACTCAATTGCTTTTGATTTGCATCACGTTGAATACCACGAACATCGCTATTTATATATTGTGCAACTTCAGCTTGAAGTAAATCCCAGCTATCCTAAACCACATAAATTAGCATGAGTATGACCAAAACCACACTCCAGGACCACTGCAAATAGCTATTAGCTAATCTTTGTCAAATCATATTGTACAGTAGGAATGTTAACAAATATTCTTGTAACACATCTTTTGAAAGTTCAGTTATGTGTTTTATACAAAGCATAGAGAAGTACAATGGAACACATGAAAGCAGCAGTAATATCTATACCCCAAAAACATTTTTTAATACCAAAATGTATAGTCAGAACATGTGGAACGGCATCTGTACTTCACATCACAAAAAAATTGCAACCTCCAATGTCAGACGAGTACCGGAGTTATTAGTTTAACAACTTAAATTCCTACACGTACCAGGAATTTAGCTGCAGCACTTCCTTCTAACAAATTCTGCCGAAGTATAGCATTTGTTTGAATTATTAGCTTCAACCTCTCAGTTAGGTCATTTTCATTGCTGCAACAGAAAATGCGCCAGAAGACAGAAGAAAAAAGAAGAAAAAAAGGGAGAATTGCAAATCACTAGGTCACCATAAAGTTTAAAACATTATCAAACAGAAGAATAACAAAGCCTAATGGAACCAAAAGAGAAAGGGAAAGAAATAGTTCAGTAATTCAAAAAAATGAAGGCTGAGATAACCTTTGTGACCCATCCATTATAACAGAAGGACGAATAGCTATAGGTGGCACAGCAATGTTTGTCATCATAAGATTCTCTGGTCTAACAGAAAGATAAAGCAACTCGCAGTCCTGCCAAAGAAAAAAATCTGCAATTATACTGATAGGAAAACTAATACAAGAAAATGTCTTGCTCACACTTTCCTTTGTTAACTTGGTATAAAATATAAAGCAACTCAATCCTGAAACATTTCCAATCCCAAAAGATTATACTTTTGAATTTGAAACTCGAGAATTGGATCCATCCAAATTAGAAGAAGGCAATTTACCACCAAAGAAAAGGTACATATTCTCATACGACAAAAATACCAGGGATTAAACGGCTTAAGAATTGAAAGATTTTTCACGTATATAGGTCTAAAAGTATACCTCATCAAGCATCCTTTTAAAAAGGGAAAAAACTCTAGCAGGATTAAGCATATGACTGGCCATATTAATGGATGCTCTAGATTCTTTCGTGTGAGAAATTGCTGTTCTGAAGTCGTCCAAGCCACCAAGTAGTTTTGACCGATCATGAATAATCCCCAGGATAGACACAGCTTTCTTCACTGAACCTGTAATACATGCATGAAAATATTTTTAAACCTTTCAACTATGCCCTAGAAAAAAAATCAACAATTAATTGCCTCCCTCTCATAAATATAAAGGCGTCTTTCTCTAACGTCTACAAAATATACATACAAGAGGGAAGACAGGGCAAAAGAGAGCACAGTAATGACAGAATGGTGGAGTCTTTTTCCTTGTTGACCTTTAGATTTAAATCAACACGAAATTGCCGCTAGGAACAAAGAAATGGAAAAGTACAACTAGTGAACGTTCTCGTTCAGTGACGATAGAAGCATCAAGAAAAAAGATAGAAGCAAAACCATTCATATATCCACACTTGGAGCACTTCACTGCTTTACTGTTACACTTCTTCACTATCTTCTTCATTAGCTCAGCCTTCTTCAAGGGCTCCATTTTAGAACTTCTCATCTTCTTCAAATAGTCTTTACGTAGTGTCTCCTCTAGAAGAATACGAGAACAAGACTGTGAAAGATCAAAAGGCATTCAGAACGGAAGTGGTATAAATGAAGTAACAATTAACCTATATGTTGGTTTATTTATTTATTTATTTATATATATACATATATATATATATATATATTTTTTTTTTTTTTGAGAATAGAGTAGTAATCTGTTAGGCACCTTGCAAATGCACTTTAAAATATCCAATATGGTACTCAAATATCCAACGTTGTACACAGGGAGAGCGAGATTCAAGTATCCATAGTGCCCCGGACAATCCGAAAATCGCCCATGACATGTCGAACATTCGGAAAACTTATTTGCAGGGCCCTGATAATCACAACAACGAAAAAGGGAAAAGGGTCCATCACAATCACACTATTATGTAATTCCATCTAAGAGGAATGCAACAATCCAGAAATCAAAACACAAAGAGAGAGTTTTTTCCTCTGAAAAACTTCAAATCAAAAATTTGTCAGATACCCAAAAAAAAAGATTAAAAATTTATGAAAAAGAACGTTGGGGAATACCATCCGGGGATCCAATAAGCCGTCCTCGATAGGTTTGCGATTGGAATCATAGTACTGGCCTTTCCAGACTTGAACTTCGGCCATTTTGCTGATTTCCGACGCGGATTGAATAGTGAACTGCATACTTTTACTGCAAATTCCCAACAAAATCAAACAAATAACCAAAAATCAAAATCTACATATGCTTTTTTTTTTCTTTGGTGAAAATGAACGAACCAATTGAAAAGTGTTGTTGTTGTTGTTGTTTTTTTTTTTTTTTTTTTTTTTTGTGTTATTTCATTTCTTACATTCTGCGAGGGCCAACATCTTCGACGAAGGGCTGTTTGGTGAAGACGATGTTCTGGGCTTGGTCTCTGGTCGTCGCCATGGCCGACGGCGGAGAGAGATGGAAAGAGACAGAGTGGAATCAATCGGGAAGCATAAAAGGAGGGGCGAGTGGGGGGGTGGTTTTGGAGGGGTATGGGAAAAAGGCGGGAGCTTTGCACTGGTCGTGTGAAGATGGTGGCAGTTGAGCAAATGTAAAGTTTTGAAAAAAATTACCCAAAAAAAAAAAAAAGCCCTAAGATTGGGTTGGTCTTCTGGTTCGAACCCGGGAACTGAGATTGCAAAAAGCTTAACGACATCCCCCACTCAGATAGCAGTTAGAATTTCGAGTAGGTAAGCACAAATTTTATTTATTGCAAATATTTGCAAGTCGAAAACACCAACATTGAAGTTAATATAGTCCATTTAGTACTCTATTTTACATCCATTTTTTAGTACTTTTTTTTATCATAATAATTTAAATTATGGATTTGAATCAATAATCTTAAAAGGATTTTAGATTTCGTCTGCTTAATATGTTACATCAAAATTATCTCATCATTAAAAAAAATAACTCTATTCGATCTTACAAAAAATGATAAAAAAAGATAATTTAATAATTTCGACGGTGACCAACATGGTCCCAAAAATTCATAGCATAAATATCAAACGCATAAAAATTATTGCATGACACCTAATTTTCCCAATTTGATATTTTCAGTAATGGTTTAGCTCACTATAATCTCAATCCACTAGTTCTATCGACTCCACATTATTTCCTCTTGTAACTTGCATTAGATCAACTATTATGACTTTTTTTTTTTTCAGTTTAAAAATATGTTTTAAAATAAAAATTATTAAAAATACATGCGTATATACTTGAAAAGGCAGCAACCACGTGTGTATAGTTTTCTTTGCTGGAGCAACCTATGTATATAACATCATATGCATTCCATGTCATTGTTGGAAAGCAGTTTACATGTGAAACAGGCACGCCTGTCTAGTTTGATAGAAAGACAATGCCTAATAAGATCTTAAAGAATATAGAACATAAATATTGTTTTAGAAAATAAATTTTCTGATAGCAAGCGTTGACAAAATTAAAAAAAAAAAATGTACAGAAATTCCAATTTTTTTTCGATCTTTGAAACATATAATAAGCCATTTTTTCAACAAACTAATTAAACAATTAATAGCAAGAAAGCAAATAAATAATTTAGAAGGAAGTTAAGCAAGGGAGAGTTTGGTATCAGATACTGTCTGGCAGAGTAGTTGGTTGAAAGCTACTATTTAAACGTTTTTTGCTTGAGAGAAAATTGCTTTCGTTGAGGTATTACGTAATATAAATTAATGTATATAAATGTATAGGATTGGTCTCCTATCCGGTACCAGATGATATCTGATAATGTGAACTTCAACTATTATGAATATGAATTTTAATTAATAAAAATGCGGATTCATGTAGAAGAAAATATAGTTAAAGTGAATGTGAACATCTTATTTTATATTTTCCTCTGCATGAATTCATCTTCTTAATAACTGAAATTCACATTTACAGTAATTGAAGTTCACATTACCGGATATCATACAGTATTGGATACGAGACTTTACATAAATATATATATATATATATCTATAGATATATGAATGTGCATATATTAATATGGCATACATATATAATTAGAAATCTTGAATCAAAGTGCAAATCATCCTGGAATGGCCACATAATGAGAGTGGTCTCTACTTTTTACCTGCATCTATTTGTCAACATAATATCAATTCCAGAACTGGGATGAATTCACAGATTTCCACTTCAAGTTAAGAAGATAGAATTGGCGTTGGCCCATAAGATAGTTTGGGAGGCACGTCCACTCTGCAGGACGAAAAGACAATTATTAGCTTCAAGTGAGTTCCCAAAGAAGCTAGGTAAAAAAGTCGGTATTTGAACTGCAAAGTCCATAAACAACTGTGATGTGAATAATTCGTCAAAAATCTACACAAACAAACACGGAAAAATCAGTTCATACATAAGAACACAAAGTTAAAAGGTGAACCCGACAGTGTGGGCCAATTTCAGAACAACACTTCCCGATCGGGCCAGGAGAAACCTTTGCGGCTACTGTAGTTGTCGTGCTATTAGCTGACGATTTTAGGACGTGTGAATTCAGTTTCAACGAAAGGCCCCAACTACTCATTCTAAGATCTAAAATTCTACACTGCCTCAATAACATGTTAAATATTTTCCAGTCACCGAGTAATCAGTAAATCCTGGACATGTGCAACCTTACTTTAGCTTACAAACAACTTGCACATTTCTTCTTACCTTTGTCGAACTTTGAGCATTCCCGTGCCAATCTGCATCGGTATGCCCATGATTATGCTCTCAGTTACTCCTTCGATCCTGTCCTCTTTTCCGATTACAGAAGCATTGAATAAATGATCTGCTGTCTTCTCGAAAGAAGCCAGCATCAATGTACTCCTGTCCATCTTTTGAATTCCAAACCTTGTGATTCCTAGTACTTCACCCTGTTACAATAAATCGTTAAACAAAATAACATCGCATCATTTCCACGTATACATGTCTAAAAAGTTCAAGACAAATATATATACATCTATACAGAAGGGAAAAGTAGTTACCCTAGATGTCATTACATCAGCTAAAAGCATCATGTGCCGCTTGTCTATGCTCATTCCATGACTGTTCATTGTGTACTCTATTTCATCGATAATACAGGCCCTTGCTGCTTCAATTCCAAGTGTCTGCTGCACTTCAATGATGTGATTACTTTTGGTTTTACGTCCATCTACTCCTTCCGTGCCCATAACTGCTAGAAGGCCCGTTCTAAACGATATACAGAAAAATTTTCAATAATCTATTTAATAAAAAAAACTAAAAATGTGAAATCATCAGGAATAAATCATCTTTCTAAAAACTAACCGAACTAAATGTGAAAAACAAGTGTGGTGGAAATTGTTTTAGAAAAAGCATTGACCAGATGCGAATGAATCTGGAAAGAGTCGAGACACAATAAATGCTTACTGAGATTTTTTTTTTTTTTTTTTTTTTTTATTTTTTGCTCAGAAAGGCTTATGCCTTATTGAGAATACTTTGATCACAAAACATAAAATTCGTCTTGAATTAATTAATTACTTAAAATTAGAGAACCGTGACAACAAACTCACCCTTCTACAAACAATTTGTATTTGCTTGTTTCTGGTTTTTCTCCTTCTTTACTTATGACAACACGGTCAACAGTTTTTATACCCTGTCATTATCAAACAAAGGGATTAAATTAAAAATCTGCAAAAGCATTCCAACCAGTAAGTAGGAAGAAATTGCCATTGACTTTTTATTAACTACAGATTGAGCTTATCGACCTTTACTATAATTCTCAGAAGCATTCTCTCAAGACTATTGAGATTAAAAAGAATTTCGCTTCTATCTGATTTGTAAGGAAGGATTTCCAACTTCTTAAAATCCAAAACCCTGACATGCTGCGAACAACAAACTTACATCAGTTTTAGATATCTAATTTACAAGCCATATAAATAACTATGAAAGAAGAAGATGTTCACCTCCTGTTTCAGTTTGATTCTTGGTGTTCGCAATATCGCATCTTGAACAACATTAGCATCTATAGACAATTGTGCATCCTGAATCCTGTCCATGTCAAGTGTCACGAATACTGATGCTACTCGAGAAGTCAATACAGCCTTAATACTCTTGGCAATCTGCAGAAGGATCGTAGATTATACAATTAGAAATATTTTAACCTAATGACTCCTTTGATTTGTATGTACCAGAACATTTTCCGCAAAAGCATTCTTCAACATTAAGTGTAGAAATGAAAGTTCTATAAATAGAACTCATTCGGCAACAATTTCGAGTAAAACATTTAAAATAAGAAAATAAATGCACTAACAAAATTATTTACTACATTGTTACATACCTGGCCTAATCTTATTTTCTCCATCCGACCTCTCACCATTCGTGCGACATTTATATTATTGTCACACTCTAGCATTGCAGTGATAATGGGCGTGCTAATCTTTTTTGACCCATTAATTATTTCTTTGATACGAGGAACACCAAGTGTAATGTCTAAGAAAAAGAGTTAAAGATCATAGTTAAACCAAGCAGTTAAATGGCAGAATGCCCAATAAACTTATGACCATATCATCCCCAGTCACTCTAAGTAAAATAGTTAAAAGACTCACTCATGCTTGCAACCCCAGCAAAGTGAAAAGTTTTCAAGGTCATCTGAGTCCCGGGCTCTCCAATACTTTGAGCTCCAATTGCTCCAATTGCAGTTCCAGGTTCGATTTTTTTGGAATGATAACGCGAGATACAAGTATCAAGAAAAACCTGCACAATCATGAATATACATCACACGCATATATAATCATTTACCATTTTTCAATTAGGAAGTGATCAACTGCAAACCATCATTTTTAATCTGTATAGATTGGACGGTTACCAAGTTCAGTTGACAACCATTTGCATTGAGGTAGTAGTCTCCCCCATAAATGGAGAAAAGGAAAAAAATAAGAAGAAGAAGAAGAAGAAGAAGAATATTAAGCAAAGCATCAAGAAACAACGGCCAATACCTCTAGTTGTCTAGCAGTAGCTCCAGATATCTGCTGGACAATCTGTTTCACAATTGCAAAATTTTCCTTCTTCACACGATCTTCGGTTGAATCGCATGTTTCCCATGTTCTTTTCAACAATTTTACATATTCGTTGAGGAAATTTTTCAGAGAGGTTTTGAACGCAGCTGAACAACCTCCCTCCGGAGTCATGTCATGTTTAGAGAGCCTGCTTTCAACCAGTTCAGACACCTTTTCAGGAGACAGCTTTTCAACTCCTTCAGCAGGGCATGTTGCCTGTAAACCAACATTATAAACTCAGATATCCAAACAAGAACACCAACAAGAAACTATAAACAACACCGACATTTCAAACCTTGGCTTTTAAAAACAGTCGCTCAAAATTTAATGGAGCTCCATTTTTTCCTTCCATTTGAGATGGATCCATGCCATCATCCCCATAACAGAACTGAATTATACTTCCACTTGCATTCCGTACCGTGTTATCATAATGGACAAACAAGTCCTCCAAAGCTTTTATCAATCTACGGGACATGTACCCTGTGTCAGCCGTTTTCACCTGCAACAGTTCACGAAAAAATCAGCAATAAAATGATTTTGAGGTCCAAATTATGCCATCTGATTTGGTTGATGACAATTTGAGGCCCCACACTGTTATTTATAAACAAATTTCTTTACTGAGATGTGTTGGAATAAATCATCTGAACCTCATTATGAGGTGTAAAAATATTTTGTTAATAAGCCTTCAGATCCAAAACGTTTTACCAAAATACAGAAGGACAAATGCTTTTGAGGAAGAGCCCAAATTTTACTGTTATTACAATGTTTTTTGGTGATTTTCAAGAGCCTGGTTCCCCGGGCACAAATGTGGCTTATAAGCCAAGACAGCCATTGAAAAGTCTAGAGTAACTTGGTGTGGGTGGGCCCTGGGGCGATTAAAACTTAGACCTCCCTTTTTGGTACATGGCCAAATGAGCTAACTCTTGGGGTTCTTATGTAGCAACAACATTAGTATTTTCAAAATCAATGACTTCTAAAACAAACAAATTTAATTTATCAACAATAGATGGCAGATACACGTGCCTATACCAAATTGAAACAGATTTTGAAACCTGTGCAGTCAGATAACGGGTAAATTTTAGATCCTAATGAAGTATGATAAAAATATGAACATAAACAGTACACACCGCAGTATCCACAAGACCTTCTCTTCCTCCCATAGTGTGGAAAAAGAACTCTGTGGGTGATAAGCCATCATAGAAGGAATGAGCAACAAATCCTTTAGCCTGCATTAACGACATCATAATTAGAAAAAAAAAATGAAAAAAAAAAAATTTGTGCCTTGGGAATTCATTTTAAGCCAAGTATTCTCTGATTTCCGAGCCCAATTGAGTTCTCTATACTGGACAAGTCAATAAGCAAAGCAAATCATAAATAAATAAAACAAAAAACCCCCCTGTTCCAAAGCCATTGAAGAATGCAGGAGCAGATACAAATGGGATTTTATTTTATTTTATTGGCAACCCCCCCTTCAATTGTATCAAGAATATTATTGCATTTTATGGGTTCCCGAGGCATGGGCAATAAAAGTGGTCTTTTGTGGTTCTGCAAATTGAAATGTGTGCTTGCTTTCAATTATCATTTTAACAATATTCGTAGTTATTCCTTGACCATAAGTGTTGGCATGCTTAAACCATAGATTAAGCAAAATAAACCGTCAGGAAGAGAATGTATATCAAAATATATTGAGAGGGTTAAAGAAAAACAGAACAGCTACAGAACTTACTGCAGGGGTTTTATCTTTTCCAGGGAAGTGTGGAAGACTTCGGTCTATGAATCCGTTGGGTGCACGACGACCACCAACCGATTGCTGACCGACACAGGCAACCATCTGGCTGATGTTAATAGGAGATCCTTTGGAACCACACTGGGACATGACCAGTGGACTATTTCTCCAATGCAGTTCTTTCATCAACTATTAAATTGAAAAAAATAATAATACTAATTCAGATGAAGGAAAAATGAAATCTCATGTCAGTCTAACTCTAGAAATTCTGTAAGAACAATCAGAACCATTTGGGCAGCTTCTATGGAGATCTTTCCTCAAAGAGATGAGCTCTTTTAGACGGAAAATTATAAATATCATCTCAAAACTTCAGATGGAAATTCTTGACTAAACAACAAGTCTAATGTATCTTATTCTTTATGTGAGACGGAAACTCCATCTTCATGCATGTTTGCTTACCAAAATAAAGACCACAACCCCAGCTTACAGACATAAACAGATAGAAACAGTTTCGTGACAATACGTGCGGAATGAAAACCCTTAGGAGATGCTTATATTTAGTCAAAACAATAACCTTCTTTGCAGTTTTCTCTCGAATATCATTCAATTTCTGAGTTATCTTTGCCTCCAATGATTGAGCAGCATCACAACCAGATTCAGGTGGTAGTTTTCCTTCGTTATATAGCTGTATTTGCTCATCACACTCCTTAGCACCTTCATTAATTATAAGATTTATCTGACCTCGCAATTTTTCATTTGGCTGAACATCATCAATCCCAATTGAGAATCCATGATCACCAATCCACCGCGCACTGCATCCGACAAAAGAAATATGTTAATTGACCTGTAGGTATGATCAATCACCAAATCAAAAGACAAGAAAAGGCAGGTCTCAGATTTTGAACTCTCAAATTACGACGGTGAAAGCACTCTATTTTGCTTCCTAATTTCCGGTCTCAAAAATGTCCACCGTATATATTTGTATTGAGGAAAGAGAGTTAAAAAAAAAAAAAAAAAGGTTTCAATCTAGAGTGATGGTTAATTCTGTTGACATTAGAAATAAGAAATCCAAAGTTGGCGGAACAAGGGAAGTACACTAGAAAAGAAAGAACTAATACTAGGATGTTCAAATACTATGTAAAAAGGATACCTTAATTTAGCTAGGCGATTCATGCAAGCAGCAGCAGCATGGGCTTTGTAATCTCTGAGTAGAACAGAATAAAGTCCATCCTTGTTGCCATTTCCTATTATTGTGGAAAATATTACTTAATTAGCAAACTTCAAACAGGAGATGAATCTTTAGTTTTGTTATGAGGTTTTTTGTTTTTATCAAAGGCATTGACTTGCAAAATAATTATGATAACAACAACAACAATTTTAAAAGAATGAGAAAAAGAAAAGACAAAAATTGGGCAATAAACTTAAAAGACAGAAAAGTTATACCCAAAGTAGCCTTCCCAAGTTGCCCAGATATCAATTCACCGTTGCGGAAATATACAAACCCATCTTTCGAGCACATTGTTTCCATTTCGTTTCCATTCACAAGGAGATCTTTGCAGTAGTTTTTTTCTCGAACTGTAAGATTCAGATAGACTCTCACATTTGCATTTGGACGCAGGAATACGCTAAATAATTGTTTTCCAGTCCAAAGTTCTACTGGCTGCAAAATATCCATTGTTTCTAAATTAGAAATTTGATTTAGGAATAGTACTCCTCAACAATGAATGACAATTTTCAAATTGCATGATGCTCAACCACATTTATACCAAGAAAACAATGATGCCAGATAGGCATCCTTCCTTATCATAATTGCAATGAGTTTCAACTATAAAAGAAAAGGAGTTGTCAAGAGTTTTTATTAAAAAACAAAATTAAATAAAATAAAAAACACATTCTACAAGAAGCAAAATCTTACAGAAGGGAAAAAGATGAAAACTTGTCCACTGTCGTACTCAAAGGTTGTTATAACATGTCAGCTATAAACAGAAACAAGTCTAAGAGTATAGAGAAAACAATTAGGAGTTGACAAGTGTTGAAGGCAAAGAATGGTGACAACGAATTAACGTCTAGGACACAGTTTTCAGTCATCATTCACGAGCTTGGAGTAAGCACCTCCAGGAAAATCATGCTCAGTTCGAACTGATAATAACACAACGTTGGTGTGATAGTCATGAACATGATAAAACATTAAACATGGCATGAGGTCAATAGAACGGAATTGGAATGTCAACCTTAAGCACAGCTGGTGTTGGCAAATCAATGTGTTCCATAGCATCGCCCATGTAGGAACACATGAGAGAAAAAGCCGCACGGTCGTAAAATGTATCCTTCCGCGTAATCAAAAAAGAAGATGTGAGAAAATCTTGGGTAGAAGCAACCAAAATCTCTCCATTTTTGGGCGTACATAGATTGTTTTGGACCTGTCAAAACACTAGAATATTATGGATGAAAGAATATGCTACAAGAGTCCAAAGAGGCATAAGCAACTTCTATATGATCAAACAAAATTTCATCATGCATAACGTTTGTTCTTACATAGATAATAGCGTAAAAATTCAAGAACACAAACATAACATGACCGAATTAATCCTCTTAGAACGGTTCCAAAATTAGAATAGTAGGATATATGGAAACATTAACAAATAGCGAGTGGAAACTAATTACCTCCATCAACAAAATTGCCTCTGTTCGAGCCTCCTCTGTTTGTGGGACGTGCAGATTCATTTCATCACCATCAAAATCAGCATTATACGGATTGCAAACAGATTCATTAAACCTCAATGTTCTCCAAGGCATAATTCTTGCCTGTGCACACAAACAAACAAACTTATTGGTAGTGCTTGTATAGTTGTATTTGGGTTGATGGACATTGTTTCATGCACTTCTTACAGCTTAAAGCTTAATGTTTCAAAGAAGCGTTAGATTTTACAGCATCATACTATGGTTGACAAAAGTGGTCTCACATAGAAACCTGTTAACATCGTTCGCAGTTGCTTATTTTGAACATCTAAAACATATTTCAATCAAATTCTTGCCGAGGTTACACATAGAGGAGCAAAGAGTGCTATTGTCTGCTGCATGTTCAAGTCGATGTACATTACAGTGGCCCATTTATTTTCAGCTAAATTTACAATTACCAACAATTTAGCCGGTTCTGGGATTGATAAACATAGTTGGGGCTTTGCTCCTTCCAAGTAAACATCTCAAGAATTAGTAACTTCATCGGGCACAAATCCCAAGTGTCTAACTGGTTACCAAGTCAAATATGCTTAAGTTTGTAATATCTCTATTGCACAAGAAAGGATCTTATGTGCTTCACGTTAGTGAGAAAGCTTATCTATGAAAAGAAGCTTCCGTGTGCTATGTTAAACTCAATTAACTGTGTTGGACCTAACTCCGTAGTTATTAAAAAAAAAAAAAAAGACGGGAAATATTTTAACACTTTTTAAAATTTAAATTTAAATTTAAAAAAAAAAAAAAAAAAAAGCAGAAGAAATTAGCGTAAAATGTGTTACAGAAAAGTCAATTCAAATATGCAATTACCCTATGACACATAAAAGACATCCGATGCAAGCTTGGTTGTCTGTTGAACAGAACTACGTCCCCATCCTCTATGTGGCGTTCCACTATATCACCATACTTCAATTCATCTGCTAAGCGCTTTCTAGAAATTCTGATAGACCTACAGCACAAACAATGAATCAAACCACTAAAAAATTGAAGAATCCTTACACGCTCACTAAAGTGAGAGCAGTATTTGATGCTTGCCATGTAGAACCATCAGCACGTCTGAGCATCCTTGCACCGGGATATTTATCAGGGCCATTACTGACACATTGCCTCAACTTCTCTATATTGTGAGCAGAAACGCGTTCAGGATAAGTTAATATCCGAGCCATTTGTATGGGAATTGCAACCTAAACAACGTTAACATATTGAATCATAGAAATAAAAAGGTAGTGACAAAAACAGCACAAAATCAAACACATTAAGCTTATGTTGAATGCCAAACCTCGGTAACTTTCATATTAGGATCAGGAGATATAACTGTTCTGCCTGTGTATTCAACACGTTTCCCCGATAAATTTCCACGAAATCGTCCATGCTTCCCACTAAGACGCTGGATAAAACCAGTCAAATTCTTTCGATTTTGTTGCATGTGACGTTGTCTGATATGAGGAGGAATACCACGAACATCACTATTTATATACTGTGCAACTTCAACTTGAAGTTCATCCCAGTTATCCTGAACCACAAATATTAGCATGAGTATAACCACATGACGCTCCAAGACTGCAGGTAACTACTAACTCATCTTCGTCAAACATATCGTTATAGCAAGAGATTAGATTACGATTGTCAACAAAAATGTCGATTTGATATGCATGCTTTGAGAGTGTCAATCATACTATGATCTTTATTAGCATAGAGAAGTACAATGATACACATGAAAGCAACATTAATATCTATACCAGAAAACATATTATAATACCAAAGTAATTGACATTATGAGAACACGTGGAGCAACATTTGTACTGTACATTACAAAGGAATTACAGCCTCTAATGTCAGACAAGTACCGCAGTTGTTTATTAATAATTTGATTTCCATCACATACCAGAAATGCAGCAGCAGAACTTCCTTCTGCTAAATTCGCCCGAAGATGAGCATTCGCTCGAATTATCTGCTTCAGCCTCTCAGTTAGATCATTTTCATTGCTGCATCAGAAAATGTGCAAGAAAACAGATAAGCATTGTGAACATCTAGGTCACAAACGATACCAAACAGAAGAATAATGAAGCCAAATAGGACCAAAAAGAAAGGGAAAGAAATAGCTTGATAGTCCAGCAAAAGCTGAGATGACCTTTGTGATCCATCCATGATAACAGAAGGACGAATAGCAATAGGTGGCACAGCAATGTTTGTCATGATGAGATTCTCTGGTCTAACAGAAAGATAAAACAACTCGCAGTCCTGCCAAAAAATAAATAAATAAATAAAATTATACCGATAGGAAAACTAATGCAAGAAAATGTTTTCCTTTGTTATCTTGGTTTAAAATGTAAGGCAACTTGAAAAGGGAAAGATAAAGCAACTCAACCTCTAACATTTCCAATTCCAAAAAATTATACTTTTGAATTCAAAAATTGCTAACATTTCCAATTCCAAAAAATTATACTTTTGAATTCAAAAATTGCTGGATCGGATCCTTTCAATATAGACAGACAAGGCAACATTTTCCACCAAAAACAAACACATTCTCATGGAACAAATTACCGGAGATTAGACAGCTTAAGAACTGAAGGTTAATCACATATATAGGTCTGAAAGTATACCCCGTCAAGCATCCTTTTAAAAAGGGAAAAAACTCTAGCAGGATTAAGAACATGACTATCCACATGAATGGATGTGCTAGACTCGTTTTTGTGAGAAATTGCTGATCTGCAGTCCTTCAAACCACCAAGTAGCTTTGACCGATCGTGAATGATACCTATGTTAGACACGGCTTTCTTCACTGAACCTGTGACACATGACATGTTTTAGCAACACCCCTCTTGGAATGCATTTTCTATTGAAGTCATAAATCCTAAAGCTAGGCATTAAAATATTTAAAAACTTTCAAATTCCTGTACCCTTTAGACCCTAGAAAAAAAGAAAGTAATTGCTTCCCACTCCCAAGTATTAAGGCCTCTTTCTATTTAAAATAATCAAAATATACTATCCAAAGTTTGCAAGGAGTCTATTTTATAGGTGATTTATTCTTATTTATTTTAGAGATAATGGAAGCATCAAGAGAAAAGATAGAAGCCAAACCGTTCATGTATCCACACTTGGAACACCTCACCGGTTTACCAATACACTTCTTTACTATTTTCTTCATTAGCTCACGCTTCTTGAGAGGATCCAGTTTAGAACTTCTCATCTTCTTCAGATAGTCTTTACGAAGTGTATCCTCTAGAAGTATACGAGAACAAGACTGCGGAACGTCAAAAGGCCTTATGAACTAATTCTAATGGAGTAAAAAAGCAAGTCTTCAAGCTCAGATCATTGACATTACATGGCATTATGAAACACTTGAACGAATTCGAGTTTCCAGAAAGATAAAATACAATAAAAGGACACATAGCAGAACCTTTAGACTAGTTTCCTTTCGGATGAAATATAAAGACTTGTTATGAAAATACTACATTTGATACCTTGCAAATGCACTTCAAAATATCCAATATGATACTTAAAAATCCGACATTGTACACGGGGACAGCGAGCTTCAAGTATCCATAGTGCCCCGGGCAATCTGAAAATCGCCCATGGCATGTAGCACATTCCGTAAACTTATTTGCTGGGCCCTAGTAATCACAACCACACCGGTAATTGACGATCGTACTATTTCACCACCACACTAGACAATTTCATCCAATAAGTAACGGAAATAAAGTAATGCGTGATAAACATTTTCTCAAACTCAAAAAACACGCCAAAAATTAAAAATTTATGTCAGAAAATTCGGGATTACCAAACGAGGATCCAATAAACCGTCCTCAATAGGTTTGCGATTGTGATCGTAGTACTGGCCTTTCCAGACATGAACTTCCGCCATTTTGCTGATTTCCGACGCGGATTGAACAGTGAACTGCATACTTTTACTGCAAATCCACAAAAAATAAAATAAAATAAAAAATAAAACAAATAACCAATAATCAAAAGAAATGAGCAAGATTTTGTTTTTTGTTTTTATTTTTTGATATATATATTTTTTAATTACATTCTCCGAGGTCCAACATCGTCGACGAAGGGCTGTTTGGTGAAGACGATGTTCCGGAGCCGGTCTCTGGTAGTAGCCATGGCCAAAAGTGGAGAGAGATTTACAGCTACAGAGTTTGGATCAGTTTTATGGGAAAAAAGGCGGGAGCTTTTCCGTGCTGGTCAAGAAAGTGGCGGTCGAGAAAAAGTTTTGAGGAAAAAGTAAAAACCCTAAGAATTTTTGTTGCCCTTATGGTTCGAACCCAGGAACTCATACACAGTACCCCAAGCACCCACCACCGAGTTAATAACGGGTCTTGTAAAGTTCGGCGCATTTTATTTGATATATTATGTAAGTTATTTTAATAAAGTTTTATTTATTTATTTATTTATTTTTAAGGTAGAGGCACCTCTAGAATTTCTCATTAAAAAAAAGAAAGTCGCCTAACTAATCATGAGCAGTTTCTTGTGGAATTGATAATTTCTAAGAAAATAAAAACTTTGGTTTTCAAAAGAATAAAGATGCTATGATGTATAACCCCAATCTGCTAGCTCAATTGCCTACTTCGTATTATCTGTTCTCATTATCTAAAGCTACTATATCTATGATGGAGTAGGGATTCCATCTCTAATAAAGTTTATTACTTTTTTAAATTAATTTTGCTTATAAAAACTTTATATTTTTCTAATGTGTAATAACAATGGGTTCCCTCGTTGCTTGTTACTTATATTAATTATAAGATTATTTTATGAATGCTTCTAATAAAACAATAGGCTAATCCCATCTTAGGTTATTACTTACATTCTGTCGTTGTTTATTACTTACATTAAGTGTAAAAGTTTTTTTTTTTGCTTTTTTTAGCGTCAATTGTTTAATATTCAGTGTTATTTAAGTATGGTAGTTGTGATCATGTTAGGTATAAAAAAAAAAAAAAAAAAAGTATGGCAGTGTGATTGTCTAACAATGACAAAAAAAAAATAATAAATAAATAAATAAATAAGTTAACCTTTTGTTTTCTAGAAACAGAAACAATAATAGACTTGAAAAGACAACAACCACGTTTGTGTATATATATAGTTATAGTAATTATCGTAATGATCATCAAGTTGTACAGTAATTATCATAATGATCATCAAATTGGTGTGCAAGCCACAAATATTATTGGGCAGCAGTTTACATTGGAGAATCGGCACGGCCTGCCGCCTGCCTCATAAGTTCCCAACCCCTCTCCAATCGGTATTAAACAACAAGAAAAATGCTAGAAATACTAAATATAATCTTCATTTTTAAATAATAATTTATGTTGTCATTTTGTTTTATTTATAAGTATTTCAACATTATCATATCAATTGATTATATCTACTGATAAAAATATATCACTTTAATTGATACTCAAAACATTAAGATTAGAATTAGTCCCTAATATTATTTATATACCAAAAAAAAAAAACACACAAGTATTAGCCAAACAAGATCTTAAAGTAAATTAAAAATTGGTGTTAACAAAGATTATCTACCATATATTTTTTTTTTCACCGAATTATTTCTTTTTTCATTTTTTGAACTTCACGACATGAGTTGTGAGGAAAATTGACAGTACACCTATACCGTTTGCCAACAATAGGGTACATTCAAATAGCACTTTTCCTTCTCCTAATTATTTTTATATATTTTGTATTCTCATCCAAACAACGTACACACAAACATTGATCAATTATTTTTTTTTTAGTAGAGTTACATTAATATGCCGGTTTTATTTTTCTTTTATTTTATTTTTGATAGGCATTAATATGCCGAATACACACTACGTGTGTGTGTATGAAACTGAGAATATCTCAAAGACCGCATAGGAAACATAATGTTCTAATAATACTTCATATTCAAATAAGAAAGACGTTCAAAAACTCCAATTTAAGTCATTGTTTATGTCTCTGTGTGTGTGTGTGTATGTAGATATATATATATATAACAAGCCACTTCTCCAATAAACGAGTTCAAAATTAATAACAAGAAAAAATAGATATTATTCGTAGGGAACGATACAGGAATCATGAGAACTTTAAAAGAGATTTATAGTTATCTTTGAATTTATGTCTAAATTTTAATTCCTTTCAGAAATATATTTTTTATTTATGCAATATTCATCTACTATGACTAGTTTAGGTTCGTATTTATACTAACTCAAGATTATATTTGAATTTGATGACTTTGATAATTATTAAAAAAAAAAAAAAGAAAAGAAAACAATGTATCTAAAAATGAAGCGATCATTTGTATTTTTCAAAAGATTTTGATGATTAATTTAATACAAATATTTTTTTTTCGTTTTTCGTTTTCTTTTTCTTTCTAAATTCTTCTTCTTGCCTTAATTTTTCTCCTATTCTCTCTTTTTTAAATCTGTCTCGGTTCAGTTTAAATGGAAGAAAGCGAAGCAAAGGCGTTTGGTAGGAGACAAAGTCAGCTTCCATCTGCAAAAAGAGTACTTTACGAAGTAAGCTATCCAGCAGCAGAGTTGTTGGTGGACAGCTACAATAAATTCATACGATTATTTGAATCTTATGAAAAAAAACAAAAAAAAAAGGTTGGTGGCTCACGATTTGGCATATAAAGAATTTTCTCCCACAGTCTACACGTTTTTTGCTCGAGACAAAATTACTTATGTTGAGGTTTTCCTACTATATTCAATCTGATCATCCCATCATCTGTTACACATGAATGTATATTTATATACATAAAATATATATTTATATATGAGTGTGTGTGTATATATAGATGTATAGCATATGTAACTCTAGCAAACTAGATATCGCACCCATTTGACGTTAAAACGACCGACGGATGGCAACCTTTGGATTTGCTTTCCCACAAAGGATTTACGTTTGGAAAATCTGCATGCAGATGGCGTAATTTGGTCGATTAACCTTGCATTATGGAATTATTAATTCTAGAAGTATTAATGTTGAAAAATGCTGAAAAAATTGTTCATCTCAAATTTTTATTTTTTATTTTTAAAATAAGCTTAGAGAGGAGATAATTAATATGAGAGAATTAAGGAAAATACCAATTAAGTACGCATTCGCTTGAAGAAAACCCAAGAAAATTTTTATTTTTGTTGCCCTACTGGTTCGAACCCTGCATCCAATTACACACACACTCTCTTTTTTCTCAATTATGATATTTATACATATATATATGTATGTATATATCTTAACAATTAGAGAAAGTGTTATTTACTTGGTTCTTACTTAGCCATAATGCAAATAATTAGGAGGGTGTTTATTTTCGTCTCTCCGTTTTTAGCCACGCACATTGTTGAAGTAGGTCAAAAAAAAAAAAAACGTACCTAAACTACTTCATTGGGCATATGGAACATTATAGAAAGAAGAGAGATACGATTTTGCACAAAAAGGAAAGCTTTTTTTCTTGAAAAGAAAGTTGGAACTGGGGTTTTGAAAAATTTATTTGATTGTCTTTGAAACCACTCTAAAGTAGTTCAAACAAATATATTTCTATAATAATATTACCATTCCAACTCTGTCATTTTCCATTAACAATATTAAATATCTCTTGCACCTAATAAACCAAAAGACACAAGACTACCTTTTTGTCACCTCTATAAATTTGCAGTGCCTCAAAGCTTGGAACAACACACAGTCGAGCATTACAGAGGAACATATAGAGAGATTTAACAACAAAATGGGTGCTTCCGATCTTTTTTCATCGCCGGCGTTTCTCCGAGTATTTCTCTTCTGTTTCGTTGCTTTTGCTGCCATTCCTCACCATGCAGTTGCAGGCATAACCAGGCACTACAAGTTTGACGTACGTATCGTCATATATTTATACACACACACACACACACACACGCACACACGCACGCACGCACATTTGGTCTCAACAGTTAACTTCTTTTCTTCAGTGTCTTGTTTAGTACGTAACAGATTTTGATTGTTTTTTTTTTTTTTTTCAGATTAAACAGCAAAATGTAACAAGGCTTTGCCACACAAAGAGCATTGTGACGGTAAACGGGCAATTCCCCGGACCTCGCATTGTAGCCAGGGAAGGTGATCAAGTCCTCATCAAAGTAGTCAACCACGTCAAGAACAACATTTCTATCCATTGGTAATATAAACTTGAAATTTCCATAAATGATGATTTTTAAATATTCAATTAAATTATCTTAAACTGTTCGTTAACATTTATTTAATTTCTTTGAACTAGGCATGGAGTCCGACAACTTCAGACGGGGTGGGCGGACGGCCCTGCATATGTGACTCAATGCCCCATGCAAACAGGCCAGAGCTATGTGTACAATTTTACCATCACTGGCCAAAGAGGCACCCTCCTCTGGCATGCCCACATATCATGGCAAAGAGCCACCCTCTACGGTGCCTTGGTCATTCTTCCGAAGCACGGAGTTCCTTATCCGTTCACGAAGCCTTATAAAGAAGTTCCCATCATCTTTGGTAATAAGAAAATCACAAGCTCATCATCAGTAAACATTCTTTCACTCTATTAGTCCATTTGCTCATGCCAAGAGTTGAAACATGTAAAAATATGCAGGAGAGTGGTTTAATGCCGATACTGAGGCAGTCATTAGCCAAGCATTACAAACCGGTGGAGGCCCGAATGTCTCAGATGCCTACACCATCAATGGTCTGCCTGGCCCTTTGTATAACTGCTCTGCTAAAGGTATCTTATATATATATATATATATATATAATCACGACTAGCCACGTAGAAAATTAACATAAAAACATAAAATGATGAGTATAATCGGATTTTTGCAGATACATTTAAGCTGAAGGTGAAGCCAGGGAAGACTTACCTTCTCCGCCTGATCAACGCAGCACTCAATGACGAGCTCTTTTTCAGCATTGCAAACCACACTCTAAAAGTCGTTGAAGCCGATGCTGTTTATGTCAAACCTTTCGATACCGACACTATTCTAATAGCCCCTGGACAGACCACAAATGTTCTGTTGAAGACCAAACCAAATTTCCCGAATGCGACCTTTTTCATGACTGCTAGGCCATACGCAACAGGCCTTGGCACTTTTGACAACTCCACTGTTGCAGGAATCGTAGAATACGAATTTCCATCCAAAACTCCTCATTCAACTCTCCCAATCAAGAAACTTCAGCTTTTCAAACCAGTCTTGCCCGCTCTAAACGATACTTCTTTCGCAACAAAATTCTCAAACAAACTCCGTAGCTTAGCCAATTCTCAATTCCCTGCCAATGTCCCTCAAAAGGTCGATAAGCGGTTTTTCTTCACAGTAAGCCTCGGAACAAATCCCTGCACGCATAACACAACATGCCAAGGGCCTAATGGCTCAATGTTTGCTGCTTCAGTTAACAACATTTCCTTTGCACTTCCAACAACTGCCCTTCTCCAAGCCCACTTCTTTGGACAATCAAACGGGGTTTACAATCCCAACTTTCCGATTAGTCCCCTAATTCCATTTAATTACACAGGCACCCCACCAAACAACACAAATGTGAGCAACGGCACAAAAGTTGTGGTTCTTCCATTTAACACTAGTGTTGAGCTGATCATGCAGGACACAAGCATTCTTGGTGTTGAAAGTCACCCTGTTCATTTGCATGGATTCAATTTCTTTGTTGTTGGCCAAGGCTTTGGCAACTTTGATCCTAACAAGGACCCCGCAAACTTCAATCTAGTCGACCCCGTCGAGAGAAACACCATTGGCGTTCCTTCCGGTGGATGGGTTGCAATCAGATTTTTAGCTGATAATCCTGGTGAGTTAAGCCTATAATTGAGTTAAAATTGTTTTTTTTTTTTTTTTGAACAATTTACTAAGAAAGTGTTGATGTAGGTGTCTGGTTCATGCATTGTCACCTTGAGGTTCACACAAGTTGGGGCTTGAAAATGGCTTGGCTGGTCTTAGATGGAAAGTTGCCGAATCAAAAGTTGTTTCCTCCTCCGGCCGATCTTCCGAAATGTTGATCGTCGTTGACTCGCTTCAAAATTTTCTCTAACTATAAAATCTGTCCCAATAGAGCTTTTGTAATCACATTTTTAATTTATTCTTTGCATAATTTGTTTTTCACCGGCTTTGGTGTTGCAATTGTTCGATTTCAATAATTTGTAGTCCTTTATCCATATGGTGTTGAGGAGAGAAAAAGAGTGATGAGAATTTTTGTTTTGTAACGTCTGAAGTACCTTGATGGAAAAGGGCTCGAAATTCTGTTGTCAACTTTCAATTACTGTGTTTTTAGTAACTTTACCATTTTAATTTCGGGAAATTTTCACTTTTTGTTTGCTTGGAATCTTAAAAACGATCTTGATATTGCTGTGCATGATATTTTTTCTCTCTTTGGTGACACATGGTTTCATGGGAGATGGAGGAAACTAACGTTCTTTTGATAATGTTTGTGACAAATAGTACTACGTTTTAAAAATATTTAAGTTAAATAGCATATTTATAACAAATAATGATTTATGAAGCATTTTACTACAAAATTACCTCATAAATATTATCGGAAATCAATTATAAATGATAAAAAAGATGTTTAGTTACCTTAAATATATTTACGATCAATTCATTCAATATTTTCCTTTTTAGAGGACAAATTCTCACATTTAAATTATGTATTAGATGTATTAATACCCTACCCAATTCATCTAGAAATTTTAGTTCAAACCCTTCGTTACTGGGTAAAAGATGCTCAATGACTTTGATTTGTTCGTACCATTCTATCATCGATCACTGCGGTTGGTGAGTCACCTCAAAAAAGCATCGAGAAAGGGAAGGCATATATGTTTTGAAATATGTTAATTTCCGTAAATGTTTTTGAAAAATGATCTGCATAATGCAATTTCACTTATTCTCATTGATCTTCTACTTTCTTTAAAAATATATACATATACATAT
The DNA here is from genome assembly GCA_025413485.1 of Ficus microcarpa. NCBI lineage: Eukaryota > Viridiplantae > Streptophyta > Magnoliopsida > Rosales > Moraceae > Ficus > Ficus microcarpa. The sequence continues at coordinate 22,458,928 of CM046377.1, read as the reverse complement.
ATATATATATATATATAAATTGTTTATCCACTTACCTTAATATTGAAGGCATAGAGTCTCATTAATTTCCAAAATAACTACGCATCTTACCAGTGAGGTTAAGATATAACAAAAGAGAGGGAGAGAATATTTACAAATAACACACTTCACACTATTATAATAATTATTAAGTAATTTTGTAACATTAAACGTAAAAATCTCACAAAATTTCAAAAAAAAAGAGAGAGAGAGAGAGGGATGATTGCCTCTCAGCAAAAAAAAAAAAAAAAATCTGGGCCAGGCCCATTTCATGGCAAACTCGCCTTTTTTCACCAGCCCACCAACTAAACGACTCAGTTGTCTTCTCTCTCTCCCTCTCTCTCTCAAAAGTTCACAGCACCGATCTCCAAACAACTAAAGGACAAAACAACCCTTATCTGCTCCTTTCCAGCGCCATTCATGGCGATCCAATGTCGCTGTTTCTAAGAAGACCCACGAAGCCATCTCTCTTCCTCCGCCGCTCTCCGCTCTCCCAACCGGCCTCATCCTCCTCAGATGGCCAACTCCTCCGGTTCTCCTCCGCCGAGCTACGCCCTGCCCCTCGGGGACGGCGACAAGAACGACGCAGCGTCGAAGGGCAAGTCCGAGTTCCTCGTGGTGGCTCTCTGCCCCTGTCTGGTCTGCTTCATTCTTCTCTTCATCGTGATTTCCATTGTTCTTGCCGTCAAATTCAAGTTATTTTGTCACACTCCGCTTCATTCTCTGATCTACAAGAACAAATGCCACTAAAGTTTCGAATTTTATCAACGAACCATAATAATTCGCGGGAAAATACTGTCCATTTTGATAGTTTGATTCATTATAGGCGGTTTTCTAGTCATGGTACTGATTCTGATTCTGAAACTAATGTTGAGAGCTATAATCGTGACGAGAATGAAACGGGTTGTGTTGGTTCTGGTGTGGATCTGAAGGAAGTTGAAAATGTCTGCAAGGTGCTCGACGAAATGTCTGTGTTGGATCGGAACATGGAAGCGGTTCTTGACGAATTTGGGATTCGTTTGTCCCATGATTTGGTTGTGGAGGTGTTGGAACGGTTCAAACATGCGAGGAAGCCGGCTTTTCGGTTCTTTTGTTGGGCTGGTGAGAAACCGGAGTTTGCCCATGATTCAAAGACTTATAATTCAATGATGAGTATACTAGGGAAGACTAGACAGTTTGAGACAATGGTGTCTATGCTGGAAGAGATGGGAGAGAAAGGAGTTTTGACAATGGAGACTTTTGTGATTGCAATCAAGGCTTTCGCTGCTGCTAAAGAGAGGAAAAAGGCTGTCGGGATGTTTGAGTTGATGAAGGAGTACAAGTTTGAAGTAGGTGTCGACACTGTTAATTGCTTGCTTGATGCTCTTGGGAGGGCCAAGCTTGGAAAAGAAGCACAAGCGCTTTTCGAGAAGTTGAAAGGGAGGTTCACGCCAGATTTACAGACTTATACTGTACTGCTCAACGGCTGGTGCAGGCTGAAGAATTTGATGGAGGCCGGGAAGTTGTGGAATGAGATGATTGATCTGGGGTTTATGCCTGATGTTGTTGCACATAATGTTATGCTTGACGGGTTGTTGAGGAGTAAGAAGAGGTCTGATGCGATCAAGTTGTTTGAGGTCATGAAGGCCAAGGGTCCACGGCCTAATATTAGAAGCTATATGATTTTGATCCGGGAATTTTGCAAGCAAGGAAAAATGAAGGAGGCGGTTGAGTGCTTCGATGATTTGCTTGAATCTGGAGGCCAGCCTGATGCTGCGGTTTACACTTGCTTGATCACAGGGTTTGGCAATCAGAGAAACATGGACACGGTGTTTGAATTGTTGGAAGAGATGAAGGAAAAAGGGCACACACCCGATGGACGGCTGTACAATGCCTTGATCAAATTGATGACCAGCCGCAAAATGCCTGATGATGCAACAAGGATATACAAGAGGATGATAAAATGCGGTATTAAACCATCAATCCACACTTATAACATGATTATGAAGTCCTACTTCCAAACAAGAAATTTCAAAATGGGTCATGCTGCATGGGAAGAAATGATTCGGAAGGGGTGTAGTCCAGATGATAATTCGTATACTGTCTTCATTGGAGCGCTTATAAGGCTGGGGAAATCAGGAGAGGCATGCAAATATATAGAGGAAATGTTAGAGAAAGGAATGAAAGCTCCTCAGCTTGATTACAACAAGTTTGCAACTGATTTTTCTAGAGCCGGGAAACCCAACATACTTGAAGAGTTAGCTCAGAAGATGAAGGTCGCCGGCAAGTTCGAAGTTTCCAATGTGTTTTCAAGGCAGGCTGAGATGATGAAGAAAAGGGTCAAGAGAAGAGATCCTATTCGAACCATTGGCAAGTGTAACTAAGTTGCTCACCGAGGGCCAATGAACGTCGTTTGAACCATCCAAGTGTTTGACCGGAATGTTGTAGCTCATCGGTTATCATCTTGTTACTGAATAGCCATTGGATTTGTGATCTGAACCACTCAAACTTATTACATTCCTGGAGTTTGGTGTTTTATCTGACTGGTTCAGAGTTGTATTTTTTAGTAAGAGATGTAATATTACTTCACTTTTCTTGTAGTGAAATTGTGAAAATTTTTTAGTCGATTTTCGCAGATTTCTTTCAGTCTAGCTTCGTATATTCTGTGTATTGATTTCTTTTGTGCTTCAACCTCCCTAGTCCCTTTCTTATCTACGAAGTTCGTATTTAAACCTTAGTCTACATTTTTTGTTTCAAGGAATAAACTCATTGTGCTTCTTGATGGAACTCAAGCTTGAATGAGAAATAATGTTAGGAATGTGGAAAGTTATAAAACAGTAATAATCTTCAGAGATACATCATCACCAGTTCCATACATTTTTGCAGGAACCAGATAAAATACTCCTTCTGATTCCTAATGAAACAGATAAAACATAAGCAACCAGTTATCACTAAAAGCATCTAAACTGAGATATTCTCGAGTAAGAGACTAATAATAGGGTAAATATTGTAAGCACAAGCAGTAAAAGGAACAACTAACTTTGAATACCAAAAACATTAATGCTATCCTTTCAAAATATATATATATATATATATATATGTATGTATATTAATGCTATGTTTGGTAAGGATGAAAAGTGGAGGGAACGTAGAAGGTAAATTAAGATGGAAATTCAAAAATTACGGTTTTTGGATGGAGTGATTTTTGAAGGAAAGTGAAAGTATAAGAGAATAAAAACTGTGATTTACATTTTTTAATTTAAAGTAGTGAGAAAGCTTTACAAAGGGTAAAAACTAATAACGTTAGTAACTAATTATCCTTGTGTACTATGGATAATAAAAATACTTGAAGACAAAATAAAGTATGAGTAAAATAGTAGTTGTTTGGCAAAATTTCTTCTCGAGAGGCCAGAGATTTTCTCAAGAAAAAAGGAAAAAAGAAAAGGTACAAAAGAGGAAAAGATTAGCCAAAAAAAAACTATTATATATTAGACTTTTTTTTGTCGATTTCTTCTTCTTCTTTTTTTTTTTTTTTTTTTTTTCCTTTATTATCTTGCTAAATTACGTCAATAAGTTGGTTGTTCCGTTTCAAAAAAAAAAGGTTCGTTGTTCTCCATTCCAGCCGCCACCTCGGCAAAATGACCGAAGATGACAAATCATCCCCCGACCGCCACCGCCGACATGCCGCGCCGTCTCGCTCCTCCTCGCTGGCGTCACCGACCTTGACCTCTGGCTCGTCTCCGCCCCCACGACCCGTAGTTCGCGGTTGCCGTACACACAGCTTCGACGTCTCGCCGTCGCTGCGGCCGCTCATCTCCACCACCGTGCTGCTCACTGTGGTGACGCGCAACCTCGACCGGCGGGTCTCCATCTACTACAATCGGGTCGCAACGTTCGTGGTCTTGGCATACCGGAATCAGGCGATAACGACGCAGGCGACGCCGCGGCCGCCGTTCCACGGACTTCTACGGTCTTTATCTCCCTCCACCGGCGTCTACAGTCTTTATCTCGCTGCACCGACGTTCGACGGTGAAACTACTAGAAGCTCCATTTCACCAAAGATAGCTTTCGGAACGAGATTCATAATCCAAGAATGTAAATATCTAAAACTCTTTACTCTTGTTCAACATTTGTTTATGATCATTACCGTGGGTTTAGATATTGATATCTAATTCTCTTTTCTAATTTTCTCAATGCAGAGAGATTATCCATCACTCTTTAGTGAAATCTGAAGAGGTGAGAAAAATGGCTGTGACACAGATAATCACTTCTCAGAGGATGGATGGCCAGTTGAAGGAGGATTAATGGATCCTCGTTTGGTACGTTTTTTCTGTTTTTGTTTTTCCATATATTTGTTTATTTACTTAAGCAATAGAACTTTGATCTTTTTTTTTTTTTTTTTACTGGGATTTGAAGGGCCCATGGACGAGGATCATTTTCTACCTGTCCTGGACATTTTGGCTTCGTTCAACTAGCCTTCCCGGTTTATAATCCGGGTCATTTTGCCACGCTTCTCGATTTCATTAGGTGCATTTGCAAGGTATATACGAGACCTTTTAAAGTGAGTCTAAGAGTAAAAACATGAGGGCACGACATCCAAAATGGACAATATCATACCAAACAGAGGCATAGATCCTTACATAAGAACTGTTGTTATTGTTAACATACCAAAATTGCCAACTGTTTATAGTTCTATAAGCTAGTGGCTTTAATTGTTTTATTTTCCTTTTTTTATATAGTGGAGCGTCACTTGGTAGATGGTGACATATTTCTTTTCAACAGACAACCAAGCTTGCACCGGCTATCAATGATGTGCCATAGGGTAATTATATATATTTTAACTGAGCCTGCACTGATTTCTCCTGCCGTAAGTTATATCATTTTTTAAACTGTTGGTTTTCCTAAAAATCCATATTGATTGGATGGACCCAACACAAGTGATTTGGCTTTAACAGAACAATTCTAACGGTTCTGCTTGAGAAACAAAGAGATGAAACACAAGAAATACACATGACTTCTAACATATGGAGCACAGATTATTACTTTTTTCATCATGGTAGCCATTGTCGTCGTTGCTTTTCATTAGTTGGTTAAATGATCAAGGTTATTATCAGATTAAAATCAGTAAGATTCAACTGTATAGCTAATTTCACCACGCCCAGAGAAATCATCAAGCACCCACATTTCCAGGGGTAATGTATTCCGGTGTCGCATATTAAACATCAAGAGAGCAAAGTGACTTTTCCCGTTAGTAAGGTTGAACAGACAACGATATGGTCTGAAAATTTCTCGCTGTGAAAATCAAATGAAAGGATCATCCCCTTGACGTCTCTTATTGTTGGATTGTACAATAAAATCTTTCCAGTATGCTCGACATCTGGTAAGCAAATGATTCCATTACAGGGAGAGGCCATAAAAGTCTTGCACCTTTCGATAAGTGTTTGTTTTACGAGAAAAATGACTCGCTCTCTTGATGTTTAATATGCGACAACACCGGAAAACATTACCCTTTGAAACGTGGGTGCTTCATGATTTCTCTGGGCGTGGTGATAAGAGTTACAGTTGGGTTGAACATCAAACACTGCATTCGGAAGGAGACTTTAGGTCTCCTGTCAGGTCTTGGAAGAGTGATGAGCTTCTTGTTGGAAATCAGATTGATGAAAGAGTGGCTTCATACAACATACGTACTAAAAAGTTAAGGGTTCTTCCCAATATCCAGCTGCCTTTACATATGTAGAGAGTTGGGTTCCGATCAAATTGAATAGATGAGCTTGCATGCAAGAACTATATTGGTAATTTATCTTGGTAATGCATGCAACTCTTATGTGGAGGTCCTATCCCTATTTTATGTGGATTTTTGTTATTTCTCTTTTGAAATTTACGGGTCCATTTGGTTCAATAGTAATTTTTTTTTTTTACTTTTTCAGAAAAGATAAAAAACTTTTTCAGAAAATATAAAAAAATTTTTCAGAAAATGATAAAAACTGAGACAAAAAATTTGAGTTGAAATGGTGAATTAAACAAAAGTTACGTGGAGGTATTTTGGTTACCAATTAATTGATTACAGAAATATTTACAAGTTTTTTGATACGAAAATATTATTGTGATTTTTTATTGTTTCAAAATATACTAGTTATTTTCTGAAATACAATTTGTCAAGTTTTTGGTTGACATTTATGGCAACAGTATTCAAGAAAGTCAAAAACAGATTGTACCTTTACAACACTGCGAACAGGTGTGCCTGTGCAACATAATTTGAAGTTTGGCATTTTTGAACAGAGTAATAATAAGTTATAGTATAATATTTTTAAACATAGCAATAAATAGCATAATCAAGTTTATGATTACATAATACTTAAAATCCCTCTTCCTTCCTCCTTTTTCCTTATTGACAAGAATTAATGCTTTTAGGATAATTTTGTCACAAATAATGCTTTGCAAATACTATACTTATCATGAATATGTTATTTATCATCACTCAAAAATTTTTATGCTATTTATTTTTATTATTAGAGGTTTTTTATTTTGGCCTATTTCCCTCCTTCTCCCCTATAACAAATCATCTATTCTTTTAAGCAAAAACAAGGGGTTTTTTGAGAAATGCCTAAAAAGAGCACATATATGGAATATTGTCCTATGGTTCGGATTTTCATCCCCATACAATGTTAAATAAAAAGTGATTTCAGAACAAAAATCTGAATCATGATATAAAAATTCTAAACATATACACTAAAAAGGCTATTCTCACCATCAACATTAATGCTTATCCCAGAAAAGTAACTCAGGCCTCCACAAATTGAACCTTAAAAGAAAAGAAGAAGGAAAAAAAACACACACACACACACAAAGAAGAACAACAAAGTAACGCCGGATAAATTATATAAACGGTCAAATTATGACAACGGTTCAAAAAAAAAAATCAAAAATATGTTTATCTAAATTGAACAACCAAAAAAAAAAAAAAAAAATTCATTGAGTGATGATAAAAATACCATTTTTTATTTTAAGGGAAAAAAAATATAGATCTTTAGAATCACAACCCATCTTACTCACCGTTGTCCTTTTCCCATTATCCACATCTCTAATATGCCTTTTCATACCTAAGGAAGAAACCATCGGCGAACAAATCACCAGAAAAAAAAAAAAAAAAAAAAAAAACCCAACCCACGACGCCAACATTGTATCGTTAACCATCACTACGGAGATCTCCACGAATATTCAGCAGGAAGAAAGAACCATCACCAAGGTTCCGTTTATTTTATTGGTTCATTTCAAATTTTTCATCTTAGTTTTTGTTTTTTTCTGAAAATTTTTTTGTCTTTTCTGAAAATTTTTTTTATCTTTTCTGAAAAGTCAACAAAAATTACTATTTAAACTTAAAATTTCAACTCAAACTGGTGAACCAAACGGACCCATTCCATCAAACTCTGATTGTACATGTTTTTCTTGGTCCGTATTGTAATAATGATTTTGTTAATAGATATGGCATTACCCATTTTTTGGTTTTAAGAATTTATTCAGGGGATTTCGGTCATTATGGTGTTAATTATGAAATTTGGGATTTTTGGTTTTAAATAGAGTCATGATGTTAATATTGTTTATTGAACTAAGATTGAAGGTTTGCAAGTAGATGTTTGGATTAGATCTTTTAGGTATTGACACGCATGATACTTTTTTTTTTTCTTTTGCTGTCTATTTGTTTTATTTTGTGTTGAAAATTAATTGTTCAGGTTGCATTTTGGTAGAATTTAGGTTTGTCATTTTGGGGTTTTGATAGGTCAATTGAGAACTGACTCGCTCAATTTGTTAAATTTATCTTCTTGTGTCATATTGATTGACCCATAAAGACAAGTTTAGTTTCCTTTCAAAAAACGAAATTAAAAAAACCAAAAAAGGAAAGGAAAAAAAAAAAAAAAGAGCTAACAACCCATAAAATAGGATTACTTTCCTTTTCAAAAAAAAAAAAAAAAGAAAGAAAAGAAAAGAATTCAAAATTTAAAACGAATTTGTGTGGTAATTTAGCAGTGCTAACATATTTAACCCCATTTAAAGGTACAGAGTTCGAATTTCTCATCTCAAAGTTTAAAAAAAAATAATTGTTTGACATCCTTTGAAAAAAAAAACAAAAACAAAAAAGTCAACAAAACAAATAAAAAAAATGCTTCAAAAATCACACAAAAATCGTTAAATAAACACTTGCCAAAGAAAAAAAAAATTAATCCAAATCTGCTATTCTATTTTCATGTCTCAATAGCTATCCCATCAATAGTATTTTGACAACCTATCAATCTATTCAAGAATTTTTAGGATTTAGCTTTTTTTTTTATGCATCTAATTTTTTAAATTCAAATGATATATCATAATATTATTAAGGGGATAGTCAATGAGATAGGAAACCCAAAATAACAAATCTTGATTCAAAAAAAGTAGCTTCAAAAAAACGCTACAAATGGTAATATACATACATATATATATAGGGATTTGGTGCTAAATTATTTTTTTTTTTCTAAGAAGTTTTTTAATAAATGGTCGAAATTTTTAAAAATTAGTTAAAACATTTTTTCCTCCCTTAAAATGGTCAATCAAGAATTAACCATATAATCTTATTAATTTGACCAATCAATGATTGGAAGCAGTATGTTTGGAAGGAATTTACAATAATAATAATAATAATAATAATAATAATAAAATAAAAACAAAAGTGGTGTTTTCTTTTTTAACTTTATGAGAAGCGGTAGTTTTATGATTAACCCATTTTTCCAAGCGGGAGCAAATGCAATTCTCTCATACAAAGGGCAGAACAATCAATAGTACCGCAATGCCTAACGCAAATTGAATTCAAATAAGTACCACAAAAAGTGTCAAATTGGTTACATATATATCACCTAGGAAATTACATTCTTAGACATCACTCTGGATACTTACCGAGCAATACAAGAAAATATGTAAATCAGCTAATATACATTTGAGGCACATGATAATATATATATATATATACACACACGGTATATCTATTTATATATATTATGCTGATCCGCATCAAAAGAAAACAGAAAATATTTTCAAAATAGTGATCCATAGGCACGTAAGAATAAGTGATGGAATATAGCTTTAACTTTGAAAGATGTAAAGAGGGATTGTATTTTTATATAGGACTAATTCTTTGCTGTAACAAGGGGATGGGGGGAAGATTTAGTCTCTCACATTAAAAAGCCCAAGGGTATAAGTAAAAGTCACGGAACCTCCAAGAAAAACATTTTACAAACAATATATATATATATACAGCACTAGTGCAAATACTTGACATTCAAGTTTGTTTAGGGATATATGTCTATATACACTTTTTGAACATGCCAAGAAAAGAATCAACTCGCACGCTGAATTTCTATTTAAATGTAGGGTATATAGTAATTATCAAGAGATTGGGACGATTTGGGGCACTTTTTGTTTTCCTTGTGTTCTAGCTAGCTAGGAAGCTTGTTTTGAAAGAGAAATGGGGAAATTGAAGGGATTGTTCTTCAGTTGTTACTGTGTGCTTTTGATTTCAAATTCAGTCGTTGTTGGTGCAAGTATCACCCCTAGAAAGAAGGTACACAATATTTTATCATCCTTCTGTTAATAAGTCAATATCAGAAATCTTTTTTTAAAAAAATTCAGAAACAATCATATGAAATTGCGTGATCAAAACAATGATGTTCTCACAAGCGTCCTACTAAATAATAAAACTATCGACACGATAATTTTATCACCCGTTTGGACTTCTTAACATGATCAAGATAAATGTTTACCCATACATGTACGCAATTTTTTTTTTTTTTTTTCAATAGTATGTGAGTTTAGTGATTATGTTAGTCCACATAAATATTTCTATTACTTCACAACATAAGCAAAATGGAAGCATAAATTAAGATCTCAAATAATAATTAGTATGGATAATCTCTTATTAATTGTAATGTTAATGTGTGCTTGTATGTATCATACATTTATTTATAGATTATTTATTGGGATGAATCCCAATTCGAATAATCGGAGAGGATTTCTTCGTTATAAGCTTAGGCCTACTAGTAATCAGTCTATAAATTGAAAATATACATTACTAGCTAGACAGACAATTGTAACACCATTCTATCCATGACATTTTTTTTCCTTTTTCTCCTTTTGGTTTAAGTTGCTGGAAAATTGTACCTACACCGTCACCGTTGGAACAACATGCACCAAAGGAGCAGAAACCTCAAACTGCATCAGCCTGAGATTCGGTGATGCAAATTCTAATGACATTTTGGTAAAGCGTCTGAACTCGAAGCATGTAAGGAAATTGGATTCTCTGGAGCCTGAGGTCCTTGATGATATGCCTAGAAAACCATTTCAAGCTTGCATGGTGGACTTATTCCAAGTCAAGGGTCAGTGTGTCGATTCGCCGATTTGCTATTTGTATCTGAAATCGATCGGAGATGACGATTGGAGACCTGGTTTTGCGCGAGTTGGAGTTTCGGAAGGGTCTCATCTCAGCTCCGATATCTTTTATTTTCGGAGGTACCTTCCTCGTAACGTTTGGCATGGACTAGACGTATGTGACAAAAATGTCACTCCTTTTGGTGTAGAGCACAAGAGGAAAGTGTTTGCTGGGAAAAGCCACTAAAATTTACCATATATCAGTTTCATGTAATATCTTAAAATTAGTCATCATATGTATTGATTTTAATGGTTTGCTTTTTTTTTTTTTTTTTTTTTAATGAAACTTAATTAAGCAACTAATTAGTTTTATAATGCTGAATCTGATCACTTTCTAAACTTAATATGTTGAATGTTGATTATGGTTAGAATTGTAACTTTGTTTTGAAATATATATATATATATATATGTACCGTTATTCATTAGAAATATGTATATTGTGCGATACGTGTATGCTCCTAACCTACACTCGTAGACCGTGGGTTTAGGACCTTTTTACAGGCAGTTTATACGTATGTATTATAGCTATATAAGTAGTACTATAGGGACATTCTTTATTCTAATTCATATTATAATAACTTATCATCTTTTCATTGGTAGTTATTATATCTTAGTGTTAATATTACAACTAAAGGGAAAACCTTTATAATTGTAAATCTAGTATAATAATAATTTTACAAACATATAATTTTATTATAAGACGTATATTTTAATTCATTAACTTAAATTATTTATATCTATACATTAAATATGATCGTCATACTATAAATATATAATCTAACGCGGCATTGATAAAAAATGATCACGTCACTTATGTTTATCACGCACACTTGTTTGCGAGTAGGTTTTTTTTTTTTTTTTTTTTTTTTTTTTTTTTTTTTTTTTCAATTGATTAGAAATGAGTGTCTTTCATTTAACTTTTTTTTTTTTTTTTTTGGGGTTCTCTCGTGCCATCACATCCTTTCTTTATTTGAAAATGGTCCTCAATTAAATATACTTGAAGCTGTGAAATATTGTACAAGTAAAAAAGAAAGAAGGAATGAATGAATGAATAAAGCAGAGTGAAAAAAGTTGGTCCCCTCAACATTTATATGTATATCAAATATGCGACATAAATCAGACGTCTCTAATCAATAGATATACCAATATAGTTTGATTCTGACCTATTAAAAAAAAAAAAAAAGGTCCTACAGAGACTCATGTACGAGAAAATTCTGTTACAACAAACGTATTACTCAAAAGTTGTAAGAACTAGAGATCAGCAACGGTAAACGACAGTAAAAAGGTAAGCATTCTTTTTTAAAAAAATTACTTAACAAGCTAGTATTAAATAAAAGCCTCAGAACTTTATTGACACTTTCGGACGACAAAGAAGCAATGTCTTAAATACCATGAATAGATCTTAAGTGTGTTTAAAAAAAAAAATTAAAAAAATCAAAAGAAAGAAAAGCAGAGTGTGAATGGTGGGGTTTGTAGCCTGTACCATAAAATAGTAATTAGTCAGTGAGTTATTAGACACAAATTAATAATCACTTTAAACGTTTTCTTTTCCAAGCACAACTAAATATACGCCCTGTGACATATTATGTTAGAGTCTTTTTAATTAATTGCAAAATTCTTTTTTAAAAGTATTTTCCCAATATTTAATTCCATTCGTGTGAACCAAAAACAAAGAGATAATTAAGAGGGAAAAAAGGGAGCTACGTATTGTCCTTTTCCGTTGGGGGAAAAACTACATAAGTACTCTTTTCCAACAATTAATTAAGAATGGGGTTACTATTTTTTATAATACTCTGAAAGAAAAGGTATTTAAAAAAAAATGATTAGTTTTGATTATATTATTTTATATTTTATTATATAACATCATATTTTTCTACCGCGGAGAGTACCACAAAACCTAACAAAAGTAATTTACCCCCTAAGCTCGCATCATGTTTATTACCATATATAAGCTTTGTTTGCCTCATCATCTTATTCTCACTCAAATTGTACTTTTTTTTGTCTTTTTCCCAAAAAGTTTTTTGCTTTTTCTGAAAATTCAAAAAAATTTACTATTACAATTAAAATATTTCAACTTAAACTAATCAACCAAACAAACCCATAGATCTCATATCTCGTTCAGTTGATACAAGTGATCCAAAACTCGATTTTGCTTACCTTTCCCTCTTAATTTTGTCATGAAATTACCCTTATGTTATGAGCATTTCGATGTGTGGAAATCTCATCCATCAAGCACTTTTTTAACTTTAAAAAAAAAAAAAAAAAAAAACTGAGAAACAGACAATGTGACCATAAAAATAATAGATTTGGAATAAGGATGAAATTACATAACTTTTTTTTTTTTACTGTAAAATTTTAACTTATTCCTATTTTAACCACGCTAAAAGGTAGATCATCATTGTATAAGCCTCATTTAAATTTTAACTCATTAATATTTACTCAATTACTTTAAGAACTGATTAGTGTACGCCTTCGTTAAAGTAAAAGACAGGTTATGCAGCGAGCGAAAAGCATGTATGATAATTACTCACAGGTACATAAAGTAAATGGCTAACATATATCCTATTCTTACCTATAGTACTCATGACAATGAAATGTCGTTATACCTTGAAGCCCAACTAAAATGAAAAGCTGCAGTACTTGAGAATTAGACGAACTGTTCAAACTAGCTTGCTGTTCCTTTTTTTTTTTTTTTTTTTTGTAAATAGCTGCTACATATATATACGTATATATCTATATAAATACACTACAGTAAGTGCATTCAATTCCCCATTTTGCTCTAGGAAAAACATTTGGATCCATATGAGTAAATCGTACTAAGACTGTACCTCAAATCTTTGTTCAATGTCCCAAGAAATCATGGATCTGTTTAGAACGGTTCCAAAGTCTTCTATTTATAAAAGTGACATGGACTAGTCACTAACTAGGCCACTGTTGACTGTTAGCCTTCATTCATGCATGCATATATATATGTATATCTATATATATATCATATTATAAATATATATATATATATAAGGCCTTTGTTTCGCAATAAAAAAAGGGCTGCCTTCTCCCCTTACGATGTTGCTTTGCCCCTTTTCAATATCTCACGTGGCAGGCATTTGCTGAAACCCCTTTTCTTCTCTATGAGAAATTAAAAATTCAAAGAAAAAACAACTTGGTAAGTTTTTCATTTTATCCCCTTAAATTAAATTAATTATATATCTCGATATTTAAAAATTTTATATACATTTTTATTAAAATAATAAGTTGACTTGTTGGTGGGTACCTACACCAGAAAGACCAAATAGACACTGTCACGAATGTAGGTTATGTAGCAACATTTTTATCCGGTGATTTTCCGTGACAAAATTATGAAGAAATGATGGGAAAATTTTGGGGCGGGGGAGAGTACAGATCAGATAAATGACCCCAACATATGTCACAAAAAGACAGAAAAATAGTGTCCAATCAGTACTATTCTATCACTGAACCATGCATCATGAAAAACGTTAAAATAAGAAGCACTCCATTATTTGAATCATATCCATAATTATTTAAAAAAAAAAAAAAACCATCTCCATCTCGTTTGATTAGATGGGTCTTGTCGGTGTTTTTTTTTTTTTTTTTTTTGGGGGGATCACTTGTCTGTTTTTTTGGGAGGGACGTCGTTAGAAGATATATATATGGAGTTCTGAAGAGAGTGACTACCAAATGTTGACGTGACAGTTAAGTTAAACTCGCAGGTATCGAGAATCCTATATATTGATGATGATATGTGTATATGTGTGTGTGGTATGGTAAAGGGCGATTATATATGCACTTCTAGGGCCACCAATGTTAACATTTTTTTTTCCTGAACCTTAATAGAAAGCTCCCTAAATATCAAAAGAAATATTTGTTAAAAGTCATACAGACAAATCTTATCTTCGATGAAGAGCATGCTATCTTAGTCCGCCTACTAACTAAGTTAATGGTAAAGATATATGGGATATAGTCTAAGACACTTTTCATTGAATATTAAACTAAAAAACGTAATCTCAACTACTCTTTATCGAATATTAGATTGGATTTGGAAAACAGATATATATGTATTTATATATATGACATGTGTGTATATATGAGTGTTGTGTCGTGTGTGTGACCTTTCACTCCAGGGCGTACATGGGATGGTAGCCTCCCTCACGCCACACTTATTAGTAATTTCATCTGTTTTCTCAGTTGTTGCCATCGCCAACCCCACCTCCAAATAGTATTTAAAGTTACTGCAAGGCTACTGCCATATGTGTATTTATATATGATAATATATATATATATATATATAATCCATTCTCCTTAATGTGTGCTTCTGAGTGTGAGCATGATATTGGTTTCTGTGCCTTGATCTTAATATCATTCATTTTGTTGGTCTTTGTTTACCGGTGAACAGAAATCCTCTTCTCTCTCCCAAAAAAAAAAAAAAAGAAAAAGAAAGAAAAAGAAAAGAGAAGAAAAGAAAGATATTTGACAGAAAAAATACGTTTTGTGCTCAATAATGTCAAGAAATGTATTGGTATTGCAGATATATTTAAACGATGATATTCTTTTAAGCATTATTTAATAAATATTTTGAATTTTGTCAAATTAAAATTTTTTCCTTAAAAATATCAATTGAAATCAGTGTTTAAATAATATCAATCAAAGATTTAATAGTCACTGATTGATGTTCAATTATTAAAAAAAAAAAAAAGTTGACATTTATGAGGAAAAAAAAAAAGTGGCCAAAACTGTTAACTTCACATAATTCTAAAGTAAACATACAATATGCAAATTTGATGAGACCTTAAACTAAGGAAAATTCATTACCAAGTCTTTTTTTTTTTTTTTTTTTTAACTCTGCAGTGAAATTGCCTGAAAGACAGAGGAAAAAATTTGTCTAAATTTGTCTGCAGGGAAAACCAAGAGGAACTCGCCGGAGCAGTAGCTGAGAACGGCGGGAGAGGTAGATGACTCTTGATGTTGTGAAATACACTCCGACAGTTTTCTCCTAATTTGTTGGGTTGTTTTTATCTTTAGAGAAGGAGAGAGATATATATATATATATATTTATATGCACTGTACATCCAAATGCCATAAACTTGTGAACTTTGGTAAAGATAATAAGATTTGACATCATATAAACCGGTGGTCAAAAGGTATTATCTGAATTTCTTCAAAATTTGGATACTGTCCACAGTACTTGGGATGATATATTTTTTCAAAAAAATTCTCTTCAATTATATATCTGGTGGTGGGGTTGGGACAATCTGTTGACATACTAAATGAACGGTAGAGATGATAATTAAGGAATTTACAGAGAGGGACATGGCTATATATATATATATATGGCCCACCGAAATTCCTCGAGAAAAGGCTAGGCCATATGGGGAGAAAATATGGACATGGCATTCCCATTATTCCACGCCTGCATGCATTTATGACTTTGTAAGAGTCTGCATGTGGGAAAGCTTACGTTTTTCACAGTCAATTTAGAGAGAGAGAGAGAGAGTAAGAGCTGACACCCTAACTTGCCCTACGCGCTTTAGAGGCTTCTTCATTTCTCATTATGTTGTTTATAGAAACTTGTAATTATCTGAAAGCGAAAGCTTAATTTTTAAGACATATAGTACTGACCATGGATACGGTGGTTTATCAGTGATGAATTATCGTAATAGGTCAATAGTTAAGTATTTGGATGTTAGGTGATATTTTTATGATCTTAAATATAAAAGCTTATTTAGGCTCCGTTTGTTTCATTAGTTCGTTTCAAACTTTTCATATCAGTTTTTGTCTTTTTCTGAAAAAGTTTTTTGTCTTTTCTGAAAAATTTTTTTGTCTTTTCTGAAAAGTCAACAAAAATTATTATTTAAACTTAAAATTCCAACTCAAACTGGTAAACCAAACGGATCCTTATTGTTATTTTAATACTTGATAAAGAATACCTAAAATTATATCCTTATATATTATTACCGTTAGCATATTTGGTACAAGATTGGAATACTGATGCACTCCCATTAAGGATGGGTCCGTCTGTAAGAATTTTAATAACATTCATGAAGAACATGCTAATACTAATTTTTCTAGACTTTCAAGTCATATTTATTATATTATATTATATTATATAAGATATGGTACTGAAAAGGTGATTTGTAGGGGCCGGGCCTATCATAATGTAAACAGTTTTAAGAGAAAAAACATGGACTGATGTTTGAGGTTACGACAAGGCCTCAGCTTGGAAAGGTACAAAACAAATAAACAAAATCGGATGTTCATGAAAAAGGTGTGTGTGTGTATGGTAATTGCCTCTTGAGGTGCAATAGAAAGAATCAAAGAGATATATATATATATAGCAGTTGTTATGGTTTATATGTTGAAAATAAGCGTGTCCCTCACGTACTCTGAAGTGAAAGTTGGGAAACTTGGAGATCCCAAAATACACTAGAGGAAGAGAGGGCAATGCGTAACTTTTCTGCTTCTCTGAATCCCCGACTTACTTGGTGTCCTATTCATTCTGTATATGTGTGTGTATGTGTGTGTGTATATAGAATTTTGAATGGAAAAATAATAATAATAATAATGTGGTGATGATGACATAATAATTCAAGCGCAGTACCTCAGTAGTACTACATGACTCGGTCTTCCCCTCGTTCACTTCTCACTCTCATTCCACAGATTCTCTCTCTCTCTCTGTCTCTATATATATATATAGGTATATATATGTGTGTGTTTGTGTGCATGGCAAATCGGCAAAGGACTGAAAAAACGCACCACTACTTGAATGCCCCTCTCAGGGAGACATCAGCATGACAACCCTGCACTTGTACTTTTTTCTCCTCTCTTTTAACCCCCCCCCCCCCCCTCTCTCTCTCAACTGTTCTTTCTGTCTCTCCTCTTCACTCTCTCTCTTCATGTACACAAATCCACTACTGTAACTTTCTCTCTGTACCCACCTCTTTATATATACACCTAATAATTCCCCCTTTTCAACCCCACCCCAAGAAGAGAAATTAGCCAAAAGTTGAATCTCATCTTTTCCCAAATTGAGTTTTTGAGTCTATCATTCCAACAATATCCAATCTATATATTTATATAATCATATATATATATATATATCATCAACATCATCGTCATGTGTCCAGCAGCTAATTCATCAAGATGGTGCCCAACGCCCGAGCAGCTGATGATACTGGAAGAGATGTACAGAGCCGGGACGAGAACTCCGAACGCATCCCAAATCCAGCAGATCACAGCCCATCTCTCCTTCTACGGCAAGATAGAAGGCAAGAATGTGTTCTACTGGTTTCAGAATCACAAGGCCAGGGACAGACAGAAGCTCAGGCGGAAGCTGTATAAGCAGCTTCAGCAACAACAACAACAACAACTCTATCATCTTCATCAACAGCAACAGCAACAGCATCAGCAACAGTATCAGCATCAGCATCAGCAGCTCATGATCAATAATATTCAGCAGAACCACCATAACCATTTTCTTGGCTACATCGACTCTTCTGCTTCTTCTTCTTTCCATCATCAGCAACTTTCTTGTTTTAACTCGTCATCACCATCAGCTGGCTCTCTACCCCAGGTCCAGGTAATCTTGACCCCAACACATGTGTATATATATAAATATATATATATATATGTATGTTGTACTTTCTTTTTTTTTGACATATATTGATGTGCTTTGTTTCTTTTTATGGAAAGATAATATTCTCCTTTTCTCACTTAAACTATAAGTTTGCCTCTTCTATAGATATACATAAAGCTCTAAATGAAGTCATATAGTTGCTTCATGTCTTTTGCCTCTTGTCTTTCTATATTACTCATCAAAGTTAAATATTATGCGCCTTGCTACGAAAAAAAAAAAAACCGGAAAGGAATGAAGAACTTTTCTTCTAAAATCAACTGTGTTTATTCCACTCCTTTGACCATAGAAATCAATTTAGAGCTCGCTTTGCTTGTTATTAGCTCTTAGGTTTTCATGAAAGCTACCATAAAATAAAGTGCTTTGAGTATGCTCTTTTAACATGTGTTTTGGTGCATGAGTTGGAGTTGTGTTTTTTAGGCCGCAATTTTTGACTTTTAAAAAACTACTTAAAATTTTTATTGACCTTTTAAAAAGGAAAAAAATGACAAAAAATGAGTTAAATTTTTGGATTAGAGTTGTTGTTGCAAACACTCTCTTAATCTCATGGCTGACCATTTAGAAATCAAGTTAGTTTGCGATCTTAGGTTTCCATGAAAGCTACTACTAAAATAGTTTCATTATTGTAACTTTAACCTAGACCATGCTCTTTCTCATGGTAACGTGAATTAGACATTGTGAATTTTGCCTAAAAAGAGAAGTAGTTTTCATAAACGAAATACCTAGCCAGAATAAATGAAGGAAAATATTATAAAACCAAAAAAATTAAAAAATTTGTGACGAAAGGAAATGGCAGAGAAAGAATTGAGAAGATGTTGCTGGTCAGATCATGCAATTAAGTAAACTAAGTACGTAATCCATGTAGTTAGTTATATTAAAAAAAAAACAATAATAATAACTGAATAGGTTATCCACTTAATAATACTTGCTTTTCAGACTTTAACTTGAATTTCTTTAATTTGGAATGTGATGTATCTATATATATGTGTGTGTAGGGTGCAATTGAAGAAGATCATCATCATGCATCGACTCGTGATCATCATCATCATCATCATCAAGTGATGAGCTACACGTGGAAGATGGAAATTCCGGTGGAGAAGGAGAACTGCTCCATGATGAGAATGTACGATCGTGATTGGGCGATGATGGTGGAAGTGGGCCCATGTTGCAGCAATAATAATAATAATAATAACAACAACAACAACAACAATAAAGGGCCACTCAAGACCCTTGAGCTCTTCCCCATCACAGCTACCAATCTCAAAGAAGAGTGTACGACATCCAAGCATGTCCCTCATTCCACCTCAACGATCACCAACTAAAAAAAAGACTACTCTAAATTCCTATCTGCATGCCTCTCTCTCTCTCTCTAGATCTCTCTCTCTCTCTCTCTATATTTATATATATCTATATATCTATCTCTCTCTTTCTCAGTCTAGATAGCTAGATGCTATAAGTGTAGGTTTAAATGTGTCTGTGTCTTGTTTATTTTCTTGGTTTCTGTTATTTGTCTAGAGCTCGCTCTAGGTAGAGAAAGTTCTCAATTGTCTAGCGAGTAATGTTTTACTGGTCCTACTGTCCTGTTACTACACCTACTCAATGAAATGCCATGTTTACCTTCAAAAAGACAAATAAGTACCTATATTCATATACATATATATTCGCTGTGCATGACTTCATACACACACACACCACACACACACATATAGCTAGATTCTGCATTGCTTTGGGGTCGGAAAAGGTGTTGGAATTTCTTTTGTATTTCTTCTGAGCTTTGTCTCTTTTGCATGTTAAAGCTGCCATATATATATGTATATATGTATATATATGTTTGCAACCCTCCAGTACTTGATGGACATATGCGGATGTAGCACTACTCACTCAGATCAGTTTCAGCTTTTTTTTAGTTGACCCTTTGGACCTTTCAGACAAGTCAATGCTATTATGAGCAGCATTATTGGACATGAACATATAGATTCTGAACACCCCCAAAAAATAATAATAATAATAATAATTAATGAAGAGTGAGGAGGGTACTTGAGAGTAAATTTCTTTTTAATTTAATATCTTAGAGGATTTTTAGTGATTGAAAAAGAATAATATTACATCAGTAGCGGAAAATCTGAAAATAAAGGAAAAAGAAAACAGAAAAGCATCAATCGCTGATCTTATATCTTGCAAATATCGAAATATCTTAACCATGTTCTCCAAGAACAAAACTAGAAGCATTTTGTCACCAAGTATAATGACGCGAGGCAACACCAAAATTCTAATCCTAAACTCGAGTAGATAAACTTCATTTATTTATTTATTTATTTATTTTTAAGGATGATTGGCGCTAATTTTTCCATTTGAAATGACAGGAAAAAAAAATGCTATGTATGTAAAGTTATAATTCTAGCTTTATTCATATTACTATTCATTTTAGGTCAACTTTTTGTCTGTGAGTTCTACTATTTCTAGTAAGGGGGGAAAAAAACTTATGTATATACATACACTAAAATAAGACACATCTAAATGGATTTAAAATCCCGTGAAAACGAAATATAGGAGTGTGGGTAGATCAAAAACACTCGGAGGAAGTTAATGAATCTTAATGGAACATGCCATTGATAGCAAATTGACATGTCACGTGTTTGGGACCACAAAAATTCACTGTTGTTTGGTTTTTAAATGCTAAATCAGTGTTATTAACTTTTACGTGCAAGATATAGAACAACCTATGGTGTTAAAGTATCATCTGCTATTAAAAGGCGGGTCTAACGATATAAATATATGTATGAGATTTATGTTTTATTTGTGATAGTGTTTGGTATAAGTGATATCTCAAATATAGATATTTTTTCTAACTTTTCCACTAAACCTTGAACAAGGAATCGTGTTATATATATCTATATTCTTTGAACAATCAAATAAGCTTAGCCATGCAATTATTTCACATTACATGACATTGATATAAGATATCACCATATATACACGTCACATTTTACAGAGATATGTTACATATAAATCGTTTGTCATTCACGTATATCATATCATATGCATGTGTAGAATTTCGTATCATATCATTGGCAATACAAGGTTAGAGTTAGCGTGCGATCAACCTACGCAATAAGATCGATATAGGGTTGGAAGAGGGTGGTAAACCCTTCTCCAAAGGGGTGCCGGATCCAAGCCTCCACAGCCAAATTTTAATAAGGCTAATGAATTTCACACTTGTACTTTCGATTATGTCTGAGTTTTACTTATAAATTTATAGTAGGCCATGCCAATATTAATGTTGGAATTATGGTTTGAGAGATAAACACGGAGTTTGAGGCCATAAGATGTGTGCATATTTCTCTCGTAATCTTTTTCATCTAATGAAATTTTGCGACGCGGGGTAAATATCTACAAATCTTTTTGTGTTTTCGACCTGTTAATTCTAATGTATAGTTGAAAAAATGGATATAAGTTGGCAATAAGAGTGCAATTCAAATCTCAGAGAGGATCTATTTGGAAGTATTTTTTTTTCATTGAGGAAAGCAGTACCAAATGAAGAGGTAAAAAAATAATAATAATAAAAGGACTTGAAGATGAAAACTTATAATACTGTTTTTCAACAGTAAATCTTACTGTCCGTTTTTTGCAGTATTACTTTTGGTTTTCCTTGCTTTGTCCTTTTTGGTGAAACGTAGAACCTGTAGTTATCACATCAATGAGTTCTTGTTGAGTGGTTGAGACATGTTACAAAACCGGCCGACTTGCTGGGAGGTGTTGGAGTCGGAAAAATTTTCTAATTTGGGCCATTTTTGTAAATGTTCCATTTCCTGTGGGGCTAATATTGGAAGGGTTTAAAGGAGGATTAAAGGTGTACCGAAAAATACATTACATGTACTTTACCGTTCCCCTTGGTACGGTTCCAGTGTATTCTTCACTATTCTGTTCCGCTCTGTCTACGTTACCTGTCGTTTTTCTTCCTTCTTGTCGTGTGCAATTCATTCTACTTTGTTTCTTTCTCGTCGTTTGGCTCTTGGTGTTGAGTTTTTTAGTTTTGTCTTTTAATTGTCGTTTTTCCCTTAGTTCTCGTTTTCTTTTGTTGTCGCTCGATTTTTTCTTGTCGTTTTTCATTTTTGGTTGCTGTTTCTTCTTTCTCTTTTGTTGCTTATTTATTTTGTGCCGTCTTTTTTGTTTTTGGCTTCTTTTTAAGAATTTGTTTCTTGTTGTCGCTGTACACACAGCTGTCGTTTATCTCTTCCTGCCGTTTCGACTCATGTTATGAGATTTTGTTTATTGTCGTTTATTGTTTTTCTTTTGCTGCCCGGCTGCCCCTTCGTTTCCTAGTTACTTGTCGCTTGCCCATTTATTGTTTTTCCCCGCTATACTTCTTTCTTGTCGTTTATCCATTTATGATCTTTCTTTTTTTTGGGGGGGATTAGTAGACCTTTTCGTTTTACTGTCATCTTTTTACCTGATCATTTTCTTGTCGTTTTTCAGTTGTTGTACTTTGTCTTCTTCTGTTGTTTTCATTTTTCTTATGCTTTGTTCTGTTTTGGAGTCATTTTCTAGGTGAGGGATTTGCACTCTTAAGAGGAGTTTGGATCACATTTCAACTCCAACTCATTTCAAACTTTTTTTGTCTTTTTCCTAAAAAATTTTTGTCTTTTTCTCAAAAAATTTTTTGTCTTTTCTGAAAATTCAAAAAAATTTACTATTACAACTAAAATATTTCAACTCAAACTAACGTACCAAACACCCCATAAATCTTATAGTTAAATTTGTTAGACTATGTCTATAACTACATGTCTCTCTTTTTATTTTCCTTCTTGTCGTTTTTGTTTCTTCTCGTTTTTAATCCCTTTGATGTCCTGTCGGTTTAACTATGTTTCTTCTTTTTGCTTTTACCTTTGTTATCTTGTTCCCTTTATTGTCCTTTATTCTATCTTGTCGTTTTCCTTTTTTTCGTATATTTACTGGTGACAGGTTTTTGTTTTTTGTTTTTTCGTTTTTGCTAAATCATCGTTGACAGGTTTATTCATTCTTGTTGCAATATTGCCCCGTCACTTTGGTGTCGTTTTGTTTTCTACTTGTTATTCAAAAGTCATTTGATTGGTCCGCTTCAACTGGAGAATCAGAATTGAGTTGAGTTTTACAATTACACACTTGGTTGAAAATGAATAATCTGAAATTAGGAAGTGTAAAAATATAAAATATATTCAGAAAAAAAATATCAATATGGATTTTGTTCCTCTCAAAATATATAATAATAATAATAATAATAATAATAATAAGGTTTCATCTCATTTTGAGTCGAAGAAAAAGACAAAAATCAATTAGAATTTTTTAGTTTGAGAGAACCGAACGAAATCCATCTTATTTATTGTTATTTATTTTTGTTATTGCTTGCTCATTTATTGTGGTTCATCCGGCATTTCCATGTCGCTTTTCTCTTTGTCGTCGTTATTCTTTCTCCATGTCGGTTTCCATTAACAGTCGTTTCTTTTCATCTTGTCGTTTTTGCGTTTTTGTTTATCTGTTTACTGTCGTCGTCGCTTTCGTTTAGTTGTTTGTTTTCCTTTTTGTTGAATTGTTTGACTAATAGCGCCATTTTCTTTTTTTTTTTTGGGTCTTTGGTTCTTATGATGATTTCCTGATATGAAAATGGTGATCATAAGTCATGACGAATGACCTTTGGTTTCAGCTGAAAAATAATTAAAATACTTCTCTTTATGAAACCTTCTCTTTATTTGGACTCGTACTTTCACACGTCTACTTGTATCTTTCACCATATGAATGTGCGATAACATAAAACAAGAAAAAGAAATGCGAGTTTCAAACATTTAAACTTTTTTTTTTTCCTTACACAAATTAAGTTCCCAAAGTGTGGGATAACTAGTCTAGAAATTCTCCTTGTGGAAGTGGAACTGAGTTGAATCTGTGCTAGATTCTTGGCAGAGCTTCTTCAATTGTTTGGCGACCGTAGGCAATCCACAGTAGAAAACACCTGCAAATTTGTCCAATCCACGACTAATCGTAAATGATCAAATCAACAACAGTAACGATCCTATAATGTCTGTTACTTGAAGGAATTTTTTACCATTTTTCTTTTTTTTTACCTATTTGGGAGGATTTATGAGTACTTGCGATCCGAGAAAGCACATCCGACCAATCGGGTTTTCCAAAATGTGTTACGATCTGTTGCAAGTTTACATGTTAGAAAATGTTCATAACACATGATGGTTAGTGATTAATGGATTCTAAATGCCAAGACTTTGTGCTTAATGAATGTTACGTACCCGGCTTTCTGAGACAACGTCAACCCCGCACTTCTCATGTTGTAGCTTCTGGATCATGGCAATGAGTGCGGTTGTTGCATCACCTTCTTCATGCATACAAGACAAGTGGCTGTGCATTTCTATTATATGCTGCAAAAGGTTGAAGAACCACCCGAAGATGTTAAAGTCGTTAGTTTAGTTCATGTTATAGCTCGGGTAAGAGCGACTAGAGTGTTCTGAGTTCTGAAACGTACGTCGTGGTCGTAGTCTGCAATGTCATCCATGACACCTCTGAACCATTCAAAGGATTCTTGTTCCTTCGTAACCCAATAGAAGTACACTCTTTTAGGACCTTTTTTGTTTGATCCCTGCACAAAGTTCCCTTTTTTCGAGTAAATACCACGAGTACTATAAACAATTTTTTGCCCAAAAAAAAATGTATCTAATTTATTTTGTAATTTGTCTCACTTGTTCTAGGTCGTTTGCTTTGATGTTGTTCAGAACATCCTTTGTAATGCTGACAAATGGAGTTGCCCCAATTCCCAGACCTATGAGCAATAGGATGTCGTATTTGTTGAAATCCTGAGATGGAGCTCCGAACGGTCCTTTGATCAGGATTTCCGGATATCTGCCATTAAAAATGGAATACACATTTAGTATATAATACCGATGAGTGAAAGTTAGCAGCTAATCTAAGATTCTGCTTACCCTGCTTTTTTCTGTTCGTATTTGGAATAAGCTTTTGTTTCCGTTCGAACGAGGTTCCCTCGCCTCGTTTGCAAATTTTCCTCTGGACATGCCTGCATTTCTTGGACTTAATATAATGCAAGTTTATATAAAGGCTCCATCTACAAAGCAGAGTTACAAGCATTTCACCTTCTCAAATATTTCTCTGAGCTTTTTAGTCCAATCCCCTAAGGATTTGATGTGGACACTCAAGTAGTTGTCTCCGGGTGCTGAAGTGATGGAGAAGGGATGCCTGAAGCATATTAAACCTCCGATTATGTTAATTAAGACTGCGGTAAGATCGAGTTTCTAGTCATAGGCAATAAACATGTGTTCATACCATTCAAAACTAGATATATTCGGACATTTGACAAAAAGGTACATTCCGCTTTTGTACTCAAATCCTTGGGGTTTGCTCATGTATAGTGCTACTGCTGCACCCTTCCCTTTATATACTACAGCCTGCAGTGTTCAATATATACGATGAGATGAAGATTCATTCAACTTTCCGAGACCTTTTGGGAAAAAAAAATGTTCACACAGAAAATAGCTGCTTCTACTGACGTTTTCAATATTGACAGGGTGACCACTTTCATTGAAGTGTGAATAAATCCTCTCAGTTGCATAGATCAAGACCGGGACAATGATATACATCCATGTCTGCACAAAGAAACACACGTCACTATTAAATTTCAGCATCACTGTCAGTTGAGAACCGGCAGAAAAGAACGATTAGAGATTAGTTACGTACCGTTTTCTTGGTCCAGTCTTTGGTGAGAAACATGAAGTAGCCGTGTATGACAAGGAGGATATACACAAAAATCAGCAAATGATGTGCATACCAGAAGGAATTGAAGCTTCCCAAATGGTGGAAAGGGTTTGGAAACTTGAGGGCTCTTTTCCGAAACGACTGAAGTGCCAGAGTGAAGACGAAAGCCATTACAAGAATCATCGCAATCCCGGTTATGCCCGAAACACTTCCTACCAAGTCCGGGTAACTCGGCTGCTTGTCGTCAAATTTGGACCCCAGAATTCTCAAGAACTTCTCATTCGGACACGAAACCAGTTTTGGAAAATCACAGGTTAGGTGCATCAGGACGTGTACAAGAGTCCCGATCACTATTCCGATGGCTATTAACTTGTGGAACTCCAAGTTGTCATCAAAAGGGATTATGTTGCTGAGAAATGATGACCGGAGTTTTGTGAGAGTTCTCCGACAAACCGGGAAGAGAATGAGGGCCATGTTGAGCTTGAGCGTCTCGGCAGCGCCCTTTGCGAAGCAGAGGCAGTGACCCA
The DNA here is from genome assembly GCA_025413485.1 of Ficus microcarpa. NCBI lineage: Eukaryota > Viridiplantae > Streptophyta > Magnoliopsida > Rosales > Moraceae > Ficus > Ficus microcarpa. Next base: position 22,432,558 of record CM046377.1, on the reverse strand, counting down.
TGATTTGGTATGCCCCTTTATTCTTATATTGATAGTACTTCCAGAGAAAGAGGCCCAAGTTTATGGTCAGCCAAAGGGTGATAATCCATATTCCCTTCCAGTTTTCATGGATGAGCTTCTCAGCTGTGGAGAAGAAATTGAACAAATTTGTTCTGCGTCTTCCTTGAGTCTTGGTCTTTTTTTCTTCACACTCAACCATTCCCTTCAGTAGAGTTGCTAGCTGCGACATCTGCGAAAAGAAGGAGAAAACAAAAAACAAAAAAACAAACAAATAAATAAATAGATAAACAAGATGAAGATGAAGATGAAGATGAATAAGAAGAAAAGGAAACCAGCAAAAACTCACCTTTATACCCCGACGTTGAGGATCAAGCTTGTCGAAGATCGTTTCTGCGTGCGAATCGGCTTGCTTTTTAAGATTGGCCAACTTGTTTGCCGAGGCACTTAGTACTATAGCCTTTTTTTTTATTTTATTTTTTATTTTTTTATATAAAGGAAAATAAAGGAAAATTTCATTCATAAGAAACAGAACAAGAAGATAAATAAGAAAATTGATTTTGGGTGATTTCCCTAGTGATCTCACCTCCTTGACCTCTTCCTCTGAGAGCAGCCCATCTCCATTCTTGTCACACCTAAAAAGATTAAAAAAAAAAAATCAACTAAATTCACTTCTGTCATAACCATTTCCTACTTGTAACAAAACAGGAAAATTAAGAGAGTTTTTTGAATTTTGCAGACATGTCAAAGAAAAGCCGGAGACGGGAGTCAAGGTCTTCAGTGGTGATGTCCTGCCAAAACATCCTCAGTTGCTCCAAAGTTATCCCTTCTTCAGCCGCCGCAGATATGGTATTCCGCCTCGCCAAAGCGTCATACAAACCTCCTGCAAAGCCCTGATCAGACTCATCTTTCATTCCTGCAAACACACAAAGTCTCTCAATTAACCTTCCACCAAAATAAAATAAAATAAAAAGTTGATGAGCAATATATATATATACATATGTATATATTTTAACATACCAATGCAGGGTCCAAAGTTTTTCCTAGAGAGTTTGTCATTGACTGCAAGCTCATTGAATTTCTCCTTGGTGGATTCCCAGGCTTCAGCTTCCTTCCCCTTGGGAGTGTTACGGAGAAAATGTAAACTCATTTTTGCAGAGCAATATTCAGTATGTTTTTTCAACAACTAATTGCTCAAGTACAGCTATATAAACATATATATGTATACATATATAATCTCCTTGTCAATGGTAGCCACTAACTCAGGACATAATTTAGTCGGTATCAGCAGCCATTGTTATATAGCATGGTTGGCTAGAGTCAGTCGTCTCTTTCTTTCTTTATATTTTTTTTCCTTTTTTATTTTTATTTTTTTTTGGTGGAAATGAATGACTATAGTTAGGTTCCGTTTTACGACCATCTTAAACTCAAATTTTTCATCTAAATTTTTATTTTTTTTTAAAAAGTCAATAAAAATTATAATTAATTTTTAAAAAACCAACCAACTCAAACTTAAAAATTTCAACCAAAACCATTTTATCAAATGAATCCTTAGTTTTTCTTTACAATAAAAGACAGGACTAAAATTATTACAAAAGGAATCGGAGGAAACTTGCAATTGATTAATCAGACAAATTATATCATTAAATTTCTTAACCACTTTCAAATCATGTTTTGTTCTTCACTTTATTACAGCCACAGTTGTTATTAGCTGATTGTCCTTAGTCCTTTTTGATTTGGTTTTCACGTTTCTGTCCCGCCTTCTGGTCTTTTTTTTAACTTGTATTTGATTTATTGATTAGAAATAAAATTTTTAAGTTAAAATTGATTGATTTTTAAAAAATTAATTTTTATTTTTATTTTCTTTTTAAAAAGATAAAAATTAAAATAAAAAAATACGGTTTAATTAGAATTAACTAAAACATCAAATGAGACATCAAATAAAGCCTTAGTCAATTACTTTTTGGTTGGTTAAAGAAACCACTTTCCCCTTTTGTTGTCATTTCCAAAATTATATGTAGCCTTTTCTAAAAAATTTTTTGATGTTATCTTTAGAGTAATTGACTTAAATAGTCCAATTAAAATTCATGGGATATATTGATACTAATAATAAAATTCAATAGTTATTTATTGGGATATTTTGACATTAATAATGAAATTCAAGAGAAATTTATAATATTTTTCCAAAGAAAAATTGAAACGTAAATAAGAGAAATTCTATTTGAGTTCAGTTCACGTCCTGACCACAAACATGGTGGGCGTATCTTTTTCCTTCGATTTTAATTATTTTTTTATTTTTTTTATAAACGATGATAATCTTGAGGAAGATTTTTTTTTTTTTTCATTCATTTATATTTGGGTTTTGCTAATTATATCTCCATATAATTATGTTTTTCTAACGATGATACGTCATAAAGATGATCTTCAATGACCTGGGCTAGGACACGATGATCTTTAATATTTTTTAACAAATTTTTAACAAATGTTTAAGCATGTGTTATGCATGGTGCGAGGGAACATCACCCAACACACTGCTTCCACAACCAAAAAAGAAAGAAGTGCGATCCACGTGTAGGTTGACGATTTGTGGAGCCATTTTTGGAATGCTAAACATATATTTTTACTGTTTATATGAAGCTGTGAAGCACTAATTTGTAATAATATCTTATCTAAGAGCAATCATTTTCAAGGTTGCTTTCTCTACCTAAGACTTTGTGGCCACAAAACTTAAAGAGAGGGCTTTAATATCCTAAAGTTTATGCATTATTCTCACTTTCATGGTATTTTCTTCATCTAAAAAGATTGAAACCCAGAAAAAGAAAAAGAAAAAGAAAAAGAAAAAGAAACGAGGTCCTTGGCTTATAAAACGTTGGGTTGTTACACTTCATGATTAAAGGGGTAACTACAAATAAAACCATAGTATTATAACCAGAATTTGATGTATTTTTCTAGTAGAAGTTTAATTCTTCAGTCCGTCTAATTGAGACATGCAGTATTGAGAGTGAGTTAATAACATGTGGGGATTTATTAAACATCATTTGGAGCTAATAAAAAGACCAAAATATCTTACTTGCCTTTTTCTATGAATTTTATTAACAAAAGTTTGAAATAATGTAAAATTAAGAAAATGATTGTTTTTTAAAATTGGTCAATCAAATGATTGATCTGATTGACTATTATCGATCAATATCAATATTTATATATGTTTTTATCTGATTGCTTGTAGGTTACAGATAATTTTTCATAATAAAAACAAAATATTTGTTTTAAATTATAAGCATTTAAGAACGGCTTATTTACTTAATTTTTCTTAAAACAAAGTACAAAATCGTCTTTTTAGCATTTGAAGAAATATTAAGGTTAGTTTGGATCTAAAATTTAAATTAAATTTTTCTTTTCTGAAAAAGTCCTAAAAGCAACAAAATAAAAACAAGGAGATATCTATCAATCATCAAATTTTATCTTTCCTAAAAATTGTTTTTCAAAAATTGCTTCTGAAAAAAAAAAATATAATAAAAAAAAAAAAAACACACAAACATTAACTTTAAAACTATTCGCAAAAAACCGGCACACACAAATTGTTGAACTTCGTAGTTGTTATTTGGTCGGATTTACACGTGTTATTGTTAATTAGGCAGTCACTTGACTGAGGCCTTATTTAGGATTTGAGTTTAAAATTAAAATTTTTATCTTTTTCTGAAAAATTTTTTGTCTTTTCTAAAAAAAGTTTTTTTTATCTTTTCTAAAAAAGTCAATAAAAATTACTATTGAAATTTAAAATTTTCAACTCAAACTCATACACCAAACGGACTCTAAGAGTCGGGGGCGGTATTTTTAAACTCAACTATACAAAAATTATTTTTTTGATACTCCTATTATATAGAGGTATGTATTCTTGTTTTTGCCCATATTGAAATTTGATTTTTGTGGTACGTCTCCGCTAAACTTTGTACGTTTTTATTTTCATTTTTATTATTATTAAAAAGAAATTTAATTTATGCTAACACTAATATAGAAATCTGGCTCTGTTTTTGATTATAACCCCTTCGACTGTAGCTAATAAACTATTAAAAAATCATCACTCAATTACACTGTTTCCCGATAATTGACAAATTATAATTGAACTATTAGGAACTGTTTGATGAATGAGTTTGAGTTGAAATTTTTAAGTTTGTATAGTAATTTTTGTTGACTTTTTAGAAAAGATAAAAACTTTTTCAGAAAAAGATAAAAATTTGAATTTAAATATTATGTTTAAACTTGAGCTTCAAATGGAGTCTTAGGGCCGTTTGTTGTTAGTTTGAGTTGAATATTTTAGTTGTAATAGTAAATTTTTTGAATTTTTAGAAAAGACAAAAAACTTTTTGAGAAAAAGACAAAAACTTTTTGGGAAAAGACAAAAAAAATTTGAGTTGAAACAGAAATGAATTAGGGGGAGTTTGGTGGAGTAGTTTGAGTTGAGATTTTAAGTTGAATAGTAAATTTTTTGAATTTCAGAAAAGACAAAAACTTTTGGGAAAAGACAAGCTTTTGGAAAAGACAAAAAAAGTTTGAATTGAGTTGAGTTGAGTTGGTTTACCAAAGAGGGCCTTAGTGTACCAAACGGGCACTTAGAAACCGGCTCTATGACGTGAACGTCAAAATCAGAATGGATAAAATATTCCTTAATTGGTGGTTATTATCCATATTTTTTAATATATATAATTTTTCCTCGGTTTCCACAAGCAAAGATTATATATTAGCAAAATCAATATCTCAAGATCTTTGTTGACTTTAAATCATTTAATTTATGTACTGTGGTAATATGTATGTGAAGGAAAACATGTGCTTCCGCATATTTTGCCAGTTATGAACGGAAACAGCGCTCTCAACAATATTTTTGAGAAATGACAACGTTATTTAACAATCATTACTCTTTTTTTTTTTTTTTTTTGTTGCTGAATGTAATCATTACTGTGTTGTTATATATTAATTATTATCATTATTATAATACAAGATTTAAATAAACATGCAAGTGCTTGATATTTATTTAGGAATAATGGGCAGCGTATGTTCACATCTTAAAATCCTTCTTGACAATGTGAACTCCATGACCAAGCTTGTCGAAATTAACAATCAAACTTACAATTTTTTGTTTTTTTGTTTTTTGTTTTTCCGATTAAACTACATGCATACGTCATTTTCAGTTTGAGATAAACATCCCCCTGCAAATTTTTTTTTCCTTGGTTGTTGGGTTCAAAGAACAATCATAATCACCAAAAAAAAAAAAAAAAACAATTATAATTTTGAGCGAAATTGCTTGATGACCAAATTATAATTTCGAGTATATATAGTTTGGAGACCAACGAGGCAACCCTCCACCAAAAAAATGTTTCTCTAGTTCAATAAATTTATGAAAGAATAAAGTACAGTAAATAATTGAAATTAATAATATATTTTAGAAATATTAAAGAATCTAGCCATAAATAATAAATTTGTTAAGTAAGCGACATTTACTTCTAGTAAATAAATAATTAATATTTATTATTGTTTATTTCAAATATTTAAAATCATGTTATATGTTTTATTTAGTTTCGTAAATATACTATATATTGCAATTTCCTTCACTATATACATTTTTGGCACTTGTCATCCTCCTCTATTTTAGTTTTTTCATTGTCTTTTTTTTTTTTTTTTTTCCGAGGTTAATGCTTTTTCAGTGTTCTTTTTGAAGAACCCATTTACAGTTTTTTTCTCCTTGCTTAGTCTGCTGTTGGGAAAGCATAAAAAATAGATTATATAAATTCTTTTCCCGTACCCCTTTATTGCGACATTTTAGTTCTCATTATAGTTTCTTGGGTGCTTCTATGCTAGGAATACCCACAGATAATGCATGTTTTTTAAGCATTAAATATGATTAAAGTGACGGCAAAAATATAAGATACACAAATAACAGAAAGAATCTGAACATTCAAATATGCTGTTGGTTGTATTCTCTCTCTCTCTCTTCTATATATATATATATCTTTTTTTTATTATTATTATTTTTAATATTTGATGATTAGTATATTAACTTAACAGGCTTTCCAACAAGTAAACATTTCTTTCATGATTTTGTCTTGTTATGGCTAAGATATTCCTAGATGCTCATTTGTGTTATAAAATATTTACTTAGGTTTATAGATATATATATATATATATATATATAATAAATGTGAAGTCAAGGAACTCTGCAGATGAGGGACTTTAAATATTATGAAATCCATGCTGTCCAAAATGGATATTTTCAGTTTCCATTTCCATTTTGCAGACATGCCAGTCCAAACTTTGTAAAAGGAGACTTGTGTGCCCATTATTTCACTTTATAGCGGCCAATCATGCAAAAAGGTCCTTGACACGCAGTTATCCCACTTCCATTTTTTGAAAGATTCCCTTGCGGTCTGAATTACCTTTCAGGGGACACTCGATTTTCATCAGAGGTCCGTCAAATGTCCCCAAGTTCTACTTTTTTCTGAATATTGTTGTTATAGGCGTAGCCTTCAATGCATCAGTCCACCAGTATATCCGCACGTTTCAACGTAGAGAAAACTTGCATTTTGAATTGTCATTGAGCTGTATGACACTTAGAGTACCGAACCACTTTTATTTTTTTTTTTTTTTTTTTTTTTTTTTTTTGCAGAGATAAAGAGGGGGAGGAAAAAAAAAAGAAATTTTTTGGTCTAATTATGTTGCCGTTTAATGTTCTTGTGCCCAAATACACTATCTTGGTATCAATTATTTAAATAATATAGATGAAAAATCAAAAAAAAAAAATACACTATCTTGGTATCAATTAAAATAATATTTAGATAACTTTGAACATTCTTAAAGCTCCTTTTGATATTGAAATTTTCTTGCATGTACAACCATTAATGTAATGTACCTAATAGATTAACTATGGATGCAATTTTGTCATTAATTGCATTATGATCACTGCTTGTTAAGAATATTTGTTGATGTTTAATATTTTAATTGAGAGTTTTATTTAATTTATAAATCATTAACTATTCAGAGTTTAAAGTTTTATTTTTAATCAAGTATTTTAAGATGATTTTCTATATTTTACATGAATTTCTATTGATATTGATATTTCTGTCGATATTTTCGTAAATAATCGATATTTAAGTGAAATCTAAGTTCCGATATTTTCACAAATATCGATGTTTTGGTCTTTTTTTTCGCTTAAAGATCGATGTTTTGATCTTGATTGCGACTTTGCCGGTCGCTATTTTTGGCCCCTTCCTCCATCCTGCTATCTCAAGATGATACCTCCGCTCTTCCTTTCATCACTTTGTCTTCAATTGCAAAACGACATTGAAAAATGAACCTACTTTTATTATAACTGAAATAAATTAAAAAAAAAAAGATAATCACCAAAAACCCCTATTAACCTGTTCACAAACTGAAACCGTTTCTAAAATTTTGTATGCCCTTTGCCCTCTGCTAACCGTTAAGATGAACATCAACAGACGTTGCTGTTTTTGGAGTTTCAAAACTCCACTTGCGTCTGTCCGACGGAAGAAGCACCCTTATATATATGTGTATATATATTTTATTTTATTTTATTTTATTTATTTTTTTTTTTTGTATCCTTATTTTATTTTATTTTTACACCCCAAAGAATCTCTCAAACTCAGCTATAAAATGTTTCCCTTTTCAAATATTCATACGTTGAAAACAAGGTAGAATTCGACATTGCCAGCTAACAGGACTGCCTCACAAAAGGTCATTTGATGTATTTCAGATGTTATTTTTGCCAAACTCCAGACAGGGTAGGGTCTACATCCCTCTTAGACGGTTTTGGTACCACAGTAGCATATAAATATTCTCCTAAATTAGTAGGCTCTTCGCCTCTTTCTCACCATTACTTTTCATTTGTTCATTTATTGATTTTTTTTTTTCTTTCCTCTGAATGAATAATTACTTTAAAAAACTGCCATAGATGAATCACGGGTTGGATACAACTATTATCTACTGATCAGAAATACTTGACATGCATTTGGTGTATAGATTGGAGTTGTTTGATTTTTGAAAAACTAATTAAATTTTTGTTGATTTCTTAGGGAAAAAACAAAAAAACAAAAATGAATTGAACTGAATTTTTTTATATTAGAGTTGTTGCTCTAAACACCCCATAAAGTTTTTCATATGAAACACTATGATCCTCTAGAATCTTCATGGTCACTCCTAGCCCGTCATGGGAATGACCTGATTCCAAATTCATCTGTCAACTCTTTCCTTGTATACTTATTACCAGCTTCACAGCAAGAAGGTATAATCACGTATGATATTTTATTTCAGCAAAAAGATACAAGTGGCCATTAATGTAACGCCTTTCCTCATGGCCATTAATGTACAAAGAATCATTAGTTAACCCTCCAAGACCAATAACCAGCGGTGGGGTGAGAAAATTTTTTCAATAGGGACTCTCTAAAATAAATTAGAGATACTTTTTTCTTAAATAAGGATATGACTATATTTTTAATTATTGAGTGTGAATACAACAAAAGTTTTCTTAAGGTGAACTGCTAAATTCTACTTAAATTTTGAGGGTAGAAATTGACAAATCAAAATTTAAGTGGGTGCATAATTGGAATTTTCCTTATAAAATGTTAGTATAACTATAATTATATAAAAATTTCGTGGTTAAAAACCAATTTCTTAAAAGGTGAGGGAGGGTGCTTGCTCCTACTCATATACATGTGGCTCTGTCATGAGCTTCGTTGTTAAAGGCAGAATCTTTGACATGATAAAAGTGAAAACTCCATATAAAACCTCTTTACCATCATGTCGCCATCAACGCCAGACTCTAGTCCCCTTGAAATAGGTAATACAGTTTCAAATAGGAAAAAGAAAACAGTAGGAAAAAAAAAAGGAAAAAAGAAAGTAATAATAGTCAAGAAAAGGAAAATGTGAAGGCTAGCGGTGAGAGTAGAAGAACCACAATGTAGAGGCCTAAAACTGTTCATTGTAAAAGTTACTCAATAATGAGAGTGGAAAATGGTGTTTTATATTGAACTCAAAATTTTTACATATGTATACGTATTTTGGACATTATGAATGTACAATGGTCCGTGACATAAATAAATATATATATATTAAAAAAAAAAAAAAAAAGGAAGTGCAAGTTCAAACATGAGAGCTTTTTTTTTCAAAACTAGTTTCCAAGTGTGGAATATTAGTCTAGAAGTTCTCCTTATGAAAGTGGAAGCGAGTTGATGAATTTAAGCTAAATTCTTGACAGAGCTTCTGCAATGGTTTGCTCAGCGTAGCACTTCCACAGTAGAAGACACCTGAAATGACATAATCAACAACAAATCATAAAGGAAAATTAAAAACAAGAACAATCTTAATCTAGTTGAGCTTATTTCTTAGCATCAATTTTCTTTAGACTTGTGTGTAATTTACCTATCCGAGAAGATGCATGAGTACTTGCCATCTGAGAGAACACTTTCCGCCAATTCGGTCTTGCGAAATGCGTTCTTATCTGTTGTAATTCACATGTTAGAAAAGATGCAACATGATTAACGACTAATGAGTTATGTACTGGTTTAGTAGGGCCTGATTAGTACCCGGCTTTCTGAGACGCAATCAACACCATTCTTGGCATGTTGTAGCTTCTGGACCATGGCAATAAGTGCAGACCTTGCGTCGCCTTCTTCGTATACACTAGTCAAGTAATTGTGCATTTCTATTATGTTCTGCAAATATTCAAGGAACCCCAGAATGAGATACGAGTTAATTCAATAATCCATGTTGGCTCAGATAAGAAAATCTAGAGGGGTTCTGAGTTTCGAGACCTACATCATGGTCATACTCGGCGATGTCATCCATGACGCCTTTGAACCATTCAAAGGATCCTTGTTCTCTTGTAACCCAATAAAAGTATGCTCTTTTAGGACCCCTTCTATTTGCTTCTGATGAATTACTGCTAGTCGATGCCTGTATACATAAATTCCCATTTTAAGTAAATACGATATGTGTTTAAAACATGGACTGACATATTGCATATCTTGGTGCCCGCTTCGTGACTCACGGATTCACAATCGTTTGGCCTGATGTTGTTGAGAAGATCTTTTATAATGCTGATGAATGGAGTTGCCCCGATTCCGAGACCTATGAGCAAGAGTATGTCATACTTCTTGAAACTCTGAGCTGGAGCTCCATACGGTCCCTTGATGAGGATTCTTGGATACCTGCCATTGGAAAGATAAGTGTATTGCTATACATTGCAGACATCAAAGGTTGACGTATGTTAAGCATCTAATGCTGACCCCGATTGTTGATATTCGTAGTTGGCTTTGGTCTCCATTCGAACGAGGTTTCCTCTCCTCGATTGAGTATTTTCCGGCTGACATGCCTGCATTTTTCTTTTGACTTTTAGTATGGTGAAGTAATACATAGTTATGGATTAGCCATGATGAAGTTTAAGCATATCAACCAGTGCAAATTTGTTTTTCAGCTCTGTAGTCCAATCCCCTAAGGTTCTGATGTGGACACTCAAGTAGTCATCCCCGGGCGCGGAAGTGATGGAGAATGGATGCCTGAAGCATATAACACGTGATCATCTTTGTTAAGAATATGCTAAATATCAAATTTCTAATCACAGGAAAGGGAAAAAAAAAAAAAAAAAAAAGAAAAAAAGAAGAAGAAGGTTCATACCATTCAAAAGTAGATATATCTGGACACTTGACAAAAAGGTACATTCCGCTTTTGTATTTGAATCCTGGAGGTTTGCTCATGTATAGTGCCAGAACATTTCCTGTGTATATTACTGCCTGCAATATTTAAGGAATATGATGAGTTTGGTTCGACTTTATCTAAAATAATTAGAAGCAAATGACGGAAAAAAAGATTCTTCTATTGACCTTTTTAACGTCGACACGGTGATTGCTTTCGTTGATGAGCGAATAAGTCCTTTCTGTTGCATAGAACAAGACCGGGACCATAATATACATCCATGTCTGCATAGACGTGTAAAACGAGATATCAGATCAGCCAAACAAACTAATTTTCACAATTTATTGTGTCATTAAAGCGAACGCATGGAAGTAGAAACATACCGTTTTCTTAGACCAGTCATGGGTGAGAAATAAGAAGTAGCCGTGTATGACGAGGAGGATATAGACCAAAGCCAGCAAATGGTGTGCATACCAGAAGGAATTGAAGCCTGCCAAATGGTGGAAAGGCCATGGCAACTTGATGACGCTTCGCCTAAACGAGTGTAAAGCCAAAGTGAAGGAAAAAGCCATTAGAATGATCATGAAAACCCCGGTTATGCCCGGGATACTTCTAAGCAACCAAACGTAAGTCGGCTGCTTGTAGTGGAAACTGCTACCGAGAATCTCCATGAACTTTTCTTTTGGACAAGAGATCATCCTTGGAAAATCACAAGCCAGATGCATCACAACATGGATAAAAGTCGCGGTTGCTATTGCCAATGCAATTAGCTTGTGGAAGTTGATGTTGTCATCAAAAGGGACCACTCGGCCGAGGAATGATGATCTAAGCTTTGTGAGAGTTCTCCTACAAACCGGAAGGAGAATGAGAGCCATGTTGAACTTGAGAGTTTCAGCGGCACCCTTTGCGAGGCAAAGACATTGGCCCATGATTTGGTAAGCCGCCTTGTTCTTGTATTGGTAGTACTTCCAAACAAAGAGGACCAAGTTGACAGTTATCCACAAAGTGAACACCCATACTCTCTTCCAGTTCTCATAGAAGAGCTCTTCGGTTGTGGAAAGGAACCGGCTAAAAGGAGTTCTGTATCTTCTTGGAATCATGGCTTTTGTGAGAGTTTGCGTTTTCTTTGAGAGCTTGGTGTTCTCTTCAGTGTTCACCATTCCCCTCAGAAGAGTTTCTAGCTGCCACATCTGTGAATAAAGCGAAATCGAACGAAATTAAGAAGATGAAGATCAAATGATTAAAAGGTTAAAAAAAGTGTACCTCAGCAACAATTCAGTATTCACCTCTATATAACCAAGGTGATCAGGGTCAAGCTCTTCCATGATCAAAGCTGCATATGATGCCGCTTGTTGTTTAAGATTCACCAACTTGTTCGCCGAGGCACTCAAAACTATAACCTTTTCAAGAAATATTTCAGAATTTTGATTCAAAATCAATGAACAAGAAGAAGAAGAAGAAGAAAAAACAAGAACAGAAAAAGAATACTTTTGATTTTCTGTCCTCACCTCTTTTACCTCCTCCTCTGAGAGCTTACCATCTCCATTCTTGTCACACCTTACAAAAATAAAAAAAGGCCATATTCACTCTTTCGTATCAAAAACAAGAAAAAAATAAAAATTTCCTTTTTTGTTTTTTGGTAATCTTACATGTCAAAGAATATTTGCAGACGTGATTCAAGGTCTTGATTAGTCATGTCCTCCCAAAACTTCCTCAAATCCTCCACGGCTATCCCATTCTCCGCGCTTATCATCCGACGCCTCGCCAACGCATCAAACAACTCCCCTGCAAAATCCTTTGACTCTCCCCCCATTCCTACAAACAACACACATTTATCCAATCAATCTCTCAAACTCCACAAATCCGCATGACATATAAAAGAAAAAAAAGACATTAACAAAACACTTTTTTTTTTTTGGTCTGTTTGTTTGGCTTTACCAATGCAGACACCAAATTTGTCCCTGGAGAGCCTCCCTTCAAGTGCATGCTGATGAAACCGCTTCTCAACGGATTTCCAGGCATCGGCTTCTTTCCCGGTAACCGTCCGATCAAGAAAGCGCAGACTTTTGAGGCCTTTGGACGCTCCTGATGCCATCCTTCCCATCTTTGGGGCATTGAGTTTAACCCCATTATTACTATAATTATTGTTGTTGTTGTTGTTTCTTTTCCTCGCAGCAGAGCTATTGCTCTTCAACAAGCATATCCCATTTGAACGTCTGGATTGCGAGTCTTGTTTGTTGTCTGCTGGAACTTCCACCATTGGATCAATCTCGATCTTCTCCAGCATCCATTTGGTTGATTCTTCATGGCCTCCTTTTTCTGGCACGTTGCTCATTACACCAACTTTCTCTGTCTCTGTCTTTTGTTGTTGTTGATCAAATTTCTGGTTTTGTTTTTGATTAGTTGTCTGAGGCAAATGGAGGGGACAGAGAAGGGGACAAAAGAAGAGATTTGAATGGTGAAAACTTGGGAAAGAGGTATTGTGGTAAGGGCTTGGTGGCGGTGGGTTTGTTTAAAAATAGGGAAGTGTGACGAGTGTCCCTATTAGGAGTTTTGTTATTGATTTCATCAAAGTGTTAGAGTTTCTTTGCACTCATGTTGTTGACCACTCTGTATTAAAATGTGATTGCTGCTTTCTTTTTCTTTTCTTTTCTTTTCTTTTTTTTTTTTCTTTGTAATTAAGAAGTTACAAATACACCAAACAAAAAATGAAAAAGAAAAAGAAAAAGAAAAAGAGGGAGAAACTATATATGTGCTTGGTTTAATGTCAAATAGGTACGAGATTAAAAAGAGGGTTTGATCACCCACCAAAATCACATCCCAAACCCCCCCAATGTTCTCATAAAGGCAGGCAAAAAAAAAAGAAAAAGGCAAAACACAAAAAAGATCTGGCTAGTTGTGTTTACTGTGGTTTGTCGTTAAATGCTCTCTTTACAAAAGAAGAGTTATCCATGAAGATAAAGGAGACGGCTTACATCTTGTTAAGTAAAATAATTTTTGGCTTATAATAATAATAATAATAATAATAATAACTAATATTACAATCATTACGGCTTATGACTCTGAATTATTTTTTAAAAAAAATTGAAAATATTTATAAATGTTACACTTGTCAATTGCTATGAGTATCCCTCCACTTTCAACAATCGGCTAATAAAATATGCTTAATTAATAGCTTTTTCCCTAAAAGACAGGACATGTAACAGATGGAACAAGGATGGAGTGGCTTTTTTGCAAGAGACAAAATATGCGGCACAATTATTGGCACATGTTGACAGCATTAACCAATAGCTAAGAAGTAAGATGGGTTGGTTGATTTTTTTTTTTTTTTTTTAGGTAGAGTGAGAACATGGCGGCACTATGCATGAGAAGTTGCTTTGGTTGCCGCTTGGAAAGTAAAAAAATACAAGGAAAAACACGAGTATAACAAATTTCCCATTATCATCTCTCAGCACATCGTATATATTCTATGAATGAGAATATAATAAGGAAAGTTCGTTATTGTTTTCACTTTTCACTTTATATATTATCTTCCGAGTTGATTGTCAATATTGTAATTGCATGTCTGTAAGAATGCACATGAAACATAAGGACTTAGTAACATGGAACTTCTAGATTCTACTCAATCAAAATAAAAAGTGCCACATTATTTTAAATTCATACAATGTGGTCAAATTCTTTGTACATGGGTGAGTTGTTGGCACGTTTATGCCCTTTTTCATTAGGGCATACTTGTGATATGTTAAGAAGTCAAATTGAGAAGTGTTCATTGCTGGGGCAGGCAACATAGTTTTGTGTATTTTGTTTATTTTTATCCCTTTTTTATTTTTTAAAGATTCTTTTGTACTACACCTGTGAAATACGTGTTACTAATCTTGTTACAAGTCAAGGCTTTATTACTTTGCCTCAATATACTTGTGATATATTTTTTCTACCAACTAGAAGTTGACTAAAAAAAAAAAAAAAAAAAAGAAGTTTCGGAAGCACCTATGAAGTTTCTGCTTGTTTAATTTTATCCTTTTTTTTTTTTTTTTCTAAAGATTCTTTTATACTACGCCTGAGAAATACGTGTTACGAATCTTGTTACGAGTCAGGGCTTGATTACTTTGCCTCATTGTACTTATAATATATTTTTTCTACCAACTAGAAGTTGACTAAGAAGTTTTTAAAAAAAAAAAAAAAAAAAAAAAAAAAGTTTCGGAAGAACCTATGAAGTTTCTGTTTTTCAACCATAGATCAAAGTTCGATATTCCGTAATCAAATTTCAGAACGTCTAACGGGCTAAGGAATGTATTGAATATGTAATGGTAGAGTAAAGAAAGTTCACCTTTTAAATCGGTTGTTTTTTTTTCAATAAGAAGGCCTAAGATTATAAAATGAAGAATGAGATAGGAGGTAAGATGAGATCAATAACCTCTTTTCATTAGGGGAAAAAAAAAAAAAACCTTTGCTTAAATTGAAAAGATCAAAGAGAAAGTGGCCTTCATTAAGGTTGTTTGAATCGTTGTTGCTTCCTTTCATGACCACTTTCTCCCAACCTTGCGATATGTTGCACTCTATAACATCGATTTGATGTAGCGGTTTGTAGAAGTTTTTGACTTTTTGAGTCTAAAAGTTATTTATGAAAATGTTTAGATGATTATTAAAAGAGCTTCCAATCAAAGTTATAAATGTGACTTCCAATAACACTTTTATCTGAGTTTTAATAAGACCTTATTAACTTAATTTCACCTTTTTTTGTTACTTACTAGAAAATTTTAAGATCATTTTAACCTGCTAAGATTTTTTTTTTTTTCCTTTAAATCACAGTTTTAACTTATCTTTTTATTGATTAAGTTAAAAAAAAAAAAAAAAAAAAAAGCTAAAAGTTCAGGTCTGTAACATATGTTTGTTCTTTCACTGGGATTTCACTGCTAAATCTATACATACACCGATATTCATGCTATGCCCTACATTGGTGTGTCCTAAACTTTTTACAGCGTGCGTATAACACATATACGTATATGTGATGGCTCCGAAAATTTGTCGTCAAACTTCTCTGTGAACATAGCTCATAAAAGCATAATTAGAAATTATAGCATGGAATTGAGAAGCAGTACGTACATATATCATTCTAAGTCTTAATGACCTCCTATACTAATCTACATTAAACAAAAAAAAATGATAATAATAATAAAATGACACTACATGTCAAAATTAAGCACTTAAAAGAATGGTCAGCCTGTCTTCCGTCTTCCTATATGAACATATTGAAGGAAATAAATTGGTACATGTACTTTTATAAAAGCACCAGAAGACCAGAGAACATTTTATTTTTATTTCTATTTGTTTATTTATTTATATTTAATTTTCGTTAGGGAAGGTCCAACCAATTACAAGAACGCACGTTGCCGTTGATTTTCAATAATATAATCTTTCAATGCATGAATTATAGTTGATTGGTTACACGTCGTGCAATGTATCTTTTCTCTCCTGATCTGGATTTTTTTTTTTTTTTTTTGGGTCTATCTTTTTGAAGTTTCTCCTCCAATTTGTTTGTCACGTGTGATTGTGTCGTCCAACACGATTTTGCCTTAATTACGCCCTTGGTTTTGGTACAAATATATTTGTTAGGGTGGATAAATGCTCTAATCATCTGTCTCCGACAACTGCTACTCGTTTGATTCCAAGTCTCTAAACTCGCTTTAGGAAACTAGGTTATTGCAAAGAAGAACTCTTTGACGCTCAAATGATCTCAATAAAATAGAGGTTATATTGGAACTCCGAATCCTAATCTCAAAATTAATCCTTCTCATTTTCCGTCCCTGCTGCCACGCTCTTCACAAAAGTTGTAAGATCGCCACCAAAAATCTTCGAACGATTAAGCTTCACACTCTTAATTCTTTCGGTATAGGTAAGTTGGACAAAGCTAGGTGCTGCCATCAGGTAAAGCAATATTATTAGCCATCAATAGCATCAGTCTGGACAAATTTCACGGATTAGATTTCGTTGGTAAGTTCATCCCAGCCACTCCGTGCTCGTCCGAAACTCCTATCGAAACTCTCGGTTCTGGAAAAGAAGACGTCAACGGTAAAAATTGCCAATCTTGTATCAATATAGTTGATTCTAATAGTCAAATTTTCAGAAAGTCATGGTCGAGTGCTATATAAGTTAGTAAAAATACTGAATTTACTGTGTCTTTGTCAAGAAATTGTTGTCACGATTACTTCTATTTTCCTGGGAACTTTTGCCTACCACATTGTAATATGCAATAACCTAATATTAAATTAAAGTCCAGAAAAAAAAATAAAAAAAAAAAAAAAGGGCTTGACAAGATAATAAGAAGGGGGGAAGAGGGACAGAGGAGGGGAAAAAGAAATCGCTGGACTAGATTGATCCAAGACTACTCATTCCTCATTTTATAGAAGCATATAATTTCCTATCCAGAGAACTTTTTTTTTTTTTTAATTTCTTTTTTTGGGAAACAAAACTTCTCTTAAACTATAGAGTCGTATCAAATTAAGTAGTAAAATTCTAACTTGACAGTTTTCAGAGCCAAAAAAAAAAAAAAAAATCTAACTTGACAATTCCTTCGAACTTTGAGAAAAGGCCTAGTATGATGCTTTATATTACTAATTTAATAAGCCATCATAGGACGGTTACCCAATTTCGTATTAAAGGAAAGTAAGATATATATTACAAATGAAATCCTTCAATTTGCTTGTATCATTATTTTCATTGTTAAAGTTATCATTTTACCTTCTTTATCAAATTAAGCTTAAAGGAAAAAAAAAAAAAAAAAGCATACGAAATTAATTGACTGGGCACGTCTCAATTAGCATAAATCCAGTTGAGAAGGATGAGGTAAGTTAAGAAAGAAATATCATGTTTAATGTTGATAGTAACTAACACTGTACGGAAAAAAGGAAAAAGGAAACATAAGAAGTACATAATTTTTACATAACTGTCTAGGTTACAAATATATATATATTTTAATATATTTACCCAAAAAAATAAATTTTTTAAATAAAGTTTAGGAGGCTAATCGTTTAAATTAGAAAGTTAAAGGTACTAAATAACACAAAAAGTTAAGGGGGCTAATCAATAATGTACCTTTTGTAGTTTTGGTTTTTTATTTTTCCTATAACCTCATTCAAAATTTTAAAAAGAGCCATCTGGTTTTGAAATTTACTTTACATTTCCCTTTTTAGTTGGTTAGAATTCGAGCAAACTAGGTGATTCATATATCTATCTTTATTAAATAGGCTTTTTTTTTTTTTTTGAATGCCTCCAAAAAAAAAATATTAAGTGTAGATGAAAAGATGAAAAGACTGTTCTCTGAAGAAAGAAAGAAGAAGAAGAAGAAGAGATTATCTTAAAAAAAAAAATAAAAAAAAATAAAAAAAAAAGGTGTCGAAAAACGGGCTTGGGTCTGATAGACGGCCCCGGCAGTTGCTTTCTAGACCCAGGCCTGGCCCAGTTAGACAAAACGTTACTCGTACCTGAACTCAGCTCGGCCGCTCCGCTCGGCTCGTGAGTCGGACTCACCGAGTCGCCTTCTCTGTCCCTTCTCTCTCTCTCTCTAACCTTTCTTCAACTCTCTCTCTCTCTTCCCTCTACCTCTGCGCACACGCTTCGTCTCTCTTTCTCTTTGGTCTTTTGCCTCGCCTTTCTCTGCCCCATTTTGGTCTTTTTCTCCCACCCTTCCTTCCATCATCTGCCCCCTTTCTTAATCGGACGGCCCACCTCTTCCCACGTCACCATCGTCTTCCTCACCACCTCCCCTCTCCCTGCGACTTGCTCTTCCCCACATTCACACTTCTCTTCCCATATAAATACCCTAGGTAACCGCCTCTCCCCTTTTTGCCCTAGGGTTTCAATTTCACCTCTCAAAATTCGCCTGCCTCCACAATTTCATCTCTCGCTTCTCTCTCTCCACCTTCCAAATTCCCCTGCTTTCGTCTCCGATTCCGCCATTGAGGCTCTCTTCCGCTTATAATGAGGTAAAGTTTCAATCTTTTCTGTTTCAATCTACTTCCTGTTGTATTCAGCTTTCGGGTTTCAATTTCTTTGTGATTCTTCGCTGGTTGTGGCAAATTTTGAATCTTGTTTCTGTCTTTGTGATTTTGATCTCGTATTAGGTTGGGATTCGGCTTTATTCGTTAATTGTGCGAAGTTCGGAGATTTTGTGAATTGGGAGTGGTTTTTTTTCCCTCCCCGGCGAGTTGAGTTGTTTATTTGTTGGCGTGGGGGAGGGTGGTTCTTTTTTTTTTTTTTTTGGATTGTTATGATCCATGGCGATTGAGAAAAACAACTTTAAGGTTTCGAGGGTCGATTCAGAGTTCTCTCCCGGTAGCAGGAAGAGTATGTCGAGTGATGAGGATGAGCTTCAACGCCGTAGCTCGGCTGTCGAATCTGACGACGACGACGAATTCGATGATGCGGATTCCGGTGCTGGGTCTGATGACTTTGATTTGCTGGAATTGGGAGAAACTGGTGTGGAGTTTTGTCAAGTTGGGAACCAGACTTGTAGCATTCCTTTTGAGCTTTATGATCTCCAGGGTCTTGAGGATATACTGTCAATTGACGTGTGGAATGAGTGCTTGACTGAGGAGGAGAGGTTTGGTCTCACTAAGTATCTTCCTGACATGGATCAAGAGTCTTATATGCTTACTTTGAAGGAGCTCTTTACGGGTTGTAGTTTGCATTTTGGGAGTCCCGTTAAGAAGTTGTTTGATATGCTGAAGGGAGGTTTATGCGAGCCAAGGGTTGCCCTTTACCGTGAGGGCTTGAATTTTTGCCAGAAACGGCAGCATTACCATCTATTGAGGAAGCATCAGAACACTATGGTAAGTAATCTTTGTCAGATAAGGGATGCTTGGCTGAATTGTAGAGGATACAGTATCGAGGAGAAGCTTCGAGTCTTGAATATTATGAAGAGCCAAAAGAGCTTGATGCATGAGAAGATGGAAGATTTGGAGACTGACTCGTCGGAGAGAGAGTCGGAGGAAGGTCTGCGGAACAGCAGGATCAAGGATAGGAAAATTTTACAGAAAATGGGTCGCCATTCTGATTATGGGCTTGGTTCAAATGTAGATATTCGTGGAGGGTCTCTGGCTTCTGAATTTACAAAATATGGCAAACAGAATCCAAAAGGTACGCTGAAGTTGGGTGGTTCCAAGAATCCTGCAGCAAAGGAGCTTGGTGGGCGCATTACTTCTGTTTACCACGGTCTCAACATGAATTCTGGGCCATACAGTTCAACTGTAGCTCATCCTCGACATAGTAAGGCAACAAGATATGAATCAGGGGCAGGCGTCAGAATGAGGGACCAGATGAGAAGCAGTGATGATGCTGAAGAAACGTATGGAATTGGAGACCGGCAAGATCGATTTAGCATAATGGAAAAGTCTGGTGTTCTGAAAATAGGGAGAAAACATCTTCCAAGAGGTGATGAATTAGCCTCTGAAAGTTTGATGGGTTTGCCTTTGTCGTCAAAGACTGATTTACATTCATATGGTAGGCGAAGGGATGTGAATGTTTTGTCAGAGGCTAATTTATATACAGGAAGCCACCTAGCATGAGGTCTGCTTATGATTTCCCAAAAAATGCCAAGTATCCTGATAATTTTCAGCAATTTGTGGTTGGGGATCAGATGAAATCTTTAAAGGGGAGAATTTCGCATCAAGCCTTGAAAGGTAATCGAGTTGACTCATCGGAACGGGCTGAACCATTCTGGAATAGCAGGGGTCAAGAGGAGGCTTTCACTGTAGATTCACCTTTTAGATCCGATGACTGGAATGTTAAGAGCAAGAAATGGAAGGCAGGGAGGGAGTCTCCTGACCTAAATTACAAGTCATACAGAGCTTCGCCACAACAGATGAATGATAGATACTTGCCTTCTGAGTATAAATCAAAGCCATTTGAAGAGATCAGAGGACAGAATGGAGGACCTGACACAACAGCAATTAGAGGTAATAAATTGTTTAATTCAAATGAAGAAACAGAATCTGAATCATCAGATCAATCCTACGATGATGAGGACAGCAACCCTTTGCTGAGAAGCAAGATGGCTTATCCTACTGGTGCTGCGGAAGTTTCCAGACCTTCTCTGTTGAAGCCTGGGCAAGGCTCTAAAAAGGCCAAACTTGTCAAGAAAGATTTGAAGGGGAATGCGCGGGCCGTTGACGGAATCATGTTGTCCTCTAAGAAGATTGGAGGTTTGGTGGAGCAGGGGCATATGCATAGCGTAGACAACTACTCTTTGAAAGCAAAACAGAAGGGCAAGATGCGAGACAGTCCCTCAAGTGAAGCTCCTGCCAGAGTTATCGAAGATGACTACGGTTTGGGACCAGGTAAATTTGCTGATGATGACAATGATCGTAATTACAAATTGGTCAAGAACGGCCAGCTGTCTGCTGAACCTGGTGAGAGATTGCATGTGCCATCAGTGAAGGCATATTCTGCTGATGGGAAGCCGAAAAAGGGCATTATCCACGATCCTTCTGTGACCCAGCCAAATCACTTTCATGATCATGCGGGAGATGAGAAGGATGATTCACATCAACCACGACCGCTGGCAGATGGTAAGAAACAAGGTAAATTGAAGAAGAAAGGTAAGAACACTCATGTGAGTGATCATTTTGAAAGATCTGAAGCCCCATTACTAGGATGCAGCGCCACTACAAAGAAGCGGAAAGGAAAGATAGATGTGACAGAGATGTATAAGGGAGATGAAGACAACAAACTGATGTCTAACCATCAACAGGATGTCGACAATTCCAATTCCTTAAAGAAGAAGGCAAGGAGGATGGTGGAAGCTGACACTGGAAGTTCTGAAATGGAAACTTCTGAACCACCTGTATCGGAGATGGGTGCAACTGAAATGGAGCTGGAGAACAAGCCCCAAAAAAAGGCATTTACTTTAATCACGCCTACTGTTCATACAGGCTTCTCATTTTCCATTATACACCTTCTTTCAGCAGTTCGATTGGCAATGATAACTCCACTTCCAGAGGATATGTTAGACGTTGGAAAACCTGTGGATGAGCAGAATAAGGAGGGTGGTGTGAATGGGGCTCTTTCACGTGAGAAGGTGGATGTAGAGCATGCTGGTGATGTAAATGTGCCTTCTCTGACAGTTCAGGAGATTGTCAACCGTGTGAGATCAAACCCTGGAGATCCTTGTATTCTTGAGACGCAAGAGCCACTCCAAGACTTGGTGAGAGGAGTTTTGAAGATATTTTCATCAAAAACAGCTCCTTTAGGGGCAAAGGGTTGGAAGACACTTGCAGTCTATGAAAGAACTACAAAGAGTTGGTCATGGCTTGGTCCAGTTTCTCATAGTTCGTCAGATCACGAGGCCATTGAAGAGGTCACATCTCCTGAGGTTTGGGGTCTTCCTCACA
Organism: Ficus microcarpa; assembly: GCA_025413485.1. Taxonomy (NCBI): domain Eukaryota; kingdom Viridiplantae; phylum Streptophyta; class Magnoliopsida; order Rosales; family Moraceae; genus Ficus; species Ficus microcarpa. The sequence continues at coordinate 22,410,476 of CM046377.1, read as the reverse complement.
AAATGCTTGTCAAGTTGGTTGATTCGTTTGCTAATTGGCTAAAAAGTGGCCAAGAGACCCTTCAACAAATAGGAAGTCTTCCTGCGCCACCTTTGGCACTGATGCAGCTTAATCTGGACGAGAAAGAAAGGTTCAGGGACCTAAGAGCTCAAAAGAGTCTTAACACCATTAATCCAAGTTCTGAAGAAGTGAGGACTTATTTTCGCAAGGAGGAAGTTCTTAGATATTCAATTCCTGACAGGGCCTTCTCTTATACAGCTGCTGATGGTAGGAAATCTATTGTTGCTCCGTTGAGAAGGTGCGGCGGGAAGCCTACATCAAAAGCGCGGGACCACTTTATGCTGAAACGTGATCGACCACCACATGTCACAATCCTCTGTCTTGTAAGAGATGCTGCTGCTAGATTGCCTGGAAGTATTGGGACAAGAGCAGATGTTTGTACCTTGATAAGAGACTCTCAATACATTGTCGAAGATGTCTCTGACGCACAAGTTAATCAAGTTGTTAGCGGAGCCCTAGATCGTCTGCATTATGAACGGGATCCTTGTGTACAATTCGACGGGGAAAGGAAATTATGGGTCTATTTGCATAGGGAAAGAGAAGAAGAAGATTTTGAGGATGATGGTACTTCATCTACAAAGAAATGGAAGAGGCAGAAAAAAGAAGCAGCAGATCAGGCTGATCAAGGAGCAGTAACCGTGGCTTATCATGGGACAGCAGATCAAGCTGGATACGACTTGTGCTCTGATCTCAATGCAGAGCCATCGGGCGTTGATGATAAAGGAGCGAATTAGGATTTGATGATGCGAGACAAAATGTGGACGACGGCGTCGATCTCAATCAAGGGTCTGAACAGGGTGATGTGCATCAGAGTCATTCAATGGTATTGGAGGGTCTTGACCTAAATCCTATTCGAGAGAACAAATTACTGTGTCAGGAAAATTCCACTAATGAAGATTTCGACGATGAAACATTCGGGAGAGAGAGACCAGTTGGGCTTTTAAGCGCAAGCTTATCATGAGGAATCCATCCTTCAGGTAACTTCAGTGCCATAAGCTTTTCCCTAAACTTTAACCAATAAAGGATTTGGACACGATTTGCATTGCACACTGATGTTTTCATATAACATTTAGTGCAAGTGTGGTTTTCTTTATACCGTGTTTACTTTGTTTAATTGTTGTCTGATGTTAGTCACTTTTGGTAAAATTTTAATGAAGCTCTGAGAAAGATGGTTGAAACTTGAAAGTATGATATTGTTGTTGCAAGCACTTTTGATTTGTGGGGTACTAACAAAGTAATCAATTATTTGTTTTGCAGGCCCAGAAGTCAAAAAGGCACATTTTTTGGCATGGTCGTTCAATTTAAGCTGCATTATTTGCACGTGTAAATTTTTCTCTCCCCCCCCCCCCCCCCCCCCCCAAAAAAAAAAAAAAAGCACATGTATATTGATTCTATTCCTATCTGCAAATGTAGAATACAAAGGTGCCTCATTTGAAGCCCCATTGCTTCTGTTGATATAGGTGGATATATCTATATATATAGAGCTCGGCAATCATAAATAATACTTTTTTTTCCCCTATTCTAGATATGAATAGAACGTAATTCATGTATATTGAGTTGAGTAAATTGGCGAATTTCAATTTGGTTTTAAGCTTTAGATTATTGTATTGAAGTTTTTTTTTTTTTTTTTCCTCTAATTGTACAAAAAGGTGCGCCCTTCCCTTGTTACAAGGTAACAAATGAACTTTTCCGAACCAATTAAAATGATACTTTGAAATTAAAGCCTCGCATTATTAAACTAAAAAACTCTGGATCTTGTATTTGTATTCCAAAATCTATAGTTTGTTCGTCCTCATTTATTAGGAAAAATAAAACGAACAAACAAACAAATAAATGCAGTAATCTCTTGTAGAATCAGGTTTCAAAGTATAGTTTTAAGCATAATTCAGTTAATCGAATCTCTCAACTCTAAAAAATAAATAACTAAATAAATCAGATTCAAACTCACATTTTTTACTTCTTTTCTTTTATTTTTGATTTTGGATACTTCTTCTTTCCAAATTCCAATGTTCAAAAGCTTAATAGTCAAAAGAAAAAAAGAAAAAAGAGTAAAATATTGACAAGATATCACTATCTCTGCATAGATCAGCTTGATTAGAGATTTAGAGTACCGAACAAGGAAGAAAAGGTTCATCGGTTGGGAAGAATAGTTTTGACCTGTAATACAAAATTGATAAAAGCTTTTGAAAAAACCTTAACGGGCTAATTAATGCCTTTTTCATAACATCTTCTAATCTTAAAATGGACGAACGAACAGGAATAGAAAATAATTCAAAACAAAAATTTTTCAAAAACACCAAAAATAAAACAGAAAATACCCCCCCCCCCCCCCACCCCCCCCCCCCCAAAAAAAAAACACATTGTTTTGATAACTCGCAACAAAAAACGATAATTTGATGTTGAAACGATATCCAATCTTGGAAACAACAACAAGCGACGAAAACGACAGCAAAAAATGGAATGATCTTTAACCATAAAGCATTAGGAAAACTAATGTAGTACTTCCAAAAAGGATGTTTAAGTCCCTAGTCCACCCAAACTCTAGAAATCACTTAAAACAGCACTAAGCCAGAACAGCAAGTGCTAGTGGAGTACTGTCGATCCATCCTCTCTTTAAAACTGAATCAAGAAACATACACATACATATATATAACATGTATATACCACACACCGCGCGCGATCTAAGACAAAATTTTGTGAAATTCTATCAAAGGGTAGAACTAGTCCGAGGTCGATGTGTCATCGGTAGGTTTTGCATCATCAAACAGAAACTTTGGTTTTCCGGAACAATATTATTGCCACAGAAGATGACATATGTTTTGCTTTTTTGGAAGCCTTTAATGGTGCCCGAACCTTAAGGTCGATCGGAGCTCCGGCAACTATCCGACCGTTGGCCCTCCCATTTAGAGATGCGCTCGCTATCGAAATTAAAATAAAAACTATCATCTAGAGCACCATGAAGCGAAACTAGTACTGCAACAGTCTTCTAACAATGGATATTCTAACTTGGATGTTTTACACCCCGTTTAGCGCAACCATTTGCCAACATTTAGACCGTTCAATTTGAATGGTCTATCCGATTACGTGTTTGTTTGACACAATTAAAATCGAGCATCCCATATAATTGCAGTATTCTAGAATAAGTAATCGAAAATGAAGGGAAAAAAAAACCAATACAAAGTTGTAGGATTAATATTTTTAATTAGAACCACTATGTCATAACAATTATACTCAATTTGCTGTGGGTTTAGGATTTTGTACTTGAAAAGCACAACGTGGTTATTCTGGATTAAATTGTCCTTTGCACCTTTAAGCTTAACCTGAAATACATGGACATATAATTTATTCATGTTTGGAAAAAGAACTGTTTGTCATTACATTTTAAATGCACTTTTAATTTTTTCTTATAGTGTTTTTCCTCATAAAAAAAATTTAGATTTACCATTTAAATTGTGAGTTTAAACTTATGATTCAAATGAGAGTGCAACGAACACATTTGTGGCCACAGTTTTTACAGACGGCTGCGGTATACTTGCACAGATTCAGATAATTTTTTTTTTTACAAATATAAGGGGACACGTCAATTAGCACGTTGACGCTGCAAACAATTAAAACCAATAAAGTAATGACAATCAAATTGGTGATTGGAAAATAATTTAAAATATAAAATAAAAGTGGCTTTTGATGAATTACGCTTTCTTGAACGCGTGCCATCCATCCTGCAAACAAATATGTAATTTATTTTTTTTTTAAATACAAAATTAATAGATTGTGAAGTAAATCAGAACAATACAATATGAAAATACCAAAACAAATCAAAAATACAAAATTTTGTTTTTAGTATTCACATTAACTTAGAGGGAAAAAAAAGAAGAAGATTTATATGAGACACTTCTTTTTTTTTTTTTTTTTGGTAGTAATTTTGAAAGCACATAAACAAGAAAAGATCCATGGAACAAATATAATATTTTTGGAACAAGTTTCCATTTTTCTTGGATCATTTAGAACATTTTAAAAATGATTTCATTATGAATATGGAATAGAATTTAGAAACTTTAATAATGATTTTGAGATATTTTTCAAAACAATAGTATTTGGTTGTGTTTTCGGATAAATTGTTTTGAGTAAATGAAAAAATAGAAATATGATTAGGCATTTTTTTTTATTTTTTAAATTAAACTGTATAGGACCTAAAAAGTAAAAATGGAAATGGAAAACAACTAATTTTTCTCATTTCTTAATTATATACGGAAACAAAAAATAATAATTCCGTTTATGTTTTCTGGCTTTTTTGTTTTTTCAAATCAACACTATTTTAGAACTTTCTTAAATTTAAAAAAAAAAAATGGTTGTTTTTTTTTAATGCAAAACGCCTTAATTGAAATCGTAACTATTTCAAAGTTCCAAAGAAAAATCGTAAATATTTCTTTCCAAATCAATACCAAGCAAACATCACCTTTATTTTTCTTTTAAGAAAAAAAAAAAACTTTTGAGAAAAAAAGAAGAGAGAGAGAGAGAGAGAGAGAATTGTCCAAATGAATTCTACGAATCAAAATACAAAATTATCCTTCTGTAGAAAATAGATAAATAAATAAATAAGCACAAAAATAAAAAGGAAGAACAATAGAAAATAACGAAAATCGACAACGTTCTTTTTAAGAATAAAGAGATATATGTTCCCCCTGGGTTACAAGGTCCTCCACACAAACAAAATCGACTTCGCAGTTTTTGCAATGAAATACTTCTGAACAATTCTCCAGGACATATATTGGTAGCGGCGTGACTGACTTTTCGCCTTCCTTGTCTTTGGAGAGTATTTTTTCCACCCAAATATCGAAGTTTACAATTGATACATCAGTTTAGCTTTCTATTAAAAATACCTTTAAATGCCCTTAATAAATAATATTCTGTCCTCTAATCTTTTAATGAATGCCTTAGAAATAAAACTGAAGAACAATTCCTTTGTCTCATTTCCTGTCGTTTTTCCTTAATTTTTTTTTGCCATATTTGCAACAATAAATTAGGATTTAAGCAGAGAAAAGAAAAAGGGCTAAAGCATATATATCAATTTCTAAGAAAAATGGAATTATTTCCAACCATCCAATTCTTCTAATTATTTAATTAATTAAGTTTTTATACTTGTATGTATATGAACTTTCCCGATGACGTTACATATTGAGGTGGTAGTTTTGGTTGGACAAATGTGACATGTACCAAGTGGGATAAAGGGTAATCTTAGTAAATAAGATTCTTTTTTCAAAAGTCATTGCGATCGATTTACCTTGTGAGATTGTGTTTGTGTTCTTGCTTACATAAATTCCAAAAAAACACGGGATAAAGGGTACAAGAAGGATGGAAAGAAATATAGTACAAGTCAATTACTTGTGTTCGATTTTCAATTACAGATACAAACACAGAACCTCCAACGAATGACGTGCCTCGAGAAAAACACAACTAAGAAAGAATATAGAGTATAAAGTATGTATATATACTCCGCCTTTAAAAAGTAATAATAATTTTGTTTTCCCTCTTTCAAAAGAACAAAAAATAAAAATAATAACGAATATTGGAATTCAGTAACAGAGGACATATCAGACCATAAACTATGTACACGCTAAATTCTCTCCTCCACTACTGTAGTTGTCTGAGAAAGCTCCTCTCTCCTTAGTTAATAGCTGTGAGAGGAACTCTGGAGTCTCTTATCGATTGAGCAGCCTCATAAGCGCCTGCAATAATGTGTTTTACATCCCCATTTGCCTGCTTTACCGATTTCAAGTCCCAAAATGACTTCAACAATTCCTCGAAAGAAGGGGTTCGGAGTTCTTCAATGGATGCGACGCTTGGTAGATTGAACAACCTTTTTCTCGGTGTGGAACAAGACGGTTCGTCCACCTGATTGTTTGTCAAGTTCAAAAACACGATTATTATTCGTTGTGCTTGATTTGTGTATTAAGCAGGTTACATTAGATAAAAGAGGAAAAGAAAAATGTGGGCTGTGTTTGTCTTACCACATATTCATCCAGAAGACACTTTCCTGCATTCTCTGTGATTTCGACAATCTTGTGATAATGACCACCTTTCAGTTCCCTCAGATCTCCACAGCAAGGAACAATCATTGAGTTTATGTTTCCACATGCATCATGGTCAAGTTGTAATGACTCTGCAAAAGATAAGTCTCCTCGGTTATAAACTTTGCTCTGCGAAAATAAAACAAACCAACCAATGTGCACGTGATAATATGAAATAAATACTAACGATCAATGGATGAAAGCATATTCTTGTTTGCGATATCTGCATCTTCAAGTGCAGCTGACACAGCAGAGGAAAACCTAGCACGCAAGGTTTCAATGGCTTCCGTCCCTCCCCTGATTGAATTTTTCAAGAAAAGAATTAGTAATTAATGTTGTTAAACTAAACCTGCGTCAAAACTTGTGAGGAAAGCAGCAAACCTGACGATGGAATTCACAGAAGCAACATTTTTGTTTTCTAGACTGATCAAGGATTCTTGAGCATTCCTCCATTGTTGTGCACCCGTTTTTGCCTTCTTCAAACTGTCTCATGTCGTTTTGGATTAAGTACCGGAACAGATGATAAAAAGGGAGCTCAGTATTTTGATTTATACCAGTGATCAAGTAGGCCATACCAGTTATGAAGAACCTCCTCTAGGTCTTTCTTTCCGAATTCCACAGCAGAAGTATCTTCCACATAGTGAGATTCTGTTTCTTCCATATGAACCGTCCACTTGGCTTTAACAGAGGACGTGGAATCTTGCATGGTTGACATCTCTTTCTGCAGTTTAATGGTCCTACTGGTTGCACTCTCCCTAAGATCGTTTACTGCCAATTGGACCTAAAGAATAGATGATGATGTAATCAGTTATGGCTATTTAGAAGTCTGAATGTCTGAAACATTCTTCAGGAAATGAAAAAAGTTATAGCATCTCTGGAAGAGAAAAAGTAAAGCTACCAGGTTTTTCTTCCTAGCATTTGAACTTGCCAACAGCTCTGCCACTTTTTCCAACAATTGTCGTTCCTCATTAGCAGCGCACTCCTACAGGTGAAAAAAAAAAAAAAAAAAAAGGAATCATACTATGAAAACCCCATGTTAATCTTGATCTTTCATCTAACTTATATGCTTTGCACTCACCTCAAATTTCTTCTCAAAATCAGACAACTTCTGATCATTTACGCTCTGTGCTTCTTCCACAATTTGGGTCAGATTGGACGCATGCATGTCCAAAGTCTTGAAGAAGTCCACGGTAATCTTAGAAATTGAACGTGCAGTTTCCACTGCTCTGGCATGTGCCTGTATTTCATATTCGTAGCAGAAAAAAAAAATGATGATAATTTGTATCCTTTTTGTTTAAATATGAATTGAAGCATAAAAATGATAGCTAGTTACGAACCTCACGCTGTTGTTGAGCATATGCAGAAAGCTTCTCCTCTTGCTTGTGAAGGCTACTTTCAAGATCACTAAGTAATGCATCGGCTTCTGAAGCAATTCCTTTGAATAGCTGAATCATACAAATGAAGTCAGCAACAGCAGAAAAAGAATGAATTTTGAAATAAAGCTTGATATACTTACATCCTCTAATGCAGAAGCATGCTTAGAGACCTCAGAATTTAGGTCAACAAAAGTTGACCGAGAATTCCCTTCAAGCTCCCCAGAAATGTCATCCAAAGCTTTAATACCCGAACCATACATGGTCTTCAACTTCCCCAGCCTTCCTCTAAGCTCTTCGGTAGCCTTTAAGCAAAGCCAGAAGATAAGGTTATCTGGACAGACAATCAACCTTACAAATGTATCTGACGATCTTGCTTAGAAATTTTACCTCAGCTTTTGTTGATACAAAGGACTTCATATCTTCATCCATATCTTTCAGTTGTTGCTCCTGTTGTGTCACAGAAACCGCAACAGTCTTATGCAAGATTTCTAGCTGTTGAGTTAACTGCGATTGGAATTTCTGCACCAGTAGTTTATTCCCATCTTCAATTTTATCCTTGCGTTCTAAAAGAAGAGCAACAAATCATTAGCATGTTGGGAAAGAATATATTAAAGAAATCAACTTCCAAAATAAATGATACCAACCAATTTTCGCAAATAAACTTAAGACATCTGATGCGGCATTCTCTAGCTCTGTTCGAAGTTCAACTGCACGCTCAACAAGTGCTTTCTCTGAAAGTGTAACACAGAGAAGAAATTTGAATTTTAGAGATGTTAAGCAGAGGAAATTCGGAAAGCAAGTGTGAGCAAAATCACTTGAACTATCAAAAGGAAATATACCACAGTCTAAATGAAAACAACGTGGCATTTTTTCTTACCAGATTTGAGGAGATTGAATATCAAAAATTCTTTCTCTTTAATTGTCACATTTGCTTGTCGATGCTTTTCTTCTAGATCAAACAACACTTGCTCAGTTTCCTCAAGTTTTCTCTGTAGTACAAGAGGGATAAGTTTGAAATTTGTGTAATTGATTTGAAACGAGAACCATATTGTTTAACTACGAGATAGAAACTTACCTCAGTTCTCTCAAGTTTCTCACTGAGTTCCGCAGTCAGAAGTTGTTGAGCGTTGTAGAGTTCTTGAAGCTCCATAATTTGCTGTTCAAAATTCATGTGTGTTATTACCTCAACTTCCTCATAGAGATGACTGAAAACAATGACACTGAAATACAATCTTGACCAAGAATACCTTATCTTTGGAGTCCGATTCAAGTTCCATTCGCTCTATCTTTTCGGCCATTGCCTAAGGTAAACAAAGGAAAAAGAAAGTTAAGGAGAGGCTATATGACAGATAACACACCAATTAGGGAATTCTTCCCTAATCTAGCCGTAAAAAGCATTGTACCTTTTTCTCTGCTTCTTCATTAAGGTAACGATCCCGTGGTATATAGATTCCATTCTTCTCTCTTGCAGCATATACCTCTAGTACAACGTAAAAAGAACATGCAAAATAGCATTCACAATCACTTATTACTCAAAGTATTTTCTAGGAAAAAAAAAAAAAAAAAAAGAACAAGAAGAAGAACGGGAAGGGGGGATTCAAGAAAGAGAGAGTGGGTATCTTAGAATCAGTCAAGAACCTTGCTTGAGCCTGTCAATTTCAGAATACAAATCCTTGATCAAAGCAGATTTCATCATTTTTTGATTTATCTGAAACATCAATGTTCAGAAAACCGTTAATAAATTGCAATAGAATAAATCTAATTGCAGTAGGATTGCACCAAATAAGAGTGAACAAAAAGACTACTGACCTCTGGTTTGTTCTTTATATTTTTGGCACGGTGGGCATAATCAAGGGTGCTGAGCGTTTCTTCCAGACAATGGATGGAGGGTGATAATGTGGCAATTATGCATGTTTTTGTCTTCCCTCCTAAGGAGTCCCTTAGCAACCTTGTAAGCTTGCTATCCCTGATATTCCAAAAGATGGGAGTTAAATGTGTTCACCAAAATCGACTGTAAAAAATATATATATATATTCCATCCATACCTATATGGAATATGACCAGAGTGTTCAACTAGTGCATTAATAACACGACCAAGAGTAAGTAAACTTTTATTTATCTCCCCAGCTTCCCTAGCTCTGCCCTGCAAGTAGATTAAAAGAAAAATATAAGGTTTTCAGTAATGCACGAGGCGTGAACCTTCTTATCATCTTACAATCTTATGCTCAGTGCAATGTGCAATGAAAGAATTACGTAATGCATAAATGCTTTCAATGAAAAAATGGTCATACTTTTAGTAAAAGTATACCAAAAAACTGACACCTATGCATATATACCATACCTCTCTGGCACCAGAACGAGAAATGTTCTCAGAACCAGCAAGGTCGACAAGATTGAGCTTCCCACATTTGATCATTTCTTCCCCCTCTGGAGTACATTCCTTGATGTGAATTGTGATGGAAAATATTGAGTGAGAGCGACTGCTTTGTTTGTTAAGAAGAGTTTCAGCCGTGCGCCTTTTCGCAGAACCTTTCTCCAATATCTTGTAGATTTCATTTGCAGTACATACTATTTCTTCTTCCAATCCCCTAACAAAGACACCTCCCTTTCCATCCTCCATGAGAGCAATGGGTTTTTTAGATTTGTCATCTATAAATTTCGTGGTCTCCTCTGGGGCCAAGAGATCCGTAATCTCCTCATTGTACAGCTCTAGAAAAGTCACTTTCATGCTATACTCGGCATTTTGATCTTCTAATATGTCAAAAATTTGCTTGACAGCTCTTGGAATAACACCCGCGTCGGTTGGAAACTCTCCATTCTATTAAAAAAAGAAAAAAAATTTTCAATTTTAAAAAATAGCCGAACTGGAAAGTGAGTATTGTTATGCTCTGAAGTTGCGTTGTTTAATCATCAAACCTTTTTCCTTGCTCCACCTTCCATCGTGTACGTCTTCCCTGTTCCTGTCTGACCATAGGCAAAAATGGTGCAATTATAACCCTCAAGTACTTCAAACACAATAGGAGACACAGCCTGGTCATACAACTCCTTCTGTTGGGATGTTGGACCAAAAACCTGAACCATATAATCCAACTTTCTAATTATTTCCACAAAGCAAAACATACAATACAAAGGAGTTAAAAAATTCCTAATTTCTAAAACGCCTGAAGCTCGAGAATTAAGTTTCAGTTTCATCCTTCTGCAACTCTTTCATGTAAGACAGATATACAATAAACCAAAAGGCATTCCACAAACCTTGTCAAACGCAAAGGTTCTGTCAATTTGCTTGTTAGCTATATTCTGAATTGCAGACACTTCCCTTCTATTTTCATTACACGTTACCACAACCGGGGTATGTAATCTCAACTCATCCTCACTCAGAGGCCTACAAAATGGAATCGAATATATCAAATCCATACAACTTGGATAAGAATAAAAAAACATAATCCACTTCGGTTCTTCTTCTGACTTTACTTACCTGCAACGCACAAGAACCTGCACATTGACACCCTTGTCCTTCTCATGCTTGCTCGATGAATTTGAATCCCCCGATCGCAGATCCCGGACCACCTTGTCGCTTGACCGCGGAGTCTGAGACGGTGAGAGAGACACCAAACCTCCTCTTCTCTGCTGTGTCTGAACGGAATCCATAGCTCTATAGTGCTTTGAAGAAATCCCAGACCTTTACCGATCAGTAAAACTCAGTGAGTCAACCCAAAATCAACTTATCCGGATATGAATTCGAGCTCATTTAGCAATTAAAGAAACCCCAATTGAGAGGTGAAAGAGAGAGAGAGAAAAAAAAAAAGATATAAGTTTCAGGTTAAATTTGGCTTAAATCAAACACAAATCACAAATGGAAAATGAAATGTATTATTCAGATTTTCCCATTTCTAATCCGAAAATCAAGCTGTTAATGATCCGTAACCAGAATTGAACTCACTGAGTCAACGCAGCTCCGTTTAACTCGACAAGGAATAAAAAGTCTAGCTTTGCAGCTCCAAGCAAAGATCAAGAACTCCATAAAAGCTCAAAACTCATAGATTTGACCGATGAAAACAATGCAGGACAAAATGCATCGAGAAAACCATAACTCAAGAATCAAAATCTTTTTAAAAAGAAGAAATAAAAACACAGAAACACGGAGAGAGAGAGAGAGAGAATTGACGAATCTGAAACGGATCGAAGATGACAGATCGAAAACAAAAATCTTTTCCGCGATTTGAAACCAAAATTTATCTGATTAAAATTAGAAACTCACAGAGGAATCTAAAATGCCGGCCTATGAACAATCTGCTTCAATTGCCAATGATAGAAGGAGAAGGGGGGAGAGATTCTTGAAGCAATGGCGATGATGATTCTTAGACAGAGTTCCTTTTTTTTCAAGGCTTTGATAGATATATGTGCGCGTATGTATATAAATGTGTGCGTGTATATATTCACGTACAATATATTTAGCAGAGTTTAGAGAGAGAAAGAGAGTAGCAGAGCTATGAGAGAGAAGCAAATGAGCAGTGTATGACTGAGTGTATGTGCTTTTTACTTGCGTTTAGTTTAATAAATGACCTTAAATATTATTTATTATTAATTGTTATTGTCAATTTTAAATTAGAAGGCGTTTGGGAGCGCTTTTTGATAATTCCAAGGACGGCAGGGAAGTGACGGTTGGAGCGTTGACGGCGTTAAAAAAAAAAAAAAAAAAGATCTGTTTTGATCGCAATGCCCGACCGTTATAAATCGACAAACGAGCTTTTAATTATCTTTTTTGAAAATTTTTGAAAGCTGAATCCGCTTTCTGCTTCAGTCCTTCATTTTTCTTCTTATTACACAAATGGCCCCTCCCTATCTTTTGGAACTTTTTTGTTTTTTCTCAAGATTTATAATTTTATTTTTCTTTTATTTCATTTTTTTGGCTGGGAGGTTTGGGACAAAATTATTTTTGATATTAATTAAAACTGCTGATATAACTGTCTATTTATAATTTAACACAGGGTTTATTATTGATAGAGAGCAAAAGCTGGGCTCCGTTTATGGTCCAAAGTAACCAAAAATATTTGTCACGGCATAATGTTTTATTTCTTAGATATATAAACAAACAGTCTATCAATTATTAGATGGTTTTGGTGATTTATTTTTTGAATTTTGAATCTTGAATTTTGAAAAAAAATTAAACTTGGTTCACGCACTGTGATGCTTGAGGAATTGGCAGCAGATAGTCAACTGATAAGATCAATAAAACAATAGGTTGTCACAATGATGAGATATGCAAGAATTAGCTAGTTTGATTTTTTGTGTGATATCCGGTTGTAGTTTTAAAATTTTTTATGTTGTGTTCTTGCCCTATTAAATAATTAAATGCTTAAGCTATATGATATCTTTGTTGGATTTTACTTGCAATAATAACATATTCATAGAATTAAAATTGTCAAGGACCCCGATTTTAATCCAACTTTTGAATACCAACTTATATAACATTTGAACTGTCATTCTTTTATTAACAAGTATTTAAAATATTATCACATTAATTGATTACGTCTCCTTTTTTTTTTCTTTTTTATTTTATTGCCTCCATGTGAAACAAAGCCTTTTAGGAACTTTATAATTATAGGTAATAATAATAGTGGGGAAAGGGCCACTAGGAGAGAGGGAACAGGAGTGGACACTGGACACCTACCCGTGGGAGGGCATCTTATTATACTCTGTGTGGACAAAAATTGTTCCAAGAAACAAACTAAAGCAAACTGGTTTATGAGTTTTTACTTTCATTATTTTTTTGTATTGCAATACTTGGACTTTGTCTATGATCAATATCTTGAAGGTTTCAAGACCTCAAATCACTTAAATTTGTGGGGAAATACCTTGTTCGTCGATTCCACGTATAATGAGACAGACTTACTAATATTTGGTCTCCATTACTCTCCCTTCCACCCTCTTGAGATCCTCTCTCCTAATTATTAAAAAAAAAAAAAAAAAGAATGTCTCTAAGAGCATCTTCAACACAAATGCTAAAATTCCTTCAAAAAAAAAAAAAAAATACAAATGCTAAACTTCTATGCTAATGTCAAATTAGAAAACATATCATCTGTAATGTCAAATGCCAAATTTAGCATCAAACATATCATAAGTTGTATCTATTTTATGCATTTGTTGACTTTTTGCTTAATAATTACATCATTTTCATTTTTAGATTAATTATTTTAAAAAATTAAAAGTTTTTTCTTTACAAATTTCAAAGCTTAAAAATTTATGACAAGAAGTGGATGCATATCATTCCAAAAATGACATTATCAAAATATTTCATATGTCGTCGTTAAATTTTTTTTTTTTTTTTTTTTTGTGTCTAAAATAGCATTAGCATTAGCATTTTTTTCTTGGAGATGATAAATTATACTTATTATTTACATTAAATTATTTATCTAAAATTTATGGTCCATGGAGAATTTTTACATAAAATTCTTTTAGCTAGGAACTATCATTTTGATAAAATAATCTCTATATATATATATATATATATATATAATAAAAGAGGAAAGAAGATAATTGGGGAGAAGAAACTTGGAAGATGATCAAAAGGGAGAAGACACAGGTGGGGTTTGAATGTGGTTGAAAAGTAGCCGGCCCCCACGTGATAAGGAGTGATGTGAGCAGGGCACATGTTGTTTGGTGCCCTTAGTATTTTTCCACTTTTTTTTTTTTTTCCCCTTTTCATATCAAAAAAACACCCCTTCGTTCCCCTTCTTAGCCAAAACCAAAAAGAACCTATTTATATATAAATATATAAATATTTACGTATATATTCTTGTTGCTCTCGTTTCCCATCCTTGCGTCAGAAAATATGCACCTCTTAACACATTAGAAAAGCTTCCAAGTGAAACAAAAACTACTCTCTTTGATGTTAGTTCAATTATTCTTCACCCATATATTTGAAAAACTTACCTACTCTGAAATTTGTTGAGGCACAAGAATATAGTTTTCTTGTGATTTATCATTGACTTTGAGAAATTGCCATTTGGACCTAGTTGGTCGCAACCCTCTCTCTCTCTCTCTATATATATATATATATATATATCTTTTTATATTAGGGTTACTTCCATTTTTTTATGAAATGATGTCACCTTAGGGCCCAATGATATCATGAGCTTGAAAACCCTCGTCCAAATAAACAAGCCTGAAGGAAGAAGGTGTCACAAAAAAATAAAAATAAAAATAAAAATAAAAGGGGAAGAAGAAGAAGAAGAAGAAGAAGAAAGAAAGAAAACTATTAAAATAAATAAATAAATAAAAACAAAGAATCAAGACCAATTCTAGGACGGCAAAATTAAAGACATGAGAGAAAGAGAATGATCCTTTTAAGACTCTAAGGTGTAACATTATTGTAATTCTAAAAAGAAAAAAAGAAAGGTACATGTATGGTAGTGATAATGAATTATGACCATGAATACATGCACACATCAATTTATGTATGCTTTTTTTTTTTTATGCATTCTTTAAAAAAATAATAAAGAAAAGAAAAGAAAATATATGAATGCATGTGCGGTTTTGGACATCCGTATAGACTAGGATAAACTTATGGGTCTACATATATATACAAATATATATATATATATATATCCATATTTGTAAAGGGTGATATATGCCCCTGTGATGATCTGATTCCCGAACAAGTAGTCTATCCAAACTTTCAGACAAGAAGGGACCAGGAAAAACAAAAATTTAAAGTCCTATTAATCATTCTGCCTTATACTTTTAATTTGATTATTATCATTCTGCCATTTTGATTCCCAGTAATATTAACTAAGGATTACAATCCCGCAAAAAACAAAAACAAAAACAAAAACAAAAACAAAAAAAAAAAAAAACAAACAAAAAAAGAAAATATGAATTATGTTAATGGGGAAAAGTAATTACAAAAAAAAGTACTAATTAGTAATTACTGATTTTCAAAAAGAAAAAAAAAGGAATTGTATTAAATTGTTACCGTTATGCTGTGACAACTAAGTAATTTTCATAACAAAAATCATTAATTGCTTTACGCAAATTTAACAGTTGCATTAATTGTTATCATTATGCTGCGACAACAAAGTAATTTCGTAATAAAAATCATTTATGATAAAAAAAAAATTATTCGTATATGCCCTGCAATTATGCTTCTATGGTCCCTCATCAACAAGCATAATTAGTTTCTATAAAGATTGTTCTTCAGATTAATTATGCTGTCACATCAATTTAAATACAACATAATTTTTTTTCCCATGTGGTCAATTCCAAGAGAATGCGGTGGACTCCTGAGCAGAAAATCAGTATTTCATCGGATCTTAATCCTGGAAGAAAATATCAAGCATCAGATTTTGGCCACGTTGCAAAAATGACCCCTGTGGGCTTCAGGGAATTGGTTCACTAAGAATCTCTTTTAATTGACACACTGTGTCTCTTTTCTTTTTTCTATTTAAACAGCTTCTTAACAGTAAAATATCTTTATCGATAATATACGTGTAATTTCATATTCAGTAAAAATTATATAAAATAAAAAAAATTTATAGTAAACATTATATTTTTACCTTGTGGATGGGTAATATTGTTTTATAATTTAGAGTGTTGGGCATTGTGATAATTCAGTGAAGTGGAACTGTTACTTGGGACACACTCCATATATATGCTGCCTTGTGCTTTACTTCAATGATCACATTCAGTCTCTTTGCCAATTTTGATATCACCCTTTACTGACATTTTACAGTGAAAGAAGCAAGTTGTTTATACCCAAAAAATCAATTCCCAAACTTATAGGCCCTTTCTAGCAAAAGTTTTTGTGCAGTTCCTAACTATACTATACAAGTAGTTAGAAAAGCAAACCTCAACCAATAACCAAGGGGACGTTTGGTTTATTAGCTTATTTCTTCTTAATTTTGTTTTTTGAAAATTTTAGGACGTTTTTATAGCTTATCTTATAATTTTTGTTTTTTGTGAAAAATTTTTATCTTTTCTGAAAAAATTTTGTCTTTTCTGATAAATTTAACTCAAACGTAAAATTTTCAAACTCAATTAATAAACCAAACGAAATCTAATCATGTTTTTTGATACGTGGAATCTCATTAAGAGCTTAGACCTTATTCGAGTTTTTTAATATCTGTCTTCCCACGTGATGTACACCAGAATGATAGGTTGTTGTACTTAAATACTTTACATACTCTTGTATTTAATTAGAATGTGATCGGCAATTTGACTGTAATTAGCTAGGATGAATAAATTATTATATACTTTTATTATTGTTTTTTATGTCCTTAAATACAGATATATAAACCTTCCCACTCAATAATTAGAAGTTGTTTCTTTCCAAAAAAAAAATAATAAATAATAATAATAATAATTAAAAGTTGTACCGGGACTGAATTGGCTGAATTAACAAAACTTGTTGCAATTCCCCTACGTCATTTTGGTATGAAGAGATTACACAAAATAATAGTTGAAAACTGTAGAAGTATGTTTAGTCGTTACTTATTAACGGGGACGGAGCATTGATTTTAGTTCAGTGGGGGAACTGTTGAAATAGATTCGAGAAAAAAAATTAAGAGGGTTCACATTTGAGAAAAAAAGTTTTTATGAAAAATTAGTAAATTTATAGGTTCATATTACAAATTAAAAAAAAATTAAGTGAAGACACGTGCTTTATTATCTAATTCATAGTAAATGAAGGTCTTATATTGTTCACTTAGTGTATTATCTTTGTCAATTTATTTGTTTATTAGAAATTTAATGTGCCTATCACCTTTTAACTTGTATGTTTAGAGGTCCGATTTTTTGTACCCGCACTAGTTCATTGATATAGTGAGTTTTTGTCAATGGTACTTATCTCTCTCTCTAGGATTAGTGAAAAGAGTGTGGACTAATTAATTTAATTTTTATTTTACCTGTAGTCTTAATAAATTTTCAAATTGGCGATGTGATTATACAGTTGATACTTACAATGATCAACCGGTAGAGTCACGCTCGGAAGGTCCCAGTATTGGTTGAACTTGAAGTCCCAGTGGTTGTGTTTGGCTCTCCGTCGTCCAAACTGAAGAGTGGGTCTGTTTACAAAGTAGCCATATATATGTGTGTGTATATATATATATATATACATGCGCACACACGCACACATATATATAAAACAAAGTACTTTGTTTTTTGATAACTTGGGACAAGGACTTTGCATGTGTGTGGTGCGTGGGTGGTTGAATAAGTAGTACTAAACCAGCGAAGGGGTCTGAAAAACAGTAGATCAAGGAAGGAAAGAAAAAAGTGGGACCAAACTGTATGCCTCTTTTGCTCAAGGAGAAGGAAATGCGGTACTAAGAAGTATGCTTTGCCCATAAGATCTCACAGGTTAATATTAAGAAATCCTCTCAAGTCTCAACCTATATATATATATATATATGTATATATACATATAGCTCTTTCATGTACTGACAGCGCATCATGCAAACCCCATCATTTTATAGCCGATATTACCCTTCCCCGAACGTTAAATGGTCTCATTCACATGCATCACCATATCAAACACGGCAGTTTTGATGTACTTGTGCAATAACTAAATATGTGTGTATACATATAAATTCTCTCCGACCGAATAGATTTGACAATTGTAACTTTCTAATAAACTACTTATAACAACTGGTTGATTTATAATTTTATGTAAAATTATGTGTAACATGATACTATATTTTAACAATTATTAGTGTAAAAGACAAGTATTACTAAAAAAAATTACAAAGAAATCAATAAATTGTTACAAAAATGGACAAAAAAGAGTTATAAATTTCTCAGCGGGACAAAATATATGCTTATATATATTGTTGATTCTTTTTGAAACATCAGAAACCTAGAAATTAGGTACGTTGTCCTGTACATAAAAGCCACCATTTATGTTCCGTTATCTCCAAAAGGTAACAACAACCAAAACCTTCAAAAAGTGATGAATTGCTTAAATCATCTTGTAAGGATTTTCTCAATTGCAAAAGAATCTTCATCCGTACAATACTTGAGCATATAATATATATTTACATATATAATATGTGCATGTACAGACAGATCACACACTGTACATGAGAAATGTTGCTAAGTTTGAAAGTGATGAAAAAGAATATTAGGAGTTGATCAGTCGCTATTGAACCACCAAATACGACTGCAATAAATTTCAACATGTATTGTAGTTTTCATAATAGCATGTGCATGTATCTCTATAAATATCTCCATTTTAACCAAGATCAATCAACAATAACATAGCAACAAGAGACGATTGTTGCATGACTCTTTCTTCTGTTCATCAGAGATTCGATTCTTTATATCTACATTAAGTTGTCTGAAAAAGTAAGATTGTATGATCGATCTGCGTAGAGCTCAAGGATAGTTGTGATTGGTATTAATAATATGATAGCTAAAGGACCAGACTAGAGAAAAATGAAGAACCTAATAGTCAATTAGGCTGCTTTCTCTTGGTCGTAATAATGATCATGGTATCCAATGTCTGCCTTTGGTGAGAACCAGATGCTTCATTCATGCTGCACAGCAAATTATAAGTAAAAAGTACATTGAATTAAGTTACAATTAATCGATCTCTCTAAATCCCCTCCCAGAAAAAAAAAAAAAAAATCTAAGTTACAAAGTTAAGTAGGCGTGAAAAAATGCATTGCCCTTTTTCTTTGTATTCTCCTTTTTCTCACATGCAATGGTGGTCATTGAGCTGGACATTTTTATGCAAGTAGATTTAGTGTGTACCTAACCTACCAACTGCAGGAAATTACTCATAATAAAATAACAACCTTACCAACAGGGGAATAGTTTAGCGTGTAAAGCAACAAACTTTTTCTTTTTTCTTTTTTCTTTTGAACTTTTACAGGAAAAAGACACGGTGCTACAGTTTTACATGCTGATATATAGGATTATTTTCATAAATGGTTTCTAAATTATAAATCCGATCTCATATTGGTAGATTATTTTCATAAATGATTTCCAAATTATATACCTAATCTCATATCGGTACTTGACTTTTAATTTTATACGTCACACTTTCCCAAACTTTTCTACTAATTTCATAATAAAGAGTACTAAAGTTGCTAACTTTTTCTTTGAACTTTTTAATACTAATCTAGATGATACGTAAGTTGTCATTTTTATGTATACTAATAGAAAAAATGAAAATTCACATCGATAAATAAGTTGATATAAAAAAATTAGGATTACACCTGATGTCTCTGTCATTGCTCTCTACATTTACATATATATCTACATTGATGGGGATATCTATCTACTAGTTAAAAGCCTACAAATGTAGAGACCCATTTCAGGGAGTAGATTAATTAATGGGCCCATCTCGACCTAAATGTCTGTAAGAGGCCCATTTGAATCACCCATCAACTAAATATAACAAGAGAAATTGCCGTTTGTTTCAAGTTATGATTTTAAGCCAGGGGTGGTCATACTGTGAGAACTGAAGAAGCTCTTTCGGTATCAACATCAATTATTGTCGTTTAAAGTAGTACTGTGGTCGTTGTTGCCTTGTTGTTTTGCAGTACCAATCACTATATCTTTTACCTTGTATCTTCAAATCGATCGCTTTCTCTCTGGGGCCCTTCTTTTATTCTGTGGATGTTAATTTGTGGTGTCTAAATTAGATAGTAAAATTTTCTTGTACCTTTTCTTATTTAAAAAAATAAAAAGGAAAAGATACTTGTAATGCGATTGAGTGATATGTTTGATTGGTTAAGAGATTGTAGAGACGTATAACTTGCATTTTCTTGTATGATTGACTTATAACTAAACATGCTTGGTTATAAGTTATACAATAAAATTATATAAATATATATATATATACATACACACACTTGTATGTCTAGTACATGTGACTATTCACAAGTTTCATGTTCACAACAACTATCAAAAATTAAGTCTATCTTCCATTCTGCCCCCCCCCCCCCCCCCCCTCTCCTTTTTTTTGTGTGTGGGAGGGTGAATCTTCGGATATTTTAGTACCTTGAAAGAATTTCTACCATTTTTTCATCTAAAATAAATACAAAAAAAACAAAGCATATCCATGGCAAAGCCTTAATTTTACAAGCATATTGAAGGCAAAATGACACCCTAATTAAGATCATTTTCCTTCTTCCGTTATAGAACTTCTTCATGTAAATTTTTAGCTAATTTTAGGGCTAAATGAGCTTAATTAACATATGTGTAAATATTAATGCAATC
This sequence comes from Ficus microcarpa, assembly GCA_025413485.1. Lineage (NCBI taxonomy): Eukaryota > Viridiplantae > Streptophyta > Magnoliopsida > Rosales > Moraceae > Ficus > Ficus microcarpa. The sequence goes on along the minus strand of CM046377.1, from coordinate 22,389,751 downwards.
TTGAAATTTGTTGAGTTCCATATAGTGGTCACATATACTTTTATGTTCGAGTTGAAAAAAAAAATACATATGTCTATGTATATATATGTACATATGAACAAATCAAATCTCTAGCCGAAAAAAGCTGCCTAATTATAAATTAGTATTTTCTCTATGCAAGGAAGCAAAACGTTTTATAACCCAAAACATTAGATCATCTATCAACGCATCATTAGATCATCTATCAACGCATCAAGATATTTATTCCAGATGATCAATAACTTAGGAGATAGCTCATATAATTTTTTTTTGCACTTCCCCGCAGATTATCTAATTGACCACAAATCATATATTCACGAAGTTCCTTTTAAGGTATGGCATGTACTTATTTATTAATTTTATTCCAATAAAATTAAAAAAAATGAAAATAAAAATAAAAATAAAAGGAGTTCTTTCTAGCTTAAGACTCCAAAACCATAAACATTATGGGATAAGGAACTACGATTATTGTGTAGGTCAATTTCATTGACTGCTAAAACTTGCACTATTCTAAATTTATTGGAATACAACTATTTTTTTTTTTTTATAAATAAGAATATTGGAATACAACTAATAATTTTTGAAGGTACTACGCAATTTTGATTGTAGGTATAATATAAAATGATGCATTTCTCATCTGATATCATAAATGACAAGAAGTAGTATGTGCAGTTTCTTTATCTATTAGTTTTGAAAATAGAATAATTTTTTTTAATCAATTGAGATCTTGCAACCAAAATTTGAATTGTTTTTTTCATCAAGTAAGACCTAATAATAAAAAATTTAAGTTGCTTTTACTGACAAAAATTTAATCAGTTCATATTAATTTAACCGTCATATCCAAAATACTGGATTGTAACATGCTTCTCTTCCTTTGTGCCTCATGCATGCTTTATCGATTATCAATAGTTTCAATACCAATTAGATCAATCATTTTAAGGCTAAATTTGATTACACGTTTTCCTTGTTGCCTTATTTTCCTAAGGAGGTCTATAATTCCTCATCGTCCCATACAAAACAACAGACTGTTCAACCACATGTCTTCATCAACTACTCTAATGTGGAATCATCACGCCGGAGATTTTTGAACACCTTTTTTTTTTTTTTTTAACGTAATTAAGCAGACATATTTTAACCCTTCATCTTCTTTGACGTAACCCCTCTCAAATAAACATCTCCCAAACACAACTAAACGGCTACGCCACACAATTGTCACACCTAGTAGTTCTACTCCAATTAGTGTGTGTGTGTGTGTCTATATATATATATATATGTAGATACATATCATGTGTAGCCTTCAAATTACAATCCAATTTCAATACAGAAAATGGAAACTCCAAAGACCCTTTTCCTCCTGCAGATAACTTTCCTACTCTTGACCTCATTCACAACCCTCGAAGCACACCCTCCGACCGGAAACCTCTTCAGGGAGTACATAGGAGCCGAGTTCAATGACGTTAAATTCTCCGACGTGCCGATAAACCCGAACGTCGACTTCCACTTCATCCTCTCCTTCGCCATAGACTACGACTCCTCCGGCACTTCTCCGACAATGGCAACTTCAACGTCTTCTGGGACACCGACAACCTCGGCCCGTCCCAGGTTTCCTCCATCAAAAACTCCCATTCCAACGTCAAAGTCGCCTTAAGCCTAGGCGGCGACAGCGTCGGAAGTGGCTTCGCTTACTTCAACCCTTCCTCCGTCGACTCTTGGGTTTCCAACGCGGTTTCTTCTCTCACGCGTATCATCAAACACTACAACCTCGACGGCATCGACATCGACTACGAGCACTTCAGCTCCGATCCCCACACTTTCGCCGAGTGCATCGGACGGCTGATAAAGACCCTGAAGAAAAATGGTGTGATTTCGTTCGCTTCAATTGCTCCTTTTGATGATGATCAGGTTCAGAGCCATTACTTGGCCTTGTGGAGAAAATACGGACACTTGATAGACTACGTCAATTTCCAATTCTATGCCTATGATGAGGGCACGACGGTGTCGCAGTTCATAGATTATTTCAACACACAGAGCTCCAACTATCACGGTGGGAAGGTGCTGACGAGCTTTATCAGCGACGGAAGCGGCGGATTGTCGCCGGACAACGGGTTTTTCACGGCCTGTACTAGGCTCAAGAGACAGAATAAACTTCATGGTATCTTTGTTTGGTCTGCTGATGATTCTATGAAAAATGGATTTCGCTATGAGAAGAGATCTCAAGCACTTTTAGCGAGTGGTCACCCTAGTAGTATAGTTCGTTGTGTTGTTATGTTATTATTAAGATTATGTGGTTAACCTTGGATTAGATTCGAGGTTATAATTATTCTTGTATTATCTTGGAGTACTATGTTTATGAATTTTTCGTTGGTTTTTACGTTTATTGCCTTCGACCACAAATTACTAGCTATTTTACTGCAAATAACAAGAGAAGTGATTGGAAGTATATAATCTGGATCGTTCACTTAATGCTTATGTCACGCATATTTGGATGTTAGAGGATCAAACAGCATCTTTTGTGTTCAGAACAAAACTCCAAGGCTAAGACAAACTAAAAAGACAGTATATAAAAACATTATGTTCAGAAATCAACATTTCAGTATATAAAAACATTATAGGGCTCACAGAGTTCAAAGATTCAAATTATGCACTTATCTGTATTTAAATGTTTGAAAATCCAACAGCATCTCCTTGTGTTCAGAACAAAACGCCAAGGCTGAGACAAACTAAAAAACAATATATAAAAACAAAGGAATAAATAGATTTGTCTTAAGGTTTTGTTCTTTTTTTGTCCATATTCCATTACGTTGGAAGAATATTGATTCCTCAAGAACAAGTGGTCAATCCTAAAGGGTGGATATGAAAATATAAGTATTGGTTGGGGTTTGGGAAATCATGAGTCAACCGAGTTCCTTTAACTATCTCATCGACAGGCATGCTTTGGATATATTAGGATATAATATTGAATTATTATTCAGCTTTAATAATTAAAGGTGTTTCTTCAGAAGCTGGTTTTCTCACTTTTGCTTCTTTTAGTGGGTTGGTTGAGTTGGAAATACAAAGCATGTCCTTGGACTGCTAAAAAGCAACAAGTGGACTTCATTCGGTTTTTAAGATCATGACAGACGTGTTCGTTTGGATAACATGCTTGGGATTTTGTGCTAGAAATATTATGTCTACTTTCGAGTAAAATTTCTGTATTAAATTTCAGAAAGGATAAAAAAATTTTTAATGTTACAACGTCTAGTGTCAAAACGACCTATATAACAATTATGTCATTTCAACATTTGCTACATTTTTTAAGTTATATCTTTTGATAACAGAAATTTGTCTGGTCAGAATTTTTAGAACTTTGGATTGGTACTTTGTGCTGCTCAACTCTATATGTAATACAAATCCGTTAAAGTGGCATATCGAAGGGGAAATTATGTGCATTATTCGAGAGTTTAGAGATAATTAGTGCGATATATTTTCCTATACCCTATGGTAAATGAATAGGAAAATTGCACAATTATCTCTTGTGATTAATTGAAATCAAAGGCACTAGTTTACAAGTACAAAATGAAAATTTAAAAAAAAAAAAAAAAAAAAAAAAAGGAAAAAGAGGTTTGAAATTTTAGATGGGGATAAAGAGGTAAACGGGTATTTTACTTTATTTATATTTTCAACACTATAAACCTTTTTTTTTTTTTTTTGTGGGGGAACAAGTTAATTTGTCTAAGGCCTTAGGTATAATGGTATTGGAAACAGGGGCACATTTTAAATCAAAGTTGTGGATTCGAACTCATTTGTAATCTTTATTTCTTATATATTTTTAAAATAACTCTTGTCGTCTTGTTAAATGATAAATTTGTCCTATATATCTGTTAATTTAACATGGTAAAACAGATATTTCCGGAACATATAGAGGCATAGGGTTCTGATTACCAACAAATTAATGAAGAGTGAACTAAATTTGAGAAAGACTCTCACCATTTATGTAGGAAGATCAGAAACAAATGATTGTGATTTTTGCAACATTCATTATATGGCGCCTGCCGTACATGAAAGAAACAGACACCGGCAAGTTACATATATATGCTGGCGGCTTTAGTGCAGCTCATATATATATATATATATATATATATATATATTTGTCGACCAGGCTTCATCGTAGATCATTAATTTGAGGTCGTGTTTATTAATAAAAATAATTTTAAAAAAGACGTGACATTTTCTATGTCCATGGAAAAAAAAAAATGCTGGTCCAATTCGTGAGTCTTTTATTTGTAATCAAAACAAGATTTCACTTATGATTGGGCCTACAATATCCACTTGGGTAGGAGGAAAGCCAAAAGGGTTGGTCTGATTTCACTAAACTATCTTTCTTTGGTTGTTGGGCTTGTAGTTTCTTGAGCAAAATTTTCTAGGAACGATTAAGGAAACCATGGATCCGATTATTTTCAGATAATTAAAAAAAAAAAGTTTAAGTCATTGAGTTAAATTCAAAACTCAAATGCCACCTACTCAAACACATATTACATTTAGATACATGTATTCAAAATTAATTGTTAAAAATTAATATCCAAACACACATTGAAATGTAAATATTAGTTTTCGTTCGGTTCTCAAATCCAAACCTAAATTTTTCATATAATTTTTTTTAAATCAACAAAAAAAAAAAAGTATAACTAGTTTTTTAAAAGTCAACAAACTTCAATGTAAAAATTTCATTCCAATCCATATACCAAATACAAGAGTTCAGATAAAAACTCAAATGCAACCTATATGATCTAAATGAACAATAAATATAGCTCAAAGCATACATGATTGACTTAATTTGAGGATCTCACGTGCACCATTGATAGGGTTAAGAGAGAGGTTCAACAAAATGAAGCAAGTTTTAAAGGTGAGTGATTTTCTCTTATAAACTCTTATTCTTATTATTATTCTTCTTCTTTTAATCAAAGTGTATTTATGCGATGGTAAACGTAGATGCATCTCTCACATTAAGAATAAATCACAATTAATCCCGTGGTTTTTTTTTTTTTTTTTTTTTATCGTTCTCAATAATAAGACTTATTAAGGCATCTATCTAATAATTCCTTTTGAAAAAAAAAAAAAAAAAAAGTCCTCATGATAATCGTCTAATATGACAATGATGACCTTGCTTACAAGAACAAATTTATAGGAAGATTCGTGTATAGATATCTGTATGAAATTTCTGATTGGCTTTTAATTTTTTCGGTTCATTCTTTTGGAAAAGGTAAATCCCGAGTTGACCCTTGATCTTATATATGGTTCAATTAGGTCGTAAAGTCCATTATTATCTGTTAAAAAAAAGCTAGGATATCATCTATAATCTTAACTTTTGAATACAAAGCTATGTGTCATATTAATTATCATTTTTTTATTGATGTCATATCAAATGATCGCATCTGTCAATCAAAATATGATACATAAATTGATAATCAAAAAATTAAAATTAGAGTTGATATTTCTAATACTACTTTTTTATACAGTGCTCCAAAATGGGCAAGCCATCACTAGATAGACTCAAGAGAATCCTTTCTTTATTTTTCTTGCTTCTCATGAAACCTCACAATCTAAAAAAAAAAAGGGGGGGGGGGGGGGGGGGGGGGGGGGGGACTCTTCAATGCTTGTCATCGCTTATCTTGAATAGCCGCTTCCACATCTTTCTTCTATATATATCATCATTTATATTTGCCAACTTTTACAACCAATTTCGCTAATAGAATGAGTGTTTTCTTTTAATTGGAAGTGACAGCTGATGTGGAAACTCGACGGGGTTCATAGTAAATATTTGGCAATAATTGGAAATTTATTATTATTATTATTATCATATATATATATATATATATACATATATATTCAAAGCTATGCAAATGTAGGTCTGGATCTAGACAAAACATTTAATGCTCAGTCATGTTAATTATAGTGAATCATTTTCAAACTAGGTATATACATATATGTTTGTGATCTAACTTCCGACTGAGAGGTTGTAAGTCTCAAAGATGGAAGTTATATGTAATTTAACAAATGTCCAAGTATTTCTTTTTTCTCCCTTTTGGCCGATAAAAGCCATATCGAAAAGCAAATGTCTTTGAGAGTATGATTCTTGAACTTTCACATCAATAAATTAAATGGAGCAGAGAAAGTCCATCCATTAATAGGGATATCGGTTAACTTTCGGTTGCACTAATGTATCACGACAAAGGTATTTCATCTATTCATCAAGTTGTCTTTTTTTTTTTTTTTCCCGAGATTTCCTCTCTTGTGCTCCGAAAAATGACCTCTCTCACTCCTTTTTGTAGTTTGCTTTTGTCATCTACATATATTTCCTATATTTCCTTTGAAAAATAAAAAAAAAACACACACACATACCCAACTTTATCTTCCACATTAAAAAAGAAAAAAGGAAAAAACGAAGATGCATAAAATTATATGCGTGTGTTTGCCACGGGAGTCAAAAAGCAATTTTAAATAGGCACAGTGGTTGGAAAAAACAACTCTAATATTAAATTTTATGTATCAACTTATGTAGAAATGCGTTACGTTTTTTTATTGATAAATACAGTATATTATATTTTAATTGACATGATAATTTTTAAAAATTTTATTGATGAAGAATAATAACTCATATATCATGAAGATTGGTATTCAAAATTACTATTGTTGATATTATTCTAAAAATAGAGATAGTATATAATTCCACATATATATCAAACTCCATTTGAACGAAAGAAAATGGGAAACTTATAGTACTGTTGGAATATGAAAATTAATCAATTAGAATTTAGAATTCTACTTCTCTCATGAAATTAAGATTATAAATGGACAAATGGTTCTTTAAGGTGAAGTCTTTTCAAAATTATAAAAACGATGGACCAGCTATTTATTATGAAATGCAAAATTGATATCATATCCGGCCGGACTTTGTTCAGGTTGATATATATATATATATATATATATTATATGTATATGTAAATAACATAATTAACCGAATCCCAACTGAACAGAGAATCACTTATATTTGTAGTGGGGCAAACTGTTTTGGGTTTGTTGACCCCATTTAGACAAGCCACAAGCCACAAGCCACAAACCCCTGTTGCATAGGATGTTGGGTAACACTACCCCAATTTCTTTATCTTTTTCTGATTGGCATCAATATTTTCTTGCTCTCTTTTTTCATCTCTAGAAAGAAACCCCACCTAGCCATCTTTCATAAACATCATTGCCCTAGAAATGTATAGGAATGTATAGGCATGCATTATTTTGCACACCCTAGGACCGAGAAAATTAATATTGGATTCTCTCAAGATGCTTTTCTTTTCTTTTCCTTTCTTTTCTTTTCTTTTCACAGCGCATTGAGATCTAACAAGGACAAAAAGGGAAATACCAAAACAGAAGATTATACATATATAACTTGCAGTCATATATATATACATATATATATAATCTTTCAGGTCTGAATCTGTTATCTAAACCTTCTCTATCCATAATCCAAAGGGAGTCGATCTTTCCAACATCATTGCATGATAATAGAAGTCTTGGTTTTAAGGTACTAGCTATCTCAAGGAATTTGCCATGCATGAAGAATAAACAAATTGAAAATTTCAAATGAAGAAGGAAGGAAATAGACATATTTATTGCGTAATTCTACTCCGAGCACTCTATGATCGGATTGGCCTCAATTATACTATATAGTTTAAATGGGATAACGTTTATGATTTAAAATATTCAGAATCATAATACAAAATATCGTATTTAAATCTCACGGTTGTGATTAATGACCATGATAACGGAAATAAAATGTGGGTTCAAGGAAGATATACAAAAACTTGAGGCAATTAGCAATGTGCGTCTGCAAGTAAGCTAAAAAGTAGAAATTTGAGAACACAAAGTTGCTTTGTTGCACGTAATGAACAAGCATAGAAAAAGGAAAATTAAATAGCAAAAATAAATAGACAATGTCAATGGAGCTTGGTAGCTAGCCAGCACAAGATTTGCAAGTGGGATTTGTGGCTGGAGACAATTACGTACACCAAGTTGGCAGAAAAACACTGTTATCATTACGTCGATACGATATGGCAATACATATAGATATATACATACATACATATATTCATATATATATATATATATATATATGAGGGCAATTGGGAGGAGAAGTGGGTTTTGAAGTGACTCAGTTTTTGACCGTTGGGTCCAGGGGTTCACATCATTTTCTGTTCCATACCACAAGTACAAGTTCAAGAATTCGTTCCCAATTGGCTGGCAAATAAATTGCCTTTGGACCTAGCTAGATAGCTGGTTAATTGACTAAACATATCAATAACGAAACCTCTTGTATATATATATTGTTGCTAGAGAGTTAGTTACTTTGTTGAACCACTATAACTGTATCACACACACATACACACACACACACACACATATATGTGTGTGTGTGTGTGTATTATAAAGTCTTCATGGCAATTGATGGGGTGAGGGGTTTTTTTTTGGTCAATGACAGATACCCCTTGTTGAAGTGATTTAGACGATTCTCACGGACCTACTTGAAACAATAAGATGCTAAAGAGAGGTCCCCCCAACAGGGGCCCTCACATATGGCCTTGAAAACATATATATGCTGCATATGTGTGTGCGCGCGCGCTATAGGGCAATTAACTAGCTTTCAAAGTGTACATCATCACCAGCAAAGATTTAAGAGGATCATACCAATCGGTACCTTTTATACCACAAAAATTCAGGAAACCAGGTTATCTTGTCAGACTTTAATTTCATGCATATTGCATAATGTTGTTGTGTCTTAGTTCACTAGAATTGAGCACTACATTAATGCTTCAAGGAATATTATGGTAATTAAGCAATAACACGTGATTGGCATGGGCCGGATTTAGACCGGTATTAGGGTTATTTATCTTAACCCCATGTTCGGTGATAGATGTTAACTGGATAAGTTAGTCGTTGACCAAAGATTAATCACCCGTTTGCGGAATTAGTTATTACTGAGAAAAACATGGGGATGTGGTTGCATGCTTAGTCTGTCATTAATTTCACATCTAACTCCATCAAAAGATGAAGAGTTTGAATTTACTATTCCCAAGTTCAAAAATAAAGAAAAGAAAAGAAAAAATTGGGGAAAATTGGGGATCGATAATCGTCTAAACTAGAGTGCAATATTATTTCTCAATCCACATACCAGTTCTAGGTCACCTTCCCAATGAGATCGCTGCAGCCACTGGAGCTCGTTGCCCCTCCTCGTCATCGCGAACTCAGCCTCCACCCCCATTGGTGCCGTGAAAGTCAACCTCCAACCCCAATGTTTTCGAGAAACCCAGTCATGCCCCCCTTGCCATTGGGACCTCCTTCATGAAATCATGAAGCTCTGCCCCCTCCTCCTTAAAAACCCTAGCCCTCCAGCCACGGGAAACACTGATCTCTTGTTTAAATTTTGTTGCTTATTTTGTTTGTAATTTTTTTAGGGAATTTTTAGTTTTATTAATATTAATTTTTAATTTTGTTCAGTTTGACGATGCACCAAATTCATAATAGGATTTGACACAGTTCTCTCCCACTATTTTACGTTCTGATTTTGTAATCTTATCGAGTCCGATGTACCAAACCTGATCATGTATGTATGGAAAGATCTAATTGGTCCAGTTGAGACTGTTGATCTAAGTTCATAAACTACTCCTAAGCCTGCTTGTTAATTTTGTCTGCAGAGTTACACTCTCAAAGTACAGATTACCGTACGTCTATAAAAATAAGGAAAACGATATATATTTACACACACAATGAAGTTCCCATGTACACAGCACCTGCATGAAACGACAATTATAATATTTTTTTTATACGTTATTATAATAATCAATTGATTTTTATATAATATTTTTTAATATAATATTTATTTTTTGCATTATTTTAAATAGTTCATATTATAAGACATAAAATAAATGTTACAAGTGTCATCCTGTCAGATTACCAGAAATAAAAGTTTCATACTAGTTTGAATGTTTGCGCGTGTTTATATATATATATATATATGGGATTATTTTCATAGATAGCTGAATGTATGCTGGATTAACTTAGTTCATATGCCCCACGTACTAAGACTATAGCAGACGATTTTTTTTTTCCCAAGATTACTTAGCCTCACAAGTACGAAAAATCTCCAAAAACGTAAACAAGCTTAGTTTAATTAGTGATATGCTGCGTTGTTATATGAAAAAAAAAAAAAAAAAAAAAAGGACTTGTATAATTTTCTTCGTCCACAATTCGAAGCATTAAGTAGATATATAAATATATATATATATATATATGTGTGTATATGAGTGTGTGAGTAGACCACTGTAGACTCACGTACAAATTTGTGGAAGCCAGCAAGGATATCTAAAAAATATCTCACTTTCTGAGAAATAGGGGGTCTACGCTTAGCAACTTGAAACAGATATATCACTCTTTCTTTTTAAATCAAACTTGCAGGCACCAATTGCAGTAAAAGGCAGCCTTTTCCACTAAACTTATATGGAGAATTTTACGAAATACATGTAAGCACCCAAACTTACGTAATTTTATGTATTTTTAATTCTTGATTCTATAATTTTGATCTAATCTAACAACAATAATTAAAAAAAAAAAAATTTAACACCGTGCGATAAGTTATTTTCTTTTCTTTTGGTACCTTAGCAAAAAAATAATCCAAGTTGTGGTTACATAATGACTGTAACTTACACGGAAATGGGCCCTAGCTTTCAAATCATACATAAGACCATTATAATGCTAAATAATTAATAATATCCGATCATTATAGTACAAGTTCGCTATGTCATGTTAATGATTACTTTCACTTGCAATTTAATTAATCACAATTAGTCAAATAATTTATAAATTAACTCAATAACATGTCTTTCTTTTTACTTCGTTTAATATTTCAATTCAATTTTAATTAAACTGTATTTTTTTTTCTTTTTCTAAAAGATCAAAAAAATATATATAATTAATTTTTTAAAAATAAAAAATTAATCAATTTTAAACCAGTAAACTAAACAAAAATTTAACTTTAGACATATATACCAATATATAAATGATTGAAAACTGAATATGCCCTTCACATGGGAATGTGTTAAATAACCATCCCTACTCTCTCCCTTCCACTTTTGTGAATCTAGTTAGTGGCGGGGGCCATATGTATATTTGTTGTTGTCCAGATGCAGGTTGGGCAGGATTTTATATATCTCGTGGTCAATATCTCTTTGAACAAACTTCGAGAGAAGAAATGTATTAATATACATACATACATACATACATATATATATATATATACACACACACATAGGATAACAATTGAAAACTTCCTTGTTTGACCGAATTTATAATTTTGTTAGTGAACTTTCCAATTGGCTATAAACCAAAATATCCGTGTATATATATATGAGATTGCTACCATGAATATAAATTGAATACGCGTGTAAAGCAAAGCTTTATCTCTAAAGTAGAATAATATCATTATCTTAAAAATCCTTCAGTACTACTTTTTTGTGTCCCTAAATATAACCAATTTGACCGATCTCTAGACTGGGGAAGAAGAAAGAGAATCAGTGTATTAAGTCTATAAATCTATATATAGGTCAATAGCTTTTTTCATTGCTCCGTGGAATGACACTCTATTTTTTAATTATCCGGCTAGAAATTCTGCGAGAATATTAGGGTGTCCATAAGGATTTGCAATTCTTGTAATAGCAATGTTGAGTTTACAGTTCACATAATTAAGTTCTTTTTGTATATTTATCTGTAATTCTTTGATTTTTTGATGTTCTATTAATAACTTTGGGAATCCCATATAGATTATGACCTGAATCAAGATTGTACTTTTATTCTATCCATAAATATTAATATTGTAGTTGTTAATCTAATTTTTTAGCTCTATTAATTGATATATATATAAGTACGAAAGACTTTAAAATTTTTAAAATTTTGTAACATGTGATGCAAATTATCAAACTACTCTCAGTCACACATTATATTTTTTAAAAATTAATCTAATAATTAAAATAGTAATACCTACCAATAGAGTAAAAGTTCCATTTCTTATAATAAAATTTTCCATCAAATAACTAAGATTTAAAAAGTAAAAATTCAAATTCTTTTTAGAAAACACACTGTTAAACATGTTCGAAAACACTTTTTCAGACGATGATTCAACCGGTCACCCAAATTCCACAAAGCGCATATGTGCAATTACCAACAAATGACCTTTTTTTCTTTCTTTTTTTTTTTTTTTCTCTTTGAGTAACCGTCAGTTGACTTGAGAACCCACAATATTATGAATATGGGCATGCAAATATTCTAACTACAGATTTTTGCTTCCATCAATATTCTCATTTTTTCTTTCCCCCACCCTTATGTGTGAAAGATAATAAGAAAGTCTTCGGCTATAGCATAGGACAACTTTTCTATCCTCTGGTAGGTTTTTTTTTTTTTTTTTTTTTGAAAAAGTCCTCTGGTAGGTTTCAGAGTAAGTGGGTAACCAAATTCTAAATTTCTTTTTTTTTTTTTTAATAAAAAAGGAGGGTGATTGCCTCGGCGCCAACTTTCAGTCCGAAACAATGATGATCAAGTGAATGATAGTGTTCTCGAGAGTAGAGTCGAAAAATCCATAATTTGCATGTGCTTGCTTCACATTTCTGAACGTGCACTACCAGCCACTACTCACTGTAGTACCCTCACCACCATTCCCACTACCATTCAATCACAATTTTCCCACAGTCTCATGACTTGACAAATATTTTATTATCATTTCTATGAATAAATACGTGGTAAAATCACATTTATATATCTTATAGATAGAGCTCGTTTTTAAACCGTTAAGATATAATTAAACGACTGACATATTACTTATATATGATAGTATTAATACACCTTACCTTATATTAACATAAATTAAAAAATTAAAAAATAAGATATAAAAAAAATAAATTAAAAAGAAATGGGTAAAACCCCCATTGTCTCCCCGACCCCTCATGACACTCCTTAGCCGACAAGCCAGGCACCCCCCTTCCCTGATGCCAATGAAGCCCCCCCCACCCCCTGACGCTGACAACCCCGCCTCCCCCCCCCCCCGAAATCCCCTCACGCTTGAGCCCAAGCAACCCCCCCCCGAAATCCCCTCACGCTTGAGCCCAAGCAACCCCCCCCCCCCAGAAGTTAGATTTGGTCGGCGTTTAGGGGGGCCATCAGGGTTCCTTGGTTTCTTTACTTGCCTTAGGGGGGTTGCCGGCCTCGGGGGTCATTGGTTGACTGGTTGAGAAACTAGTTTTTTTTTTTCTTAGTTTTTTTGAATTTTTTGTAATTTCTATTTTCTATTTTTTATTTATATATATAATAATATGGGTTAAGATACATTATAGTTATCATACATAAGCAATATATCAATCATTCGATTAAATCAAAATAATGTAAAAATGAGCTCTACCGATCATGTATATGTAAAGGGTTTTACCATAGCTTTACCCAATAAGGTATATGAATAAGGCTTTATAGCAGCTTTACCTCATTTCTATAAAGAAAGACTACGGCAGAATTCCTTTTATGTACCATATCAATAGAGCTTATTTTATAGACCGTTTGATATATTTTAACGGTTAAGGTGTTACTTATGTATGATACTTATCATGCACCTTAGTTTATAAGATTCTAATATAATAAATTGAAAAAAAAACTTCAAAGAAAAATAAAAAAAAACCCCCAAATCAATCGGAAAACCACGCCCGACAACTGGCGGCCCCTACCATAGAGATTGCCCTCATTCCGACGACTTCTGTTGTTCACAAGTGAAATGACCCCCCAGAACCCGATCTGTGAAACCCATCCACCCCTCCCCCCAAACCCGATTTAATTGCAAAATCCCCCGATTTGCAAAACCCAAGCCTCCCCACCCCCTGCACCCAAGTTTGACGAAAACCAAACTTGCGAAACAGCCCCCACATGTTCCTCCCGGCACTGGGTGATTGCGAAATCACCAACATAGTCCCCTCCGATGACCTTCCACAGCCCCCCTCCCTCGACCGACGAAGAATAACATTTAGAGGTTCAATTTTTTTTTTTTTGGTTCAATCTTATATATAGTGTTTATTTTAGTTATCATACATCCTTTAATTTTTTGTCTTTTCTATTAAATTTAAATGACATTAGATAAAACTCTATCAAAAAAATATATAAAAGAATTCTATCCCAGTTTTTCCTCAATTCTATATAACATTTTACCGTATGATTTTTACTTGAGAGTTTTCTTTTCCTTTTTTTTTCCCCCCTCAAGGACAATAATAATAATAACAATAATAAAAAAAGAGACGAGACTCAAGAATTGAGATTTGGGTTAGGTTTTAGTTACAAGATGAATCAATTAGCAGATTTCTCTCTCTCTCTCTCTAACTAGCGGTGGCCTCCCCGCTAATGTCAATCTGACACCTGCTGATTCGGAGGTCGGCGTGGTGGTAGGCCAATACTGGTCCTGTCCTGTTCTTCGCCTGGCCTGGCCTGACCTGACCGCTCAGTTCTTATAGAGCAAAATTACAACGTCAACGCTTCTACCCTTTGATTACGTCATCTTCCACGTCATCCTCCAGCATCGTTGGGTCCCACCCCCCCTCTCTCTCTCTCCATTCTCATCCTTTCTTTTGCGTTTTATATAAGTAGTTATAAGCCCCTCAACTCTCTTCCCATGTCCATATCAGTTTTCTCTCTGGTCTTCCTTCTGTTTACTCTCTAATTTCCAACACTCCAAAAGAGAAATAAACTTCCTTCCCCACGCGCCATGTACGGACACGACGGCACGGCATTCCCACGCGCCGCCGACCCCCTCCTCGGCGACTACCTGCAGTGCCCGGCAGTACTTGTGCGTCCGCCCCCTCTGCTGATTCAGCTACCTCACATGCCGCACCAGCTGCCTCCACCTCAGTATCACGACCAGCTGGCGGCGGCGGAGGTGGAGGTGGACTCGCTGCGCGAGACCCTGGCGCTGCTGAGCTCCGATGGCGCGGCGAGTAACAACAACGGATGCAGCAGCGCGTGCAGCAGCTACAGCTCACCGAGCTCAGTCGGCTGGTCGGCTGATCAGCGGCCGAGCCTGATTCAGCGAAGCGTGAGCAGCCACTCGCTCCAGAAGAACGGGGCTCACCGAGTCCTCTCGTCGGTGTCCGAGTTGGTCGACTCGGCCGAGACGAGCCCCGTGAGGAGGGTCTACAGCACGGGGGACTTGCAGGTGATAACCTAATTAATCCATATAGTTCACTTAATTATAATCGCTTCCTAATTAATTATTAGATAATTAACTTATTAATTCAATTTGTTCTCTCAATCATGCAAAAGATTATTGAAGTATGGACATGCCTAATTAATATCTAGTTTGTACCGCACCATTTCCATCAAATACAACCAACGTACTAATTAATCTGTTAGTCACATGAAATTTTTTTTTTTTTTTTTTTGGGACTCGCAAGAAACTATAGTAGTTTTGTTTGTGTATGCATGTTTTAAGAATTAATTACGTGGTTAAGTGCGTTAATCATAAGTTAATTAGATTTGACACTTTTGTAATATTGTTAATATATATATATATCTATATATGTATACATGTATACATGTGGCAGAGGATTAAGATGGTGCAACATAGTTATAGATCAGAAAGCCCATTATCGAGCGAGAGCAGTGCGATCATCGAAGGCATGAGCAGAGCCTGCCGTTACAGTCCGGAGGAGAAAAAGGAGAGAATTGAGAGGTATAGAAGCAAGAGAAACCAGAGGAACTTCAACAAGAAAATTAAGGTTTCTTTTTCTTTTTCTTTTTCTTTTTCTTTTTTTCCTTGCTAATGTATATATATATATATATATATATATATCCATTTTCTCGCTTTATTCTGATTTCGAAATAATATATTACGTATGATAGGTTAATTAATTGTGAGCTAACTATTAGTTAGGACTGAGTCAAATAATGTTATATATGATACGATATATGTCATGGGTTTTTGGTCAACTAAATATTAATTATCAGCGCCAAGGGACCAAATTTTAACCCAATATAGCATGAGCTCATCCCTCACGCCTCCGCACATGGTCTGGTGCGCCTACAATATGAAAGTAGCAATTACAAACACACATATAAGAAATAGGACTGCACAATAGTATACTATATACTGTCAATATCTTGGCAGTTTTTTCTCACAACAAAAACACTTTTGACCTTATACATACATATATATATATCAATCCAGTTCCTTTTAATTAAACTTGTGTACTGACCAATAATCGGCTCATTACCTTTTTATTTTGATTGATTTACGTCAATCTCTGGTTATTAAGATATTGGTGTCTTACAATTCGATATGAAATGTATATGGGTAATACAATTGTATTTATAGGGAAATTAAAGAACATCAATACGCAAAAATGAGCTTCCTTATAGACATCGTTATTATTGAAATTTCATTTCAGTATGCATGTCGGAAGACATTGGCGGACAGTCGTCCGCGCATAAGAGGGCGATTTGCGAGGAACGAAGAAATCGAGAAGAGTTCCCTAGCTGATCAATGGAGCCACATGATTAATGGTGGAGAGGAAGATGAGGACGACGACGACAACTGGATTAACCTTCTTGATGCCTTCTCCTCAAACCTAATTCCTTAATCTAGCTAGCTAGTCATGAAGAAAGACTAATTTAAGCTAGTCCCTCCAGGTTAATTTTTAGCAATTTATAATATATTTATATATATATATATATATGTATTATATACAAGTAGTGGCTTATTAAAGCAAGGCAAATTTTAGTCTCTGCTGTTAGTTTGGGCTTGTATAATGCACTTTAAGCAAATGTGTTTTATAGCTTAAAGTTGGCCATGATCATCATATGTACATATGGCTGATTGTATAATTAATTGCAATGACAATGTGGATTTCAAGACTCCAATTTAAGGTTGAAGCTTTTTTATATATTTATAATTTAAGAGAGAGAGAGAGAGACGTTACTTCACAATAACGTCTTATAAGGTATGCAAATATTAATTAGTTTGCTTTAGGTAAAGTTTATCCGGATAATCAACTTTTACGATAAGGTCGAAAAAGATGAATACCCAAGTATCGACATCGTTGAGAAAGGAGGGGTCAATTATAAGATCAAAAATGGCGATATGCTGATATGTATCTATATATATATATGTATATGTATAGTGATATATAAATGTAGCGTGGAATTTTGTGCAGTGTTAATCTAAAGTACTCAAAACGTTATTTGTCCTTTTCCCATTTTTTTCTCCTCTGAGCCCACTGTGTTAATCATATATCTCACTTTTCTAAGTACTAAGAAAAGCCTGACATATAATTATGTATTCCTAGTTAAGTTGTCTAATCTTTCGTTTGAGGTGCTATTGGTAATAGTGGAGGGCGATCTGACTAAAGTCTACTCACACTATTAACGATAAAAAGATTAATATTCGACGAGTACTAATTTGTCATGCGTAGAGATCGAATTATGATCTCGTTTGGGATTTTAATCTAAATTATATTTTTTTATTTTAATTTTATGTTTTTTTAAAAATTTTTTTATCTTTTTTAAAAAATTAACAAAAATTTTCAACTCAAACTATATTTTTTTAACTCAAATTCATTCGTCTACGGATCTTATATGTATTGGTAAACCCACTAATCGGTTGCAAGGATAGGGTGGTTCGCTGGTCATGGTGCAGCTGTAGACAAGAGTCTTTAAGAATCGTTGGAAAGAGCCGCACGACATGGACAGGCACAAGCCCTAGCTTATAATATTGTTGCCTAGCAAATCAATCAAATCATCCCTTCAATACTCTGATAATAACTTTCGGTCATAATATTTTCTTATAACATTTTTACGTGTAGAATATTCTTTTGTGAGTCACAATCTTGTGACTAATATATATATGTATATGTATGTATGTATGTATGTATTTAGTCATAAAGTTTGTTGTGTGACTAAAACTATATCATGAACGGGGAAAACGTTTGTCACAAAAATTTTATGGCTAGAAATGTCAGGAACTAAAAATTCACTTCTTTATATATATATATAAATATATATATATATAGTGCTTGTCATATTGTAATGTTGTTTGGTGGTGACAAGTTCATGATCAGTTTGTTCTCGATATATATGCAATGCAAGTTTTGCGGCCGGAATTTCATTATCACGCACTAGCTAGCTAGTTGGCTTAACACTTAGAAAAAGAACTAGAAAAGATTAAAGAGGAGCCACCCTGGATCATTGTTTTTTTCAGTTTCATGTCATCTCAATTCAACTTCTTAGATATATTAACCAAAAGTAATAAAGAAAAGTTAAAAGTGTTTAACCTGTTGACAGAAATTAATAATTATCTAAGAACTGAAATGATGACATGATTATCATCATCACAATTTCAATTTAAGCGCCTTTTTTTTTTTTTGCTTTTGTTTTTTGAAAAGGACTAAAAGGGGTTCATTATCATTAATGTTCATGAACGATAGTTTTGAAAAAGAAGGTGGAGCACCAAGTTCTATAATCTCTCTCTCTCTCTTTTTGGCTGTGACCAATTTCATGTTGTACTTTAAGTAGACCCTATATGCCCACTCTTGATGCCACATACATATGCATTTAAGGCAAGATTAATTATTTCTTTTTTTTTCTAAATTTGTGCACCTTAGGGTGTGTTTGATTGGAAGGAGAGACGGAGGGAGGGAAAGGGGTGAGAGGAGAGTCAACTTCCATTGTTTGGTTGGAAGGAACAGAGGAGGGAGAGGAGAGTTGGAGGGAGAATCTCTCCCCTTAGGCCCATCATAATTAGAAGGATGCACACTCTCCTTCCCATTTTCAATTATAAATACAATTTTATCCTTAATTTAAAAAAATTTAAAATAGATAATATAGTAATTAACTAAAAAACTATCATCTATCCTATTAACTCTCCCTCCCTCTTACCGAATAACATGAGAGATTTATACAATTTTCTCCATCCCTCTTATCAAACATAGCCTTAGTGTTGCTCTCATAACAAAATGATTAAAGTTATCAAATATTTATCGTGAAAAGGAGAGAATAGAGAAAAAACAAAATCAGCACACGCTGGACACATGTAAAGAACTTGTTTGAATATTTCAACTAGTTTTATTCTTGAATAAAAAAACCTAATTAGCTTCTCCGAATTATTACTTTCTTGTATATATGGGAAATTAATCTAGAGTATTCGTTATGAAGGCATATACTTTCTTGACCCGAACCATGCAGTTCGATTAACTCATCTGGATATATGATAATCCTTATGAATGTAATCATAACTCAGCGTGGAGCTTATTCATATCCTTCTCTATCCTCATACTCTCAAGCTCTATCCTTTCTTAAGAGAAAGAGAGAATATGTGATCAAGACGCATTAATATAAACAACACATTTGTCTCTTTCAAATGAGAATTCTTTTGATAAGTTAAGAAAAATATAGATATTGGTCCAATATTATTAACTTCTAACTATCAAATCCGCATTAGGTTTTGTTAGCTGAACATATGCTTATATTTTGATATGATTTTAATGGTATGTAACGTTTAGAAACACGTATATATATAGACACATTAGCAGAAGCCATCTTTAAAATCTCTTTTAATGGTCTTATATATTTTGGATTTAATTATAAGCAAACTAGACAATATTGTCATTAAGGCGAGACTTTAATAATGTTAATTCAATCTCTAATTGGTACCCACTAGGTCGGTCGGTCACATGTTACTCAATCATGAGAGAAGCAAAGAAGAGTAAGAAAGGCTTTGCGACAAAATTAGACGGAATCTGTTTTCTTTCATCAAAGGCTATATATACATATATGTATATAGTTGTGACAAAATTAGACGGAATCTGTTTTCTTTAATCAAAAGACATATATATATATATATATTTATGTATAGACACACACACACACACAGAGACACACTTATGTGCAATTCTCTGTTGTTTAATCAAAGGCTATATTCACCAATGATCATTGAGGCTTAGGAGAACGGCCCACTCGATTTTTTGTCGGCCGGCGGTGTGTTGCCCACTATAAGTCTATGAGTCGATTTCGTTAATAATGACACTAAAATCTTAATAAAGCCACTCTATGAAAAATTCCAATAAGGCTCTCCAAAGCCTGTTAAGAAAAGTTGATCATCAAATGCAATATTTTAGACCAACTTTTGAAAAGACCACTGTATTTTGTGGGCCCCAAAGATCATATAGAACAGTACTAATCTTTTGAGCCGATTAGCTTTAATATAAACATAGAGAAATCTTAAGAATACGCCTTCCCTTATTTCCCTTTTTTAGGTGTGTGTAACCAGTTTCTGTCCTAAATTGTGTCCTACTTGATTCGATTTTAAAAGGAAGAAAAAAAAAATGTTTGTGGATTCGACTTTGTTGGATCTTTAAGTTGTGTTCAAAAACATTGCTTCTCATGAAAAAGCTCCCCAATCCGTGTGCAACGCCTACTAGTTTGCAGAAGAGAAATGGACATTTGATCTCTTACTTCCCTTTAAAAGGAGGAATGCACTTTTTACAATGAATTCATCTTTTGTCCTGGATCGTCACGTGACAATCCAATCATCGGTCTCGTGACAATCCAATCACCATCACGTGTTGATCCAATTATTGTAATGTAAATTTGTTTATTTATTTTTGTTTGTTTATTTTTGCGTCCATTAGTTAAACATAAAGATACAGGTGGCCGCTCTGCCATCCGTTCATCATCTAAACAAATTACTTCTTTTGAAATTTTAGTGCCAACATTGTTCCACGACAAATGATTTCATCGCGAATAATTAAATGGTTCTCCAAAAAAGAAAAAAAATAATTCTTTGACAGATATAAATACACACATACTCGCGTGTCCTTGGACACATTAAAGTGCACATCCATGTGGTTAATCATTGACAACTCTGACAATACGTTTTGTTAGAAAGTTGGGAAGTCCAAATTTTTAAAGCAATAACCTCTAGCACCACTATTTTTCCAATGTCTTTTTACCAAGTGTTTTGTCACTGTTTTTGTTAAACCACAAAGTTTCTTATTTTCCTTTCGGAAAACTCAAAACTGTAAATAATAACGTTGCCACAATCATGTTCAAATTTGATAATGAGGATAACTTTAGACTAAGGGGCACCGAGATACAAACTCAATTTTGGAAAGCCGTTTGTTAATTGTTATTCTTCAATGAGTGAGGGGAAAAAAAATCAGCTGGCATTGCCAAATTACACTCATCCAAAATTGTTAATGCTTATATAACACCTTAGATAATTACTCTTTTTTTTTTTTTTTTTTTGGCTCTCTCTCTTTTCACTAGAAACACTAAAATCAACTCCATATGTTACAGGACGTTTCCTGATCTTACTGGTGTTCAGACGGTTCAACAAATGACGGACCCAAAAATCTTCCATAGAGACAAAGCCGTTGCAAAACTAGGCTACCTTGTTTTGCTTCTACTTCTTTTGTGGCGCTTCTTGAAAGGTGAATTCAACCTGCGCTTGAGAGGAAGTATCATAGCTTGACGAGGTACCTTTCTTTTTGCTTTGGTATTCCCTGCTGCATAGAATAAACATAACATGTCAGAGATTGATAACTTCGGCTGAAATCGAACTTGATCCTTCAAATGTCAGCACTTTGAAGAACAAGTCGTAAAGAATCACATTTGATGGTTAAGTAAAATAAAACATATTAAGACGGTGACAGGATATACCTGATATACTGGATTGAAGCACGGTTAGCTGATCACTCTCAGTATCAGCTATTCCATGCTTTTGATCTTCCATGGCCACATCTGGGGTTCCGGTATTTGCAACCAAAGGATCATGTTCAACCATTACCGTATCAAACTCTGGAGGAGCGTGATCTGTGAGTACAAGGGGAACATGTTCGGGTTCATCAAACTGTTCCTTATCTGTAAGCTTTTCATGCAGAGCCAAATTAATCAAGGGCGGAGATGCTTCTTGATTTTCCGTATCTACGTCAGTTGAATCTTCTTCCATCAGGTCATAACCTACTGATTCTGGGGTTGTTCTGGAACTTCTCAAATTCTCTTCTTCATTCGGAGCAGGAAGACTGCTATCTTTGGATGGAGTGAAAGCCTCTACTTTTGAATCAACGTGAGAGGCAGAATCCAACACAATTTCAGCCGTACTAACTGTCCCTTTCTCATTTGATAAACTAACTGGTGATTCGAAGTTGTTGACGGATTTCCGTGATTGCGAGTCCTGAATTTGTTTTCCAATCAAGTCAACATTCACAGTTGACTGACTTGGATTATTTGATTCTGCCTCCATGGTTGTCGTAGGAACTCCAATATCCCCAGCATCTGACAAAGCATTTGTAGTATCACAAGAATATAAAATCTGAGAATTCTGATTTCCTAGGGCTTGAACTTTAGATGGGACTTTGTGTGCTGGAGTTAGACCTGGCTCAGGAAGATCAAGCTTGTCGTGTTGTTCTTGTCGTAAATTACCATCACTTGTGCTTGGCAAATCTGTTGGTTTACCAATAATATTAAAATTTTCATTATTATCAGGTGACTGGGGTGTGACCTGAGCTCTGGATATCAAATCCTTGACTCGAAATCCATGGGATGGCATGCCACCAATAATGGAAGTAAAATCGATGGGTTTCGCTTTCTTTGACGCTTCACTGGAAGCAGCAAAAGATTTGGCAAGATCATCCAGGAGCAAATCACCTTCACCACTAGAGATGGGATCCCATTTAAACAAGTCACTAGACCAAGATTTGTTGGAGTCAACTTGTTCTCCTGATGACATCGCTGGTTCAACCTTGATGGTTTCTTTATGAAATTGTTTCTTCCTCAATGCTTTAGTTATCAGAGTCCTGCAATACAGAGAGTAGAAAGTTTCCAGCTCGTTAAACACTATGCCAACACGACGATGAGGTCTATTGTAAGTCATCGTACCTACAATTTTTGGAGACAGCGGCTTTAGCTCGCTCCGTAGAGAGCCCAAGTAAAGATGACAGGTTTGCAACATCATATGGTCCTCTCAATTCGTACACAGAAGGTGCGGCACTAGAGATTATTAGATTCTTTCCTCGAGTCCAATCTACCAGTAACTGAAAGTTCAACAGTGTAACATAGAATATAATCAGACATATACAGACACAACTGAACCAAACTTCAACCACAAGTTTATTACATTTGACCCGCATTCAAAATGGCATATTCACAACTTGCAACTGTGACACGATCCGTGACAGTTATATAGTCGGCAAATTAGCTAAGAATGTAAACAATCGAGATAGCCAGACAGCCATGCCAAAATCAAAACCATCATTCTCTATTTTAAAGATTCTTGCACGCTGTGCTCTTGAATGATGATACGCAAAATCCCTCATCTGTAATAATCTTGAAATAGCAATAGTCACTACTTGAACTATAGCATCTAGCTAGATACTCATCGACAGCCTATCAATAATGTAGAATATAATTCACGATCAACCACCCATGCTAATAATTCATATTCGCCCAAACGACTTAGAAATTCAATCAAACCAACCATGCTAATAATTTGCATTCGCCTGACTGACTTAGAAATTCAATCAAGTAAATAGAACAAAACAAAACCATTTTTAAGGTTCTTGTAAGTCATGATCTGTAAACGAAAACATGTAAAACCATGTTGCAGCATTATATGATTCAAATAACCTCATCAACTCTCACCTTTGCATTTGTTATCATCTGCCTTCTTGATTGAATATCAGTAATGAGACCAGAATACGTAATTTCAAAATATACTCCACGCTGCAAAGAAAAATAAAATCTACATTAAGTCCGAACTCTAACATTTAAAAGCCAAATACTTTCTCGAGAAAATTTTTCCAAAAAACTTTTTTTGGTAAACTGAGTGTGCTTATTCAGTTAGGAACACAAACCTCAATAGCAGCTTTGACCATAGGCAGCTTCAAACGGAAAGGTAGTCTCTGTGAGAAATCTATCGTAATTATATGTACCTGTATCAATCAGAAAAGTTCAAAAAAAAAAAAAAAACACATAAAAATTATTCTTTTTCCCTTTTCCGAGTAATCAAACAGAAATTGATACAATTCAACTGCAAATAACAAAAAATATTTTCAAAGAAAAGGAAAAAGAGGGGTTTAACCTCGAATTTCTCACAGGCGAGGTCGAAGATGGTCTGGTTCATAGGCCTGACGGAGACCAAATCGTAGGTCTTCAAAATAGGGTTGCCGGAATTGAGAGCCTGTGCGTGGGAGGGAATATCGGCGACGAGGGTGAGGCGCGTGTACTGGCGGAAAGGGGAGGCGCGTGGGACAGCGAGGAGGTCGCGATGGAAGTAGACGGAGGAGGAGAGAGAGGGAGAGAGCTTGAGGAGGGAGGAGAGGGAGAGAAGGGGAATGGAGCAACGGTCGCGATCGGACATGACTCCCTTGATCGTACGGTTGTAGGCGACTCCGGAGTAGCCGAGCTCCATGGCGGTGGTGGCCAGGTTTATGCGAGTCGCCTTGTCGGACGGCGATGCTTCGGAGGAGAAGGGAATGTTGAGGTCGAAGAACCCCATGGCTATCGGCGGGAGTCCAACAAATGAACAACAACAAAGGGTTTAAGCAAAGATGAAAAGCATTGGGGTTTTATGATCAACTTCTTGGGCTTTTTGAAAATTAAAATAATAATAATAATAAATAAATAAATAAAGTGTAGGGATGGGAACCCAACGGTACGACGTCGTTTGATAAAGGGTTTGTTGAAAACCGTCGTTTGCTGTGTGGCATGGACCAGCGGCCCAGCAAAAGGAAAACGGGCCGGGCTGTGTTGCATTAGCCCAGTCTGACCCTTCAATTAAAAGTGAGAGAGAGATGCTATTTGCTACAATTTCCCAACTTAATAACTAAAACTAAAACTAAAAGTAGATACCATGTATAGTCAAAATAACCCTATACATTAAATATATGAATCACATATAAATATATTGAAACGGGAAAGAGACGGAGGTGGGGTTGGGAGTGCTTTCCCCGTCCCCATTATGTTAATTTTCAAGGATTAAAAATGATCCCCATTCTTAAATTTTATCCCCCATCCTCACTTTATTTAGGGTAGATCCTGTAGGGCTTCACCGCGACGAAGAATATTGTCATCCCTATCTCTCCCGACAGGAAATGTTTTCATCCCTGTCTCTAGGGGTCCGTTTGGTGAATAAGTTTGAATTGGAAATTTTAAGTTTTAATAGTAATTTTTGTTGACTATTTAGAAAAGACAAAAAATTTTTTCAGAAAAAAGCAAAAATAGATATGGAAATTTTGAGTTTAAACTTGTTTCTCAAACTAATTAGGCTTTTTCAACTCAAACTTTTTTTTGTCTTTTTTTTTTTTTAATTTTTGTCTTTTTCTCAAAAAGTTTTTTGTCTTTTCTGAAAATTCAAAAAAATTTACTATTACAGCTAAAATATTTCAACTCAAACTAACCAATCAAACATCCTATAAAAGAAAAACAAAAAAAATCCTGGTTGGAAGTATCGTTTAGCAGTAATTTTACGGCTCATTTTATATTTTATTTTAAAAAAAAAAAAAAAAGTAAAGGGATGAGTGGAACTGGATTTTGATTCAGGGCCTGGGTTTAAGTGTATCTGGACGTGGGAGTTTAAAAACATATGGGCCTCCTCCAAGCCAGATGCAGAAGCAGAAGCGCCAACCATCCCGCGCAACTTTCGCATCCAAAAATCGAAACACAAAAACGGAATTTTCCCTCAAAACAAACACAACAAAAAACGCAAAAACTATCCACCACTCACAGACAAGGAAGCCACGTCACCGATCCGCACTCACCCCGTACAATCCATCTCATCCGTTAAAAAATCCATCAACGGTTCAAAACCCTGCTCCAAAGACTTCAACGGATCCAAAACATTTTCCCAACATTCAACCCACCGCTATAAATACCACCAATTCGCGTTTCAGATTATCCGAACAAACAAAATCCCCAAATCTTTCCCAAGAAAATCCATCTAATTTCAAAAATTTAAGGTTTTCCCTCTGTTCTTTATGCTCATCAAATCTTCATCTATGCAAAATTCCTCTCTAAATTTCGGTTCTAATCTCTTCTGATTGTTGGTTTCTGTTGCAGATTCGTGAGATTCGGAGGTGAGCGACAATGTCGGGGCGTGGAAAGGGAGGCAAGGGGTTGGGCAAGGGAGGAGCGAAGCGTCACAGGAAGGTGCTGAGAGACAACATCCAGGGCATCACGAAGCCGGCGATTCGGCGTCTGGCTCGTAGAGGAGGTGTGAAGCGTATCAGCGGTCTGATCTACGAGGAGACCAGAGGAGTCCTCAAGATCTTCTTGGAGAACGTCATCCGCGACGCCGTCACCTACACCGAGCACGCCCGGAGGAAGACGGTCACCGCCATGGACGTCGTCTACGCCTTGAAGAGGCAGGGCAGGACTCTCTACGGGTTCGGAGGTTAGAGTCCTTCCGCGGCTGAAAAGTCTTGCTGCTGTCGTCAAGAAGGTTTCGGCCATGTTTGGGGATTTTCTGGTTAGGGTTTTAATTAGCGCCTTTTTTGTATTTGTAATTACAAGTTTTTAATGTTAGTTTGTTGGGGTTAGATCGGGTTGTATCTGAAGTGAAGTCAGTCCTTTTGTAATTCAATCTCGGAATTGCAACTTAATGTGAATTGAATTGGAATGCGTTTCGTTTTTAGTAATTCCATTCTCTTTTTGCCTTCCTTTCTCCGAACTTTACTTTATTCTTGGTGGAATCAAGATGAGGCTTGTTTTATGTTGTTCAGTATTTCTTACCCAATTATGTCAACCCAAATTTCAAGCCAAGGGAATATAGAATAACAACTACAAGCACAATAATAACAAGTTTCTCAGGTCTTGGAATGGAATGAGTGTAAAACAAGGAGTATGTTCACGGTTATGATAGTAATGATGGGGTTGAACATGTTCTTGAAAATTTATGAAAGAATTAGGCAATGTTGGCATGAAGTTAAAAAATAAGACAGATTCAAGTACATTCAGTTAATGCTATTCTAGGAAGGAAAACAAAGTTTGAAAGGGATATTGGAGAGTTTTGTTGGGTGTTTGAGCACATGTAAGTGTGAGCTGCCATTAGCCCGGGGTGCAAAAACAAAATTCATGCCTGCTGGTCTGTAAGTGTGAGCTGTGCTTGTAGCGTGCGAGGTGCTTCTGGTGGTCTATGGTGGCAGTGCTTTTATCGGTTGACGGATGGAGGCAAGCTAAGCTTACCGGTGGATAGCGTTGCTTGCCTAGAGCTGGGGGTCAGCGAGAACTACCATGGGTCGGCATCATTGCTCTCTGCTGATGCACATGGTTTTGAGGTTTTAGAGATTCATACTGTTGTTGAGTTTACTTGGGCGACGGTGAGACTAGGTGCACGATGTATCGATGGTTTGTAAAGAGGCACATGTTTTTATAGATTTGTGTTGAATTGTTTGGTTGGGACAACTGACTTCAAACTCAAACGCAAATGCCTGCCACTCATGGTGAGGCACGAGTGGCAGTTCTAAGACTTTATTTTGGAGCGTGCGCAAGTTTTGTTTTAATTTTGGTTTTTGTTTTAGTTTTTACTTTTTTTCCCCCCCCTTCCTGTCATAACCAAGAATGCATCAGGCTGTAATACTAATGATTCAGGACCATGAGATCCTCGCGTGTCGGAACTTGGAACCAAGAATTGAGATAAAACCGAGTTATCTGAAATAAAATTGTGTGAAAAGTGGAAACGTCAGAGACAATGGCAACTCAAGGATATGAAAGAGCGGATTCTAGAGATAGAACTAACAAGAACATGTTAAATCTCAACTTGCAATTAAGTCAAACCTAGTCCATATCCAAATATCAAGTGGGTAAAGAAAGATCAGCAGCATCAAAATGTCTAATCTAATAATCTCTTCTCTTACTTGACGGCTTAGCCAACGTCACATCACAACAATTTTTCTTTTTGGAAATGCATTTCAGGACAGCAGACATTTTGCCGAATTGCATAAAGTTCAGAGTCAAGAAAAAGAAGAAAAATAAACTTCTTTGACCAGCGACTCTACTGCAGAAAGAAGAGTTCTATAGGATTATGATTTTAACGAATCTAAGATAAAGACCAAATTAACCCTCACAAATTCAAAAGAATGAAGGTTATGCTTTCATAATATCAAACTTCTCCACTTAGAAGAGACACTTTGGGAGCTCACTCTGCTTTGTGTTTTGAACCTTTCCTCACACTGGAATTACTCAACCCACTCGTGCACCTGCCAATGAACTTGAGAATCTCATCGATAATTATTACCGGCAGTGCAACAATGAGCACCAAAAGCCATTCGTTGAAGCTGAGAGGAACGATGCCGAATACTTGTGCAAGGAATGGAACATAGAGGATCAAAAAGTGCAGGCCAAAGGAGACGGACATTGCCAGAAGGAGCCATGGGTTAACCCAAGGGGGCATTGTTAATAGACTCCCATCCTCAGAAAGCGCGTTGAGGGAGTTGAACATCTCGATGGCCACCAAAACAGAGAGTGACAGAGTTGTAGCTTTGATTTTGCCTGATTGGAAGTACTCGCATGGATTTGCGTCAAAATTGAACTCCTGGGACCCTGCTGTGAAGGGAGACACTGAAAATCCCTCCCATGCACCGCACTGACCCCAGTTTGTGAGCTGAGAGTAGGACACAAGTGTATGGCCATCTCCGCTTAGGTCAATGCCTAAGAATGAGCCATGTGTGAACCAGATGATGAACACACCAACAGTGGCTATCCCGACGTACAACCCAATCACCTGCAACAAGTTGACCATTTATGGTTAAATATTTTGGAGAAAAGTCCAAGCAAATTCTCAAGTGAATTACATCTTAAATGCAGTATGGATGGAAGGTGCAGATGTTAAGTACCAGATAACGGAACAGAATCCAAGCAGTGATCAAGGAATCATCGCTTCTTCTAGGGGGCTTTCTCATTATATCTTTGTCTGGAGGATTAAATCCCAGGGCCGTTGCTGGGGGTCCATCAGTGACAAGATTAACCCAGAGAAGCTGAACAGGAATCATGCCTTCCGGGATACCCAAAGCAGCTGTTAGGAATATCGAAGCAACTTCGCCAATATTTGAGGAAATCATATACCTGCAAATAAAGTAGGCAAGGCAGGAAAATAATAGTAACATAAATGCTTTAAACTGAAGGAGGCATGCACAAACCAAGAGGAACTTCGACAATGGTCAAGAGAGTGGGACGACTATATGTATCTTTGATGATGTTGATTTGTAAAGTTTGAAATTGATTTTAAAAACAGCAAAGCTACATTGAATATGAACTTGTGAAATATTGATGGAGGAGAACCAAACCTGATAAAAGCCTTCATGTTGTCGTAAATAGATCTTCCTTCACCAACAGCAGCAACGATAGTACTGAAATTATCATCTGCTAGCACCATGTCAGAGGCTTCCTTTGCAACCTGCAATGAGTGAATGAGCAATAATTATAGCCAGAAACATGAACACAAGCCCTAATCAATTTGGTGATTAAGTACATTGTACAAGTTGAACACGGTGTACAAGGACAACCAAGAATATAAGCCAAAACTACGATGAGACCGCAATGGTATTCATAACTACACAGAGGAACACAGGAAAACATATTGAAGGATCCAATTTGATACCAGTTTAAGGGTGCTGTCGTTGATACATTCAGTGCATAAAGTTCACCAAATATATAACAAAAGAAAAAGATCATAGTTAGTTAGTATACCTCTGTCCCAGCAATTCCCATTGCAATCCCTATATCAGCCAGTTTCAATGCAGGTGCATCGTTTACTCCATCACCAGTCATTGCAACAACTTCACCATCTTCTTTGAGCAACCTCACTATCTCTTGTTTATGTCTTGGTTCAGCCCTAGAGAACAAGAGCCCTCCGCTTTGTCTTAAATGATTTTTCTGATCCTGAATTTCCATGAATTCTTTTCCTGTTAAGCTTCTTGAACTAATATCTTCATACTGTCCAAATACACCAATCTCTCGGCAAATAGCTTCAGCAGTATTCTTATTATCTCCTGTAATAACCATTACACGAATTCCGGCAGCTCTGCAGTCCTTGATTGCTTGACGAACCTCTGTTCTAGGAGGGTCCTTTAGAATTCACAAGTTATACCCAAAATGATTATTAGCCCAACATTATGGAGAAAAGGCATAAAATTTGATAATAACACGGCAAAACCAATTATACACTGGGAAGCTCACCCTTATCCCAACCAGACCAACAAAAATAAGTTGATTCTCAATAGATGGATAGTTTGATGGATTAAGTAGAAGCTGATGAGCTGGATGGTCTTCGTCGCCATTATAAGTTTCGAACTCGGGCGGGTCTTCCTTGTATGCAAAACCCAGACATCGCAATGCACTTGTTGACATTTCACGAAGCCTTTCTAATATTAGATCTTTGGAATTTTGGTCCAATGGGACAACTGTACCATCACCCAGCTGAATAAACGAGCTTCTCTCCAATAAATTTTCTACCGCACCCTGCCACAATTATTTGATCAAGCAGCAAGTCAGAATGTATATCATATTCATAAAAAGAGTAAAATTGGATAGAGAAGAACTCAAAGTACCGTACAAATAATTGATGGAGAAGTTCAAATAAGAAACTTGATAATATAATTTGCACTGTTATCATAGTTTTCTCTTACCACTCTCAGATTGTTCCAAAATTCTAATCACAGTTTCCACATTCTAGGGAAGATTTCAGTTCTACTTTCCCAATTTGATGCAAGACCGAGAGAGAGAGAGAGAGAGAGAGAGAGAGAGAGAGAAGAAAAACTAGCGAGAGAGAGGGGAAGAGAAATCCAAATAAGTGACAGGACAAAAAGAATGTACCTTGATCAGCAATGACCTTTTTCCTGATCCAGAATTGACAATGACTCCCATGGATTTACGATCACGGTCAAACTCAAGAGTTGCAATCCGAGCCTCAGTATTCTTCCATACTTGACAACAACCTTTAGAAAAGCAAGATTGCCAAAGTAAAATATTAGCACCCAACAACAAAGAAAGAAAGAAACTATCAATGACCAAAGTAGGAACACAGGAACGTACGCAGCACATCACCAAGGCCTGAAGTTGAACCAACATTCAACCTTTCAGGAAGTCCCATCTTTTCTACTAGAACCTGTAACAGTAAGAAAAAATAATAAATATTTATGTTTTTGATGAAAAGTTTCTTCATTGTTTCTTACAATCAGTAATTTGTAGACAATGGACATCTATAAACAAGTCCGATAATAGAAAGGTACTTTTGAGTAAGCTAATTTAAGTGCTGTCTTAAGGGAATAGGTTATATTGCAAGATGACTGACTAATGCAATCGAGGCAAGACGACATAAAAGATCAAACATTAGATTTAATTTAACATTTTTTCCCTCGTTGTCAATGTATTTTAAAAAGCATAACCCTTCAAGATTAGCTAGAACATTGTAATTTCCAGAATAACCAAAAGGCAGACGAAAAGTGAAAAATGGCAAGTACTATATATCTTACCAGCAGTGCTGCCTCAGTTGGAAGTCCGTTGGCCACATAATGATTCCCAGATTGTTCAACACCAGAGTCATTACACAACGCCGCAATCTTCGCAATCATTTGAAGATTAGCATCCAATCGGCCAGACGGCCAATCTTGTATCTTCCCATCAAAAGGGTTGTATGTCGTTCCTTCCACATTGAAGGTTCGGAGAGTACCAGGCCTAGAACCATTTGCCACAAGCTTCGATACAGCCATCTGATTCGTTGTCAGAGTACCTGTTTTATCAGAACAGATAACAGTTGTGCAACCAAGAGTCTCAACACTGGGCAACTTGCGAACAAGTGCATTCTTTTGAGCCATCTTGCGCGTGCCAAGTGCCAAACACGTAGTGATAACAGCAGGCAGACCTTCTGGAATCGCCGCCACAGCCAAAGCCACTGCAATCTCAAAGTAATAGGTACACTTCTCAAACGAGAACTTAAAATTCCTAGGCCACCCGTTAACATATTCCCAGCTGAGAAAGTATTTCACATTGATAAGCCAAACTAACGCACAAATCACTCCAATTATCAATGTCAGAACCTCCCCAAATTCATTCAGTTTCTTCTTCAATGGGGTGTCTTCCTCA
The DNA here is from genome assembly GCA_025413485.1 of Ficus microcarpa. Taxonomy (NCBI): domain Eukaryota; kingdom Viridiplantae; phylum Streptophyta; class Magnoliopsida; order Rosales; family Moraceae; genus Ficus; species Ficus microcarpa. The sequence continues at coordinate 22,357,561 of CM046377.1, read as the reverse complement.
CTCTGTGCTGCTTCATGAATCTGTGAATGCACTTTCCCTATCTCCGTATTCATCCCCGTCTGAGTTACCAAGCAAATGCAATGCCCATTCACCACAGTCGTCCCCGCAAAAACCATGCATTTCTTCCCTTGAATATCAGAATTCTCCGGAACAGCCTTAAAAGTCTTGCTCACCGCCTCACTCTCTCCCGTCAACGACCCCTGCTCAAGCCGAACAGTCGAGCTAATCAACCTCAAAACCCTCATATCCGCAGGCACCTTATCACCAACCCTAAGCTCCACAATATCACCGGGAACAAGCTCCTTGGCAGGCAAATTAGGCACCCTTTTACCATCGCGAATAACAGTCGCGTGCTCGGATTGAATCTCCTTCAAGGCCTCCAACGCCTTCTCGGCATTGCTCTCTTGCCAAATCCCCACACCAGCGTTCACAATCAAGATCAAAAATATAACGAGCGGCTCAACAAACGCGGTGATCTCCATCTCACCGCCCTCCTCACCGTCATACCAGGCGAGAACAAAGGAGACCACCGCAGCAATGAGGAGGATCCTGACCAGAGTGTCGTTGAACTGTTCCAGAATCAGTTTAAAGATCGACTGCCCCTCGTGCTTCTCCAATTCGTTCCATCCATACTCCTTCCGCTGCCGATCCGCTTCCTCGGACGACAATCCGAACTCCCGATTCACCTGAAACCTCTCCTCGCATTCCCGAACATCCTTCGCCCAGGCCGGGAAAACCACCTCACTCAACGGCTCGCTCTCCTCCTTCCCGTAGTTCTGGCCTCCCCTCCCCATCGAAAACTCCGCTTCACTCCTAATCAAACAAAGCTAAAGCACATAAATCTATGCATAAAAAAATGTTCCCCAAACCCTAACCTAAACTCCTGTTTGGCAACTAAGAAAACCGCAAAGAAAAGTACAATATCCAACCAAATCAAACCGATCTTCACAGAGAGTGAATCCAAAATGGAAAAATCAAAGTCAAAACCAAAATCAAAATCAAAATCGAAATCAAAAATTAAAGAAGGAAGATTTGTGGATTTTACCAGATTTCAGAGAGCTCAGTTCTTGGTTCTTTCCTACGTGAAAATAATGAAAAATGGATCCAAATGCTTCTCCTTTGTCAGGGGGAGACAACTTTTATATTGTAGTGGGAGCGATTCAACTGCTTCGCACGCCTGGTAGATTGCTGCTGGACGCAACTGGATGCCATAGCTATCGACCAATGGGAATGCGACACGTAACCTGGAGAGGCTAAATGACCCTAACCGGATTCAAATGCTTCTAATCAAAATCGCCCTTTTGCTAATTTAATTTTTATCTTTTTATATTAATTTTATTAGTTGTACAACTTAAACTTTAAAATAATCAATTTAAATAATATATTTTTATTTTAATATAAAATTTTAAAATAAACGAAATAAATTTTATATTAATATTTTTTCTGAATATATTTCAAAATTTTATAATTTTTAACTCAAATATTTAAATATTTTGATAAATGAATAATCAGATTTAAATTCTAGTCCTCAAATATTAACACAAGTGTATGCTAAAACGGAGGAGCATCATGGCTGCTGATGGTGGGGTTAAGGGGTTTTCGTACTGTATTTTTTTTCTTTTTCTTTTTTTTTTATTTAAATTTTTCTCTTTTTTATTAGATGTCTAGATTTTAGTTCACAGAAAGAATATGCTTTTTCAAAGCCTTAGACTTTTATTTTAAATTTTTTAAAAATAGAATGAAGTTTCCTGCTCATTACCTTCTGATTAAGATAGGAAATTTTTTATTACTATTATTACTTTTTTATATTTGTTTTTGCAATAGTAGTCCCTAGGATACCGCATATTCTGTTTTGTTTCCCTTTAATGTGAAAATATTTCTCATCCTATCTTATTTTATAGTATTAAAAAAAAAAAAAAAAAGTTTTCCACTCCATGCCGCCCTTTAGACCAATAGTGGGGACCATAAGGGCGAATGGTGCTAGTGTTACCGAACAGCAGAGGGTGTTGAATATGCAAAAATTGCCTCAAAAAGGTCAATATGTCTGGCTCACGAGAGTGTGAGTGAAGTAGTGGCTTTTTTTTGTGGCTGATGAGACAAGCGAAGGGTGGCCGAACATTCTAGCCACTACTTTATAACTAGCTAGGGTGATAATGGCTAACAGTCATGAAATTAAACCAAAAGAGAAAAAAAAAAAAAAAAAAAAACCTTATGCTTCTTAAAATAGCTAAGAATCTTTCCATTATTTTGTGTGATCAAAATTGCATAAAAAATAAATAAATAATTTCTAATACTGTCGACTAAAAAACATAATCTAGCAAATTGTGTATTTTTTTCAGGTCTTGCAATATCTATCTATATGATGTCCACATTGAACCAAAATATATATATATATCGTGCTTAATATCATGTTCACATTTTTATAACAGGTATTCATGTCAAGTGTACGTTTTTAATTATTAAATCTGATCAAAATTATATCATAATAAAAGAATACGAATTATAAATAATTTCTAATACAAACTAATAAAAAAATAGAATCTAAAAAGTTGTCCTTTTTTTTTTGTCAGGTCTCGCAATATTTATATATCATCCCTTTTGGACCGAAGAAGTATAAAAAAAAAAAAATTTATATGAGATTTATATTAAACTTAAAGAATACTAAATAAAATTATTTTAAAATTATTGATGAAAATTAATCAACTTAAATTGTGCGATAAATTTTATACCGTTGAGTTCTCCTATCAAGTACTTCTTTTCTGCTACATAATGACGCTCTACGGCATCGTTTAGTTCTATAAATTTCAGAGTTTGAATGCTAATTTGGTTGAATATAAAGATTATGAAGTGAAAAACTTTGCTTTGAACACCGAGTAACAAGTACTATGATTTTATATTTATCTTCATTTCAAAGGGTCACTTTGTGATTAATTTACAATTCATTCGACGTGTACGGAATAATTGTGTGATGTAATGTTTACGAAAACTAGACGGCACTGCGCATATAAGCATTTTTCTTTGGAGTGTCAAATTATAATTGTTTGGTCATTGCACGTAACAGAAAATTTATTCAATAATATATATTTGGAATAATACACATCTTTTTGCCTTTTTTTCTTTTTCTTTTTCTTTTTCTTTTTCTTCCTCGCTACGTCAATTTTGTTGGTTAAAGGTGTTTTGGACCTTTGGCTCAAAAAAAAAAAAAAAAAAAAAATCTTGTTTTGATTTTACCCATACAAAAGTCGGTATTTACCTGAAGAATTATTCGAGTACTGATTTTGTAGGCTGGCCCTACGTTTATTATGTTTTCTCAAGAACTAAAGATGCGAAGGACATTTCAATGCATTTCTTTTTTTTATTGTCCTTTTGTGGTGGTAGTAGCTTGCTTCACAGTTATTCTAAGTTGAAATGTCATTTTCAATTATTAATAACACTATAGTTCGAGTGATATCTCGCCCAAGCATCCAAGAATTGCGGAGTTTCTTCCGGTAAATAAACCAAAAAGAACGACATTTTAGACTCCCTTCTTAACACTTACGATATTCTCTTGTATCCGGACTCAAACTGAGACCGATCATTGTTTTTCTTAGCAAGATCTTAACAAGATCTTCATGATGGTTAGGATATATAGATTTATATCTATATATCACGTAAAAATACACTCATATTCTTGATATTACCAGTCATCAAGATACGTGTACTCTATATCTTTATAAATTACAGAGTTAAAAAAAGAACTAATGACTAATGACTAATGTCCTGGACGTAGAATGTTGAATTAGTTTAATTCTTAAAACGCCTATGAGACTGAGAGGAACAGAAAAGAAGGAATCATAATTCAACAAAGGAACCTTCTGCGTAAGTCTCTAATTAAAAGAAGCCAATAGGCCCTAAGGCCTAAGGGTAATTGGTGACCAGAATATTCAAACGTCATTATTTGATTAGAAAGCAAATGGCCATAAAAGTAAGAACAGATGGCCATAAAAGTAAGTCCTCTCTCTATCTCTGTGGTTTTGTTTTTCTGGTTTCCGTTGGTAGTATTAGACTTGTAGTAAAAGTCCTCAATTCGGTCACGAAGACTTTTAAAGTTCTTGCTACCAAAAAAAAAAAAAAAAAAAAGACTTTCAGAGTTCTATTACAGTTCAGGTGAGAGTTGAAGCGTGTTTGATACGAGAGAAAATTGGAATGAAAGAGAGGGTTGAAGGGATTTGTAAGAAAAAGAAAAGATAAATGAAAGAAAACATATGAGGGAGAGAAAATGTGAAGGGGAGAAAAGAAATTGGTTTTCTTTTATCATGTGTGATAAAGTAAAAGACTATTTTGTCAGTTATTTAATATTTAATTTATTTTAAAAATAACGATAAAAAAGTTATTTAATCATGCATACAAGATGAACAAGTTTTCCCTTTCAAAATCTTTCATTTTGACAGATTAAAATTGATGGGACCCTTGGATTATTTTTTCTTTTCACTTTTCTCCCCTACTAGACAACTTAAAATCCAATTTTCCCTTCAAAACTCCCCCCACTTTTTTATTTCCTCTCACTTTTAACCTCTACCGAATACAACATTATTGTTGCTTGGTATGAAAGAAAAGTGAAACGTAGAGATTAGGGGATAGATTCCAAATTCTTCGTAATAACTCAATTTCGGAATTCTTCTAGATTTGAGAGATAGTTAGAGAAATTATGTATCAAATATCATAAAAGAAAATGCTTCTCCCTCCTTTATTTCTCTCACTACCCCTTTACGCAATTTTCTTTCTTTCATAACAAACATGCCCTAAGCTAGTCTAGTCTTCTTTTAGAAAATATTCCAACGGAGACAGTGAAGCTGATAGGCACTCAACTTTCGTCTTTCCCCATAATAATCAATGCGGGCCTGTTTAATTCAGCTGTTCGGGAATTGTACGTTATAATTTAGTTTAGACTTCGTTCGGTAATTTAATTCAAATTGTATTTTTTTATCTTAATTTTTATTTTTTTCTGAAATTTTTTTTTAAATTTTTATCTTTTTTAAAAAATCAACAGAAAATTTCAACTCAAACTGTATTTTTCTTTAATTCAAATTTATTCACCAAATGGATCCTTAGTTTCCTTTTTAGCTTGTTGAGTGCGTTATCACTTCCACACAGTGACACAAATATATCGGGTCCATGTATTGAAACGTTAATTAGTGGCCATTCCCAAAGTCTTCTTCAATTTAACGTTAACGTGCAAAACAAGGGCCCAAATTTTTCTTCTTTTTTCCCGTGCCTGCTGAAAACTCCTGTTTCTCGAGCTGACTTCTCTCTCTCTCTCTCTCTCTATATGTATATGTGTGTGTGTGTGTTATGTGGGATGACTTGGTGACATAGCAGTCGAATGATCCAAATCAGCCAACAACCTTCAGGGCCACTTTACAAAGAATGCATATCTCATGGGAGAAAGTTCAGGATTGTCATACAAACACCTTATCTTTAGATTTCTGGAACAAATTTTGAAACTTGAGATCATTAATTTGCGTCATACAAAATTATAATTAGCATGTGTTTGGTACTAAAATTTAGATTATAGAATTTGAGTTTAAATTGAAATTTGTGGTGAGGCATTTGAATTGATATAGGTAAAAAATGTAAAAACTTAGAATGTGTTTAGAAAAAAAAATATCATTATGGAGTTTATTTCATTTATCTCGAAATTCTATATAATTTTTTTTTAAATTTCTTTTGGACTTTTATATGTAAAATTATGGATTTTCAAAGTTTGAACTGTAAAACTGTAATAATAACGTGAATAGTGAAATTGATGTTGACTTTTCAAAAAAAGACAAAAATTATATTTTAATTTATGATTCAAACCTTAACACCAAACACCCCCTTAGACTTGATCAACATGACAAAAATCTAAACTATAAATAAATCGTAGTATGAATTTAAAGATAAGTAAAAGTTGTAACATGTCTGATAATTTTTTTTCCCTAGGAATTTCTTGTTGGAGGTGGTTTTCGGTAATTCAGGCCCATTAGGAATAATAATTAGAGTTGGAATTCTGATTTTTTTAAATCGAAACTAAGTGAATGTTTGAAAATGTATGTTCAAATGAAATTTCAATTGAAAATGAACTGTCCTTTAAATAATAGTATGAAAATTTGAAATGTGCATAAAAAAATATAAAAGATAGATTTTATTTCGTTACTCTTGATATTGTGAGTGTTTTGATATAAATATTATCTTATTTTAATTTAAAACAAAAAAGTTATTTAACTTTTTAAAAAATGAAAAAGAGAGAGAAAAAGAATGAGACGACGAAAAAACAAATTTTTTTAATAAAAAAAGTTGGAAAAATTTCAACACTAATGGTTGTTACAAATGACCCTGAATTTGGTCTCTGCTAAATGGTCCGATTTGGTGGGCTCAAGTTTGTCCTTCTCTCCCAACAAGTTAAAGTTTTATTTGGCTTATTAGTTTAATTTTAAACTGTATTTTTTTATTGAATTTTTATCTTTTTTTGAAAAGTTAATAAAAATTATAATTAATTTTTTAAAAGATAATCAACTCTAATTTAAAACTTTTAACTCTAATTAACAATCAAAACGGACTTTAAGTAAACACTTTGGGTCATTATAGGGACAAGGGGATGGATATTGCTCCAAAAAAAAAAAAAAAGGTACAAGGGGATAGACATGATGGGCAACGACCCAAACTTAAGGGGTGTTTGATAGAGTAGTTTGAGTTGAGATTTTTAAGTTTTAATAGTAAATTTTTTTGAATTTTCAGAAAATACAAAAAACTTTTCGGAAAAAAGACAAAAACTTTTTAAGAAAAAGACAAAAAAAAATTTTAAGATGAGTGTTTTGAGTTGGTGTGCCAAACACCCTATTAATCAATTTTGATCCAAACGTGGACTTTTTATTTTTTTTATTTTTTTATTTTTAAACTCGTAAAGCTCACGGTCTAATTATGGTGCTAAATCGGGGACAAACACCCGAAAAGTAAGATAAAAAGAAGGCTAACATCATAGACAAAGTCATTAATCAAAAATGATATGCTCAAATCACCATAGTCATGGCTCAAGAATATATTTTAAAAATCGAAGCTCTTATAGATTCAAGAACAAACCTTAATTGTATTAGTGAAGGTATCGTCCCTATGAAATACTTCACTAAGACTACCAAGGTCTTAAATATAGCTAATGGAGGAAAAATACCTATCCAGTATAAGCTTCCTAATGCTATAGTCCATTTAGAAGGAGTAAGTTTGAAAACTAGCTTCCTCCTTAGCAAAGAAATTACATATATATACCAAACAAATCCTATCTTTTTGGTTTTTTTATTTTTTTTTATTTTTTCACTTTTCCAATTTCATAAAAAAAACCAAACAAATCCTCTTTCACATTCTGGTCCATTTATCTTCTTGCACATGTTTGCACTCGTTAATTACTCAACATTAATGTCGTTTTTGAAGTTGTACTGCGCATGTATTCGATTTGACAGCAATGAACAGACACACAAACTTAATGTCGTTTTTCAAGGTGTACTGCGCATGTATTCGATATGACAGCAATGAATACACACACACACAGAGATCTATGTTACAGCAATCTTTGGTGAATATATAAAATTGCTTGAATAGTCCTTCACCTAACGTGGTTTGAATTTAAGGTAGAGAGAAGAAACAAGACATTCTAACTGCCATATAAGCATTAAATATATAACGGATTTTAATAATATTGGAAAAATCTCACGAAGAGATTTGTGCATGTATACATCCTTTACCACATATATGAAACAAGATTGAAACAAAAAGGCGGCTCTTGTTTGGCTAGCACTTAAAAGTTCTTTTTAACGAGTGCATGCATCTTAATTAGGGTCCGTTTGCCTAATCATCTCATTTTAACTCAAACTGTACTTTTTTTTGTCTTTTTTCCAAAAAGTTTTTTGTCTTTTTTGAAAATTTAAAAAAATTTACTATTACAACTAAAATATTTCAACTCAAATTAACCAACCAAACAGACCTTTAAAATTTGTTGCAACTGTTAATAAATGGAGGATATAGTTTTTGCAAATAAAAAATTGGATCAATAGGATCTTAAAGTTTGTCGGATTTATATCATAAATAAATCAATGGATGTCACATGTAGAACGATCAAATAACCTAGCCCACGCTCTTTCTTTTTCTTTTTCCCCAACATTCAGGAAGAATCAACTATGTCTTGGGTCTAGTCCAGCTTAGGAGGCACATAGGAGAGGGTGTCAACCTCACGGCGTGAGTTGGGATTTCATCCCTGGATGATGCTGAGGAACAGAGTCTTGGTAGAATGTCCTCGGTAGTAAATGGAGGATATAGTACTTGTGCCCTCAAGATAAATCTCTCGAAAGCAAACATTTTTACTTGTTTTCCAGCAAGATTCATATATATTCAACAACTATTAAAATTCGTATATTTCTTATTTTATGTTTGACATTTTGTCTGGCCCTTTTGGTAGAGCTTAAAAAATGTTGCCGTTAATTTGTATTAACATGATCACAAAACCTTTGGTAAATAGTAACAAATACTCAAAGTCAAAGCTATCAGTCGTTATCACGTTCAAAATAACCTTATCATTAACACGTCGTCAAAATATCCGCTTGTGCAAAATGTCCAAATTAAGGGTCCACATACCATGGCTAGTAACTAATTTGAAAAGAACTACTTCTCTCCGAATATTGTTGATCTTTTGTTTGATGTAAACAATATTTAAACAAAACAAACTAGAAAAGAAAAATCTCGGTTGTTATTTTTTTTTTCCCTCATAAAACTGAAATATTTCCGTTATTTATTTATTTATTTGTTGTCACTAATTCACTTTTTGATGAAAAATAGATGGGAATTATTACTTGATGCAATCATTTCATTTTTTATAAAGGAAGTGGATCCCGGCTGTGAAACTGAAATTGGGGTGATGATAGAGTCACCACCAAAGCCATTTACTTGATTGATCAAATAAATTGATTAATTGGTTTTTTTGCTTCACCAAAAAAAAAAAAAAAAGGTATGCTGGAAGTCAACTAATGATAAATGAAGAAATATTTTAATAATCGAAATCAAACTTTTCCGTTATGCTTTGACAGATAAATGTTATACAATTCTCACGATGTTCAAGAACTATATTATTAGGATTAGGAAGTCAACTTAATTAATGATCAGTAAAGCTGTATTTACAGGGGAAAAAGAAATTATAAACTCGTTAAAATTCACTCGCACCTACTTTTTCTCCCTTCAAATCCATATATATACCAATTAATGTTATCATCAAAGTTTCTCAAGATTGCTATGTTGGGATAATTTATCAATCAATTAAACTGGCTAGCTAGAGATTACTCAGCATGTTACTTTCACAAAAAACTAATAATGGAATTTCTTAGTTCAGTAGTGGTAATTACAACAAAACGGTACTAGGGTGATTCAAAAAATGGTACTAAATAAACAATTTTTAGACACTTATTTAAACAAAAAAAAAAAAAAAAGAAATAAAGGTTTATTTTTAGATTTAAAAACATGATTGGTGGTCATTAAAATATTAATTGACGTATCAATAATTGACCGGTAAAAAACACACACACAAATATATATTAATATCGGTCTATCAGTGATTTACCATCTTTTAAAAAAAACTGTAATTTTCTTAATGTAAAAAAAAAACTTTTGACATTTATTTAAAAAAAAATTTTAAAAAACCATTTACCCACGTGTCCTTTTACAAAACTATATTATTCTTGTTATTATTATTATAACTGCTACTACTGTTGTTGCCGATGTTGTTGTTGTTATTATTATGTTTTACTGTATATGAGATCTACATCTTTCATTTAATTAAAATATGTTTAGATTTCGAATGTGAAAAACTCTTATACAAACCAATTTCCTCCCACCCGCTGCTAAACGGATGATTCACAAAACGATAATGATAAGATGAACAGTAGTGCCAAGTACTGCAAACTTTGGGGGAATAGATATTAGAGACACACAAATTTTGAACTTGGAGTTGATTAGTTAGATCAAACGCCTAGATTAACATATGTGTCTCGAATAATCTTTTATCTTTCAACGTTAGTAGGCTTTCAGTCGCTCTCTTGCTGGGCGTCAATTATGAAAAGCAGGTTGTTGGCTTTATATGGACAAATAAACGGGCCAGTAGTTGACACATATCTTTCTCTAACAGATTTGGAGCTTTCTTTTTCTCTTGATCTGTTTAGTTGATACGGATAAAAAGTTTTCTAGTATTAATTATCGTCAAATCCTGATTTCATTTCTGATTTATCTAATTATTTTATCGCGTTATCAAACACTTGACTCTTCTGGAAACTTACTAAATCTTCCAACACATTTTCCCATTAATTAAACAAAATTACATTTATTATTGTTTTCTTATGTTAAGTCTTTATCCTAATTAATTAAACTCACCATCTTTAAGTCATTCTCTACTTTAAAAAATTGAGAAAGCATAAAGCACACAAATTAAGCAAAACCGAGATAATTAACTTTTACACATTAAACTATCGAAAACTTATAACATGAGATATATGTATATATATCATATCAAAATATATAGTATCTATTACACAATCCAACCTATACAGACGCACACCAAATTGTTACCTTCTTCTTGTTTGAAGCAAAAAGACACATTAGATTAAAAAAACAAAAAAAAAAAAAACCTAATTTAAGAACTTTTTATAACCGCTCTCTTTCCTTCCTCTCTCTCACTCTCCTGATTTCTTTCATGTTAAGCTACAATATATAGCTTCCCTATAAATATATAAAACCAAACCCGCTCATTCTACACATAACACAAAATAGTAGGACTACTAGTTAAGACGTGGTTAATTCCATCCTATATCTTAATTCCAATGGCCTCCGGTAACATAACGAACCGCGGTGAGGGAGCCGCCCAGCTGACATACAAGTGGCGGCGATCGGACGCTGATTTCGTAAGGTTGGCAGGGTCCAAAGCAAACGATGTTACTAGAAGTAGTAGTAATGGAATTAGGGCGAGAGAGCAGCCTAAGGTGGTGGACAGCGTCTCGTGCAGGCAGATGTTCTTGAGGAGCTACACGTTTTCGAGGAAAGAGACTTTCCGAGAGAGGACCAAGAAGCGTTTCGGCAAAATAGTTAGAGCCGAAAGAAGATTCCGGAGGAGGACTTATAACCGGCAAGCGGAGGCGACGGCAACGGCGGCAGTGGCGAGGAGGAGAACGACCTGTCTGGTGGTTGTCAGGAGGGTGAAAGAGGCGTCTTGTGCGGCCTTGTTGGCCATGTTTCGACGCTTTCTGTTTTGCACTGCCAAGGTTGACGTATTGGCCGATCATAATAATGGAGATTTTCCCTAATTTTAGGATTTTTCATATGCTTTTCTTTCTTTGTTCTTAATTTCTTTTTAATTGTTATAAATTTTTTTGGGATTAAACTTGTGTGAGTTTGCGTATTTCTCCTGTGTCTGAATGAATGAGTCTGATATGTAGGGCTGAACATTTGGGCGGACAGCTTGGTTTTTGCTCGGTTTGGTTGAAAACTGCTCTTTTGGTTTTGTCAAAAATCGAAACCAAAACCGAACCGAAAGAACTGAATTGAAAATATGACATGTGATGAACCAAATTGAACCGAAAAAACCGATCATAAAATCACCGCACGGTTCGGTTCAACCAACCAAAAATTTTGTTTCTAATGTTATATCGATGAATTGAGCAGTTTCGGATGTTGTATTTGATATCGTTCGGTTTGCGGTTCTTATGTTCAGCCCCAGTGACATGTATGGGAAACTTAAACTGAAGAAAATCGAAAGGGAATTTTTTTTTTCCTTTTTTTTGTATAAATGTTTTTAGTTTTTGTTACATACTTTCATAAATTGTGAATCAATTTTTTTTTTTTGGGTGAATAAGCTAATTGTGAATCAATTAAATGAAGACACGTGGGTACAACTTGTGTTCCTTTGAACCGCAAAACAATAGCAAAATTAAACACTCTCTTCTAGAGCCTCCGCGTGTTTTTGTTTGTTTGTTTGTTTGTTAATGGACCAAGTTTTGTTGGGTTCATCCACTGTGAATGTAGCTTTCTTTGACCTGATTTATTGACCAAAAAGCGAAAAAAAAAAATCTGATTTATCGCCAAAAAAAAAAAAAAAAAAAATCTTCGTACGTTGTCTGTATTCGAAGTGACAAATATTCACAAAAAGTTTTACATGCCTTTCGTATTTTCAAATGATGGAACACCAACTGTGCACAAAGATAATGTAGATATTACGTAAAAGCATCTATTTCTATAGAAGAGTGTTATATCCTTGAGGCAATACTCTCATTTTTTTTTTTTTCACCAAAAAAAAAAACTTTCATTTTTTTTTTCCTCCACCTTCACTAGCTGATCCTCGACTTTATCGAAGGGTTATTATGTTTTACTTTGTTTACAGTACTAGTCAGATTTTCTTCTGAACTTAATATTTTTTTTCCTTCTTTTGGAACATTTTATTTCTTCAGCCAAAACAAGCTTATTACTAATGGTGAGTTGTAGGGGAAAAAAAAGTTTCCGTAGCTAAGGATAGGGGCAAAAAAAAAAAAAAAGCAAGAAAAAAATGAAAAAAAAAAAAAAAAAGGACCGGAAAAAAATAAATAAAGGATTGAAAAGGAAAAAACAAATAGCGAAAAAAAAAAAAAAAAGAGAGAGAGAAAGAGGTTATCAAATGTCGCATGTGACAGACGTATCAAAACAAGAGTCTTTGACTCTTTTAATATAATAAAAAAATAAAGATAAAAATAAAAATACAAATACCAATAGATACTAATTATTCTTCTATTTTGTCACGTTAGTATAAAAAGTATTTGTTACGAAAAGTCTTTATCGCATCCTATCAAAAGTCGAAAGTATCTAAATGAAAATTAAAACAAGGTGCTTTAATTTAATGATCTATCTGCTACGTTACTTTTTTTGTTCTATAATGAGAAACTATTCATGCTATTGTAGTTTTTTTTTTTTTCTTTTTTTTGCGAATAAAAAAGATATGGGATGACCATATTATTTTTAGGTTTTCAACCCTACAGAGAATAATCATTTTCCTTAGGTATGGTAGAGATATATTCTTTATACTAATTTTTTTCAGTCGACTATCCAAGGCTTACCCTATTGTAGTTCTTATTTGTTCAAGCTCTTATCTCTTACTCTTACACCGTACGATTACTAGGCCAAATAATAATAATAATAAATAATCATGAGGCACGGGGGGAAATGGAGGTTTATATCACTCGAGCAACTATAAACAATAATATTCTTATTAAAAAAATATAAACAATATTACAATAATAAATTCAGCATTGACAATAACAACAATAATAATAATGATAAAGGTGATTGGAGATCGCCATTAAAATGTATTCAGAATTAAAATGTGTTAATGAGGGACGTGCTTGCATGTCGTATATAAGTTATAAGAAAGAAGACATTATCCTTAGACCAGAGTCCGCTTACCAGCATCAAACACCATCCTCAATTTAAAAAAACAAAAAAGATAAAGATAAAAAACGACAATCTCGACATTATAGTTAGACCCAAAAAAAAAAAAGAAAAAGAAAAAGAAAAATGGTAAAACAACCGTTTAGTTTTTTTAAAAAAATACATCGGATTTAAAACGGTAAGGACTTAAATTACATTTTCTGCTAACCTAATTAAATTTGAGAGAATAACAATAGGCATAAAGAATGCCTTCTTTTGAAAACGACAGCTTAGAAAAACAAACAAAAAAAACCTAAACGACAGCAATTGGAAAACGACATCTAGTAAAAAACGACATTAGAAGACAAAACGAAAGCTTAGAAATCGACAATAAAGTGAAAGCGACAGCATAGAATGAAAAAGGACAGGATCTCAGAAACGACGTCAAATTAAACAGTCACAATCTTAAATCAACGACAGCTTAGGAAAATCGATAGAAAGAAAATGCAAATTTGCATGAATGAGGAAAAAGGACACTTTACCTAAAACGACATGGCTTGTACAGAAACAACGGTGAACTTCAAAACGACAATAATTCAAAAATGACAATAACGCAAAACAAACGACATAAATTAAAAAAAAAAAACAAAAAAAGAGAGACCACAGCAAACGACAGGTCAAGAATATATGTACACACAACATAATACATAAAACACCAACTGTAAAAATCAAACTTCTAAAACCTGCAGATGCAAAATCAAAGACTAATCACAAAGCCAAAAACGATGAATGAGAAAAATGTTGGCTAACAAGATATGAATATAGAAAAATGTTAAGGGTAAAAAAAAAAAAAAAAACTTAAGTCCTACATCGAAAAAATATAACAACAATAACAAACATATAAGGATATTAGACCACTCCACTTACCAGGTTAACCTTTTAAGATAAAAGCCCAATTCCTTATTAGTCTCTTTGAGCAGTTCGATCCATTTAATACAAGATTGATGACTCCAAAGAGAGTACTATCTTAGAGGGGCGTGTAAAGGGTAAAAAAAAAAAGAAACCCAAGTCCTACATTGAAAACATATAACAACAACAATAACAGACATATAAGGATATTGGGACACTTCACTTAACAGGTTGACTTTTTAATTTTACAAACAGAACATTCTTCAATTGAGCAAATCAAAATAGAACCAAACACCAATCCTTCTGTACAAAACAGATATCAGTTATATAACTTCTCGACTTTCAGTTATATAACTTCTCAACTTAATTGCAGTCTGCAGAATTTCCACAAAATGGTCTATCAAATTCTTTGTTTGGCCAAAAACTCCATATAAAATACAACAAAATAGTTTTTCATTATACTCTCTGAGGGGGGAAAAAAAAAGAATACAAAACAGAAATCAGTTATATAACTTCTCAACTTAATTGCAGTCTGCAGAATTTCCACAAAATGGTCTATCAAATTCTTTGTTTGGCCAAAAACTCCATATAAAATACAAGACAATAGTTTTTCATTATACTCTCTGAGGGGGGAAAAAGAAGAAAGAAAAAAGAAAAAAAGAAAAAAAGATTTCATCAAACAGACTTTGATTCCACATTCTGAACAAAGAAAGAAAGAAAGAAAGAAAGAAAGAAAGAAGTGATCTTATCCACTGTCATGTTGCCCAAGGAAAGACAAATGTTCAGGAAGTCACCTGCCCTCGGACTTCACCAGCTGCGAGAACACCCGGCTCATGGAAACACCTGAAAGATCATCTAGATTCGCCATTTCGATCCCAGAAACTGCTGTGTCGACGTTGGTGAAGTTGTTAACCTGTGGGGATAGCTCGCCGATCATGTTGGTACTGTTTTCTTCAGGATCACCAGGAATCACCGCCTCCTGAAGTTGGAGGGCATACTCCAGATTCCACAATACATCTCCCATTGGGGGCCTGTCAACGCCAAAGTCCGCAAGACATTTCTCCGCAGTTTCCCCAAACTTCCTGAGAGAATCTGGTCTGATTTTTCCCACAAGATTAGGATCTATGATCTGATCCAGCTGCCCTTTCGTCTGCCATTTCATCGCCCATTCAGCTAAATTCACCATTTCCCTTGGGAGGGTTGGATCTATAACAGGTCTGGCGCAGAGGACTTCAAACAAGACCACCCCAAAGGAGTAGACATCGGATTTTTCTGTCAGTTGTTGCCTCCTGAAATATTCAGGATCAAGGTACCCAAAACTCCCTTTCACTGCAGTACTCACATGGGTCTGGTCAATTTCAGGACCTGTCTTTGAAAGCCCGAAATCAGCAACTTTTGCCATGAGATTCTCATCCAGCAAAATGTTTGCAGACTTCACATCGCGGTGAATAACTGCTTTTGCATAGCCTGTGTGAAGGTAATGCAGTCCTCTAGCCGCACCAATGCATATCTCGAGCCTTTCCTTCCAACTTAAGCTTGGAAGACCACCGCCGTATAGATGACTCTTCAGCGTCCCATTCTCCATGTACTCGTAGACTAAGATCATCTCATTCTTCTCATCACAGTAGCCAATCAACGAAACAAGATGGCGATGACGGAACTGAGACAACATCTCAATTTCAGTCTGGAACTCTGCAAGTCCTTGTTGGGACTTTGGATTCCCTCGCTTAATAGCCACTTTAGTGCCGTCATTCAAAACTCCCCTGTAAACCTTTCCAAAACCACCAATCCCAATAACCCAATTCTCATCAAAACTGTTTGAGGCCTCTTGAACGGCAGCAAAAGGAATGCGATACCCGAGGTTAGAAGCAATACTCGTGTTTGTTCTAGTGGAGTATTTACTTCCCATGGTGTGAGAATTGCCTCCATTAGTGGATATAGGAATCCATGTTTTAGAAAGCCCTTGTAACGCCTGTTGTTTCCTTCTTCTGCAGATGACAAACACAAGTACAGCTAACACCACCGCAATACAAGCTCCAATACTAGCACCAACGATTGTTCCAACGTTCTTCTTCGAGCTTGAACCCGACGAGACAAAGTCTGCTACACTGAGGCTGCCCCCAGAGTTGTTCATTTTCATGATCTCCAGCCCATTCAAAATAGCATTGGGGTAAACACTAGCTAAAGTTGATGGTCCAATACTTACCTGAAGCTTATTGCTAACGGCTGGAACTGTAACAAAGTCCATATAATAGGCAGCGGCCAACGCATTAGATGATAAAGTACTCAGATCAAAATCATGAGCAACGTTCAACGAATCCAAGTAAACATTGAAGTAGAGTTGGTTGAGACCTTTACTTTCTATGTCACAAAAGTGAAACCGAAGAAAGTAACCAAACCCCGGATCCACATTAAACTCCCAGGTCACATTGTAATTGTCGCTAGGGGCACTGGCGTTCATGGCAGTGGCTGTACCATACACTGAACTAGGAGCAATATCAGGGGTTGCCC